>CM077834.1:13248136-14448136 GCA_039720395.1 Liquidambar formosana | reverse complement strand
ATATGTGCATTTTTTTATATTTGGCTTGGTATTGATTTTGTTTAGGATGCCATATCCAAATGGCCCCCTTTACGGCCATTATGTTTGATTTTGAAAGTCTTTCTACAACAGAGAGAGTTGAATGAGGTACAAGTTTGTGTCATTCATTGTCTTGTAAGGATCTCCTTCTTTCCAATCTGACTCATTTAAGATTCCTTGAAAGAATGCAGGTGTATTCGGGTGGAGTTGGTTCTTATGCCCTCCTTGCCATGCTTATTGCAATGTTGCAGGTTTGTGAATTTAAAATCTAAAATGTTTTATATACATTGGGCCCATGTACACACAACCCACACATGTTGGTGGGCTTGTTAGTACTTGTTATCACCAAGGACAAGTTAGATTAGTGAATTGGGTGAAATTTAGACTGTGACGTATAATATGATATAACAATAACTACTTGTGTAATTATGTTGTCTTGTCTCAGTTAAGATTTTATCATTAAATATTTTATAATTTCCTAGAAGTTCTATATAAGGATTATAAATTACTAGAAACTAGCTTCCCCTTCATCGCAACTTTATTTTTGTTCATTAAACCAATTTGCATGTTTTTCAAAGTGAAGAGAATCTTTCAGATTGATAATCAATTTTTTGTTTAATTTGTTTTGTGTTTTGTGTTTTTTTTTTTTTTTTTGTTTATTAAAGAACATATTATCAACTATATTTCCTCTTTATCTGTTAGGATTAATAGAATCCTATTGTAATTGGATTTAATTGATCTCTAGTTTTACCCAGTAATGCTTCATCTCTCTAAACACTACTCAACTTAACTCAACGAAGACTTAATCTTAACTTCTTAGGTTAGCTGCATGAATCCCTTCTCACTATTCAGATCTATTTGGAGCCACAATCAATTAATTCCTTAGCAATTATATACTCTCTTGCTCTTATCAAAAAATTATATACTCTCTTGCTGCCTCAACCAATGTCCTTGTTGGCCTTCCTCTGTCCTTTCAGTGCCTTCAATTTGAATCAAACCACTCCTCAAAGGTGGTACTCCTTTATGCTTATGGACAAACGTTATGCCCTGCTATGTATTGTCTATGTATTTTCTGGTAGGTGTTAGGATACTACATGGCAGATAATATACTACATGGCAGATAATTCATCTGAGATGTTGTTATTATTATTTTTTTTAACCTAATCACGATGCAAAATATAATATTGATTCAAACTCGTTGATATTATACATCTTTTTTGTGGGCTAATGTTGGTTTCCTTTCATAGTTTAAATATTACTCTGTTAAATTGAAATGGTGAAATCCTTGTAGGGTTTTTATCTGATCGTATCTTTCATACACCCTGTTGGCCAAGATCCACATTTTAGCTATTGGATCTGAAATTCTGAATCTTACTGGATTTGGATAAAAATGAAATGATGATTGAGCCACATGTTCTCCTATCAAAACTTATTGGTCCCCATTTCAGTGGTTATTGGACAATGGGGAAAGATGGCTTAGGGATAGTTTCCTAGACAACGCTGAGGAAATGAATTTCCTTTTTATTATATTAAAGGAAATGTTTAATCCTATTGCAGACCAAGTTTTCTTGGAAGTTTGACCAAGTGAGACACATTAGAAGGATTAGGTCCTTATGATTGAAGATTGAATGAAACTATCAAAACCTTCTTTCTCATATGAGTTGACACATGGCTTCTGCATTTGACTTGTAGCACCTTTTTTAAGGATGCGGTAGTCCCTTTTTTTCATTTCCTTTTTTGAAATATTCCTATGATGGTTCTAACAAATGCTTTGTAATGCTTAGAGTTATGCATTACATCAATTGTTTTTTATTTATTTGTTAGGTTTTTATATGTATCTTTCTCATTTCTCATTGCCTATTCTATTTAATGCATTTTATGTTGCAGAGTTTCCATGAGCGCCATGCTTCTCCAGAACATAACTTGGGAATACTTTTGGTATGTGTTTTCTGCTTGGCTTTATTGTGTATGAATTGATGACATTGTATTTTTTTTTTTTTTTTTTTGATCAACAACAACAGAAATATTTTATTAATAAAGAAAGACTAAAAGGAGGACAAGATGTCCACCACAAACTAAACAACCAACAAAAACCACAGCAATAACAAAAACTTAAAAACAAACAGCCCTCCAATCAGCCTTCATTAAAAATAAAGGAATATCCACAAACTCCTTAGAAGAATGAGCCCAAAATGAACCAAAGAAATGCACCCTATCCCACAAATGAGTCAAAGAAGACTCCTAATCTGAATTGATGACATTGTTGCAGTTAGACTTGTATACATCATGTCAAAATGATTGAGAATAAGAATTTTTTATCGAAGCTTTATATTGAGCTGTGTTGTACCAAGTACCACAAGAAAGCGGTTATAGTGTTCGCTTTATTTATTCTCTCCACCCCCTTGAAAAAAAGAAAAAGGAAAAAAGAAACTGTGTTTTGTGGTTTTGCAATATCTATAAACATATAGTAATCCTATAAGTGTGATATTATTTTTCAGTTCACATAAAAGCATTCAAATGCAATATTGTGGTTTTCATTAGGATGATTTATGCTATAATGTGATAAGATTCTTGAATAATGGTAATAGGTAAATTTACTTGATGCCAGGGTTATATATATATATATATATGGGAAAGAAGTTCTATTGATGTTGAAGTTGGACAAGGAAATCTAGAGTAGCACACTGCAGTATGCAAAATATTGTGTTGAAACGTGGAAATGATCTATTTGTAATATCGAAACTTGGTGCACTCTTAGCATCTTTCTCTTCCCTTTAATTTATGTTCTTCACTGAAATATGTGTATATTATGAACAGTAAGGTATCAATGCTGGTGAAAGCACACTTACTGGGTTTATGAGTTGTATAATTAGAGATGAGATAGAATTTAAATGCAGATACACCAACCTGTAGATGCTTCTTGTTGTTGCGTTAAATTAAATGTTTGGTGTAGTGGAACTAAAATTTTTGAAGGCTCACTTTACTTTCTAATTAGGCGATTAGATCATAAGAGATATCTTCAATCTGGAGAAAGAATATAAGAAATATCTTCAATCTGGAGAAAGAATAGGACTTCCTAAAATTTTGCATCACATAGTCAATTTACGTGCAACAATTAAATGTTTGGAAAGGCTTTAGTCATAAGTGGCAATCTATATTGATTAAGGAGGGCATGCGTTAAATCAATTGAATGATACTTGAAACATGACGAATCTGCTTCATGCAAAACCCACATTTTTGTCTCCTCTCACGACAGTAGTAGTCAGTAAACTGTCTACTACTGTGTAGCTTCTTACAAAGTCACATCTGCCATTGTAGAACTAAGAAGTAATTTTAGTGGTTGTCTTTTGTCTGAACCTTCCAAAGCCCTTATATTTTTGTTGAGCTGTATTGGGTAAAATTTACGTCTCTCCTTGTTGACCTTCTGGGCATTCATCTACTCAATTTCACATTGTAATTAACAGAAGATGGTGAGTTCCTTATGTCTTTCAATTTCTTCCTTCCCCTATCTGACTGCAAACTTTTCTGTACCATGGATAAAGCTCATCTACTCCATATCATTATATTAGTAGAGTTACATGTGTTATGATGCCCTTGGGGGCAAGAAATACTTATTGTTCCTCCTCCTTATAAATAGATAAAAGAAAGAAGAAGAAGAAATACTTATTGTTCCCCCAGTCCTTTTGTCTGCTTGGATATGACATGAGATATAAAGTTATATGCATTGGAAAATAGTCTGACCTCATTAAACCAACTCATCTTTAAATCCGAGTAGAAAGTACTTGTATCGTGGATTGAATCTTGTATACTGTGATCAAATATGATTATATTCTCAATTTGAGAGATTTGAGCCTTTTTGTTTTTTGTTTTTTTTTTTTGTTTTTTTGTTTTTTTTTTTTTGGGGGGGGGGGGGGGGGGGGGGTTTTCTGTTTCTTCCTTTTGTTTCTTATTTATTTATTTTATTTATGCTTTTTTTTTTTTTTTTTTTTTTTTTTGGTGGGGTGTGGCAGATTTCGTGGACTTCGACGTTTCACTAATTTGTTACTTTTGGAGAATAGGTGAATTTCTTTGATTTTTATGGACGCAAATTGAACACTTCAGATGTTGGTGTATCGTGCAATGGGGCAGGCACATTCTTCTCAAAGAGTAGTAAAGGGTAATTTTTTTCTTATTTATTTTTGGAAGAAAAAACACCCTTACTACATACAAATGATTCACTTCTATCATCTTGATCTGGATTAAAACATCCAACAAATCAAAGTTATCAAAGTTTTGATTTTGATTCATGTTTGTTTATCTTTTATTTCAGGTTTTTAAATAGAGGACGGCCATTTCTTATCTCCATTGAGGACCCACAGGTTACCTTGCAGATTTGATTTGTTATATATTAATTTTTGAGGGACTGCTTGGGAGTTCTAAGAGCACAGCTGGGAGTGATATTCTGGCTAGAATATACATTATTTTGTTTGTTACTTTTCATCCTTGATTCAACTATTAACTGGTTTCTACTGGTTGCCTAGAATTGCCCCTGAAAGCTCATCTGAAATTCCCAAGCAGGGCCCCAAGAGAGGTTGGGGTCACCTCATTGTCACTAATTTTGCAATTTGTTTGATTCCTTTCCTGCAAAGGAGCAGAGGTTTTTTTACTCCAAAAAATGGAAAAAAAGAAAGAAAAAAAGAAAGTGAGTTTAGAGTTATGGTCAGTATGCTTTTTTGGTCCAAGAACATAATAAATTGTAAATTGAGGAGCTGGAGGTGACCCCTGCCCCCCTAGATGCCATATTTTTCCATCTGTGGTTTATTGACTGAATATGTATTTGGTGATGAACCAGGCGCCAGATAATGACATTGGGAAGAACTCCTTTAATTATTTTCAGGTTCGTTCTTCTGTGATTTGATTTTTCCCCCGTCTATTGCTTTTCTTACTTTGGAGTGTGTGTGTAATTAAATTCTATCAGTTTATCTTTAGGGCCTCGGAATACCTTAATAACATTTCAGTTTGATCAGTATTCTGTGAATGCACATCTTGGAGTTATGATTTACTGTTCCTGAAAATAGTGTAATTATGAAAGGTTAAGTTTGTACCAAGAAAATTTTTAAGGGCAGGTAAACATTAGATACAGTTTTTTAATTTGCTCCTCTACAATTGTTTTGATGACCAAATTGCCATTAGTCTCGTGGTACATCTGTTGCCATCATTTTCCCTGAAAAGAAGTGAAATAATCTACTTTGTAATGTTCTCCACCCTTTTAGTGAGATGAAAATTGTTTCTTTGCGCTTTACTTGTGGTTGCTATATTGTTGAAAGTGATTGTAGTGGAGCAGTTTCTCATGAAGTGACTGCTGATGAACTTACAGTCCATGAGCTTTTGTTAGTTTTTGAATATTGCTCTTCATTTCTAATGATTCTAAGAGACTGATGATTTGAATGTTGGTTATCACCATTTGGAAGCATTAAAGTTGAGAACCCTAAATTGCATATTCCATCTTATATGCCCTTTTGACAGTTTGCAGTTTTCTTCCTCGTATGTTGATTGGTTTTAATCTGTTGGATTTGGTTATTGACAACTCCAAGGGACTGATGAGTTGAATATTCTAGCCCATCTGCCATTTTGACAGTTAGGAGTCTTCTTCATCGTATGTTTAATTGGTTCGAGTCCAGTTAGAAATTCTGAACTTGGAATGTTTTGATATTATGTGACTTCTACCACTCCCAAAAGGGGACACTTGCCAGTTTGAAACCCATACTCTGCACCCAAACCTACTCTACCCACCTCTGCTGCACCTTCTACTAAAAAAAGAGAGGTTAAGACCATATGCAAGTCACCCCTCCCAGGACCCAGCTTAACTGGACTAACATCGGGTAATGGCCTTTTTACCTTGTACCCAGGTGATCGCATCAACTCAAAACTTGGATGCTTCTTGCTTGTTTATTTTTATTTTTAGGTTTTCTTACTAGTGAGTCTTACTTTGAACAAAACCTTATAATAATCTCTTGGGAGTTTGACCATTAGGGCCTAGTTCAATTGGGAACCACATTGGAGAGCCATCACACCCTTTGATGTATTAAGATCATAACTTAAGTAAAACATTTTTTTCTTGTTTTTGTCATTCCAGATTAGATCGGCCTTTGCAATGGCATTCTCAACACTGACAAATACAAGGACCATCTTCGGCCTAGGCCCCAACAGGAGCATTCTCGGTACCATAATAAGACCGGACTCAGTCTTGTTGGAGCGAAAAGGCGGGTCTAATGGCAATGTGACTTTTGAAAGCTTGCTTCCTGGGGCAGGGGAACCTATAGAGCGACAATATGGGGATCACCAGGAGATGTTATGCAATTGGCAGTTGGATGATGTAGAAGATGATCTGCTTCCAAGAGGAAATGGAATTGGTGGGGATGGTACTGCACGTTCCTCTGGAAAGAAGAGGAAGGCTTTTAAAGAGAAGAAGGTGAAAGAAAATGGGAGGCGGGATGGTCCTGGGCATGTAGAAAACGGTTCCAGGAAAGAGAAGAGTGTAAAGAAGAGACGGTGGAGACATAACCAAGAAGAAGACAATGGCAATGGTTTCCATCGTTATGCAGGTGGATTCTCCATGGAATCGCAGCTATTAATCCTTGCATGCTTGTCTCTTGGCAGGTCCTTGTTGTAGCTCTCCCGCAGTTGTTTCTTCTGTAACCATTTCAGTCATCAACTTATCACCAATTAGGCTTTGCCACATCATGGCAGGGAGCGCTTGCCATCATTTTTAAAAATGGCGACGCAAATGAGTTTAGTTATTCATTTCTTTTCAATGATGTGATGGTGATGTCTTCGATACTATGGCGCAGTAAGCTCTGATTGATAATTAGTTGGCATTTGCAATGTTTGGAGAAAACAATTCCATTGGAGCCGAACTGTGGATTAAATTGCGGCACACTGGCTTGGTGAATTCAGTGAACATGAGGTTGCGATGTGTTTAAGGTGGATTTGTTTGACAGAGACAGGCCATTATATTTTGATTTTTTTTTCAATTTTGAGGTTGCTGTTGGAGACATGTTGTAAAAACTAATGGTGGTTTGAACTTTGAGCTGGTCCCATCTTCCCTGTAATTTGTAAAGTAAATGGTTGGAAATGTGTTTCCAGTTTTGACATGAACAACCCTTGCAGGTAATAATAGTTAATTTTGTTTATGCCTTCCAACTACCTTTCTTCATTCATCAAACCCTTAATGTTTCTGAGTTTCTATTTGTTTAACAATTTTCCAGTATAGTGGAGGCTGATTATTTTTCTGTTGTAATTTTATTATATATAGAGTTTTTAGATGCTTAGTTGGCTTTATGATCAACAGTTCAACACTGCTAGCTAGTCTTTTGTCATTTTTAGAAAGGACATGTAAATTGGGTAAGGATCACAATCCCCTTGCACAAATTTTTTAATACACATTAACAATTCGTTTGGAATCAATAAAATTTGAATTGAATTGAATTGATTTCAATTCTAGTTTTGTTTCATTTTTGTAAAAATAAAAATCCTACCCAAAATATTGGGATTTGTGTAGAATTGAATTTATTTATGACACTTTTTTCGACTTTCTAAGGCACCCCTGCATTTTAAGTTGTATGACAAATATTCCATTTGCCCTATTATATGTTCTTCCTTCTCAAGTTCCAAACATTAGTACGCCACTAGTCCACAACGGGTGCCGTCTCTCCTTTCTCTCCATCTGCTTGATCACCATTGTTAGTCTAAGGCTAGCTTAAATTAAACAGATTGAGATAAACCTTGAGTGATGATGATGATGAAGATATTGCTTTATCTAATCCAAAATTTAAAGAATAAGAAATGATTTGTTAATGATTTATCTTGTATGTGATTATTCATTGTCATTAATAGGGATAATAAAGGAAATATATCCTTATTGAATTCATTTTCGGAAACATTCCAAATAATTGGATTAAGTGGAATAGAATTGATTTTATTTCATTCCAAATAGATGACATAAAATTCAATTCAATTCTATTCTTTTCAATTGAAATCAATTTATTCTATAAAGAATTGATACCAAATGGAGTGTAAAAGTAATTTACGGGAGAAAGAGACAACCACTTTGAATTGACAACCAAAGGATTTTCATGAATAATTCCTAAATGCAATTACCTCAATTTAAATGAGGGATATAATAGATATTTTTGTGTAAGCGATTGTTTCTCACTAAAATATAAACTCCATAATTTAGGTGTTGGTAACTTAGTATTGTTTCTCAACCCATGAGGGTAGCACAGATGGCGAAGAAATGGCCTGTGATGCTTCTTGTTTGTCACAACAACCACCTGGGACAAAAAAAAAAAAAAAAAAAAAAAAAAAATAGTATTGTTTCTCACTTCAATAAAAATTCCATAATTTGGGTTGTGACCTTGTGGGTGGATAAGATGGTTTAATGGTTATTTTATCCTCTATAAACTTTCATCCCATGTTTCCCTTCAATGACTACATTTTTTAATTCAAAATTTTAATTACCCTTTTTTTTTTTTGCCTGTATTAATTTGGATGGAGTTATAGTGTTATACAGAGTTGAGGAAAAAAAAAATAATAAGAAGGAGAGTTTTGGGGTTTTATGAATCTTCTAATCAACCCATCTTAATTTTCCAATTAAGCATAATCACCGCCACAAATTCATAAACTAAAGCAAGTAGAGAATAACCAAATCTCCATTCAGTGAGGTATTTTAATGAGGAGAAAAGCTGCTATGGGGAGCCTTCATGGGTGTCCTCACTAGGTCTCCTCCTATGTCAATGTCTAGCATTTATCCTCCAACATATCTTTACAAATGTCCTAGTGTTTGATAGAGAACTTTTCAAGGGTCCCATAAGTAAATTTTGTCATAAATATCAAGTTGTTGGATCACATATATTGATTAAATTTTCTGTCAATTTTGATTTTTGACTATGGTTTAATTTAGCAGCCGAATCCTTCGACGAAATGGTTGAAGTTGTGACAGAGGCTCACACAAAATCTACTCATATCCGTGATTAAAAGCCAATAAATAATCAAATCCCTATTCACTCAACCACAAGAGTTACCCTTCAGCAAATAGATGGCCAGCAAAAAAAAATATAAAAAAAATGACAGATTTGTGTTAAGTGAGAGAGAGAGACGAGAGAGGGCGTCAAGGAGAGCAGAGAAAAAAGGGGAGGGGAAAAAAAGAGTGATGCTTGCTGTCCCACATTGGCAAATAATATAATAATTTATTTGGCTATAAAATCATGTGTATGCTTTGATGATTGCTGAGTTTAGTAGCGTGGGCTTGTAATTAAGCGGGGCATTAAAGTTGTTGGATAGTTGGTAATGGGCTGACCAGTGGGTTGGGGTCTACCTATGTTCTATGGTGTGGCTAGCTGATGGCTTGACGACCACGGTCACCACGGTAATCCTTACATAGCGCACCCCCATCCTCGTGCAGAAGGAAACCCCACCCATAATGGGTGGGTAGCAATGCAATTCAAAGAAATTAATGGAAATTGAGGAGAGGCTCCACCGACCATGGAGGAGACCACCACCTAGTCGCACTGCTAGGACAAGTTCGGATCATGCAAACAACCACTTTTTGATTGGAAGTAATTTTTTCGTGATGGTTTTGGTTCTTGAAAAAATAATTTTGATTAGGAGTAATTTTTTTTAAAAATATTTTTTTATTTTAAATATTATAATAATATTTTTGATTTATATTTCTATTCAAGAAGATCAAAACGGCATATTTTTGAAATTTCCTACCAGTCTTTTGAAAACACATTTCTCTAATTCTGTAGATGCCTTCAAGTCATGATCATATTGTATATTACTTTTTCTTCTTTAAATTTAATCGATATATGTGATCCAACAACTTGGCATTTGTCATATTATATAAATTTGGCCACAAATATAGTAAAATGAGTTCCGGCCACTCGTGGCAATGGTTAATTTGATCCTCATACATAGTGGTTTTTCTCTTCATTGGATGGACATTTGAGTCTTCTATACTTTCTTTAGCTTATAAATTTGTAGGGGTGACTATGGTTAATTGGAAAGTTCAGACTGGTTGTTTGTAAGACAATACTAGATATCAACATAAACAAATGATTATAGACTAGTTGGTTAGAACATAATTCCCAAAATCCTTGTTGAAATGCCCAATTATATCTTCAACAATATATATTTCGTTTTACATGTAATCCTCGGTTTACAAATGTTCAATTGTTCTTTGATTCTAAACATGTTATCATGTATCATATAACTTTTTGACAATGTCAAACCTTATAAAACTTGAATTTGTCGTTCTTGACATTTCGGATAAGAATTAACCATCTTGGATTCTCGATGCGGAAATTCACTTTGATGCTAATGAACCTTGAAAATACAACCAAAAAAAAAAAAACCCAATGGAATTAAGTGATACCTTTCCGACAGTTTGATATAAAAGCCCATAGGAATTCTCGTTCGGAATCCCGAATTGGAAGACGACCTTTTGATATTAATGTTGCCATCGATTGTAGTAGGGGTAGCTTGCTACTATTACAATTAAGAGTATCTTAATGTAAAAATAATACAAAATATAGTCAAATACGAGAATTACATATTTGTTGTTTTTTTTTATAAAAAAAAAAAAAGAGTATTTTTTTTTTCATTAAATTTGAAATTTGTATGCAAAACCTTTTTTTTTCCCCCAAAAAGAGTTAATTAAAAAGTGATCGTCTGCACAATCTGGCTGCCAGCAGCGCGACTGGGCTAGGATCTCTCCATGATCGGTGAGGCCAGCTCCTTTCCTCAATTAACCATAATTAAGTATTGCTACCCACACATTGTGTGTGGGGTTACCTCTACCCGAGGTCAAGGGTGCGCTAATGCGAGGAACACCGCAACAACCATGGTTTATTTTAATGGCCAAGCCAAGTCGCCAACGAGGCCAAACACAATAGATCATAAATAAACTTTTTACCCACTGGACAGCCAAGAGTCAAGCATCCAATCACTTTAATGCCCCGCTTGGTTACAAGCCTACGCTCGAAGCATAACTCAGATTTAATAAACAAATAAATTAGTATATAATTTGTCGATGTGGGACAGCAATTAGCATCTGGTGCTTTACTTTTTTTTTTTCTTTCTTCTTTAAATTTGTAATGAAACCTTCGCTTCTCTTTCCTTAATATTTATTAGGTAGTGCTCTCTCTCTCTCTCTCTCTCTCTCTCTCTCTCTCTCTCTCTCTCTCTCTCTCTCTCTCTCTCTCTCTCATATCTTTGTAATTTTTCTTTGGCCATCTATATGCTAAAGGTGATGCCTGGTGATTTGTAGGAGTGAACAAGAAGTTGATTATTTATTCGCTTTTAGTCACTAATGTAAACAGATTTTGTATGAGCCTATCTTAATTAATCCATCACAACTTCAATCGTCTCATCCCTATTCCTAAGAGTAGTTCTTGTATGATCATGTCACTTGGCATTTTGTGATAAAACTTGTTCTGTTGAATTCTTGAAAATTTCTCTATTAAAGGTTAGGACTTCCGTTCTACAATATGTGCAATTAATAGGCCCTAAAGCAGGAGGAAAGCTTGTAAAGACACCCATGAAAGCCCCATCGTATAGACTGGCTTTTTCTCCTCATTGAAATGCATCATTGGATGGAGATTTTGAGTCTTCTTTATTTTCTTCTTTAGGTTATGTACCATATGATCATGACTTGAAGGCATCTATAGAATTGGAGTTCTGTGAGGCTCAAGAAAATAATTTTTAGAAATTTGTTTTCAAAAGACTAGTAAGAAATTTAAAAAATATGCCGTTTTGATATTCTTGAATAGAAATATAAACAAAAAATAGGGGCATTTGGAGAGTAGTCCAAATTTGCTAATTTATGGAGGCTTAAGTGCAAGTGAAAAACAATTAAAGCCGTAAGTCCACATAATTACTCAAGGACAAATATGCCCCTCATATAATTTGAAGTCTTAAATGCTGCATCCCACTTTAGTTCCATGATTGATAGAGAGGATTGCACCCAGATTTTGCTCCATATTCTTCTTGCATAACCGTTGCATCCATTATCTTCCTTCACTTATTTTCGAATTGTGTTACATCGAACCAAAAAAGTTACATCAATTTCATAAATAATCTTTATAATTAGGAGCAAGATTCCTACATCTCCATAAATTAAAACGGTTACATGATAACCTCACAACATACGGTAACTATCTTGTTAAGTAACGCATGTAACTAATCTATTAAACAAATTTTTAGTTAAGCAATACATGTAACTATTTTTGTTTATTCACGTAGTGGCATAATGTGTTATGTAACCGTTTGCTGGACATGGAAATTCTATATTGATTGAGTGAATCGTGAGAGAAAATTTAAAAAATATCCTAACAAAAATATAAGCATTAAAATCTTGAATGCTTACTATAACAGTTGAGAGGGAAAATTATTGATGGACATTAAAACCATAAATTATATCATTGATTGAGTGAATTGTGGGGCAAAATTCAAAATAATATCCTAAAAAAATATAAGAACTAATACCTTGAATACTTATCATAACAATCGAGATGGAGAATTGTTGAAGGATATTAATTAATTGCGTGAATCGTAGGGCAAAATTCAAAAAAATATACTAATAGAATATAGGCGTTAATACCTTGAATACTTACCATAATAGTTGAGTGGGTTTTACCATAACAGTCGAGAGGGCAAAAAAGGCATTAAAAAAAATCTAACTTTAGCTTCTGTATGAAACATTAAGGTTTTAAATAGGTTTTTGGACTTGTAGCTTTGAAAGAAAGTTGGTAGGACTGCCTCAATATTTTCTTGTAAAAGGATTTTTTTGCTTATTTTCCCTAACAAAATATTATTGTAATATTTTTTTTAAAAAGAAAATATATACTCCCTCCGTTTCATAAGCGTCCCTTTTGAAAAAACACGTTTTTTAATGAAACCTTTTTAAATGCTTTCACATCAATGCATATATTTTGAAATTCTAATTTTGCCCTCAAGTTTGTAAAAAATTAAAAAAAGAAAGAAAACATTTTTAAAGGTATTTTAGGAAATGAGTAAAAAAGGTCCATTGACTTTTGAAATGGGACACTTATTTTGAAACTTCCCAAAAAGGAAAGTAAGACACTTATTCTGAAACGGAGAAAGTATTATCTTCAGAATCTTTTAATTATTATCTTCAATTTGTGGAATCAAGATCTAATTTCCTAGCTTCCAAGTACAAGTGTATATGGATAATGACTTATCGAGTTCTGAGTCATATTTTTAAGTAAATTCATCCCTATGCCCAATCTCTCTATACAGTAATTTAGATTGGTTAGAACTTAGAAGTCTTTGGACAATTCCACGAGGTCTTCTTCACTTTCTCTAGCTTATGAAATTGTAACAGTGACTATGGTTGATTGGACTGATTGATGACGCTTGATTATTGAGTTCATTTAACAAATTTTAAATGCTGAAAAATAAAAATAATTATAATACATTGAACTGCTAATATAAGTGGTAAAGAATAGACCAAGCAGCAATAAAAAATATAAGTTTATATTAGGCCATAGAATTAAATGAAACAGATTTGGGGCCTCTAATATTTTTAGAGAGATTTTAGCTATTCTTTAAGAAGAAATTGTTGGTAAAAAAAATATATAAATATAATATAATATAATACAAGTCTATATAGTATATATACACTCAAAATGTGATTCTAAAATAGTTTTTTCAAGAACAAAACCAAACACAAAAAGAATACGTTTAAACATAGTAACAAATTTGAGATTTGGAAATTATTCAAGATAGAAATAATTAGTAATTTGGGTGTTATTCAAGAAAATATTGAGAATATTTCGAGAAATAAATATGTGAGTCAGAAAATTATTGTTAATTAGCTTACTGGAAAAGATGCGTTGTCCTTAGGGATGGCAATGAACCCGATCATACGGGCATCCCGCCTTGCCCCTCCTCAGCCACTATACATAAAACAAGAACTGGGATAGGAACGGGCTCTAAATCTCTAACCCGCGTAAGGTGGGATTGGGAATAATATGACATTAAGTTCGGACTTGCCCACCCTCAATATCCTTCAAGGGGAAATTAGGAGAAGTCTACTTTATAAAACTTGTAGGGGCATAAGTTCAAAGTATATACTTATGTGGCCATAAGTTCATTTTTAAGTAAACGATTGAGTGAGTCTAAGGTGCACGAAATCAATTATACCCTTAAGTTATTATTTTTTGTTTAAAAACTTTAAATTGATATAACTTTCAATATGCATGTCCATTTTTTGTAAAATTTATATTGTTGAAATCTATTCATCGAAACTTTCAAAATTAGACCCATCATGAATATAAAATTTTGTCAAAAAACAAAATAGTTACATGGATTACATGTACCTATTTTAAAATAGTTACTTGTCACTATTTTAAAACAATCGTATGTAATTGTTTTGAAAAATTTTAAATTATTTAAATTTAAAGTAACTGTTTTTTGAGTTAATTTAACAGTTTAGTTATATAAAAAAATACTTCACTTTGGTGTTAGTGGTCCGAAGAACATGTCTTGTGATGTATCCATGGTTATGCTCATGAATACCCTTGACCTAAAGTCACCAAGAGAAGGAAAAGAGAGGGGTTTTGATATTTTCTCCAGTTGAATGCTTCCCTTTGGGAAGAGCGCCCATGTGATTGTTTTGCACTTGGGAAACTTGCAATCCATAAGAACGGAACACCCCTTGAACGGAACACCAGACATCCACATTCCTTAGCCAGGTTGTCCACACGACGCCTTCGTTAACTCCAAGGTTTCGTCTTTGGGGAGTTTTAAGGTTTTGTGCCAAGTATGATGATGAGAAGCAAGCCGGCAAGGACAAATGAAATGGCCTGGCTTTCGATATATCGGATGATCAACAAAATATCACAAGAGGAAAAGGAATGATTGGTTCCCTCTTCCAAGCTTCAAAATGATGGGTTCTAGAACCTATTACACTGTCATGCCTTTTCAGCAAACTCTGATGGTTGTGGAGGGTTTTTTTGGTACAAAAAAAGTGTTATGTGGACTTATAGATACATAAGAATATCCCGTGGACTTAAACTTTTAGAAGTTCTATTTTATGAATTTGTGCCCCAAAAAAAATAATAATATCTATATATATATATTACAATAATATTTTCGATTTACATTTTTATTCAAGAAGATCAAAACAGCATGTTTTTGAAATTTCTTACCAGTCATTTGAAAACAATTTTCTAAAAATTATTTTCTTCAACCTCACGAACTCCAGTTCTATAGATGCCTTCAAGTCATGATCATATGGCATGTAACCCAAAGAAGAAAATAAAGAAGACTCAAAATCTACATCCAATGACGCATTTCAATGAGGAGAAAAAGCCACACTATACAATGGGGCTTTCATGGTGTTTTTACAAGCTTTCCTCCTGCTTTAGGGCCTATTAATTGCACATATTGTAGAACGGAAGTCCTAACCTTTAATAGAGAAATTTTCAAGAATTCAACAGAACAAGTTTTATCACAAAATGCCAAGTGAGATGATCATACAAGAACTACTCTTGGGAATAGGGATGAGACGATTGAAGTTGTGATGGATTAATTAAGATAGGCTCATACAAAATCTGTTTACATTAGTGACTAAAAGCGAATAAATAATCAACTTCTTGTTCAGTCCTACAAA
Source organism: Liquidambar formosana (assembly GCA_039720395.1). Classification (NCBI taxonomy): domain Eukaryota; kingdom Viridiplantae; phylum Streptophyta; class Magnoliopsida; order Saxifragales; family Altingiaceae; genus Liquidambar; species Liquidambar formosana. The sequence continues at coordinate 14,432,442 of CM077834.1, read as the reverse complement.
TCACCAGGCATCACCTTTAGCATATAGATGGCCAAAGAAAAATTACAAAGATATGAGAGAGAGAGAGAGCACTACCCAATAAATATTAAGGAAAGAGAAGTGAAGGTTTCATTACAAATTTAAAGAAGCTAGAAAGAAAAAAGGTAAAAAACCAGATGCTTACTGTCCCACATCGACAAATTATATACTAATTTATTTGTTTATTAAATCTAGGTTATGTTTAGATAATTGCTGAGCCTAGTAGCATAGGCTTGTAACCAAGCGGGGCATTAAAGTGATTGGATGCTTGATTCTTGGCTGTCCAGTGGGTAAAGGATTTATTTATGATCTATTGTGTTTGGCCCCGTTGGCGACTTGGCTTGGCCATTAAAATAAACCATGGTTGTTGCGGTGTTCCTTGCATTAGTGCACCCTTGTGTTCCTCACATTAGCGCAGCGCACCCTTGACCTCGGGTAGAGGTAACCCCACACACAATGTGTGGTTAGCAATACTAAATGACGGTTAATTGAGGAGAGGAGCTGGCCTCACTGATCATGGAGAGATCCTAGCCCAGTCGCGCTGCTGGCGGCTAGATTATGCAGACAATCACTTTTTAATTAACTCTTTTTTGGGAAAAAAAGGTAACCCCACACAAAATGAAGTTAATTGAGGAGTGGAGGGCTGGCCTCACCGATCATGGAGAGATCCTAGCCCAGTCGCATTGCTAGTAGCCAGATTATACAGACGATCACTTTTTAATTAGCTCTTTTTAATTAGCGGCCAGATTGAGGAGAGGAGTTGGCCTCACCAATCATGGAGAGATCCTAGCCCAGTCGTGCTGCTAGCGGCTAGATTATGCAGACAATCACTTTTTAATTAACTCTTTTTGGGAAAAAAAGGTAACCCCACACACAATGCATGGGTAGCAATACTAAGTGAAGTTAATTGAGGAGAGGAGCGTTGGCCTCACCGATCATGGAGAGATCCTAACCTAGTCGCGTTGCTAGCAACCAAATTATGCAGATGATCACATTTTAGTTAGCTCTTTTTGGGGGGAAAAAAGTTCTTTTGCATACAAATTTCAAATTTAATGAAAAAAAAAATTTTCTTTTTTTCTTAAAACAACAAATATATAATTCTCATATTTGACATATTTTGTATTATTTTTACATTAAGATACTCTTAATTGTAAAAGTAGCAAGCTGTCCCTACCACAATTAATGCAATATTAATATCAAAAAGTCGTCTTCCAGTTTGGGACTCCGAACGGGAATTCCGTTGGGCTTTTATTTCAAATTTTTGGAAAAGTATTACTTAATTCTGTTGGGTTTTCTTCGTTTATTGTATTTTAAGGGTTCATAGCATCAAAGTGAATTTCTGCATCGAGAATCCAAGATGGTTAATTCTTGTTTGAAATGTCAATAAGAATAAATTCAAGTTTTGTAAGGTTCAACATTGTCAAGAAGCTATATGATACATGATAACATGTTTAGAATCAAATAACAATTAAACATTTGTAAACTGAAGATTACATGTAAAACGAAATATATATTGTTGAAGATATAATTAGGCATTTCAACAAGGATTATGGGAATTATGTTCTAACCAAACACTGCAAGGATTAGGCATTTCAAGTCGCCAACGAGGCCAATCATGCAAGGAACACCGCAGAAACCATGATTTATTTTAATGGCCAAGCCAAGTCAACAACGGGGCCAAATACCATAGATCATAAATAAACCCTTCACGCACTAGACAGCAAGAGTCTTGCATCCAATCTCCTTAATGCCCCGCTCGGTTACAAGCCTACGCTACTAGGCCCAACAATTATCTAAACATAACCGATATTTAATAAATAAATAAATTAGTATATAATTTGTCGATGTGGGACAGCAAGGATCTGGTTTTTTTTTTTTTTTTTTTTTTTTTTTTTTTTAACCTTTTGGTTTCCCAAGGTGTCCCCAGGCTTCGCCCAGGACTAATCTTTCGAGGTACTGTCGGGCGCCGAAGCCAGAATCTCTCCCAAAAAAATTTGCTGCATCCACTTAAGCCAACCTTCGTTGGTGGATCTGGTTTTTTACTCTTTCTTCTTTCTTCTTTAAATTTGTAATGAAACCTTCGCTTCTCTTTCATTAATATTTATCAGGTAGTGCTCTCTCTCTCTCTCGCTTCGCTTTCATTAATATTTATCAGGTAGTGCACTCTCTCTCTCTCTCTCTCTCTCTCATATCTTTGTAATTTTTCTTTGTCTATCTATACGCTGAAGGTGATGCTTGGTGATTTGTAGGTAGAGGTCCTGAATTTAGCTCTTCTTATTAGCCCCTTGAGACCATCTAAGTAAGCTTTCCATAGTTCTCATAATTCTCTTAGGCTTTGATCTTTCCTAATCCTTGTGGATTAAGGGGAACCGAGGTTTGCCCAAAGGATTTCTTATATAATTTGCCCAAAAAAAAAGAAAAAAAGAAAAAAAAAGAAGAGCTACTCGCACGTAATCCAGCTAATAGTGGTCTAATTTTAACTTAGAATTGAGACAATCCATTCTTATTGAAGGAATATGCTACGAACATGTCAAAAGGCCCAAAGGATGAAGAAATAGTCTTGATGCTGACATATCATATGGTCCAAAGTTAACAATTTTAAACTTGACTTGGTATAATTAAATTCCCAAGAAATTCTTATTGCATACTGTATAATCTGATTGCCGTGGCATAGAAATATGAATGGATCATATTCAATTTGTGATCAGAAGTGAAATTTTGGATCCAATAATGTTTGGCTAAAATTTTTACTTTAATTTTCGCTAAATTTATACTACTACAACAAATTCAGCAAGATAAATATGCAGGTGGTGCATATCCCAACTTACATGCCCAGATGAAGAATTGAGGATAGACCCCACCGATCAGGAAGAGATCTCCACCCAGTCGCGCTGCTGGCTAGCCAATTCATGCGGACAACCACTTTTTACTCTTTGATTCCATATCCCAACCCTAGTCAATTTTTTGTGTTATGAACTCTCCCCACCATGTGCTATATATATATATTCGAAACAATGGTACATTGAATGATATTGGGGGCGGGGCAGGTCCGGGCTTAATGTCTTATTATTCCCAATCCCACCCTACGCGGGTTAGAGATTTAGAGCCCGTTCCTATCCCAGTTCTTGTTTTGTGCATAGTGGCCGAGGAGGGGCAAGGCGGCATGCCCTTATGAAGGGGTTCATTGCCATTCCTAAGGACAACGCATCTTTTCTAATACGCTAATTAACAATAATTTTCAGACTCACATATTTATTTCTCGAAATATTCTCAATATCTTCTTGAATAACCACCCAAATTACTAATTATTTCTATCCTGAATAATTTCCAAATCTCAAATTTGTTACTATGTTTAAACGTATTCTTTCTGTGTTTGGTTTTGTTCTTGAAAAAACTATTTTTAGAATCACATTTTGAGTGTATATATACTATATAGACTTGTATTATATTAAAAGATTTTGATTAGATCTTGATTCCACAAATTGAAGATAATAATTAAAAGATTTTGAAGATAATATATATTTCTTTTTTAAAAAAATATTACAATAATATTTTTTATTTATATTTCTATTCAAGAATATCAAAACAGCATATTTTCGAAATTTCTTACTAGTCTTTTGAAAACAAATTTCTAAAAATTATTTTCTTGAACCTCACAGAACTCCAATTCTGTAAATGCCTTCAAGTCATGATCATATGGTATATAACCTAAAGAAGAAAATAAAGAAGACTCAAAATCTCCATCCAATGACGCATTTCAATGAGGAGATTAAGCCACTGTATACAAGGGGGCTTTCATGGGCGTCTTTACAGGCTTTGCTCCTGCTATAGGGCCTATTGCACATATTGTAGAACGAAAGTACTAACATTTAATAGAGAAATTTTCAAGGATTCAACCGAACAAATTTTATCACAAAATGCCAAGTGACATGATCATACAAGAACTACTCTTGGGAATAGGGATGAGACGATTGAAGTTGTGATGGATTAATTAAGATGGGCTCATACAAAATCTGTTTACATTAGTGACTAAAAGCGAATAAATAATGAATTTCTTGTTCGCTCGTACAAATCACCAGAAATCACCTTTAGCATATAGATGGCCAAAGAAAAATTACAAAGAGAGAGAGAGAGAGAGAGAGAGAGCACTACCTAATAAATAGTAAGGAAAGAGAAGCGAAGGTTTCATTACAAATTTAAAGAAGAAAGAAAAAAAAAGGGTAAAGGACCGGATGCTAATTGCTGTCCCACATCGACAAATTATAACCTAATTTATTTGTTTATTAAATATGGATTATGTATAGATAATTGCCGAGTCTAGTAGCGTAGGCTTGTAACCAAGCGGGGCATTGAAGTGATTGGATGCTCGACTCTTGGCTGTCCAGTGGGTAAAGGGTTTATTTATGATCTTATTGTGTTTGGCCCCGTTGGCGACTTGGCTTGGCCCTTAAAATAAACCATGGTTGTTGCGGTGTTCCTTGCATTAGTGCACCCTTGTGTTCCTCGCATTAGCGCACCCTGGACCTCGGGGAGAGGTAACCCCACACACAATGTGTGGTTAGCAATACTAAATGATGGTTAATTGAGGAGAGGAGCTGGCCTCACCGATCATGGAGAGATCCTAACCCAGTCGCGCTGCTGGCGGCCAAATTAAGCAGACAATCACTTTTTTATTAGCTCTTTTTGGGGAAAAAAAAAAAAACTCTTTTTTTTTAAACAACAAATATATAATTCTCATATTTGACATATTTTGTATTATTCTTACATTAAGATACTCTTAATTGTAAAAGTTGCAAGCTACCCCTACTACAATCGATGGCAACATTAATATCAAAAGTCGTCTTCCAATTTGGGGTTCCGAACGGGAATTCCATTGGGCTTTTATTTCAAACTGTCGAAAAGGTATCACTTAATTCTTTTGGGTTTTCTTCATTTATTGTATTTTCAAGGTTCATAGCATCAAATTGAATTTCCGCATCGAGAATCTAAGATGGTTAATTCTTCTCTGAAATGTCAATAACAACAAATTCAAGTTTTGTAAGGTTCAACATTGTCAAAAAGCTATATGATACATGATAACATGCTTAGAATCAAATAACAATTGAACATTTGTAAACCGAGGATTACATGTAAAACGAAATATATATTGTTGAAGATATAATTAGGCATTTCAACAAGGATTATGGGAATTATGTTCTAACCAACTAATCTATAATCATTTTTTATGTTGATATCTAGTATTGTCTTACAAACAACCTGTCTGAGTTTTCCAAGTAACCATAGTCATCCCTACAAATTCATAAGCTAAAGAAAAGTAGAGAAGACTCAAATGTCCATCCAATGAGGAGAAAAACCACTATGTATGGGGATCAAAATTAACCATTGCCACAAGCGGACTCATTTTACTATATTTGTGGCCAAATTTATATTAGTATGACAAATGCCAAGTTGTTGGATCACATATATTGATCACAAAATTAACCACTCTAGGAAATGGTTAATTTTGATCCTCATTCATAGTGGGTTTTCTCCTCATTGGATGGACATTTGAGTCTCCTATACTTTCTTTAGCTTATAAATTTGTAGGGGGGACTATGGTTAATTGGAAAATTCAGACATGTTGTTTGTAAGAAAATACTAGATATCAACATAAACACATGATTATAGACTAGTTGGTTAAAACATAATTCCCAAAATGCTTGTTGAAATGCCCAATTATATCTCAACAATATATTTTTTCGTTTTACATGTAATTTTTGGTTTACAAATGTTCAATTGTCATTTAATTCTTAACATGTTATCATGTATCATATAGGATTTTGACAATGTCGAACCTTACAAAACTTGAATTTGTCATTCTTAACATTTCGGATAAGAATTGTTCGTGGGGGAGTATCGACGTGGAGTCAATGGGCCCACATGGGTCGTAGTCCATGGAGGTTGGCCATGCGAAGTGGCTAGATAGTTGTTGGAACCATAGTGGGCCACCCCAAGGGGGGTCATCGACATAGGACCCCTTAAGAGGGATCGTTGGTGGGTCGACACGGTGGAAGACTGTTGATAATAGGAGGTTCTCCAGAGAGGAACTTCGTCCTTAACTGTATAAAGTGAGGGGATGGTTGGAGCGACCAAGTCGGAGGAGAGAGAGAAGCAGCCTGATAGCAGTGTGAGGGAAATGAGAGGGCAGTGAGGTCCACGACCTCGAGGCGTAATTGCAGCCGGAGGATTCTAGTCCAATAGAACCTTGGAGATATATTTTGAGAAAAGGTAAGGAAGTGGGGTCGACCCGCCTTCCTTCCTTGGTCGTGATCCGATCCCGTTGTGGGGTTTTGGATGTTGCGATGGTATAGTGGTATGTTGGATGGTATTGATAATAGTGGTGGTGTTGGATAGTGGATGTTGGTTATGGTGGAGTATTAGAATGTTGGGGCAGAAGGCCTTAATGGTGGGTCGCCGAGTTGGTGTGTTGGCTCATTAGGTTTCGCTTGGTTTCGTCCCCTTATCCTTCTCTTGGTCTCATCGTCCATCCTTCTCCCCCTCCAGGATGAGGGCAAAGATGGCCTTTTATAGTGGTGGAGTATAGGGTAACCTAGCAGGGTGAGTAGGGTAGGTAGGTAGGTAGGTAGGGTAATGGGGGCAGTAGGCTTAGGCTCATAATAGGCCTGTTGCGGTGGTGCCGTGTGCATGGTCGCCCATACCGTGTCAGGCCAAGCGACCATGCCGTGTCAGGCGGTGATGTGACCGGTCGCGTTCCCTCAACTGCTATCAGACTGACTAAGGCAGGTTCGCTGATTCCCAATACCATGGGAGCGACCCGTACCTTAGAGAACCTTCTCTCTAGCCACCAAACCAAGATCCTCCAACCATCCCAATGAGAACCTGGGTCAAGGTCGACGACCTTGCCCAAACACCAAGCTTAAGATTGAGCTCCCCAGGTACTGCCCGACCTGGGCAGGCATGGCGCCAGGGTGTAGTGCCACTATGGCACTCCAAGTGGACCATGTCAGGCCGACAACTTGGCTCCCGCTGCGCGATGCAGCAGGCATCCGACCCGCAGGGGGCACGAGGACCCACCCGAGATAGCTCGGGCAACTCGACAAAGGAGGCATCCATCCGGAGATGGGCAGCCTCGATGAGCTGTGACGTACTCACCGAGGGTACTTAGGCCAAAGAAGGCACTAAGCAAGAGCTATGCCGAAGGCCACTGGCGACTTATGGTTGGCGAGCTATGCCATAGGCTAATAGCGACTTAAGATGGCGAGTTAAGCATCCTTCCGGAGAAGGGCATCTCCGACAAGGGAGGTAACCATCCGGAGATGGGTGAGATATGCCATAGGCTGATAGCGACTTAAGATGGCGAGTTAAGCATCCTTCCGGAGAAGGGCATCTCCGACAAGGGAGGTAACCATCCGGAGATGGGTGAGATATGCCATAGGCTGATAGCGACTTAAGATAGCGATATCGGAGTCAACCTTGGTACCATCGCGAGGCGAGGTAAAGGCAATAAACAATATCGGTGACCTCGTAGGGCGAGATCGGCGACCTTCTGAGAAGTATGTGAGATATGGTGCCTTAGAATATTAGGAATGAGGCCACGTCACTAGAGTAGTGGGCACGTGTCAAGTGCGACATTAGGCCATGTGGCGACCTTCCATTGGATTGGAAGGTCACGTGGCAGCTTACTATCAATCTGACGTGGTTGATGCGATCTACGTATAAACATTAGCCCCCATGCTTACGCGTGGGTCGCGAACGGGAGTCACGTGTAAGCATGTGACATGGATGTTTGACTTGATTCCTGTTGAGATGTTGCCATGTCGCTGCAGATGTGGTTTGAGTCGACCATCTTCCTTGTAGAGTTGTTGGTTTGTGGTCTCGACATTAATTGTGCTGTTGAGGCAAGGCGACCTCTAGGGCAATATGATGGGTCGCATCATGTGAAGTGTTGAGGCGACGTAAGGCCGAGTATACAGTATGACACTTCTCGAGATGGCTTGAGCATTTCCCCGGAGGAAGACATTGTCAAGGGTATCTACGCCGAGAGCATTAGGTAGATCAATTGAGAATCATCTCGATCAATTAGGGCCTCTTTTGGCATAGAAGTTCCCGTCCTATCTCTTCAGAAGATTGGAGAAAATGATATGGCCAATGTCGCCAAAATGGTCGTTGGAAGCGATGCTGCCAGCATTGGGAAAGGTGATGCAGCCAATGTTGGAAAGAGCGACACGACGTGGCCAATGTCGGAAAAGGTGATGCGGCCAATGTTGGAAAGGGCGACGCGACGTGGCCAATGTTGGAAAAGAGGACACGACACTGCCAATGTTGAAAAAGGGAGATGCGGGTAATGTTGGAAAGGGCGACACGACCCAGCCAATGTTGGAAGAGGCGACCCAGCCACTGTTAGAAAAAGCGATGTGGCCAATGTTGGAAAGAACAACACGATGTGGCCAATGTTGGAAAAGGCGTCATAACGTGCCAATGTTGGAAAAGGCAACGCGGCCAAGGTCGATGCGACCAATGTCGAAAACCAATGTCGGAAAGCGGCCAAGGTCGATGCGATCCAGCCAATGTTGGAAAAGGCGATGTAGCCACTGTTGGAAAAAGCGATGCGGCCAATGTTGGAAAGAACAAAACGACATGGCCAATGTTGGAAAAAGGCGACGTGACGTAGCCAATGTTGGAAAAGGCAATGCGGCCAAGGTCGATGCGACCAATGTCGAAAACCAATGTCGGAAAGCGGCCAAGGTCGATGCGACCCAGCCAATGTTGGGAAAGGCGATGTAGCCACTGTTGGAAAAAGTGATGCGTCCAATGTTGAAAAGAACAACACGACGTGGCCAATGTTGGAAAAAGGCGACGTGACGTAGCCAATGTTGGAAAAGGCAATGCGGCTAAATTCGATGCGACCAATGTCGAAAACCAATGTAGGAAAGCGACTAATGTCGACGCGACCCAGCCAATGTTGGAAAAGGCGATGTAGCCACTGTTGGAAAAAGCGATGCGGCCAATGTTGGAAAGAACAACGCGACATGGCCAATGTTGGAAAATGCGACGCGGCCAAGGTCGACGCGACCCAGCCAATGTTGTAAAAGGCGATGTAGCCACTGTTGGAAAAGGCGATGCGGCCAATGTTGGAAAGAACAACACATGGCCACTGTTGGAAGAGGCCCGGCCAAGGTCAACGCGACCAATGTCGAAAGCGGCCAAGGTCGATGCGACCCAACCAATGTTAGAAAGGGCGACGCACCCATTGTCGATAAGGGCGATACAACTATTGCCTCAAGAATAGCGAAAGATGATGGTTGGGTGTTTCCTTCTATACTTACGGGAGTTGTGTGGTGATTTACTTCAATGATCACCTTAGATAAACCGATGGTAGAGTCATTCAGACTAAGTAGCAATTTGGAGACGTGCATGCCCAGCAGCCATAGGCGTGCTAGCAACCATCCGGAGTTGGGCCTACTAAGCGACCATCTGGATTCGGGCGAGCTTAAACAGCCATCCAAGGACGGGCATGCTAGGTGACCTTCCAGAGCTGGGCGCACCAAGCAACCATTCAGAGTTGGGCGAACTAAGAAGCCATCCGGAGATGGGCATGCTAAGTGGCCGTCTGAAATCGGGTGTGCTAGGCAGCCATTTGGAGTTGGACGAGCCAAGAAGCCATTCGAGGATGGGCATGTTAAACTGCCAACCAGAGTTGGGTATGCTAAGCAGCCATCCGAAATAGGTGAGCTTAGCAGCCATCGGGCGAGCTGAGCATACTTCCAAAGAAATGGCATCTCCGACAAGGGAGGCTTCCACCCTGAGTGGTATTCTCATTAAAGATGGGAAAGTTGTTGGTTTTGGTAGCCCCGGAGGGTTGAAGTAGAGCCCATCCTGAGTGGCATTCTCATTAAAGATGGGATACTTGGAGAAGTTCTGCACCCTTGCCACCTCATCGTAAAAGTTGTTCGTGGATCTTATGGATCGGGTCGTAAGGTGGAGGCCGACTGAGGATGAGTTAGCAGGCGACGAGGGCGACCTTGTAGCTATAGTCGTGAGAGATTGAGCTGCTGAGGCATTGACAAAGTGGCCTGTCTTGTTATGTGGCCACAAGAGGTCGTTGTTTTGTCGACCTAGTAGTGAACGTAATCCACATTGTTCTTGGAAGGCTGGCGCAGATTGCCATGTCAGCGATGTGTAAGTACCCTGGATGGTACATCCTGTTAGGTAGCCCCAGAAGGCATAGATGGCGCAAATCGCCATATCAACAATGTACAAGTACCTCGGAGGGTATGTTATGTCGGATAGCCTCGTAAGGAATGGATGCTGTAGATGATTGTATCAACGATAAATAAGTACCCGGAGGGTATACTATGATAAGTAGCCCCAGAAGGCATCAGTGTAATAGATCACCATATCGATGATGAATATGGAGGGCGAGTCACCAAGGTGACTTACTTCTAGTTGAACTCAGAATGGATGGAACCCTTAGCGAGTTCTCTTGCAAGGACCTCCAAGATCTGGCTGTCATGGAGGGCAGTCAACGTTGCACCATAAATGGGAGGAACATCCGTAAACCATTGTTGTTGAGACTGTTGGTTCTGAGAAGACCGTTGTTGAGGTTAGGACTCGTTGGTTTTCTTCAGAAGGCTGTTGAAACTCTAGTTGCGATGTTAGACTCGGTAAGGTCTCGAGTGTCAGGTAGCCATATCGCATGTACCACCTCCCCAGCGGAGTCGCCAAAATGTTCGTGGGGGAGTATCGACGTGGAGTCAATGGGCCCACATGGGTCGTAGTCCATGGAGGTTGGCCATGCGAAGTGGCTAGATAGTTGTTGGAACCATAGTGGGCCACCCCAAGGGGGGTCATCGACATAGGACCCCTTAAGAGGGATCGTTGGTGGGTCGACACGGTGGAAGACTGTTGATAATAGGAGGTTCTCCAGAGAGGAACTTCGTCCTTAACTGTATAAAGTGAGGGGATGGTTGGAGCGACCAAGTCGGAGGAGAGAGAGAAGCAGCCTGATAGCAGTGTGAGGGAAATGAGAGGGCAGTGAGGTCCACGACCTCGAGGCGTAATTGCAGCCGGAGGATTCTAGTCCAATAGAACCTTGGAGATATATTTTGAGAAAAGGTAAGGAAGTGGGGTCGACCCGCCTTCCTTCCTTGGTCGTGATCCGATCCCGTTGTGGGGTTTTGGATGTTGCGATGGTATAGTGGTATGTTGGATGGTATTGATAATAGTGGTGGTGTTGGATAGTGGATGTTGGTTATGGTGGAGTATTAGAATGTTGGGGCAGAAGGCCTTAATGGTGGGTCGCCGAGTTGGTGTGTTGGCTCATTAGGTTTCGCTTGGTTTCGTCCCCTTATCCTTCTCTTGGTCTCATCGTCCATCCTTCTCCCCCTCCAGGATGAGGGCAAAGATGGCCTTTTATAGTGGTGGAGTATAGGGTAACCTAGCAGGGTGAGTAGGGTAGGTAGGTAGGTAGGTAGGGTAATGGGGGCAGTAGGCTTAGGCTCATAATAGGCCTGTTGCGGTGGTGCCGTGTGCATGGTCGCCCATACCGTGTCAGGCCAAGCGACCATGCCGTGTCAGGCGGTGATGTGACCGGTCGCGTTCCCTCAACTGCTATCAGACTGACTAAGGCAGGTTCGCTGATTCCCAATACCATGGGAGCGACCCGTACCTTAGAGAACCTTCTCTCTAGCCACCAAACCAAGATCCTCCAACCATCCCAATGAGAACCTGGGTCAAGGTCGACGACCTTGCCCAAACACCAAGCTTAAGATTGAGCTCCCCAGGTACTGCCCGACCTGGGCAGGCATGGCGCCAGGGTGTAGTGCCACTATGGCACTCCAAGTGGACCGTGTCAGGCCGACAACTTGGCTCCCGCTGCGCGATGCAGCAGGCATCCGACCCGCAGGGGGCACGAGGACCCACCCGAGATAGCTCGGGCAACTCGACAAAGGAGGCATCCATCCGGAGATGGGCAGCCTCGATGAGCTGTGACGTACTCACCGAGGGTACTTAGGCCAAAGAAGGCACTAAGCAAGAGCTATGCCGAAGGCCACTGGCGACTTATGGTTGGCGAGCTATGCCATAGGCTAATAGCGACTTAAGATGGCGAGTTAAGCATCCTTCCGGAGAAGGGCATCTCCGACAAGGGAGGTAACCATCCGGAGATGGGTGAGATATGCCATAGGCTGATAGCGACTTAAGATGGCGAGTTAAGCATCCTTCCGGAGAAGGGCATCTCCGACAAGGGAGGTAACCATCCGGAGATGGGTGAGATATGCCATAGGCTGATAGCGACTTAAGATAGCGATATCGGAGTCAACCTTGGTACCATCGCGAGGCGAGGTAAAGGCAATAAACAATATCGGTGACCTCGTAGGGCGAGATCGGCGACCTTCTGAGAAGTATGTGAGATATGGTGCCTTAGAATATTAGGAATGAGGCCACGTCACTAGAGTAGTGGGCACGTGTCAAGTGCGACATTAGGCCATGTGGCGACCTTCCATTGGATTGGAAGGTCACGTGGCAGCTTACTATCAATCTGACGTGGTTGATGCGATCTACGTATAAACAAGAATTAACCATCTTGGATTCTCGATGTGGAAATTCACTTTGATGCTATGAACTTTGAAAATACAGCAAAAGAAAACCCAATGGAATTAAGTAATACCTTTCCGACAGTTTAAAATAAAAGCCTAACGAAATTCCCATCCAGTATCTTGAACTGGAAAACGACTTTTTGTTTTAATTTTGCCATCGATTGTAGTAGAAGAGGGGGGGGGGGGGGGTGGGTGAGATAATGCGAGGAACACCGGGGTGCGCGTGGAAGGAACACCGCAGAAACCATGAATTATTTTTAATGGCTAAGCCAAGTCACCAACGGGGCCAAACACCGTAGATCATAAATAAACCCTTTACCCACTAGACAGTAAGAGTCAAGTATCGAATCACCTTAATGCCCCCTTGGTTACAACTGTCAAGTATCGAATCACCTTAATGCCCCCTTGGTTACAAGCGTACGTTACTAGGCTTGGCAATTATCTAAACATAACCCATATTTAATAAATAAATAAATTAATATATAATTTGTCGATGTGGGACAGCAAGGATCTAGTTTTTTACTTTTTCTTCTTTCTTTTTTAAATTTGTAATGAAACCTTCGCTTCTCTTTCATTAATATTTATCAAGTAGTGCTCTCTCTCTCTTTCTCTCTCATATCTTTGTAATTTTTCTTTGTCTATCTATATGCTAAGGTGATGCTTGGCGATTCGTAGGTAGAGGTCCTGAATTCAACTCTTCTTATTAGCCCCTTGAGACCATCTAAGTAAGCTTTCCATAGTTCTCATAGGCTTTGATCTTTCCTGATCCATGTAGGTTAAGGGGAACCGAGGTTTGCCCAAAGGATTTCCTATATAATTAGCACAAAAAAAATAGAGGGGAAAAAAAAAAAAGAAAGAAAGAAAGAAGAGCTACTTGTGCCTAATCCAGCTAATAGTGGTCTAATTTTAACTTAGAATTGAGACAATCCATTCTCTTATTGGAGGAATATGCTACGAACATGTCAGAAGGCCCAAAGGACGAAGAAATAGTCTTGATGCAGACATCTCATATGATCCAAAGTTAACAGTTTTAAACTTGACTTAGTGGTATAATTAAATTCCCAAGAAAGTCTTATTGCATACTGTATAATCTGATTGCCGCGGCATGGAAATATGAATGGATCATATTCAATTTGTGATCAGAAGTGAAAATTTGGATCCAATAATGTTTGGAAAAAATTTTTACTCTAATTTTCGATAAATTTATACTACTACGACAAATTTAGCATGATAAATATGATGGTGTGGTGCATATCTCAACTTACATGCCCAGATGAAGAAAACTTCGTTAAAAGAGGAACGAGAGCGCAGTGATGGATTGAGATGTCATCATCCTTATGAAAATCTACTTGCAGCAGTGACTAAAGACCAATAAAAACTATTTTTAGAATCACATTTTGAGTGTATATATACTATATAGACTTGTATTATATTATATTATATTTATATATATATTTTTTTTTACCAACAATTTCTTCTTAAAGAATAGCTAAAATCTCTCTAAAAATATTAGAGGCCCCAAATCTGTTTCATTTAATTTTATGGCCTAATATAAACTTATATTTTTTTATTGCTGCTTGGTCTATTCTTTACCATTTATATTAGCAGTTCAATGTATTATAATTATTTTTATTTTTCAGCATTTAAAATTTGATAAATGAACTCAATAAGCAAGCGTCATCAATCACTCCAATAAACCATAGTCACTGTTACAATTTCATAAGCTAGAGAAAGTGAAGAAGACCTCGTGGAATTGTCCAAAGACTTCTAGGTTCTAACCAATCTAAATTACTGTATAGAGAGATTAGGCATAGGGATGAATTTACTAAAAAATATGACTCAGAACTCGATAAGTCATTATCCATATACACTTGTACTTGGAAGCTAGGAAATTAGATCTTGATTCCACAAATTGAAGATAATAATTAAAAGACTTCGAAGATAAGATATATATATATTTTTTTAAAAAAAATATTACAATAATATTTTCTATTGAAGAATATCAAAACGGCATATTTTTTAAATTTCTTACCAGTCTTTTGAAAACAAATTTCTAAAAATTATTTTCTTGAACCTTACATAACTCCAATTCTGTAGATGCCTTCAAGTCATGATCATATGGTATATAACCTAAAGAAGAAAATAAAGAAGACTCAAAATCTCCATCCAATGACGCATTTCAATGAGGAGATTAAGCCACTGTATACGAGGGGGCTTTCATGGGCGTCTTTACAAGCTTTCTTCCTGCTATAGGGCCTATTGCACATATTGTAGAACGAAAGTACTGACATATAATAGAGAAATTTTCAAGGATTCAACAGAACAAATTTTATCACAAAATGCCAAGTGACATGATCATACAAGAACTACTCTTGGGAATAGGGATGAGACGATTGAAGTTGCGATGGATCAATTAAGATAGGCTCATACAAAATCTGTTTACATTAGTGACTAAAAGTGAATAAATAATGAATTTCTTGTTCACTCCTACAAATCACCAGGCATCACCTTTAGCATACAGATGGCCAAAGAAAAATTACAAGGATATGAGAGAGAGAGAGAGAGAGAGAGAGAGAGCACTACCTAATAAATAGTAAGGAAAGAGAAGCAAAGGTTTCATTACAAATTTAAAGAAGAAAGAAAATAAATAAATAAAACACCAGATGCTAATTGCTGTCCCACATCGACAAATTATATACTAAATTATTTGTTTATTAAATCTGGATTATGTGTAGATAATTGCCGAGCCTAGTAACGTAGGCTTGTAACCAAGCGGGGCATTAAAATGATTGGATGCTTGACCCTTGGCTGTCCAGTGGGTAAAAGGTTTATTTATGATCAATTGTGTTTGGCCCCGTTGGCGACTTGGCTTGGCCATTAAAATAAACCATGGTTGTCGCGGTGCACCCTTGTATTCCTCCCATTAGCGCACCCCGGACCTCGGGTAGAGGTAACCCCACACACAATGTGTGGGTAGCAATACTAAATGATGGTTAATTGAGGAGAGGAGCTGGCCTCACCGATCATGGAGAGATCCTAGCCCAGTCGCGCTGCTGGCAAGCCAAATTAAGCAAACAATCACTTTTTAATCAACTCTTTTTGGGAAGAAAAGGTAACCCCACACCCAATGCGTGGGTAGCAAATACTAAATTAAGTCAATTGAGGAGAGGAGCGCTGGCCTCACCGATCATGGAGAGATCCTATCCCGATTGCGTTGCTAGCAGCCAGATTATGCATACGATCACTTTTTAATTAGCTCTTTTTGGGGAAAAAAAGGTTCTTCTGCATACAAATTTCAAATATAATAGACAACAAATATATAATTCTCATATTTGACATATTTTGTATTATTTTTACATTAAGATACTCTTAATTGTAAAAGTAGCAAGCTGCCCCTACTACAATCGATGGCAACATTAATATCAAAAAGTCGTCTTCCAGTTTGGGATTCCGAACGGGAATTCCGTTGGGCTTTTATTTCAAACTGTCGGAAAGGTATCACTTAATTCTGTTCGGTTCTCTTCATTTATTATATTTTCAAGGTTCATAGCATCAAAGTGAATTTCCGCATTGAGAATCCAAGATGGTTAATTCTTGTCCGAAATGTCAAGAACGACAAATTCTAGTTTTGTAAGGTTTGACATTGTCAAAAAGCTATATGATACATGATAACATGTTTAGAATCAAAGAACAATTGAACATTTGTAAACCGAAGATTACATGTAAAACGAAATATATATTGATGAAGATATAATTGGGCATTTCAACAAGGATTTTGGGAATTATGTTCTAACCAACTAGTCTATAATCATTTGTTTATGTTGATATCTAGTATTGTCTTGCAAACAACCAGTTTGAATTTTCCAATTAGCCATAGTCACCCTTACAAATTTATAAGCTAAAGAAAGTATAGAAGACTCAAATGTCCATCCCATCCAATGAGGAGGAAAACCACTATGTATGAGGATCAAAATTAACCATTGCCACGAGTGGACTCATTTTACTATATTTGTGGCCAAATTTATATTAATATGACAAATGCCAAGTTATTGGATCACATATATTGATTAAATTTAAAGAAGAAAGAAGAAAAAGTAATAAACAATATGATCATGCATGACTTGAAGGCGTCTACAGAATGGAGAAATGTGTTTTCAAAAGACTGGAAAGAAATTTCAAAAATATGCCATTTTGATCTTCTTGAATAGAAATATAAATCGAAAATATTATTGTAATATTTAAAGTAAAATAAAAAAAAATACTCCTAATCAAATTATTTTTTCAAGAACAAAACCAATCACGAAAAAAATTACTTCCAATCAACAAGTGGTTGTTTGCATGATCCGAACTTGTCCAGCAGCGCGACTAGGTGGTGGTCTCCTCCATGATCGGTGGAGCCTCTCCTCAATTTCCATTAATTTCTTTGAATTGCATTGCTACCCACCCATTGTGGGTGGGATTTCCTTCTACCCGAGGATGGGGGTGCGCTATGTAAGGATTACTGTTAGCCCTTTGGAAGCAGGCTAGGCCACGGTTTGGCCAGATGGCTAGGCCATGGCTAGGCCACGGTTGGCTTTGTGAATTCATGAAATTGTATCAAGTATTTTATGAAGTTTAAGTGTGTTTGTGAAGTTAGATTAAATTGTAAATGCTGGTTTGTATTTGTTTAATCCATTATGTTCTTTGTAAGAATTGATGTACACCCTTGGCGTTTGGGTAAACGTCTTAAGAGCTCTTTAGGGGGGGGTGGTGATTGAACTTGGTGCCTGGCCATGGGGCAACACCAAGGCCATGCGAGGCCCTGGCATGGCAGCACAGCTTGGCATGGGCCAAGCACATTAGTTGGCTAAAGGTTGGCATAGCAAGGCTTGGGGCGACACCTTGCGACATCGAGGCATAAGTTAGGCCACGGGGGCTGGCTTCACAAATCAGACTTGTAGTTGGGCCATGGCATGGCATGGTCCGAACAATGGGCAAAGACCAGGCCATAAGGTAGGCATGGCTTGGCAACGAGAATGGCTTGAGGGCAATGGCCATGGCAAGGGGCATGGCATAGACTCAAGGTTGGCAGCAAGCATGGTGGCTTGGCTAGTTAAAATGGAACGCTGGATTGCAACAGTTAGCAAGGCATGGCTGGGCGTGGCTTGGTAGAGATGGGCGTGGCTTGGCAGATGGCTTTGGCAGGGTTGGCCAAGCATCACCTTGTGGCAAAGCAACAGTTAGGCTTGGGCATGTCTGAATTCGTGAGGAAGCACACAGGCAGCATGTGATGCGGCAATTAAGAGTGGTTGTGGTTGTCTTGTGAGAGGCACAAGGCCAAAGTGTGCAAGGCATGTGAGCAATGCTGCTGGACAGGGGCAGTTGGCTGGACATCTCAGCATGGCAGTTCGGAAATTGCCATGCCATGTGGCTTGTGTTGATTGTTGCTGGTTTCTTTTACTGTTGGGGATGTCAACAATGTACCCTAGGGCTGTTGAGGGTGTCAATAGCAGAATTGTGCCTAGAGCAGTTGGGTTGTAACTGCTGGTTGGTTTATTCTTTGCCTATTTAAAGGCAATGCCTAGTACAGCAGATGTCATGGGATGTGGGCTGTACCAAGGTCGGAATCCTTTGTAAATCTATTAAGTTAGTAGAGAAAAGGTTGGGCAAGGTGCCCGTAAATTTGTGTGTTGGCCTTGTTGTGTGTACAGTGGTGCTTACATTCTGTCAAAACCTTATTGTGGGTGTGAGGAATTCGGGAAGGCTGGCTAGGCAGGAGCTGCATAGCGCCGCACTTGGCTGAAAATTTGGTTTAGAAATTTAATCCCTGTGACAATTACCGTGGTGACTGTAGATGTCAAGCCATGGGTTAGCCACATTATAGAACATAGGTAGACCCTGACCCACTGGTCAGTCCAATACCAACCATCCAACCACTTTAATGTCCCGCTTAGTTACAAGCCCACGCAATTAGGCTCGAAAATCATCCAAACATACACGTGAGTTTTTTTAAAAAATAAATTGTTATATTATTTGCCAATGTGGAACAGCAAGCGTCACTCTTTTTTTTTTTTCCCTCCCCTTTTTTCTTTGCTCCTTGACGCCCTCTCTCTCTCTTTCTCTCTCTCTCTCTCTCACACACACACACACACACACAAAAATCTGTCGTTTTTCCATTTTTTTTGCCGGCCATCTATTTGCTGAAGGTTAACTCATGTTCGATAATTAATCGGTTGAAAAGTTTGGAAAGCTCGTAGAGACAAACTCGCACAAAAGGAGGGAATCAAGAATGCACAACTTTGAAGCAAATTAAATTATGAATTTATCACAGACAAAGATTTGCTTGATGTTCTTAATCATAACCGAAAAAAAAAAAAAAAGGAAAGGAATAAAGATACAGGTGTATGTGTGAGTGTTGGGGATGGGAGAGCATAACCTGATATAAAAACAATAACAATATAGGCGAAGGTTTAATTACAAATCAAAGAGAAGGGGAAAACAAAAAAAAAAAAAACAGAACTAACGTTTGGAGTCCCACATTGACAAATTATATATTGTTTTATTTGTTTATAAAGTATTGCCTATGTTTAGGGATTGCCGAGCCTCCTAGCATGGGCTTATAACCAAGCGGGGCATTAAAGTAGTTTGATACATAATACTGGTGAACCAATAGCCCCCCATCCACCATGGTTGGGTAGCAAAAATTTAAATTGATTATGGGCTGCCTGGCCAGCCATATCATGCATACAACTCCTTTTTGGTTAGTACCTTTTGTTGTGTGTGGTTCGATCTGTTCTCACTTTCATTTGTAAAATTGTGCATCGAATTTTGAGAGAAATCGCCACCTATTCAAGGAGACTCGTGAGAACAAAGGAAACGGTCCTACATATAATCTGCTCTAAGTTAGAGGGATGAGCATCCAAAGAATTTGGAGATTTCATACGTACGGCTTTGAGTCTTTGACTCTTGTGCTAGTTCCATTGGATCATTTAAACCAGGTTTCCATGGTTGTCTTAAACTTTGGTCTTGTCTGGTACCTATGAGTTGTGAGATTTTACATAGACTCAGGGTGGTTCATCCAATGGGTTTTTTCTTTATCCAAGAAGGGCAAAAAAAAAAAAAAAAAAAAAGCTTGCACTCAGGGTAGTTTCAATTTCTTCAAACTTCTTTTTATTGGAAACTAACCAAATAGACTGTTTTTTTTTTTTTTTTTTTTTTTTTATCTGAGAACCTTTACCCTCTATTTGATTCGTGGATTTTACCATGACAAAAAAAAAAAAAAAAATGAAAGAAGAAGGAAGGAAGGAAGGAAGGAAGGGAAAAAAAGAAGGAAGGAAGGAAGGAAGGAAGGGAAAAAAAATGTGTAGGAAAGAAAATAAAAGGAAAAGATGATATCATACCAAGTCAAAATTATTTCAATTATTGTACTTCTACCAATTTTCCTTTGCAATCAAATAAGAAAAAATACAATTCCTCATATTTTATTTTTTTCCTTGATGAAAACCATGAACCAAATAGAGCTTTAGACTCGTTAATTGCATCATCAGACTACATTGATCAATAATCCGCCTAATAGTGGTCTAACTTTAACTTGAAACTACCCATTGATTCTCGTCTATAAAACCACCACCACCGCGTACCTTATGAGGGAAAGGAAGCGTCCATAAAGTTTTCCAACAAGACGTAGAAATAGAAGAGACAGAGGAGTCTTGATGTTGACGTCTCACATGCATGATCCAAAGAGTTCATGTCATTAAGAATTTTAAACCTGACTTAGTGGTGGTATAAACTCCCAAGAAAGCAGTCTTATAATTGCATACTGTATAATTAATCTGATTGCCGTGGCATGGAAATGTGAATGGAAAACATTCGATTTACGATCAGAATTGGAAATATGGATCTAACAAGGGGTTACATTCCAAGAATGGGTTGAAGGCATCGATGGAAGGCCTCGTAGGAAAAAGATAGATAAGATTGAATTTCGGAATAAGTGCGTATATGTAACTTAGAATTCAATTATCTGAAGGAAAAAAAAAAAAAAATTGAATGCTTGATAAATCTCTCACTTGCCAAGGAACATCTCAATTAAGAAGTGTTAAGTTTCCGATTTAAAAACCTAAACTTATAAGTAGAGGACCCAAACAGGTATATGAAGACTTGGATAATTTAATATTTAATCGATGTTGGATGTGAAATATTTCTAACATTCCCCTTTACGTGAAGCCTAACAAGATAGAAATAGGTCTGTCACGTGGACAATAAATATGGGCTCACTAGCGAAATTGGCCATGATCAATATGCTCTGATACCATATAAAGTTTCAACTTAAAGGCTAAACTTATAAGTAGAGGGTCCAAATAGGTATACTGAAGAATGTGTAAAATTTGATAGATGGGAGCTATTGCAACCCCTAAACTTTATTTATAAATCCCCTTTACTTTTACATTTTAAGGTTTTATGAAAAATATATAAGTTTTTTTATAAAAACTAATTGTGTGGTCTCCTATAAAATATATATCATTTTGAACAACTTTGTAGAAGAAAATTTTTTCAAAATCTATCGTTTAAAGTTGATTTTTTAAGCCATTTATAATTTCGTTTCTGTAAATTTAAAATGGAAACTATAAATGGCCAAAAAGTGCTCTTAAAAGATAGATTTTGAAAAAAAATTCTTCTATAAAGTTGTTCAAAATAATATTTTCCAGTTAACAACACGGCCAATTTTTATAAAATATTTTTATATTTTTAATGAAACCTTAAAAAGTGAAAAGAAGTGGGGTTTCCTAATAAAGTTGAGGGGTTGCAAGTAGCCCTTCTCAATTTGATATTTAGTCGACGTGGGATGTGATATTTTTTCAACAAGAAGATCGAAACCTTTAATAATACCGTTACTAACCCAAGAAGCATGCAAAACATAAGGGCACGTTTGTTTGGATGGAATCTGAAGGGAGTCATAATGGAATGGAATGGGATTTCAATAGTGAACTCACAATTAAAATCTCATTCAATTACATTCCAATCTCATCCAAACAAACGTGCTATAAGGATAATTAAGAAGAGTTTGATCCTCATTATTTCAAAATTTCCCATGTCGTTCAAGCCAGAAGAGCCTGATTCATACAACAAACATCCCAAAATCCCAAATCCCTTTTAAACCAAGTTTGGGGTAGAAAAAACCGGTTAGTCCAATAAATACAGTTCCTTTCATATGGAAAACCCACCAAAATTTCATAATCTGACTTTGAATGGCTTTAGTTATGGAAATTGAAAGAGAAAAGGAAAGCATGGGATATATGTATTGGTGGAGGTAATATATACCACAAATTTCATGAGAGTGGCTCAAGTGGTTGGAGAAAATAGTTTAGCTTGCCATATGGACATTTTGTACTCCAAACAGTCTTTCTATAATCAAGAAGGGGACACAATTAAAACACAACTGCATTCTCAAGCAAATCTATTTTGACTGAATTGAAATTGATAAATTTTTCTCGAAAATCCAACGTCACACTCTTATATGCTTTATTCATATCCATTTTCATTCAATTAAGAGAGCAACACCACACTTCTTTTTTTTTTTTTTGGTTTAATGCTAACCACATATAAAGAAAAGCACACACCACAAAATAATGATGAAGCTCACAAAACACAAGTACAGCCAAAGAGCATCACTACACTTATGTCTTCAACTAAGCTCAAAAAATCATACTAAAAAATAAAGGTGCAATTAATCGGCCCAACTAGTGATGGAATTGGGACACGTGGTGATCCTAACTCTAACCGCACTCTAATTAAACTGTAACATTGGTTTCTTGGACTTTCTATCATCAGACTTTCTTCCTCTAACAGTTATGAAAACATGCTTGTTAAATAAGTGTATGTGGACGGTAGTTGATTAGGTTCTTTTGAGGTTTTTATTTTTTTGTTTTGTCTGCTAAGATAGTTCTTTGTCTTTGATTTTTTTTTTTCTTGGTTTTATGCATATCTAACTTAGCAAAAGAAGCCAAGCATATGTAGCTCAGATGGCATTTCCCATCCATTTTGGGTGTGGGGTTTGGGGGAAGTTGAGGGTTCGACTCCCCGGGTGTGTGTGGGTGTGTGAGTTTCTAACGTTTGACAAAAAAAAAAAAAAAAAAAAAAAAAAAAAAAAAAAAACTTAGCAAAAGGAAAAAAAAAAAAATTTAAACTGTCTTATCCCAAACCTGGCCCATAACCTAGCACAATATAAATCAAAATTTTGTCCAATAAGGGCATGCCATTAGAGGTTTCTCAACTATCTTGATTAGATGTGTATATTTAAAAGATTGTGTACTTAAATGAGTATGAATTTATCAAACTAAGCAAAAATTAATAATAATGATTATCATCCAAAAAAAAAAACCACTCATAGGCATGGATGTTGATAAAGGACCTGTACAGTTATTTTTGTACCCAAATCGAAGTCCCATGAAATTTAAACAACTACTCGCCCTCAGCTCTAAGTCCAGTCTTCTCTCTCCCGCGTTCTAAAGTAAAACCCAAATCCAAACCCAAGACCTTTTCACAAACATGAACCCAATGTCGATCTGTTCATCGTCCTCCTCCTCGTCTTCAGGCTCTTCATCCAGCACCAAGGCGTGGATTGTGCACGGCCTCGTCGCAGGAGCCGCAGTGGCGGTGGCCGTCGGTGCTCACGCTTATATTCTCCTCCGCCGATCCAGAAAGTTTCGGAGTCGAGTCGTCGGAATCATACCGGCGCGTTTCGCTTCGTCTCGGTTCCATGGCAAACCTCTTGTTCCCATCCTCGGAAAGCCCATGATCCAGGTCCGCAATTCGCTTTCCCTTCTACGATCTGGCCCGCCATTGCTTTCATTTTTCTTCGATCTGGTTTTTAATTGCTCATTTACTTCTGATACGATTCAATCTGAACTTCTGATTAATCATAGCCTTCTAATTCTGTCCTTCACTTTTTATTTCTTGAAATTGTTCACTTGATCTTGTTTTGCATAATATGATTTATCACATTTGATTTGGGTTCTGTTTTATTAAACCAATAATTGGTACTAAAGTTGTTAAATTTTGAGTTTTGATCAATGTTTTCACGTAGCATTACCTTGTAATTTTTTTTTTTAAATAAAAAAAATGGAGTATTGGAAGTAAAATGTTCTCATATATGAGGAGAAAAATATATTATGTGGAAAATGTGGATATGGGGGCGTAGAATTTAATGTAGATGTCGTCAATTGGTTCAATTGAGTCCAATTATGATTACAATGTGGTGTATTGTTACACCTATAAAGCTTTAGCCTTTATTGGTACTACCTTGACTAAATGTTTGGCTGTATAATTGGCTGTGATGTTCTTTCATTCCGGTACTTATGGTGGTATCATTAAGATGGATTCATGATTGCATGATTTTGTGCCCAAGTCGGTGCTAATTCTTTGGAATGTACTGTCAATAAGTTGGTTATAGAAGAGACAACATCAGCTTTTGGAAGTGATATGTTAGAAGGTTGTGGGATCATAAAGATTTAGAGGTCAATCTAAGGAGGATTGAAAAAATATATTCAATGAAAAGGCTAAGGATTGGTGTAAATATGATATCAATATATTTTTAAAGATAAGATTAACATTCGAAGAGAAAGTTAAGTGTGGGAGGAATTTGGAAGAAAAAACACTCACAAACTTCATATTTTAATGAGAGAGAGAGAGAGCTAGCTTAATCCTCCTATATTTAGCAGTTTTTTGTTTGTTTTTATTTATTTATTTATTGTTTTGTCTGTATAAAAACTAGAAGGGCTCATTTACTAGGCGGAGTAGGTACATTATTAAGAAGCATTATGAGGACAGTAGGAGCTTCTTCTTTCTTTCTGTTTTTCTTTCATCTATTTTTCATGTCTTCAAAGAAACTAGAGGTTTCATGTGCTACACATTGGCCAAAACTCAGAAGATACCTTAAAGCAACCATTTTTTAGGACCATGGCCCCATTACTCTTATGAAGGAAGAGATGGCAAAAACTTGTACAGGAAGACTAATGATGCCAGTAAGGGAATACTAATAGGAAAATAAATCAGGAAAGGTGATATACAGTGTGAGTAAATATAGGTTGAAGGCTTTATACTGTTCATAAAAAGTAAATGAACAGAACTGTTAAGAAGACAATTATTATTGTTATTATTATTATTTTTATTTTTTATAAGGATTACAATTCATGCTTCAACAGATGAAAGACATGCCATTGGAAAGACTGGTATGTGGAAAGAAGATTCTTTTCTCCAACTACACATATTTTGGTCAAAGAAATGTAAATGGTGACTTATAATGCTGATGATAATTATAAGATAAGAAGTTAGATTAGTTTGAAAAGGCTGTTCTGTATAATCACTGTACACCTCCATTTAGGGTTTTGATTGATTTGTGAGACATTTCTATATGATTGGGTGGTGAGTTTGAAATTAAATAATGCAAGATTGTAGTTTGTCAGTAGATTTTGGTTGTCAAGGTGCATTTTTGGGTGTCAGTGTAGCCTTGTTGCATTATAGCGAAACTGGACTTTAAAAGGAAAGGATAAGATCTTTCGTACTTTCCAAAGGGTAAAAGAAGAGGGAGATAACTTCAAGAAATTAAATGCTTGCCAAGTGTTGAAACCTAAAAATAAATGGTTCCAGATATTGTCCTTTTTTTTTTTTTTTTTGATAAAGGTGAAAATTGTATTAGATCAAAAGTAGGCAAAAGCCATGTATACAGGGAGTATACCAAAAGGAAAACAAAGGGAAAAAATCCTAGAGAACCAAGCTATCCAAAGAATCATCAATAGGCGTCCGGCGAAAAAAGCGGCCAGGATCACCCCACTCAAAAAGGAGTTCGAAAATACAAAATCTTAATTTTCCTATACCCCATTCCCCTTCTTCAAAAGTTCTCCCTATTTCTCTCTCTCCAAATAGTCCAAAATGTAGCATGTGGCACCAGCTTCCAAATAACGAGTGCTTCCTTATTCTTACTGCTGCACCTCGAGGAATCTAAGAATTGGTGTACTGACCTGGGCATCACCCACTGGATTCCAAACACCTTAAAACACACAGGCCACAATTTCTTAGCAATCTCACAGTGTTGTAACAAGTGGTCAACAGATTCTACCTCTTGTTTACACATAATGCAATGGTTGGGAAGTTGAAAGCCTCGTTTTTTAAGATTATCAATCGTCAAACATCTGTCCCAGCAAGCTACCCATAAAAAGAAAGATATTTTAGATGGAGTCTTTGGAACCCAGACTCTAGTCGAAGGAAAGCGTCTTCTCTCTCTATGTGCCAATGAAGCAAAAAATGATCCCACTGAAAATCTTCCATTCGACTTACTTCTCCAAATGATCTTATCTCCTCATCTCGATGAACTTCAGTTGAATAAATCTTTTCAAAGAATCACATGACTTCTTCAAGTTCCCAATCTTGGATTGTTATGTAGGATCTTGAGTATCTAAATGGTGATACAACTATATCGTTAGATTGGGTATCACACGTGGGGATAGTGAATGCAGATAAGAAGAAGAAGAGGCTTTATGTTTAACGATAGTTTTCTGATTACATGTTGGGTTAGTATGTGGTATTTTTATAATATACCAAAAGGTACCATGTAACTAACTATGCAACCTTTCAAAGGGTTACATCTCTTCATAAAAGACATGTCTCTTCATCCACCCAATCACTTGCTTGTGTGCATCATATTTATGATGTACACTCCTACATATGATATTTCCCTCTATGTGGGAAGTGGGAATATCATCCTAGAAGATATTTCTAAGATGAATGATACGGTGTAGTGAAGTACACCATATCTCATGTTTGTCATAATGAGTTCTTCATGTTATACTTGGTTGTGGTTATTGATAAGCTATAGCTTCGAAACTTCATGGTGCAGAGCTAACTGTTCGCCTTTAGAGTTCTGATTGAACTTAAAAGAAACAGAGCATAGCTACAGATGCGAATTTCTGCGCTTGATTTACTTGATTTATTATCATTCTATTAGTCAATTCTGTGTTTAAGCATTTTTATTTTTTGGTCTCAGGTAGTATTGTACTGATTATCGACTGAACCGAATCTATCACTTTAAAATGTTTCACTCACCCTTTTAGTTGCTCTTGTACAGAGAACATGGGAAAGGACAAAGATGGCAGCCACGTTGGATCACGTTGGTATGTGTAGCACTTGAGCTTACTTCATCAAAAAAAAAAAGTGTAGCACTTGAGCTTCATATGAATTTATTTTGTCTTAGTGCCAAGGTTCTTCACACCATTAAAATTTTCAAGGAGAATATCCCTGAAGAGGATGCTTAGAGCTGCACGTTTCAGAACTTTCCGCTAGTAAAACTTAAGATATCTCTTTTCTGCATTCAAGTGTTATACATGGAGATATAACCTTAAGGCTAGCGATAGACTTATGGTCACCAAAAATTGAGTTTGGTTAGGTGTTTTACATGCTCTATTTTGCTTAATTTGACTCCTAGTAATGGTATTTTCTCTAACTGTGGTTGGCATCGAGATTTGCTACCATATTGAATTACTGATTGACACACATGGCGATATAAGCTTTATCTGTAAGGATTTCACCTAAATCTAAAAATGTGTAGAAACTCCATGTTCTCAGAGTTAAGCACTTGGTTTGGAATCCAGGAGGCTGCTTGACTCGGCTTAAAGGTCTGAAGTGAGAACATCAAACATGGAGCTGCATGGATGAAAAATCATGATCCAGAATGTGTTTCGATATGAAAACTATGCACTAAATTATTTTATTACTCCCTACACAAAAAGAAAGTAAATTTGATTGATCTACTAAAGCAAAATTCACTCTCAGAATCCCAAAGAAATTCCTATTCACAGGAAACCAACTTGATGAGGAGATGTTGCGCCTGAAGTTCAAAAACTCTGAAGATTCCTTGCTATAAATATACCTGCTCTCTCTCTCTCTCTCTCTTTATATATATATATTGCTGACTACCTACATTATTGAACACATTGTTTTCTGAGTTTTTGATAACTTGACATTTTTCCTGATCTCTCTCTCTCTCTCTCTCTCTCTCTCTCTGGTTGTGATTGTAATTTCTCATTTGTAGCTTCTTCCTGGTCCAGTTGTGGCAACAGATGACGAAAATATTGCAGAATGCTGTCGAGGATTTGGTGCGGATGTGATAATGACGGCAGAATCTTGCCGAAATGGTCAGAGACTTGGTTGGTGCTTAGTTGCAATTTTCAATTTTTTTATTAAATTTACTGATATATATTATTGTTGGTTGAACTTCCAGGTACTGAACGCTGCAATGAAGCACTTCAAAAGCTGGAAAAGAAGTATGATATTGTCGTCAATATTCAGGGGGATGAGCCTCTTATTGAACCTGACATAATAGATGGGATTGTTAAAGCTCTACAGGTATGCTTGTGTTTCTCTTTATTTTAATAAGACTTTATGTTAGTTACAATTAATTTCAAACATTCAATAAATTATTTTTCTCAGTTATATGAGGCATCCTTTGAACTTACACTAGAATATTAAAGGTAGATGTAATGTGGCTGATTACATTTGTTGTACATGCCTTGAGGGAATGCTGAAATGTAATAACCATTTTTTTCTTGTACTGGTGCCCAGGACAGGATGGAATCTTGTGCAAATTTTTTTGATAAACAAATCTTTGTCAAACTCACCTCCAATTTTCTTTTGTTGATTTAAATTTATCCTCTATAACAGTAAATCAGAATCCAATTTAAATTGATCAAGTCATTTCACATCTTTTAACTTTTTTTTTTTTAGAATCCAAAGGATAAGGGACTTATATCAATCAGAACAGTGTTACCAGGGTCTCGTGACCCCTGGGACTGCAATCTAGGGTCGCCGACCTGGATCATGTTTCATTTGCAACTTGGATCTCCATGTTGCTCACCTGAAAGAGCAACATGACCTTTCTTACTACCTCTGGAAGCACCATGTCTTGGAGAGCTTCATTTGTTGGCTGGCATTCTCTGCCTTCAGTTTGGTTCAGCATCAATATTAAGGGTGTGCTTGGCACCTTCGTCTTGTAGGTCATGGTGCATTGTCAGAGAGATGATGGCAATGGGATTACATTTGGCCAGTAAGCTTGGCCATGGGTAGTCCAAAATCAGTTACTCAAATCCTTGGAGGTTTTGAAAATGGTACACAACCTCTATCATCAATCATGACCTGTCATGAACAACTTTTAGGGCTCCTACCCACACACACAGAAAAATGAACTACTTATAGGGCAGCTTGATTTACGCTGCCGTCTGAGGGACTCCTAAATTCTCACCAATGATTGGGTCTTATGTCTTGCTTCGATGCAGAGTTGCAGACTGTAGGATAGGAAGACATAATAACTGGTGAAATGGTCTTTGATCAAGCCACTTGGGCTAGCCTATTGGTGAGGGAGGGTGGGTAAAGGGTAGGATTAGGATAGGTTAGGTGTTTGAACCCCTCTAATTGTACCAAAGAAATGGTATTAATCACCCTAAATACATGAGTAGTCACTATGGGTTTTCAAATATTGTGGCATTTCCATTTTCTTGTGTTGGTTCTTCATGAAATTTAAAGCCTAGCTCTCTATTGAATCCTATATTTTGTCTCAAATTCATGATCCCATGTAACCAAATAAGTTGTTTGTATATTCACTGAGTTTCAAGTCATACCCTTTAGATCATATTGTTCCTCTGGTATATTGTATCCAAGTTCAACTTCAATGTTTTCTGTACTCTGCAGGCAGCCCCAGATGCAGTGTTTAGCACTGCAGTCACATCTTTAAAACCTGAAGATGGATTAGATCCAAATCGGGTGAAATGTGTAGTGGATAATCGTGGTTATGCAATCTATTTTTCAAGGGGACTGATTCCATATAACAAGTGAGTAGGTTGTGTTGTTGTTATTGGGGAGTGTGAACTTATATTCTGTCTGCAATGGCATTTGCGATCTCCCAATCAGTAAGAATTGGTGGAATTTGTTTGGTTGATACACAGGTCAGGGAAGGTCAATCTGCACTTTCCATATTTGCTTCATCTTGGTATTCAGGTATTAAATTGACATCTTTCCCAAAAGTGCATTTTTCCAACAGCAAGTTTCTGTGGCTGTGTTACTGTATCTTACATTCAATTTTTATCATCCTGTGTGAGCTAATAATGCTTGTTTTTGTCTCTGGCCAGAGTTATGATTCAAAGTTCTTAAAAATTTATCCGGAGCTTCCGCCTACTCCGCTGCAACTAGAAGAAGATCTGGAACAGCTTAAAGTGCTTGAGAATGGGTATAAGATGAAGGTATTATAAAATGTTCTACCATTCTTTATATTGTTGACAGAATTGTTATTTTCCTTTTCTCTATTCCAGCTCCTTGCACAGTAATTATGACATTGCAATGCTTTCTTAGAGCATTTTGTGGCATTTGGAAACCACATGGAGATGAAATCATTCCATCCTGTTTTTGGTAGTAATTGAAGTGAATGTCTTCTGCTTTTATAGCATTTATAAAATTATGTTCGGTTTTTTTTTTTTTTTTTTTTTGGTGTCATAATTTAAAGTAAGGTTGACCTAATTTTTGTTTATTTACCCAAACTTATATGGTTCACCCCAACATTCCCACTTGTCTGACTGTTCAAAATCATGTCTTTTTTTTTTCCAGGTAATTAAGGTTGATCATGAGGCTCACGGTGTTGACACTCCAGAAGATGTCGAAAAGATAGAAAATTTTATGCGCGAGAGAAACATGTCTTGATTTGCAGCAATAAAAAGAGACCATGAGGAAAAAGGTCCCAGCTCAAACATATGAGCAATACATGCTGTCAGTTCATTTTCACATTACATTCTGTGGATTTCTGCTTCATTAATTTACAGCTCTTTCTGACCTAGCTAAGACTACTTATTCTGGGGAAAGTAATGTATCAAGTCTTTACTTGTATTGTAGAATCATAGGGCCTGAACTTCTTAGGTATAGTTGTCCCTATTACCAAACATGGCCT
Source organism: Liquidambar formosana (assembly GCA_039720395.1). Lineage (NCBI taxonomy): Eukaryota > Viridiplantae > Streptophyta > Magnoliopsida > Saxifragales > Altingiaceae > Liquidambar > Liquidambar formosana. The sequence continues at coordinate 14,401,869 of CM077834.1, read as the reverse complement.
AAAAATATGAAGTTATATGTAGGTTGATGATTTTTTTTATTTGTTTTATGAGCTCGGTTATTCATCAATTTTATGAATTCAAGTCTTTTTCACATATATGAAACTGAATCGTTTTTTACATGTATGGAATGAACCTTCATGATTATAAATGAAACAAAGGCTAGGGGCCTAGTTGTACGCAGGGTGGGGTTGGGATGTGGGTAGAGTTTAGGATCTAGGGTTGGAATCCTCTCTAACGTAACTCAACCCCCCATCTCTAAAAAGGAATTACTGTGGATTTGGCCAAAATGCAGTGTTATGGTTGATTTGGGGAAAACCTGTCTGAAAAGCTGTGGTGTTCGGATCAGGCTGAGATGCAAACTTGATTAAACATAGCCATATAGGACAGCCCTGTTGAGGGCTTGAGGCTTTCACATTAGTTACATTTTGACGTTTTTTCTTTTTAACAGTGGTATATACTAAGTGAAACCTTTCGGTGGGACATTTTTTTCTAGTGCTGATGTGGTAATATTTGTATTTTTTTATTTTTTGGGTTTTACACGCTTGAAAAAACACATAGCACACAAAAGAAAAAGTCTCACACAAACAAGGTATTTGTATAGTGAATGCAAATACTCAATGACCCAAAATATTATATTCATATAACCCATGCAATAGTAAGGTGGGACTATGATGTGAATGAGCCAATTTTCTGGAATCAAAGATAGGGATGGGAACCACCGCATCGGTTCGTTCAGTGGTAAGGAGCTCTTGGCCCTACTTGTCAGGCTTGGGTTCGAATCTCCCACATAACCGATTGTTAGCGGGCATCCACCTCTGTGCGCCTTGTTCTGGCGCTGGCATAGCCTAGTTACGCCCTTTTTCGTTTACCAAAAATAAAAAAAAAGGCATAGGAACGGGATGAAATAAAGTCCAAATACACAGACTTCCAAAAAGATAACGTAAGACGAAAGGGTTAAAAGACACAGGTCTAAGAGTAGTCAAATTCGTACCAAAAATGAAGTAAAATTACATCGGAATGATGAACATACAATGACTAGTCTCAAAAAAAAAAAAAAAAAAAAAAACTTTCCACCCCACCCACCTAACCCCTCAGTACAACATCGAACCATGAGTGGATTGTTTATAATTGCGTGCACTTTTGGAACACACAGATTCTGAAGCTACAAGGTGCAGCAGCGAAGAGCAGAAAACGTTTTGTCTATCCCATTAGAAGGGACGTGCTAAAGGCTATTCAAAATGATGCTGCTGACCAAAATATTGTTCATGGGGAATTGCAAATTGGTCTGGTTACGGCTAATAATTACCGCTAGTATTCATTCTTAGTTAAGTTAGTAGTCATTTACTATGAAAGTTAGTAGCCATTTGCATTGAACTGTGATTATTTCCCTTTAGCCGGACCAATTTATAATTTCCCCAATGATGATAAGGTCTATCACTCATGATAGATGAATGGGTTGAAAGACGTAGATTGATTCTGATCTTCACTGTACATATATGCGATCAAAACATTGTACATGCACCATCCTGCTTCATGATACCCCAATTTTGGTAGGTAATAAATGGGCTGGACAGAGTGTAGATTGATTCTGAGCTTCAAACTCTACATAAACGCATACGAGTCATGATTTCAACGGTTGTGATTTAATTAGGCTCTCTCAAAGTACCATCATTGGCCAATTGCCATGTAACCTAATGGCAATTCCCCCCAATAGCTTCAGCCTACTAATTTGGGATGAGAGACCCGAGAGAACCCATCTTATGAGCTAAACAGAAGTTGTATATATGACTTGTTTGTCTATTAAGGAAAAAAAAAAAAAAAAAAAAACCTCCTTCATCCACACGATAGAATGTGTTGTACCTATATACATGTATGTATCCATACAAATTGGGCCTACGAATTCCAATTATTTACTCCTCTCAATTCAAAATGTCATTTTCTTCTAGCAGTTGACAACAACTAAGAATTATAATTTTTTCCAAGTGCAATCAATTTTTACTGGATTCATCCACCCACTAACGAAAAATTCATCATATTTTAATTTCAAAACACAATCGAAACTTCTTTTTTTATTACTAACTTATTATTGTCACATTTTAATTATTAAAAAAATTGGGTAATTTGTTTGACCCTCCACAACATATTCAGATTTGATGTGATTAGCTATTTTTACTGCATGGTGCAATAAATGTAGGATCGATTAAACATGGCAAGAAAGAGAAATGAAGAGTTGTTAGGTGCAGGGCATCAAATGCATTATCAAATTTCAACTATCCATTTCTCTTCCTTCTCACATGTTATCGATTTTACGTTTATCACACCATGCAATAACTGCACTAAATCCAAATCCACTACACTCACCTCCTTTCATTTGTGCAAGTGCGCAAAGGATGAGAAAGCCCAAATCCACTACCCACACAGCCCATCTTTCATTTTAACTTTTTTCTATTTTTCTCTTCACAAATATTAAAAAATCTAAAGATGCAAAATTACCAAAAACACCTTAATTAAATTTGAGCTTTCATTAAAACTCGTATGAAGAAAAATGATCTATTTTTCTCTAATTCGGGTATTACAAAGCAAAACTTTCTTCTTTCTTTTAAGCAAAAAAAAAAGGAAAAAGAAAAAAAAGTGGCATTTAGTAGACTGGATTAATAAGGGTATGCCATGTAAAACGACAAACGTGGATTAGTAGGTGTGCCAAGTGGAAGACCACAAGCGCAACGAGTCTACCTTACACGACCCAGTCAAGGCCGGCCTGGTTCCGTGACCAACTGAACCTCCGTTTTGAAGAGAAGTACCGACAGCGAGTCCAGCGAGAAGTAAACAAACCCACCAGGCGAGTGAGTCACGAACGATCCGAAACTCGTTCCCACCACACAGTGCCACGCCGGCCCGTACAGCGAGTCAAATTCCTGCAAACCAATTATCACAAACTCACCTCAAAACCAAATACAAATGCTATGAATATATATAGAGACAGAGAGGGGTGGGGAGAGGGTGGTGACCTTTTTGAGAGCTCGGGCTATGGGGGTGGGGTTAGGACGGTGGACGTTTGGAGATTCATCAAGGAGTGATCTTGTGAACCGGAAGGCACGTTCTTGCATGTGGACGGGCATGTCGGCTGATCTCAACCGGATGTTGAGACTGATTGCAATGGCAGCTAACTTCACTTCTTCTTTAGGGGACCTATCATGGGCTGGCACTAGTCTACGCTGAGATGGGTTTTGCATGACTACCTTTTCTCTGCCCCCTTGTGGGTTTTCCATAACAGAGAGAGAGAGGTTTTCAGAAAGAGAGAGAAAGTTTTAGAGAGAGAAGAGGTGGTTAATTGAAGGAGGAGAAAGGTTTGAATTTGACTGACTATAAAGGCTGGAGGTGAAGAATATTAAAGTCATATATATGTGTATGTGTCTACATATATAAGAGAGAAAAGAAAAGGTTTTGAACTTTGACCACTAACTAAATCAAGAGGAAAAATGAGAATACCAGTTTTATTTCTTGCCAAAAAAGGGAGTTGATGAGAAATGTAACCTCAGGCGCCTTACCGGAGAGTAAGCCCACGCTGCAATCCATTTCTTGACACTTACTTGGAAAGTTGGAAGGGTCCTTGGGAGATGGTGTTGGTGATTGGAGAGTGTGTTTCACGGCAGGTTAGAGGAGCGTAATTTTTTCAAAGCAATTGTCGGTCTCAATATATAAAGGACACGAGAAACTAATGGAAATGGCGTGACAGAGGGGAGGCCACAGAGGTATGTGATTCTTGTGGAACTAATACCCTTCTGTACTCTATGCTTGCTTGTATTTACCAATAAGGCCTGGGCATGTCGTTGTTTATCGGAAATATCAGTCTTTTACAATAAATATATATATCTAGGGGGCTATATTAGTCCCATTGAAAGCAACTTCTATTTTCTCTATTGCCCTTTCTTTCTTTGACTGTTGTTGTTATACGACAGCTTGGGCATTCATCACCTTCCACCAAAAGGTTGAAGGGGATGGAACCAATGGCCATTTTGTTCTTTCTTAATCTATAGTCTTGATTATCAAAAAAAAAGGCCCAACATCCAAACCAAACTTAATCCTTTCTGGCATCGCTTCTGCCTCAGCCCCCTTGATCAGCATTAAGGTCATTTCAGTAATTTTATTATCTTTTGATCTCAATTGTTCACTTAAACTAATGCATCCCTAATTATGCATTAGTTTGTATCTTTACACGGCCCACGCCAAAAGCCAATCCTAATTAGTGAAAAGCTGTGTTGAATAACAAGTGGGAGGCACGCAGGTTATGAGTAATGATTTTGCGGGATGATATCAGTTTCCTCGTGAAGACACATCCCTTTAGTTGAATCCTTCTCTACATGATCCAGTTACCAACAGGATCATCTTCTTAAGAGGCCTGCAGGTTATGAGTAATGATTTTGTGGGATGATATCATTTTCCTCTTGACCACACATCTTTTTAGTTGGATCCTTCTCTATATGATCTAGTTTCAATAAGATCATCTTCTTAGGAGTTTCATTTAGTGAAGAATGATCCCATTATATATATATTGTTGTAAAAAACAGTGGAGATGCTACTGTATAAAATAAAATAGCTTGTACAAGAATTGAAAAATACAAACAGTATCGGTTGAGGCGTGTACAAGGCACTGTCCTTAAGAGTAGTTCCGCCCCTCTGAGTATTTAACTCGGTGCAGTAGGTCACAGCGCTCTACCCTCCAGGATTCAACAACCGGGCTCCCACAAGCGTGCACTCGCAAGTGTAGGAGTGAGACGAAGAACTCAGAATGCTCCTGACTCTCAAAATAAAATTGCAGAAAGAAACCAGAGAGAAGAAGAGAAGACGATTTTTCTTTTTTGTTGTGTATCTCTGCTTAATGAGAAGGCTGGTATATATATAGGCTTTAGAAATCAGTAACAGCCCTTAAAATAAATTCCCAACAGTCAAAAAATATAAATACGAAAATAAATTTCCAACAGTCAAAAAATATAAATTCCAACAGTAAAAAATAATTAAATTCCAACAGTCAAAAAATTAATTAGATCCAAATAAAATCGAAACTGTCAGCTGATTTAATTAGAATAATCCTGGTATAAAAACGGGTCACTGAACTGGGTCGTGGATAACCCAATATCCAAAAGTCAAAGTAGCAAAATGCGGGTCAATCCCGCCCGCACACGTGAAGCCAATTTTTTGGGATTTGCACCCCCCTGCGCGCACATCGTACGCTCGCGACGCGCCCGACTAAGTCAATTTTCAGACCCCAATCCCGCAAATCCTTGATTGGGTTCCGTCTCGTGCGCACGTGGGGACTCCCTACATCTCTCCACATGATACCATATACAATAAGAGGAGTACTATATAAGCCCACTAAAACTCTTTTACTTTTCCAATGTGGGACAAGGTGTCATCACACTCAAGTACAAACTCTTTTATGAAAACCTTTGATTTTTTGAAATACTTATTTTATATTTAAAATACAACAATCCCCACATATTTCAAAAATAAAAAACAGAAAGAAAGGAGCGTGAAAACTTAATGCATCGGTTATGGTGTCTTTTGGACTATGAACCAAACCTAGGATATATAAGCAGTGACCCACAGAAACCTGGTGAAATATAAAATTTCTATGAACCAAAATTCCTTAGTGTGAATCAGTCGACTTACAACCCACATACAATTCTCAAAATCTGAGTTCTTCTAATCTGGGTGGCACGAATAGGCCATGCGCCATACCTGGAAATTCATGAGTGCTCTAGAGAATCTGCCCAGACTCTCATAGGAAGCGACCCCACTTCTACACCCATATAGGTGGATCCATCAAGTGTGCACTACAACTAACACACCATCCAAAGAGGACTATGGAATCCATTAAGAGTTAAACTCAACCTTACTCGTTGTAGTTTGCACTATCTACACCATAGGAAGGGACTCTCAAAATATTATAAAATTGATAGTGCACTCCAAATCAACCAATAACTTGTTATTACCCATATGAACCTAATTTCTGGAATCTCCATTCACATAGGTTGGGTTACCATTACTATTGACCCTTTGTTATAGGCATTAGTCCCATTCCCCTCGATGTATTACTCACTAGGTTTCTACCCAATGGTTTTGTCAGAGGATCGGCCAAATTCAACTCTGACCTCACAAAGTTAAGGGATATAACCCCATCACTAAGCAATTGCCTCACAATATTATGTCTTAGGCGTATATGCCTACTTTTCCCATTATAAGATTTACTCTTAGCTTTAGCTGTAGCAGCTTGGCTATCACAATGTAGAGACACAGATGGATTTGGTCTCACCCAAATGGGAATATCTGCTAAGAGGTTTCTAAGCCACTCAGCCTCTGTACCTGCCTTCTCTAAGGCAATGTGTGAGCGCCGTGTCCTAAACCACGCCGGCTCGGGAGTACGCCACTAGCCCGGAGGGCTAGCGCGGAGTAGAGTCACCACCCGATTTGCTTTCGGGAACCAATTTGACCCCTAGCAAGGGTCTAATCCGTCATAACCAGAGAATTTAGGGTTCGGAGTTAGGGTACGTTGTTGGGAAGGTGTTAGGCACCCAACAACGCCCGGCCGAAGCCGGCCCCCACATGTGTTTTGTTGGCTTTAATTAACAAGAATTATCAATTGGATTTAACCCTATTCATGCGATATGCAATTTAATTCAAATGATATCACGCAATGATGGCAAATAAATAAATAAATGAATGAATTATACAAAGAATCAATATAATAAAAGTGCCAATCTAAAGAATGATACAAAAATAAAGAAAGAGTCAAATAAAGAAAGAAATAAATTAATAGACAAAAAAATAAAGTATGAGAGGAAACAATCTAGTAATAATGAAAGAGAAACAAATAAGTAAAGAAACAAGCAAATAAGTAAGGAAGAAAATAAAAATAAATAAAGGAATGGTTTAAATAAAGAACTAATCTAGAGAAAGAAATAAATAAAATATGGAACTAATCTAAATAAAGAAATGATAATAAAAGAAGATTGACACAAAGAAAGAAAGCTATGTGAGGGATAAACAAATATGGTAATAACCTAAACTAGGGAATAGACAAAATATGGAATCAAGTATAGAATGAATAATATATAATAAAATAAATATAATAAAAGAGTCAACCGATCATGCAGAGGAAGTGCGTACGCACAACCGTAAAATGCGTACGCACTTTTGATTTATGCGTACGTACATTCCACTCACGGGATCCCGAAATTAATGATATACTTTCACAACTAATAAAATATGTAAATATATAAAAGAACTACGATAATCAAGTCCTAAATCTATATGCGCACAACTAGAAAGATTAAAATGATAAAAATAAAATTAACAAGGGATGGGAATCAATTAAAATGAACTAAGAAAAAGAAATCTTAATCTAATAAATGAAAATACATATGTAGAGATGGATACGCCTATTCTACTATGCTGTTACATAAATTAATCGATGTAGAAAATTACTAATCATGTGGAAGACGAAATAAATAAAAATCAAAAGAGAAAACTAAATAAATAAATTTACTAAGAAATGAGAAACAACTAAACAAAATGAATGTACAATCATGGGAGAAAGAGAAGAATGTCCGAACATTCAAAAATAATAACAGGCTATCTCAAATAATGGAGAAAGAGATGGAAAAGTAAGCGTTACCCTCAGGTTGGGCGATATGTAGGATGAAACTTTGATGAACTCTCCCTTTCAAGTCTCCGTGATCACAGCCGTCCTTCTCTCTCTTAGCTTCTAGGTTTGTAGAAATGGTGGCTAGGGTTTATAGAAGTGATAGCTAGAGAATGGTTTAGAGAATGGTGATGGCTAGAGCATAGTTGAGAATGGTGATGGCTAGAGAATCGTTGAGGTCCTTTTTCTCGATTGAAAGTGCTATATTTATAGAGGCAGTATTAGGGTTTTGGAGAAGCTAGGTTAGGGTTTCTGGCTTTTCTAGCCGTCACAAGGTGGCTACAAAGTAGGTCAAACTTTCATAAGGTAACAAGGGGAATATCAAAATGGAGGGAAAAAATCCGGATTTAGGAGTTAATGTGCGTACGCACAATTGAAAGGTGCGTATGCACAACTGAATTGCACGTACGTACAAATATTTAATTATGGGCTTCTGCGGGTTGGGCTACGATTGTGATCACGTTAGCTCTTCAAGGATCATTCATCAATTATTTCAGACTAGATCACCCTTCATCACTGGGCTTAAAAGGGGTGGACTTAAAATGTTTAGGCGGTACAAAATTGGGTGTCAACACAATGAACTCGGACTCCATAGTAGACCGAGTTGTGCATGTTTGCCTGGTAGATTTCCAAGATACTGCACCTCCACCAAGTGTAAACACATAACCGCTAGTAGATTTTGTCTCATCTGAATCAGAAATCCAGTTAGCATCACAGTACCCCTCTAATACAGAAGGAAAACCATTATAAAATAAAGCATAATCAATAGTTCCTTTCAAATATCGAAGTACTCTATACAAAGCAGTCCAATGATCTCTATTAGGATTATGAGTATATCTACTCAATCTACTAACAGCATATGCAATATCAGGTCGAGTGCAATTCATCAAATACATTAAACTACCAATTATTTGAGCATACTCGGATTGTGAGACACTATCTTCTTTATTTTTCTTTAAATGAGAATTAGCATCATAAGGTGTAGATACAGATTTGCAATCAAAATGTCCAAACTTCTTTAAAAGTTTTTCTACATAATGTTCTTGTGAAAGAAAAATACCCTCAGTAGTTTTAGTTATTTTTATTCCAAGAATAAAATCTGCCTCACCCATATCTTTCATATCAAATTGAGAAGAAAGGAAATTTTTGGTCTCTTTAACAATATCTAGATTAGTTCCCATGATCAACATGTCATCAACGTACAAGCAAATAATAACACAAGAATTATCATCAAATTTGCTATAAATACATTTATCAGAATCATTAATCAAATATCCATTAGATGTCATAGCATTATCAAATTTCTCATGCCACTGTTTTGGTGCTTGTTTAAGACCATATAAAGATTTAACTAACTTACAAACTTTATGCTCATTACCAGGGACAACACAACCTTCAGGTTGGTCCATATATATTTCCTCTTCTAAGTCTCCATTTAAAAATGCAGTTTTAACATCCATTTGATGAATTATCAATTTATTTATGGAAGCTAATGCAATTAAAATTCTTATAGAGGAAATTCTAGTCACAGGAGCAAATGTATCAAAATAATCTATACCTTTCTTTTGAGTATAACCTTTAGCAACCAACCGAGCTTTAAATTTATCAATTGACCCATCAGGTTTTAACTTCTTTTTAAAAATCCATTTGCAACCAATAGTTTTAAAACCCGGAGGTAAATTAACCAATTCCCATGTATGATTAGACATAATTGATTCAATTTCATTATTAATTGCTTCTTTCCAAAAAGTTGAATCAGGAGAAGTTACGGCCTCATTATAAGTTTGTGGGTCATTATCAACAAGAAAAGTATAAAAATCATTTCCAAAATTAGTTTCTTTTCTTACTCTTTTACTCCTTCTTAATTCAATTTCAATATTATCATTAGATTCTTTTTCAATTTCACTTTGAGGGTCACGAATTATTTTTTCACCTTTAGATTTTAAAGGAAAAATATTTTCAAAGAAATCTGCATTTTTAGTTTCCACAATTGTGTTTGGTTCCATAATATTATTTTCACTTTTAATTACCAAGAACCTATATGCAGCGCTATTATGAGCATAACCAATTAAAATACCATCAAAGGTTTTAGGACCAATTTTTCTCTTTTTAGGTTCTGGTAATAATACCTTAGCCAAACATCCCCACACTTTCAAATATTTTAAATTAGGTACATGTCCTTTCCAAAGTTCATAAGGTGTTCCTCCAGTTTTCTTATAAGGTATTCTATTTTGTACATGACATGCAGAAAGAATAGCTTCACCCCACAAATTAAGTGGTGCCCCAGAACTAATTAACATAGAATTCATCATTTCTTTTAAAGTTCTATTTTTTCTTTCAGTTACTCCATTAGATTCAGGTGAATATGGAGGAGTTACTTCATGTATTATGCCATGTTCTTCACAAAAATCATTTAGGGGTTTGAATTCATATTCTCCTCCCCTGTCAGATCTAAGTCTTTTAATTTTTCTATTCAATTGATTTTCAACTTCTGCTTTATACTTAAAGAATATTTCAGTAGCTTCATCTTTTGTTCTTAATAAATAAATTTTTGTATATCTTGAATAATCATCTACAAAAGTTATGTAATATTTCTTTCCACCTCTTGTTAGTGTGCTTTTCAAATCTCCAATATCACTATGAATTAATTCTAAAAGTTCAGTTGCCCTATCAACTGATTTACAAGATTTTTTAGTTAACTTTGATTCTACACATACCTCACATTTTTTATTATTTTTTATTGATATATTATGAAGTAAACCAAGTTCTTTCATTTTCTTAATATAAGAAAAATTCACATGACCTAGTCTAGCATGCCATAAATCAATAGAATCAATCAAGTAAGCAAAAGAAGATGCATTTTCATTCATGATTTCAAGTACATTCAAAAGAAATAGACCTTGGTTACAATAACCTTTTCCAACAAACATACCATTCTTAGTCATAATGATCTTGTCAGATTCAAAAGATACCTTAACTCCAACCTTACCCAGCAGAGAAACCGACACCAAGTTGTAGCGAATGTTTGGAACATGGAGCACATCACTCAGTGAAAGGACTTTTCCAGAAGTCAGTTTGAGAAGAACCTTCCCTTTTTCTACAACTGGCGAGAGCCTCGAATTGCCCATGAACACTTGTTCCTCGCCCTCCCTCATAAGAGTGTAGGAAACAAAAGCATTTCTATCACCACAGATATGCTTGGTAGCCCCAGAGTCTACCACCCAGTCCTTCACATTTGCAACTATGTTCACCTCAGTGACAACTGCAGCAATGATATCATCCGCCTCTGCCAAATTAACAGTTGTACGTGCAGGAGAATTATTCGCCTTCCTGTACCTGCACTCGGGAGCATGGTGTCCTGGTTTCCCACAAACATAACAATTACCCTTTTTCTTGAAGGTGGGTTGAGACTTTTGATTCTGACCAGGTCTAAAATTTTGATTAGTCTTACGGTCTTGGTTTGGCTTATTATTCCAGTTGGTCTTGTGATTCTTATTATTAGTCCTCCTATTATTATTAGGTCTATTAGGTCCATCAACCAAATTAGCTTTAGAAGTAAATTCCTTAGCTTTTTCAGTCTTGTCTCTAATCCTATTCTTTTCTTCAATGCGAATGTGAACAATCACATCCTCAAGACTCATGTGTTTCCTCTTATGTTTCAAATTGTTTTTGTTTTCTTGCCAAGAGTCCGGCAATTTTTCAATAAGAAATCCTGCCAAGAAAGACTCTTGCAATTCTATCTCTTCAATTTTTAGGTCACTCACTAGGACATGAAAATCATGGATTTGAGATGATACATCTCTATCCTCAGTCATTTGAAAATTAGCAAAATTCCCTATAGCATATTTTTGATTACCAGCATCTTCTAAAACATATTTTTTATGCAAGCTATCCCAAATATCCTTAGCAGTCTTATAAGAATAATAGATATCATAAATCTCATTAGACAAAGTGCTAAGAATAGTGTGCCTACATACCTTATTACCATTTTCCCATTTTTTCAATTCCTCACCATATTTTTCAGAACCTTCCTTTGGTTTGGAACCTGTCAGAATGTGAGTTAAGTCCACCATGTCCAAAGCAGAATAGACACGCTCTTGCCAGCGCTTGAAGAAGGTGCCATTGAAGTGCTCGATCTTAGAAACATCATGCAGAATCTTAGCAGTCATAGCAGCAGCATCCATTACGAACTACTCTTAAGATTGTTGTAAAAAACAGTGGAGATGCTATTGTATAAAATAAAATAGCTTGTACAAGAATTGAAAAATACAAACAGTATCGGTTAAGGCGTGTACAAGGCACTGTCTTTAAGAGTAGTTCCGCCCCTTTGAGTATTTAACTCGGTGCAGTAGGTCACAGCGCTCTACCCTCCAGGATTCAACAACCGGGCTCCCACAAGCGTGCACTCGCAAGTGTAGGAGTGAGACGAAGAACTCAGAATGCTCTTGACTCTCAAAATAAAATTGCAGAAAGAAACCAGAGAGAAGAAGAGAAGACGATTTGTCTTTTTTGTTGTGTATCTTTGCTGAATGAGAAGGCTGGTATATATATAGGCTTTAGAAACCAGTAACAGCCCTTAAAATAAATTCCCAACAGTCAAAAAATATAAATACGAAAATAAATTTCCAACAGTCAAAAAATATAAATTCCAACAGTAAAAAATAATTAAATTCCAACAGTCAAAAAATTAATTAGATCAAAATAAAATCGAAACTGTCAGCTGATTTAATTAGAATAATCCTGGTATAAAAACGGGTCACTGAACTGGGTCGTGGATAACCCAGTATCCAAAAGTCAAAGTAGCAAAATGCGGGTCAATCCCGCCTGCACACGTGAAGCCAATTTTCCGGGATTTGCACCCCCCCTGCGCACACGTCGTACGCTCGCGACGCGCCTGACTAAGTCAATTTTCGGACCCCAATCCCGCAAATCACTCGATTGGGCTCCGTCTCATGCACACGTGGGGACTCCCTACATCTCCCCACATGATACCATATACAATAAGTGGAGTACTATATAAGCCCACTAAAACTCTTTTACTTTTCCAATGTGGGACAAGGTGTCATCACACTCAAGTACAAACTCTTTTATGAAAACCTTTGATTTTTTGAAATACTTATTTTATATTTAAAATACAACATATATAACTAATCCTTTGAAATATGGATAATGTCATTGCCCATTTTGTGTCAGTTACACCTCCACTCCTTGTCAGTTGACACCAAGATTGTTAAACCCATTGGTGGTTGGCTCTAAGAGGGAGTAAGAAATCAAACTTAAGACCTTTTATTTTTTAAGCCGTAAGTCTCATGAATCACTAGTTTACCTCTAGAAGTTATGTTCCTAATTATGTTTTGTGTATAGGGTAAAAATATGTAGCAGGATTATTCAAAATGGAAGAATGGTAACTATTGTAACAAAGGATAGCTTTGGTCCTTGGAGAAATCTAAAACTCATTTTTCACCAAAGTTGTGATGATAGTTCCATTTATTTTCCTATTCCCATTTAAAATGATAGACTTGTATATGCAAATTCTATGTGAAGCATATTTGTGCCATTAATTTTTAGAGACATTCAATTAACAATAATCATTTTTCTTTCATCAAATCCTTTGAGTATCAATTTATTTATTTTTGTTTTCCCTTTTTAATACCAAATAAGAAATTCATGTACAACTTTTCCATCTAGAGCAATCTTTAACTTTGAACTCGCAACTTCTAAATTTTTATGAGCACTTCGAGTACTGCTTGGAATATAAAGATCCGTTGATTAGGTTATTTGGGCTTAGGTTGAGATAGGCTCAAATGGAAGGCCTGTTTGAGTTCATTCATAAGATAAACAAATAGGACTTAAACCACATTTTTTGAACTTGTTAATTTATCAAATTGAAGTCTAATAAAAAACTAATTGATTTATTAATACTCCCTCTGTTATTATTTTATTGACCTCTTTTCTTTTTTGGGATATTCCAAAACTATTGTCCCTTTCAAAAAAGCAAATGATTCTTTTTCTTTTTTTTTTAATTTCTTAAAATACCATTTCTCATTGGTACTTTATATATTTTTTTTTCATGTTTTTTGTAAACTTAAGAGCAAAATTGAAATATTAAAACATATTTTTTGATGTGAAAGTATTTAATAAAATATCTTAAAAAAATATATTTTTCAAAAAAGATGATCAATTAAATACGGAAGGAGAACATTTAATACTCCTCTAACGAAGCTATTATTCAAGCTGAGCTTGACATCGCTTCAATAAAAGGTTTTTGGGAATTTTCAAATTTATTCCTACATTATTTTTTAATTGATTAAATTGCTGAGCCAAATTTAAGTGGCTAATTATTTTTGGGCCAGTAAGTTCACAATCCTATTTATAAAGTGAATTATTACTAGAAAAATTTAAAAATTAGATGTGGGGCCCTTCATATTTATTGTATGATGACATGGCAATGTTCTGCTCCTCAACTGAAGCATCAAATAGCCGATTCAGGCTAGAAAACCAAACCAATGCCCACCCTCATCCAGCCCATACTTTCGTCATCATCCATTTTTGCAACAAAACAGCAAACAAGCACCAGCCAAAGGTCGCTCTCCCCATCTCTCCCTCTCTCTCTCTCTCTCTCTCTCTAAATCCCAACCTCTCAGATCGCCGATTCCATTAGTCCGGGCATACGCATCAACACACTCTCTCTCTCTAGAGCTTTGATTCTCTGCTTCAATGGCTACCGTATTCGAATCGCTTACTGTTCCTCGATCCTCTGCTCTTCCTTCGTCTGCTTTCTCTCCGATCGTCACTTCGTCGGTTTCCACACTCTCCGGTCGCCGTAACTCGGGTAAGTTGCCGGAGTTCAGAGGCCTGAAGATCAGACCTAGTTCCGCTACTCGGTCTTCGGGATCGGTGAGTCCGAGTTTGAGACTCGGCCGTCGTAGAGGGGGAATCGTGTGCGAGACTCAGGAGACTGCTGTTGATGGTTAGGATCGTAATTTCACCTTTTCTTTTCATCTCAGTGATTGTTTGTTTGAATTCGTGTTATGCTCCGTTTGGTTGCGGAGAAAACCGAGGGAGAAGAAAATTTTGGATCTTGTGTGACGGGTAGTTTTGGTTTCACTGAAGTAGAAAATTCAACTCTATGAAGCCAAGTAGTTGTGAGTTTTTGTTTCTTACGGAGTATTCTTTTTCATTCGTTTTCTCAGCAACCAAACGGAGCATTATTGTGTCTTTTAATGAACTAAAATTTGCTTATGATGTAATATAGTTCTAATTTATTGTGGGTTATTTATATAAGTTATTAATATTTATGTTTGCGCTTGTGATTGTGTGGAAATTCACAGTCGTAGTGGTAATTGGCTAGCCTCTGTTTGGTAGCTGAGAGAATCGTGAAAAAGAAAGTAATATAAATTCAGAAATTGTGTATATTTTGTTTTTAAGGGAATGGAAAAACTTTGCTTAACTCAGAAAGTAATGATTCAATTTTGTTCATTATTTCAAAACTTCACGAACCGAAGCAGTGGAGAGTAAAGCATATATTATGTAATATGTATCTATACAGGGATGTTCACCTGCGTAATGTTAGGTAGGAAAATTCAGCCGCGACTCACATCACAGCTGTCGATCATATGTGTGTGATTGTAGCATCTTGTCATGTGCACATGATCAACGGCCATGATTTCCGCCGAGGACAAAAATTCCTCTGCGACGTCATGCAGATGAACTTTTTAATGTATATATTTGTATGTATAATTGTAAATATGAATAGGAGCTGAAAGTCATGTGGTTCACTAATCACTAAACCCCATGAAAGTAGTTGGAACACTCAATCTAGTGCTCAAAAAAGTATGTTTAGTTTAGTTTACTTTAGTTTGAGCTTTTGAAGTTAAAGAATAAAAAGTATATGTTAATATGATTTGAGGTTAACTAAGGGCACGTGATGCAGCACGCCAAAGGCGTACACATACTTTCAACAATGCGTATGCATACGTTTTATGCATACTTTCAACTATGCGTACGCATATTCCAAATATGCGTACGCACCATGGGCTTCTTCCCTGCTGCGGAATCGGGATTCTATTTTATTTTAGTTATTTTTATTAGTTTTAATTATTTAGTTTTATTTAATTATTTGTTTTATTTAATTAATTTTTAGTTTCCTAGTTTATTTTGGTTTACTTGTTCTAGTAGAACTAGGTTTTCCTATTTCATAGAATTAGTTCTCTATATAAAAGGATGTAAGCCTTATGGCAAACAGTTTTTTGAGTTGATTATTTTCTAAGATTAATAATATCGAGAGAAAGAGTTTCTGCTTTATTTCCTGCTTTCGTGTTCTTGAGTAAATATCGATTGTGGTTGCCTAGCTGGTATTGTTCTTGCGACAATCAGCAGATTGGTGGACGCTTGATTATTTTGGTGAGTTTTGTCTCAACCGTGTATTTTCTGCTGCATCAGTTGATATTACAGACTAGTTCGTTCTTGCCGTCATGTGAAGACGAGGAGGAGGACGTGCCGGAGGTTTTAAAGCTAATCTGGGAGACGTGTATTATTGCGAGGACAAGGCCCGAATGTAACAAGAATTCATAGACATGGTACGATCCCTATTTGAGAGTTTTCGTCTTGAGCGGTGTCGTAGTTGTTGACCTCCGTCTCCGCGTTCTATAGACAAGGAGAGTGTTGAGGATGTTGTTGTGGAGAGTGAAGATTTGGATGGAGACGGAAGAAGTAAGAATTTTGAATTCATTAAAAAAATATTTCTTTTAATAATTTTGGTGATGCTGAAGCTGAAAAATTGGTGGATTTTAATTCTCTACCAATTTTTGATGAGTATGGTGATGATGATATTGAATCAAATATTATTGAAACTTTGGAAGATCTAGGTGAGACCATTCCTTACAATTCTTTTGAACAAAATTATTCAGAGAGTAATTTTGATTCAGTTAATGTTCATTGGATTGAAATTCCTAGGGTTGAGGAATTTAAACATTATAATTTTATAAAGGATGAAGGTTTTGTCGTAGAAGAGCTGAAGCGTTATGATTTTATTGGAATTGAATATCTTTGTTTAATTGTTAGTCCTTTATTGTTGAAAATTTTGAATGAGATGAAGGGTGCAGAGAAAAAAAAATTTGTTCTGAAATTTTGGGAAAATAAATTGAGGAGAAAATTGACACATCCAAAGTCTTCAAAGTATTTATTCAAATGGAGTGTTTGACATCAATACTTCTGTGAAGCCAACCTGCAGAGTGGGACGAACTCTCTCCAAATAGGAGATAATAGGGATGATGATGTAAGGTGTAAAACGGTTACTTTTGTGCAATCGAACCCTTGTGAATTAAGCACTGGATTCGCAGTATCAGCAGCTGCTTACATAGTGATAGTCGCATCGACTGTCGGACTTTTCAGCCGAACTAGCATCATTCTAATTTCACCCCGTCGAACACAATTCAGTCTATACATTTAGTTCCGTATCATGAAGATGGCTTAGAAGTTGAGGCTGTAAATTCGAGGGCAAACTCTCTCCAAACAAGGGAGAATGATGCAACACGCCAAAGGCATACGCATACTTTCAACTATGCGTACACATATTCCAAATATGTGTACACACTATGGGCTTCTTCCCTACTACTAAATCGGGATTCTATTTTATTTTAGTTATTTTTATTAGTTTTAATTATTTTGTTTTATTTAATTATTTCTTTTATTTTATTAGTTTTTAGTTTCCTAGTTTATTTTGGTTTACTTGTTCTAATAGAACTAGGTTTTCCTATTTCATAGGATTAGTTCTCTATATAAAGGGATGTAAGCTTATGACAAACAGTTTTTTGAGTTGATTATTTTCTGAGATTAATAATGTCGAGAGAAAGAGTTTCTCCTTTATTTATTGCTTACGTGTTCTTGAGAAAATATCGATCGTGGTTGCCTACTAGTTGGTATTGTTCTTGCGACAATCAACAGATTGGTGGACGTTTGATTGTTTTGGTGAGCTTCGCCTTGACCGCGTATTTTCCACTGCATCAGCACGTTTGGTCATCCAAATGGAAATTTAATAATTATAGTGTATTTTACCTAGTAATGAAGGCACAAATTCAACACAGTGAATTAAAAAATTCAAGGAGAATAATGACCATCATTACAGATGAGAGTCAAAATCCGAAATAGTTGCATTTCATGAATTTTAAAAAATTGATCCTACTATGTTGATGACTCTAAATTTTTTAAATAGCCTTAGATAATTCATAGAGAGTAATAACCATCATCGCAAATGAGAGTGAAAAATCAAATTAATGTTATTTCATGAGTTTCTTAAAATTGATTTATAACATCAACTATAGTGATGACCCCATTTCTGAATAGTCTTATTCGAGATGCTAGATACACTAAAATTGTTTAATTTCCATTTGGACGCCCAAATGGGTCCTTAATTTTTTTTTTCTTTCCTTAAGTTGATTTATTGTTTTTGGTTGCATTTAAGCTGAGTTTCAATTTCCTTAGTAGAGTGCAACTCAAAAGTTCCTTGATAATACATATTTAGTAGAAATCCTTTTGTTGAACTTTTTGTGCAAGGTTTTAAGTATCATGTGGTACTAATACCTATTGGTTACCCTTGGGGTGAGTGCTATATTAGTGACTGGAAACCAAGGTAATTATAGAATAGTGATTTAGTATGTACTTACCAACTCATATTATTATATATCGTTCTCATAATCTGAGATGGTAGGGCGTAGAAGGATATCACTATAGTACTGTCTTTTTTTCCACTTTTTTTCTCCATGTCATCTGATCTCTTCCTCCACATCTTCAATGAAACCCTAGATCCTCAATTGGTGAGCTTATTTCTAAAGGATTTTGGGCTTCTTAAGTGGAAAGATGATATTTGAGTGCATGATGGGAATCAAGAAGCATTAATTTTATATTCTAGTATTTATTATTTAGGACTTAGATTATTTATTTAGGACTTATATTACTTTTTTTTTTTTATCAGCAACAAGAAAAGAAATTTATTAATAAAGAAAAGGGAAAAAGGGGTACAATTGAGGACGAGTGGTGCTATGAAAATAAAATAAAAAACCACAAAAACCAAAGAAACTACAATCCACAAACAGCCTTCGAATCAGAGACAACAACAAACAATGGGTTTTTTTATTCAATGGACTTATATTACTTATTTTTTGATAAAGGTCATTTTATTCACAAAAAAAGGGTTGAGACCCATGTACAAAATTATACCAAAGGTATACCAATGCAACCAAAAGAGAAAGCTATAAAGCTAAGGACTCTAAAATGATATGGAAGTTCATCCGGCCCTCTAAAAACTCTGGATTGTTCCAACAAAAAATAAGCCCTATACGAGTATTCTTAAGTTGTTCTACAGTGGACTCAAGGCCTTCAAAAGTTGTTTTGTTTCTTTCCTGCCAAATGGACCAAAAAATAGCAGTGATGAACTATCCTCCACACTTCCCGACCCTTCCTATTTCTGCTTCTGAAACTCCATGACAGTCAACACCTAGCAAACAGACTCAGGCAGAACCTATTGAACTCCAAAAATGGCCAGGCAGCTTGTCCAAAGCACAGTAGCTGCCTTGCAGTGCAGAAAAAAGGTGATTGATGGACTCGAGCTATGTTTTGCACATGACACACCAATTAGTTAAAGAGAAGCCTTTCGATTGTAGAGTGTCCAAGGTAAGACACTTTCCCCATGCAGCAGTCCAACTTGAGAAATGATACTCTGGGAGGGACAGGAGGAACCCAAATCTGGGCAGCTGGAAAGACAGAATCCGTAGGGGAGAGATAAGCTTCTGTACAGAGATTGAGTGAAAATTTCCCGTTAGAATTCATCTCCCAAATAATAGCATCTTCAGTCCCCCTAATCAACTTGGTGTCATACAGATGCGCAAAGAATAACTCAACTCCTTCAATTTCCCAATCTTGAAGATTTCTGATGAAGGTAACATTCCAAAAGGGGGTGTCTCTGATCCACATCAGGAAATCTGACACCCATCCCTCTTTGTTTATATATTACTTATTATTTACTGTTTATTTCACTTAGACTAGCAATATTATTTATTTTTATTGTATAGCACATTCCTATTTTGGCTTTTGTTTTACCTATAAAAGGGCTTGGGTTGTAAGCCCTAGGATTAGCTCTTGTTGAATTGAATTAAGAGTAGCGTTCCTTAGCTTCTATTCTCTTTCTTCTCCACTCCCCATAAACATTAGGGTTTTATCTCTTATCTTTCTTCTTCTCCCCTTCTCCCTTTCTCTATCTATTCCCCTATTTCTTCTCCTTCTAAGTTTTACATTTGCGCTGGTCTTCGTTCCTTATTTGTTTTCTCCCCTATTTTTCATTTCTAGTCCTTTGTGTTTGCATTAAACCCTTGTCCTTCAAGTTTCAGACTTATTTGAACTAGAAAACTTCCTGGGTGTGAATCTAAGGCTCCAAGTGTCATCCTTCGTTTATCTCTGTTTGATGGAAAAATTAGCATGTATTATATATACTTGCATTTATACAAAGGATATTTTATATCTAAGAGAATTATTTTCTTCTTACTTTAGTTTTTTATTTGGGGTGGGGGTGATGTTGGGAATGGTGTTGGATAGGGTTTAATTGGAAGTGCAAACTGGCGTTCATTGCAATTTGGTTTGAAACCCGAAAGTGGGGTTCCAAGTTAACCTTGACATTAATAGGTTTATTTAGTTATAATGTTTAATAAAATGAGAATTTCATTAAATGCTACATGGAAGGTCAACAACATGCATAGTTTGGCAGCATTATACCAGTATACCACAGTGGCAAATACTGCACCCATTGTAAGTATTATGGACAAGTCATAAGGGAAAATTTTCTCACAAGAGATGGGATTTGCTCCCATGTATGTTGTGCTCTTTACAGACAGTTTGGATGTTGGACCACCTTGTGCAAGAACTGCATGAGAGTGTAGGCATGGAGGATGAGAGAGACATTAGAAGGCATGGGGAAAGATGGTGAAAGTCACTCAACACTCTTGGAGGAGGGGGATGTTGATGAGAAAGATGAAAAAGAGAGTACTTTTTGTTAGGAATTTTCCCTAACCCAGGATCCACGAGATATGATAATAAAACGTAGAAATGAAAATCAAGAACACACAAGAAACACAGATTTACGTGGTCCAGTAAAACTCTACCTATGTCCATGGAGTCACTGCAACTTTCAATATATGTTTTGCAAAAGAAGATATAAGAGAATTAAGATGACCACCCCCCACTATAACACATATAGAACTAGAGCTACAAGTTACAAGTGTGAAAATACCAAAATACCCTTGCTAAATCAGACTCCACACTACCTAACACTTTTTTCATTCAAGCTGTCCATGAGAGCCTTTGCACCCACCTGGCAGGGAAGAGGGATGTGATAGAGGATAATGTTGTTGAGGTTGCTTTTCTTGAGAGTTATTCACTTATTTGCTGTTAATAAGTGGAGCAAATGAGTTGTGGAAAGGGTAATGATAGAGCAGGAGAAGCCCCACCACATTTTGGTTATGGATCAGGACACAGGAGATTATGAGACTGATTTATGAAGACGATTAGTCCTTTGATGTGATCTATTTTCCTTGGTTGGTTTAAAGTTATTTTAGTTGGATGTTTGTGAATGTAATCATACTTATATATATTGAACTTAACTCGATCGTTTTCTTATCATATGTAGGTGCACATTTGTTCTTATATAGTTCAAGTGATATTTATTAAATAAATTTAGATGCATTTCTTGCCACTCGCATGAATCTTGTGATTTAATGAAGAGTTCTCTGCTTTCCATTTTATTATGGTTTTTGAGAATTTGTTGACATAATAGTAGTTGGTTTTGTTTGTGTCGTCATACCATTAGTTATGAGCTATAACTGATAAATATGGTGTTACTGCTAAAAAATTCCCACCAATACCAAGACTATAATGTTTACTTGTGTTGTTATGAATAGAGTTGAAGTTGATAATTTTGTACAAGTCTAGTGGTTTGTCTGCATAATGCCTACCATCTTGTCTCTTTAGCATTAGGATCTACAGGTTCCAGGATTTGTTTAATTCCTTCCTTTGTGTGCTTTAAACTGGATTTGGTATTATCTAAAAGAGGGCTAATTGGAGTCTTCTTTAGTGATATGTAGGGTCAGTTGATGATATCTCGGACTACTACTTGGAATGATTTTTATTTTATTGAATTTGTTTTTGGAGAGTAGGAAATCTTGGCCATTAGATCTGTTCCATGTCAACTAATTTTAGACTGAGTCAATTTTTGATCAGCGAGACTGCTAGTCATCCTACTTTCTGTTTACATGTTTTGCATTCAATAATTATGTTACTACAGAATCCATGAATGGGTACTTTGTGGGAACAAACTAAAGCGAGGAAAGATATCCCGGTGCACTGTGAGTTAGTCTGTGATCTTAGGAATGGGATTATCCAAATTTTGCTTGGGTGAGGACAAGGGGCCTAGTTCAAAAAATGTTTTGAAGATTTTTTATTTTACTCTAAATGACTTTGGTTTTTTTCAATTACGGTAAATACCATTGGATCCACTGCATGAGTTCCTAGCGATTCATTAATTAATATTTTTCCTTCTTTCTTTTTGCATCGCCGTTAAGATGTTGGAGACAGGTTGAATATCAAAATTGGAAAAGTCAATGGTCAGAAGAAGGGCTTACTTCTTGTGTCAACTGATTTCTTGGGAAGCCTTTGTTGAAAAACCGGCGTGTAGTTCATTGAAAACTGTCTGAACCCATATAAACTCATGTTTTGCTTATTTTTTACTTTATTCGTCTTTTAAGCTAAGGGAATAGAAATGATTGATGGAAAATTCCAAGAAACCATGAGGTATTTTTTTTATTGGGGCGTGGGGGTTGGGGTTGGTCAGAGATTTCCCTACCTTGACCATGTAAGGTAAGAGAAATACAAAGATTTTTGGAGAAAAAAAGGTTGAGAAACCCTTTTTTTTTGGAAAATAAAAAAAAAAAAGGGGGGGGGGGGGTGTTGAGAATGGGGAAAGTAATAATGAAGGCCAAGATTAATTCAGAGAACTAGATGAATCCAGTTAGTCCACAAGGGTTGGAGGAGGAGTTTAATAATGACTCAGTGTCTCAACCAGGGTACTAAAATGTAAAGACCCAATTCCCTTGAAGATGAAGTCCACAAGGGTTGGATGTCATAACAACTTACAAGATTTGCATTGAGCTTAAAAGCTCAGTGGGAGGGTACTAAGTGTACAGACCCAATTCCTTTGAAGATGAAGTGCCATGGTTGTTCATGTCCTCTTGAGGTTTTTTCACCCAATTGCTTTGAACAGTAAGTGAAAAATGGCATTTGAGTGGGTACTACAAAGTACAAACCCAATAACTGTGAAGAGTAACTGCCATGCTTGACCATCTGCTCTGGTAGGTTATACGTGGAGCACAAAATTGTTGATGCCTTGTTTAAAGAAAGTTGTATAACTTACCAAAATGACAGTATCTCTTCAAAAAGTTGCACAACTAACTGAGAGATTTTAACAAGTCTAAATCTAGTTGTTTTTAGTTGTAATGTTCTAGCAGTGTTGAACCATTCATATGAATGTAGGTGGCATACCTTTAGTTGCAGCATTCATTCTATTGGATTTGGTATTTCAGAAAAGTATATTTAAGAAATGGTGTGGAGAATTCCATTGCAGTGGTTTATGGGGGAAAAAAATGTTGATGATTTGCTGAAAACAAATTCTAAAATGCTGCCAAAATAAAGGGTTATGACTTCTTTTGAATTTCTCTGTTTTGTGGTAGGTTGTCTTCTGGAGAAGAGGTTGGCAATATGTGTCTGATTCGTCTGTGATAGTCATATTATGCGTTACTATTATCACTGTGATAGTCATTCATGTGATTATCTGAATATATTTTTGTTGAAATTTGAAACGAATCAAAAACTTCATGAATCATGAGGATTCTTCTTGTTATGAAAATGAGATGGCGCTTCTTGTTTCTTAAAAAATTGCAGTACCTCCTGTGACTGATGCAACATGGCAGTCACTTGTCCTCGACTCTGAATCCCCTGTTCTGGTTGAATTTTGGGCACCATGGTGCGGACCCTGCCGTATGATCCACCCTGTGATCGATGAACTGGCAAAACAATATGCTGGGAAGCTAAAATGTTACAAAGTGAACACTGATGAGAGCCCTTCAATTGCGACCAGGTACGGGATTCGAAGCATTCCAACTGTCATGATCTTTAAGAGTGGAGAGAAGAAAGATGCAGTTATTGGTGCTGTTCCTAAATCCACACTGACCACCAGCATAGAGAAATTCTTATAGGGGTGGTAAGTAATAGGAAGACTCTGGAATTAAGCTGTTTTTAGTGTTTGTTTCTTCACACTTCAGCTTCTGATGTCAAAAGTTGGGATGCCATGCTGCCACAATAAACTCTACTTGCTATTGTATAGTTATTGGATGATGCTGTAATTCTTATTTCCTTTAGATAATGTTCGTTACCTAAATATTTTTGTACTTATTGACATGTCTCTATTAGGAGTTTTTTCATGTATATATGGTTGAAATGCAAATGATTGGCCTGTGTTTCTAATTTGATTAAAGATAATGGTAGCTGAGTGGTCGTGCTGATTAAGTTGGGACAAGACTGTTAATGAACTGGATTATGTTAGTTGTAGGTAGGGTTGGAAGCAATATGAAGAGAGATTTCTTCCACCTTTTACATAACTACAATTTTTCTTGAAAAGAGAACTATAATCTTGGTTTTTTAATAGACTTATTTGTTTTAAACTTTTCTTCCCTACTTGTATGGCTGGCAGCAGGTGAAAGCGCTTGTGCATTGGACTGATAAGACGTCTTGATAGGAACTACCTGAGTTTTCTGAGTAACTACCTGAGTTTTCTGAGTGATAGAATTTTTTTCCTTATTTGTATCTTTGTCTGTAATCCCCAGTTTTGTACAAAATATTTGATTGGGAGAACAATTTTCCGAAGGGCTGCTGGTTGGGTGTAAGGAATAATGACTGAAAGACGATCCTCAAAGCTTGGATTGTGTGAAAGCTAACAAGTTTAATGGTGAGTTGGGATTTCGCTTGTCATGTAAGATGGAACTAAGTGCTTTTGTCTAATATTTGGTTAATGAGTGTTTTGTCTTGCCAAACTCTTCGGTTTGCCAGATGCTTGAATGCTGAAAGATTGCTTTTTTCCTTTTAGCCTGGTAATTGCAGAATCTATTTTGTTCGATTCATCTCCCTTGCATTTATATTAAGGATGAGACTCTGTACGTAGGTTCTAAATAATTTTGTCCATGCAAACCAGAAGTCTTATAGCTCTACTTTGAGTGTTCAGTTCAGTTGGATCTGGTCCTTTCTCCGAAGATAATGAAAAACTAGAATTGTTACATATTTTTTGAATCTTTTGTACAGCTCTGTTCACAAGAGAAGCTATATTTAGGAGGCACTCCAACGTGAAGCTACATTGATTAACAAGTCACATCTATGGCTACTTTGGCAGTGGACTGAATTTCCATTTCTTGTTTTATTTTTATGGGTCTGCCTCTAGGAGAGCTTCATGTATGAATGTGAAAAATATGGAGAATACCATCCTGCGAGAGGAAGAGGGATTCCTGGAGGGAGTGCTTACAAAAGCTGTATCCATGACTTCCAATTAAGGCGCTAGCCTGTAACCCTTGGGCTGGAGGTCTCGATTTGTGGGAATGAGCCTCCAAGTGGTACGAGCCCCACCCCAAGAAATTCCCCCATGGCTTCAGTGTCCTGTATCGATTTCACGAGTCTTAATTTTTGCATTTGACTGCGACAGAAGTGGCGCGTCCACTTCGAGCCCAACTAATCTTTCAAAAATACGTACACAAACCATTTAATAAAAAAAAAAAAAAAAAAAAAATTCTCCAGAATGAGTAAGGTCATCATCGCTCGCTTCGTATCGATTAACAGTCAAGATAAATTTGAATCGTAGTTGCCCTAGTTTGAGCTTCTGTTCACTTATGGTCAGATGCACGTGCTTACAAGGTAGATTGTGCATTGTAAGGGAATTAGTTTGAAACCAAAACTCCATTAGAGTAAGCTTATATTGGGAAAAAGACTATTCATTCCATTTTGTTAGAGTGTCTTTCATTTTTTAGATGTCCGAAAATGTTTGTTCATAATAAAAAGTCATAACATACAATCATTCCACTTTTTCATGATACCTTTTGTCATATTAAAACTAAAATACTATTGATATTCCCATAAAAGTTTCTTTATCTTACTTCTCACTTTTCTCACTTTGAGGTGTGCAAAAAGTTTGTGGAAGTGTAAATAGAATCTCCATATTAAAAACGACAACTAAAATACTAGTAAAGTGCCAATGTAATTGCATTAGAATAGTAATATTGAAAATTTTAAATTAATCAAGTTGTCAATGGGCGGAGGGAGTACTATATATGTTGGTATTTGACCTCAAGGGAATGATTGTCTATTAGTTGGTCGGCCATGAATTCATGATAAGATTTCTTGTTTCGAATGACCATACCTTCCCTCTTTCTTTCTTTTTTTAATTATTTATTTATATTTACTTATTTATTTATTTTTGACTTTTTTGTTCAAAGGAAAACCAATGTGCCTTTGAACTAGATCTGCATCATTTAGGAAGAGTCTAAGCCAAGAATTTCCTCAAATTCGACATGCCAACCGGCCGTGCCCCGTGACATATTTCCATATACCTACTTCCACCATGGAGAAAGAGAACTTTGTAATTGGCAAGAAGAAGACGGAAACCTTGAAGAGAAACTAGAAATTTATGATCTGTAGTCAATCTCCTAGACAATGAAAGTTTTTTTAAAAAAAAGGTAAAATTTTTTCATTTAAATTTCATGAATCGATGCTTTTGAAATAAGAAATAAAAATTAAAAAATAAATACGTGCATCCTCCTCTATGACTGAATTTGGAATCTATTAGCAGAGATTCATAAAAAAGATTAGCTCCTTTTGTGGATTACCCACCTCATGCAATTTCATTTAATGAGCTCAAGCCTTTCAACGAGACTAATCAAGCTTGCATGAGATCTTCAAGTGGGAAAGCTAACATTCTCAAGTCCATGATTGAAGCTGGGGGTGTTTTTATAAAAATTAATAATATATACTTACGTACTCGTAATATTTTGATGGGGATTGGACCTAATTTGGACTTGGAAAAAAAAAAAAGACAAAAGAAGAAACGATTTACACGCCACAGTTTTGGATAAAATAACTGAGGTGGCAGTCCAGATAAGATTTACAGGTGTCCACCTTATCCACAGTTTTTTCACCTTTTGACAAGTTTATATCAAGCTGTGACGCTCAAAAAAAGACTCCAATGTTGATGATCTCAAATGCTGACATGCCAGTCCCCCCCCTGTCCCCTGAGCTCCCATTGCTAGTTTGTTACTGTTCATATTATGAGCATGCAAGAGGTAGAGTGTGGAAAGGTAAAGTGCAGTGTGAAACATATCTGCCTTTATAAATTGGTCAAAAATGCAGCTAGGACTTATCCAAAAAAAAAAAAAAAACAAAGGAAAGGGAAGAAGAAGCAGCTAGTGCTTTTAAATTAATGACTCACTCTGAGTTTGAGATAAAACCATTTATCCAAGAACTAGGACCAATGATTCTGAAAATTTATTTATTTAATTTTGGTACAAGCAAGATTTTTTTTATTTTTTATTTTGACTACGTGCATGCAAGAATATTATAACAAGACTTTTTTGAAAATAAGCGAGTACGAACCCTAACATCCCCTTCATACTAGTTTGGTTATAAGGCTGGCGATAAACATGTTTTCATACTATGCAGAAGAAATAAGCTAATGGTTTTCACGCAATACTAGTGTCTAGCGGCACCATTGAATTTGCTATACAATAGAAATCGCTGTGGTTATTAAATTTACTTTGTCATACTCCCTCTGTCCCATTAATTTACAACTCTTTTTGTCCTAAAATATTTGTCCATTTTGAAAAGTTAAATCATTATTTTTATAAGTTTTCTTTAATACTCTTTGTTATTTCAATGATAACTTTTAACACAAAACCCAATACAAAAAAGTTGAGGGTATTTTTGGAAAGATGAAGTTTAATTAACACAAGTCAATGCAATGATGACCCTTTCTTAAGCTTCGTAATTTGTCAAACCTGACTTATCTTTGTGGGATGGAGGGAATAATTAATATTTATCCAATAATTATACTTTTTTATTTTTTATTTATTTTTTGGTTTGGAAAAAATAGAGATAAAAATATATATCTGCCCAGTACCTCAGAAGGTTGGAACACTTTTCTTAGAGGACTAGAATAGGTCACTTTAAGTTAATATCAAATAAAAATAAATTGAAAAAATTGTTATATAAAAGAATATTGGACCAATTTGGCCCCTCCAATCTTAAAAAATGTAAAAAGTTCGATTAGCTTGGGTTTGAGTTCAATGATTTAGGAGTTAGTCATGCTTTGAGAAGCTTCGGGATGCTTCTCAAAGCACAGACAGTGGGCGGAAACCTCAACTGTCCAAAGTTTCATTTGTCAAACCTCATTTTGATTATTATTAGAGTGCCTAACCTCGAGACACATGTGTTAATTATGATACGTGCCCACGATCACATGCGACACGTGGCTTTTTGAGTGTTTCTTGTTCTTGGGGTGCTTCAAACTGTCATTGCATTGCTGCCCAAAGGGCTGGTTGGCCCCACATGATAAGGGCTTATATGATATAATCTATATTAGCCGGATATTAATGATCGAATGGTCTATATTTCATCGATCTAGGGTTTTTGTACGAGGTCAAGGTGACATTCGACTCAAATAGTGTAGGAGTAGATAAATAAGCAGTCACATTCTTCTGGATGGTCAAATCTTGGTTTTGGTCTTTTGATTATGTTGATCCTTCCCACCTACGTCGGGTTAACTAAGTAAATTAATTAATCACTATAATTATGCTTTAGAGGATGGATCATGTTGTTCGATTACATACCCTTGATCATACCTCACCTCACGAAAAATTATTTTATGCATTGGGCACAATGCGTCTTATTCTCACATCCAACTCAACAAATAATTGATCATAACGTGACGGGCGAATGTAAACGCTTAATGCAATGCAAAGGGCACACCAAATAATTTCTACCAATTCACCTACTATGGTGTTCTCCTTCAAGGGTTAGCTTGTCCATGCCCTTGACGGTCATTGGAATTTGGAGGGGACACACTTTCACATACCTGAATGACAACTTATATTCAGAAACAATGTAAAATGTAGAGTGGGAGTGGGGAAGCAGTTTGTGTGGAGCAATGTGAAATGTTTGTACCAATTCTCTTATAAGTTGCAAGGAAATGAGTCGTTTTTGTTGTTTGTTGCTTCTGTTTTTTTTTTTTTTACCCCTTCTTATGCTAAATGATGGAAAAACTCCTCCCCTAAACCACAATCCCACCCATGGAATTAATATGTGGGTGTCATCTCAACTAATGTCATTAATATTTAGGAAAATTTGATCTCTCAACCTTTGTAATGAGAAATCTCTTACGAAGTAACTCTTGCCCCATACAATCAGACCAACTAATCATTGATTATTTTTGTTAATCTAATTTGATATGGTTGGTGGAGCACAAACAACAAAGAAAATAATGCATAAAATAAGGGGAAAACGTCAAGAAAGTTTAATTTAAAAATTGAAGTTTAAAAAAGTGGTTATGGAGATAGAAATACGCTATAGAAAGCATATGGGATGGGATTATCGTAGAAAAAACAAGAAGGAAAAAAGAAAAATTAAATGAAGACAACTGTGTAGAGACAAACAACCCCTACATTGGCCTTTTTCATTTTTATTTTAGTTACTATGTTGTTTAATAAAGGGGAAATACTATTAGCACTTCCAAATTAAGAAAAAAAATAATAATAATAAAAGCCTCTCACACTCGTCACCCTCGCACTTGCGGAGCACAAGAGACATATTTAAGTGGGCTAATAACATTTCCCATTAATAAAAAATATTGTAGATTTGGCTTAGTCCCATGCATTATGGGAGTATGAGTGATTCTTATTTAATTTCAATGGGTGTATTCATAGGATGACAGGATAATGTAAGTAACAAAAAATCTATAACTAAAAAACCTGAAAATCTGGAGTTCAATGAAATGCCAGACAAAATAAATTTTCAGATGAATTATGCATCACGAGAGACTAATTAAAATTTAAATCTACGCACAAATAGGCCTAAGAAACTGAGGTATCCAATCCATCTTTTGGGAGGAAGAAAAAAAACAAAAAAGATTTGATTTACGGAAAGGGAAATTAATAAAACAGACGTCCGCGCGTGTCTTAGAGGACCCCATCCGTCGCACGCTCACAGTACCACGCTTGCACGGGTCACACCGAAAGGTTAAAAATAATAACGCCGCGTTACATATACGACGCGTTCATCGCCTATATATATATATATATATATATATACAAACCACGACTGATCCCATCATCTTCTCCCCTCCATTCGCTCTCAACCATCTCTCTTTCCCCCTCTCTCTCTCTCTCTCTCTCTCTCTCTACAAATCTCTGTCTCTCTCTTTAATCGCCTCTTGCGGATTCGCCATTGAAGTTCTGAAACGAAAGCTTCTGAAGATACTACAGAACTGATCGGTCTCAGCCCTCTATCAATACCGGTACGTGCTTGGAGTTTTCCTGGCCATTTTCTTTCTCTCGCTTACCCTCCGTTTTGTTTCCGAGAAAATGTTGGAAAAATTGAAAAGAAATCAAAATTTCGAATCTCAATGTTTCATATGTTGTATTGGCTTTGAGAAAGTGATACACTTATTGTATACGTACTTCTATGTATACGTATTTTATGCTTTTTAAAAATCTAATACTAAAAGCTCAATTTCTTTTCTATTCGTACATTTTCTCGGAAACCAAACAGAGAATTATGTTTTTTCATCTTCCTCCTTTGTTTTTTTTTTTTCCTTCCTTCCTTTACTGGCTGTGTCAATTTTGTTGTTTATCTGTGAGAATGAGCTTCGAGTTTCACTTCAATTTTATCTCTTGCTTTCCCTCCTATTGGTTACAGAGAAAATGTCGGAAAAGAAATTAAAATTTCAGATAGTTCGTTATATATTATTCATTGGCAATTTACTGTAGAATGTCTGAATATTTTCCTAGAAAAAATGCGGATGAATTAAGGATCGAACGATGCACAGAATTTGTTGTGGCTCACGCTGAGTTAGTCTCTAGATTTCGTAGTAGATTTCTCCCCTATATATATATGTGTGTGTGTGTGTGTGTGCGCGCGCGCGCGCGTGTATATATATTTATGTGCACATATTGGTTGGAAGTTTGGAACTTGTTTGGTGGTCATTGAGGTAACCCAATTCTATGTTTAGCTGACAAGAAACAGAAGAAAAGAGAAGAAATTTAAAGTCATGTATCATCTTTTGTTTATTTTGTTTTTCCTGAAGAACTTGATGGTTCATGTTTACACTGACAGGGAAAAAAAAAGAAGAGAATGCTGAGAAAATCTTAAGCCTCTATTTGGATCTTGGAAAGTATGAATAGGAAATGGAGAAGCTAAAATATATTCTAGGAAGGGAATCCGTTTTTAGCATTTATCTTTCCTTTTCCTTGTGCTTTCTGAGATCCACACAGGGCCTAAGAAAGGAGTCTCTTTTATTTTCCTCTCGTTCCTTTTGAGAACCAAAAGATGCCTTAAGGTTTGTTTGGTTGCCAAGAAACCAGAGGAAAAGAAAGAAAAAATAAATTGAAATCTTATGCTTTCAGTTGTTATGGTTTTTGAGAAAATTGAGGGATCAACTTATATATCTTGTATATTTATGAGGATTATACAATTGATGGGGAATTTTTCAAAATTTCTTTCCCTTGGCTTTTTGTTAGCTTTCTAGGAATCCAAATAGATTTTTAGCCTCTGTTTGGATCTTGGAAAGAACCACAGAAAGGAAAATAAAATGATACAAAATGCTTAAGAACTAAGATAGAAAACCCATTTTAAGCAAGGTTGAGCATTTTCCTTTCCTTTCCTTTCCTTTCCCTTATGATTTCCAACATCCAAACGGAGCTGTTAGGATTTAAGTCTTCCTTGTTTTATGTTCTCCGGTATGACCCAAATGGAGTATAAAGTTAAAGTTAATGCATTTCGAGAAGGTTGTAGTAAGATATTGTCTTGTGAATCCTGTCCATAATAATGAAGTCATCTTTATCTTTTATGTTTTTTTTTTTTTTTGGGTTCAAGTTTATGTGTTGAATAAGGTCCTTGAGAATGCTGATTAAGGAAGACAAGTGAAATATCTCTATCTGTTGGCTGTCCTCTATCTTCTTTACTTGTTTTCTAATGAATTTTATTTCAGTAGTTTACTTCATTATGTGTCGATTCTTCGAGGCTTACTGTGTTGTATAAATTTTATTTGAATACTATGTCATAAGATGTACATTTTCTGAAGACACAAGCTATATCTCTGCAATGCATATTGGCTTGATTTGAATTCACAAATCAGGCTGGGGAGTTTTGGCATGATTACTCAAATGTTGTTGAAATGCATATATGATGTTGTTCTTGAAAATTCTTGGAGTCTATGAATTAATTTTATTTCTTCTTTACCTAGCTCAATTGTGCAAGAACTTGGGAATGAGTCTCTCTCTCTCTCTCTCTCTCACACACACACACACACACACACACATGGACACATGCAGGGACAGAGTTTATTGCACTTTAATGGAATGTTTTGATCTTGTTATCCATTTACTGATATAACCTATCTCACATACATACATAGCACACATGCTATGTCTCTTGCATGATCTATATATAAATACATATGTATGTATGTATGTATGTATGTATGTTGAACTTTATATCTATTCATATTTCCATCTATGTGCTAACAAGTCCCATTTTTGAAACAGAGAACATGGCCCTTGAACAAAACATCCAAGAAATGGCGTCACATTTTGAATCTGATGAAGACATTTCGCTCAAGCAGAAGTGGAAATCCATTTCAGCTCCAACACCAGCCTCAGAAAATGCCAGTGGCTGCTTTGATTGCAATATCTGCCTAGACTCAGCACATGACCCTGTGGTCACCCTCTGCGGTCACTTGTACTGCTGGCCATGCATTTACAAGTGGCTTTATGTTCAAAGCACATCTCTGGAACCAGACCAGCAGCAGAAGTGCCCTGTCTGTAAAGCTAGGATCTCGGACACTTCACTGGTCCCCCTCTTCGGCCGGGGGTCATCTCCTCCTGAATCTGAAGCTAAGAAGCCCCATCTCGATCTGGTTATACCCCATAGACCATCTTGTGGATTGACTAACTCTGCTTTGCATCCAAGTCAGCAATTTCATTCTAGTCCTTTCCAACCACAGTCGCAGTCATTTCATCACCAGCAATACTTCCCTGACCCTTACGGAAGTTTTGCTGCCATGCCATCATCATATATAGGTGGTACAGCAATGGCGGGTATTTTCAACCCAATGATTGGGATGTTTGGAGAAATGGTCCTTGCAAGGATGTTTGGGAGCTCAGATACAAGACTTTTTGCTTATCCTCATCCAAATTCCTACCCTTTTGTCGCTGGGAGTAGCAGTCCTAGGATGAGAAGGCAGGAAATGCAGGTTGACAAGTCTCTCAACAGAGTATCCATCTTTCTTTTCTGTTGCTTTATTCTCTGTCTTCTCTTGTTCTGACCATTCTTCACTTACCCTTTGTATAGTTTTAACGAAGTTATGAGATTAAGTTTATGAACAGTACAGGGTACATCAAATATATGTGCTGTTATGTATAAAAAAAAAAAAAAAAAAAAAAAAAAAAAACCCATGTATATGCCGTTATGTGTTTTGCAGAGTACTGCCTCTAATTATATTTTATTTTTGTTCCTTATGTGTACAAATGAGTATGTTTTAAATTGGAGTTATGATTCGTCCTTCGTGTGAGCATTACGCCAATATTTCTTCATACCATTATAGTAAGATTAGGGTCCCAATTTTGGGTGGTTTGGACATCATACTGAATAATTTATTAGACATGCCATCACAGGTGAAAATGTGTAAGAAGGTGAATGACTTGAGGATAAAATTTGGACTGCCAGGAAGAAAAAAAAAAAGAAGATATATATATATATATATATCCTATGGATTGGTGGGTAGGTGATGCCCTCCAATATTGATAAGAACTTTAAATGGAAAAGTGGCTTCGAGACCAGGTTGTGGAATTTAACCAAACCATTTGACAGTAATGCTAAAGGTTTCGCTATTTCATTTAAAATATTAATAAAATAAAATTGCAGAAAGAAATTGGTTGCTGTCATAGTTATCTTTCATATTTGATAAAAAGAATGGCAAAATTAATAAGTTTTTGACAAGCAACAATAAATACAATAGATCCGAGCTATTCTTGAATGCTAGTATGAAAAAATTGTGAAACAGAGTTTACGTCCGGAACATGATGCAGAGTGTAACAAACCCAATGTGAAGCATAAGTCATAAGTTAGAGGCAAGCTGTGGATCTACAAATATTTAACTGAAAATAAATTACTGCTCCTTATTTTAATTAGAAAAGAAGAAACATTAGATAGGCACTGTGACTATTTCCCATGATTCATTTCGTGTCTAAATGCCAAATGCCCATGCTGCCACAATTAGAGAACTAATTGCAAGTACTATCATATACAAAACATTAAAAAAAACAAAGTAGCAAATGAGATGGAAAGATCATCCAAGATACTGGAAGAAAAACACAGTGGTGCCGGAGATTGATCGAGTGCCATTCCTCTGTGACTGGCATTGACTTCTGGTTACATATCCTACCTAGACCAAAAATGTAAGAGAACCAATTATGACATAAGTTGTGGCAAAGTTGATCATAAAGTAGAACCATCTGATTCAGGGGACAAACACTCACACACAACAAATTTGTTGAAGAAGTCCTCCAACAGTGCACATAAAAAAAGCGAAGTGAAGTAGCTGGTTTAAATGGTCACAGAAAGAACGAGATTAGTGGAGAAAATAAGGAGGATGTGGTGATAACTAACTTTTGGGAGAGGTTAAAAGAAAGAAGAATAAATTGTAGAGAAAAGATTACAGAGAACATGTTGGTGTTAAAAATGATTAAAACATGAGTGAAGAGATAGTCTTACCAGTGCCTAGGCATTTCATCGAACAAGTTGCCTCCACTCATCAAATTCTACGAAGGGTTGAAGGACATCTTTAGCAGTGGGATGGTCCCACTCTAGAGATTCCCACCATTCTCTACTCAAGTACCCTAGAGTGATACGTTTAAGGGAAGGGGGAGGAGATTGTTGACCATTAACCATGGGCAGAGAGAGAGAGAGCCTCCTTAGCTGCCCACAAGATTCTATGAATAGAGAACGGAGAGACTCACAAACCATCACTGCCCTACCACTGACGATGGACGTCAATTCTGGTAGGTCATCTAAAGTCAATTCCCTCAACTTCGGGAGAGTGATACTGGTGGTGGTATCATCATTGTTTGCAATAGAACGATTGCTGCTTTCACCCACCCCGCCTTCTCCTTCTCCTTCTCCTTCTCCTTCTCTTTCATCATCTACTGCACCTATTATCTCTTCCATTCCGTCACAACGACTGACTCTAATTGATTCCAGGTTTTGGAGGTGTGGCAGCAACCTAGGTGTGAACAGCTTCTTCATGTTTTGACACTCTTCTATGATTAACTTTTTAAGACAGGAAAAGGTGCCAGGTGGCAGCGGCGGAGACGAAGCTCCCACTTTATAGATGGCGCGTAGGTTCTGCAAAGAACAAAGGAGTAGTGTCTCAGGGCTTTCAAATGGGGTGCAACAGTAGGAGGATGACCACGATATCACGCACTCTATCCCGTCACATCTTTCAATGTGGCAATACTCCATCAAGTCATGTTTGGATGGCAAAACATCGCTTAAACTACTCATATCGTGGCACTGCTCAATGTACAGACAACAACAGTCTTCTGGGAGCACCACAGGATTTTCTCTGCCACCGATGATGCATTGGCTTAATACTACCTGTTTAATGTTACCAAACTCTTCCACAAGTGTATCATCTAAATACTCTGAATCTGAATCTAAAAGGTCCCACCCGAATACAGTAATTGTGAAGTCTTCTTTTCTTCAAGGATCTGACATATATATTAAAGTCAGGCACGTCGTAGAAAATGCCTTACAAAACTCTCCAGCTTCGTCAAGCTCGCCACATCCTCTCCTTTTAATCCGATAGTTTCCCGAGAAATGGTCAACTCTGAAGTACTGGAGACGAGAGAGGTTCTGTAATATCCCAATCGGAATCATCTTTAAATGAATCCCCCGAATATCAAGGTATTTGAGGTTAATCAACATTTCTATACCTTCAGGGACTTCTTCAATTCCAGTTGCAGAGAGGTCCAACGCCTTTAATGCCCTAAGTTTTGTTAACGAGGGCACATATTTTAATGCCCTGCACCCTCTAAGCAGTAGTGCAGTGAGATTCTCCATGTCAGAGATTGTATCTGGCAACATCACAATGTCAGTGTTAGAAAGATCAAGAACCTTAAGCCCACTCATGTGCACAAAGAAAGAATCAGGAATCCTTCTGAATCGTCTATTTCCCGATAGCAACAAGGTCGAGAGCCTACCACACCTTGGTGATGCTCCATCTCGGATTTCCATTATATTGTTTTCCATTAGGGAAACCCACTCAAGATCTTCCGTCCAATTCTCAGTCATCTGGTAAATCTTCCAATCGCACACCAGCTTCTACCATGCATCCACGACCCATGATCTGAAGTGCCATGTCTCTTATCAAATCATGCATCTTCACACATTCACCTTGGAATGTTATGTCTCCCTTTCTAATAAGCAGACTTTTTCAAGTTTATTCAAAATAGAATGTCCCTTGTTGACTTGTGCTTGCCTACTCTTCATTTCACCTATTATTCCCTCAACAATCAAGAGCTCTATCAGCATATCTCTATTGATTGCGAAGTCTTCTGGATATAACGCGCAATACAACAGACAACGACGATGCACCTCATCTTCTATGCAACTATAACTATATTTCAGTTGCCCAAATACCTTCTGCATTTCCTCGAGCCCATTTGTAGATTGCTTCAATTCTTCCAATGCATTCCTCCACTCACGT
Organism: Liquidambar formosana; assembly: GCA_039720395.1. Classification (NCBI taxonomy): domain Eukaryota; kingdom Viridiplantae; phylum Streptophyta; class Magnoliopsida; order Saxifragales; family Altingiaceae; genus Liquidambar; species Liquidambar formosana. The sequence continues at coordinate 14,365,056 of CM077834.1, read as the reverse complement.
ATGTCAATTACACCCTTCATAGCTCCAGCTATTGTGATTACCGCAAGAGGCAGACAAGCACATTCTTCAGCAACAAGTTTTGCAATTTCCTCCAAACCTGGAGACTGTAAAACATCACGCCCAACATTATCCAAGAATAAGTTCCATGCCTCTTCTTTTGAAAGAAGCTCCATTTTGATAACTTCACAGTCCATTCGTTGGCACACATCAAGTGATCGGGTCGTCAACATTATCTTGCATACATTATCTAGAGTAGGTTCAGGGATTCCCACGACATGAAGAGGAAATGCATCCCACATATCATCTAAGATTAGCAGAAATTTCTTCTTTTCTCTCAAGATATCAAATAATTTTGCTGCCCTTATTGTTTCATCTTCACATTTTGAAATATCTGCCTGTAGTCTGCTTGCAATGTCAATTTGTAATCTTCTTACATTGAGCGGCTTTGACACGGTGACCCAAATTACGCAATTAAATTTATCAATCTCCTCCTCTAAGATGCGATTATTGATGTGTTTCATGATGGTGGTTTTGCCACTCCCTCCCATTCCATAAACTCCAATCTTTCTGACATCATCGCTGGTCAAGCATTCCCAAATTTCTTCCATCTTTCTTATAGCTGTAGTTTCACCTGCTAATTTTGTTGTTGGCAATATTGCTCCTTTGCGTGGAGGTGCATCAACTACCAAACCTTCAGAAAAACTTCCCTTCTGATAAAGTTCTTCAACTTCTTGAGTCTTTTGAGCAACACGTTCTCCTAGGCCAGCACGTTTCCAAGTTTCATCTTCTTTGACTTCAATTTCAATGTTTTGTATCTCAACATCAATAATTTGTACATTAGCCAACCAAAGTTTAGCTTCTTCTTTTAACTTCTTTCCTGGTTGAAGCTCTACTTCTATTTTTGATTTTACATCTTCCTTTCGACTGTTCAGTTCCTCTTGTTTTCTTTTTAGTTTATTCATATTTTCATCTAGACTTCGGTGATGATTGACTTTGTTGCTCATGTAATCTAATGCAGCGTAATCTATAGCACTCTTTATAGCATCCATTCTCGAGGCACTGCATAATATCAAAATGCACATTAGAATGTTAAAAAACCCCAAAACTCAAGAAAAAAAAATTACAAAAATTGGTCCAACAAATTATTAGAATACAACCAATAAACACAATGACCAAGTGACTACTGGAAAAATAAATTGGATATAGTAAATAGAAAAAAACCTAATCTTTAATAAGGTCCAAAAGAGTTTTGGGTGGCGATATTACCACAACAAAATGATTTCCTGCCAGCAGCAGCAAATATAATAGTAGATGAAAGGACTATTTTGCCCTTTCTCTCTCTTTCCCCTCAGTTAGGGAGCAACCAAACCCAAGAAAAAAACCTAGTTCTTCTTCTCTGGCAAAGCTTCCCTGGCCATGCACCCATCTCCTATCACCATCGTGAAACCCCCACATAACAACTGAACCACTTGTACCTATTACTCTCTCTGTCCTACAAATATAAGTTTTTTTTTTTTGACAAAATACATAGTTTAAGAAAAACCATTATTGCATTAACTTGTCACCCATTAAATTTATTTTTTCAAAAGTATTTCCTATTTGATATTAGGATTTGTGTTGAGAGCAATTATTGAAATAACAAAAGGTAGTATAGGAAAATTCAAAAACTTTATGATTTGACTTTTCAAAATGGACAAACATTTTGGAAAAAAAAAAAAAACTCTCCCTTCATTCCTAAATTATTGGTTTCCTTTCTTTCTTGGGATGTTTCAAAATTATTGTCACATTCCAAAAGTCAATGATTCTTTTTATTTCATTTCCTTAAATACCCTTAAAAGGGTATTCTCTCTTTTTCCAATGTTTTGTACACTTGATGATAAAATTGAAATATCAAAACATATATATTAATGTGAAAGCATTTAATAAGATTTCCTAAAAAAACGTGTTTTTTTCAAAAGGGATGGTCAATTAGGAATGGAGAACAACAAAAATAGCATATCTTTGTGAGTAGGGTTGTGTGCAGGTCGGTTTGGAGCGGTTTAAAGAGAAATCATCAACCAACCCACTCATAGTGCGTTACAAATTTTCCAACCCGTCACCAAACCACAAGTGCTAATCAGAATATAAATTTGAATAGCTAGGGAACAAAACAAGAGAAACTCAATGAAAAAAAAATAATCATAATAAAAGTAAACTACAAAAATTGGGTCCAACAAATTATTAGAATACAACAAATAAACACAATGACCGGTGACCACTGGGAAAGTAAATTAGATAAACGAGAGGAACCTAATCTTTGACAAGGTACAAAAGGGTGGGCTACTGAACAACTGAATCATAATGACAGGCCGGGGAGGGGATAGATTATAATAATTTTTGAATTTTTTTATAAAATCATAAATAATCTGACAATGGTGTTACAGAAATATGATATATAAATAAAAATCTTATTAAATATACAAAATGTGATAGTGCCAATGTAAGCTAGCGAGTGATAGAATAATGTATTCTAATGTCAACTAGGTCTAGAATGAGAAGATGACATCTTTATAAGCAGTTTATAGAAGTGAAAGGGTTAAAATGTTCATTTTCAAAGGAATAAGAGTCATTAATTGACAAGTAATAGCACAACCATACATAATGAGTTTTTGGTACTTATGTATGCTTGAAGAATGAGTATTCGATGTTAGTTGGTGGAGTCATTGTACAATCTATTAGTCTCATCTTCTGATGTACTCCCTCTGTCCCACAAAGATAGACCAAGTTTGGCAAAACACGCAATCTAAGACAAGCCATCATTACCTTGACTTGTCATTTATTAAACTTTATCTTTCCACAAATATTCTCTGTTACTTGGCATTAGATTTTGTGTTGAGAGTAATTATTAAAATAATAAAGGGTAATATAGGAAAGTTAAAAAAAAATATGAATTGACTTTTCAAAATGGACAAACATTTTGGGACACAAAAAGTAACAAAAATGGCCCATCTTTGCGGGACGGAGGGAGTAGAACAAATCGCTAAAAAGTTCATGGACTGCGTAGACCACCGCCTTTTAAACTTGGGGTACCAAACTGAAATCTATCCCAAACCTGGAGATATTTTCTATATTTTATCCTAAATGCTATAATATGGACTTGAGGCTACATCCCCCCTTTGTGGGTATTTATTGAAGGGTTCTATGTATGTTGCTTATTCTGTTTGATATAATTTCTCTGGCTTGTGACAGTTTTTCATTAAATTGTTAATATAATTTATAAAACTCTCAATTAATACCACAATGCAATGTTTTTTTTTTTTTGGGTACTCTATGTTTTTTCTTCAATTGTCCTCTCTCTCAATTTTTTAGATTTAATTATTAGTAATAGTAATAATAGAAGAATGAACTTTCAAGATTGCCCTATTTGTCTTATGGGTGACAAATATGAATTTAGATCAATAAATAATTTTAAATTTGCGTGAGATTACCGCGCACCGCACGGGTCATCACTAGTGTATATATATATATATATATATATATATATATATATATATATATATATATATATATATATATATATATATCTAGGTCCCGAGACTATTAATGATTTTGGTCTTTACACTAAGGGCCTGTTTGAGAACTTAAAAAATTAGATCAGATTGGATCTGGTTCATAACTGTTATCTGGTTTTTAAATAAACCAAGTCGTAATTGGTTTGAAAAAACCTATGTTTATGCCTTGTTTTCAGAACAAAGTAATTAGTTAAAAAAAAAATGGATTTACCAAACAGTGTGGATTCAAAATTGACCAAATTTATCCTCTGCTAGCCAAATTTTCAGGTTTACCTAACAACTCCTAAATTTCAATTTTGAATAAAATCCTAAATGAGTGCTCAATATACGTATCTATTAAATCCCACACTTGAGATACATCATACTATAAAGAATAAAGTCACAACTGTGCTAGATGTTTTTTTTTTTTTTTTTCTCTTTTTTTTTAACCCTTCAAATAGTAGAACTCCAAATTTGAGGTTAACGTAGTATCCTTTTTTTTTTTTTTTTTAAAGCACTAAGATATACAAAATCATCAACACGTCTTAATTATATTCACCATGCTAAAAAATTTGGCCCATTCAGTGGTGGAGCCACATTGGGATTTGGGACTAGTGGCCGTAGCAGCCCCACTCAATTATTATTTTATTCTAATTTTTTACTCCAATTTTTTTATATAAGTTTTGTATTATTTATAATGTGACCTCCATTAAATTTTTTAGGGAGTATTATTTTGCACCATCACATAACTTTATGCTTACTTATCCAAAAAAAAAAAAAAAAAACTTTATGCTTAAACAATTTTGCCAGTCATCCTCACTCGTTCTCCCTTCCCGACACGAGACACACACCTCTCTCTCTCTCGCTCTCCTGGTTACTTGTTTTTGAGAAATTTGACAAAGGCACTCTAACGAACCAGATACATTTAAGAGTAAATTATAAGAAAATCCTCTTATGTTTAATTCTTTTTCACATAACCCCTAAAAAAAATTAATGCAATAACCCCCACCTCAATTAGGTTTTGAGTAAAACATTGAGTAAATATTCGGTAAAAAAACAATACAAGAATAGGTTAATAAGAGTAAATTATAAGAAAATCCTTTTATGTTTAATTCTTTTTCACATAACCCCCAAAAAAATAATTAATGCAATGTCCTCCTCCTTAATTAGGTTTCGATTAAAAAATTGAGTAAAAATTGGGTAAAAAAAACAATACAAGAATTGGTTAATATTGAGCACGAGACAAATATAATTTTTTTTTCATCCAACTTACACTCAAATTTTCAACCAAAACTCAACCAATGAGAGCGTTGCATCAATTTTTAATTTAGTAATTATATAAGTATAAATTGCAGAAAACTATCCCTAAGTTTGGTGTACGTTTCATTTTAGTACCCCAAGTTTAAAACATGTCAATTCAATACCCATACTTTTCGTTGACTCAAAATCATTAACGCCGTTAACGGTAATGATAAAATGACTTTATTGCCCTTATGTTAAAACAACATAGTTCAGGGGGCAATAGTTGCATAGTTTCATCCATCTCAGGGTGGAGGAACCCGGATTTGGATTTGGTGCACTTTTGCACTTTACTGTAGCCGTTGGATGAGCGACATATTACAAGGGGAAGGCAGGAACAAATGGGGTTTTCTCATTTTTTTTCTTTAGGTCCAAAATACCCCCACTCTTCACTCCCATTTACATTTTTTGCCCAAAGTTTTTCCTCTCTTCCTTCTCTCCTCGATGTAGTTCGTCGCCGACGCTACTAAACTTCCATTTCCGGCGACACTCAAACTCATTCCTCCACTTATACCTCCCATCCCAGACCACCGTCTCTCTCCCCATTTCAATAAAAGCCATAGTGCTAATTCCAATACCTCCCCAACAACAAAACCCACCAGAGACAATCTATTACCCATAGGTTATAGATGAAGAGAGAGTTTCAAAGAGAAGAGAAAAAAAAAAAAGAAAAAAAAAAAGCCAAACCCACCACATAGAAGCTCTCTAGCACAACTCTTTCTCAACCTATGTACAAAACTCACCATTAACAGCCGACAAATGAGTTTTTCCCTCTTATTTTTTTTTCTTATTTTTATTTTTATTTTTATTTTGTTCCATTTCTTGTGATTTAGAAAATTTGGAAAGAGAGAGTTTAGAAGCTAGTTGCTGGCGTCATTGCCAGTCAAGAAAATAGGGGGAAAGATCACGGAGAATGATGGACGTGTGTAGAAAAGTTGGTATATTAATGGCAGAGGAGCCAGGGTATTTTGGTCCTAAAAAAGAAGTAGGAGAGAGAGTGGATCCAACCTCATAAAAATCACAGGAGTAAAATGCAAATTTGGTTAAGGTCAAGCCTCCCCTCATAAAATACTTTAAGCCTCCCATTTAGTTTATATTTTTTAAGATTTTATGAAAAATATAAAAAGTTTTTATGAAAACTAAACACATAGTCTACTAGAAAATATCATTCTGGACAACTTTGTACAATAATTTTTTTTTCAAAATCTATCATTTAAGTGGACTTTTTGACCATTTTTCATGAAAAATGAAATAGAGATTGTAAATGGTCAAAAAGTCCGCCTAAATGATAGATTTTGAAAAAATTTTCTTTTACAAAGTTGTTTAAAATGATGTTTTCTAGTAAACAACGCAGTTAGTTTTCGTAAAATATATATATATATATATATATATATATATATATATATATATAGGTGATCCCATCAGCACGTGTTGATATAAGTTACATCAGCACTATGCATTGGGGGTTGTACCCCTTGCATTGATTCAATGCACCTCACATTCTACTAATGCACAAGGTACAACTCCCAATGCAGGTTTTGATATAAGTTATATCAGCACGTGCTTACCTGATCATCATCCTATATATATATATATATTTCATAAAACCTTAAAAAGTGTAAACTAAGAGGGAAAAACATGCCACATCAGTTTGGAGGAGTAGCTCCTCCAGGTGTTGGAGCGAAGTATTCTCCATTATTTTATTAACACTAGCAGTGAGCCCGTGCATTGCACGAGACAAAGAGAATAACATGATATTTAATAAGAAAAAAACCAAAAAGAAAAGAGAAAAAAACGAAAAAATAAGATCTTACTTACGCCAATACATTAGTCTTGTCAGCCTATTGATCCAAGTCCTGAATCAAAATTGTAATCCTAATATATAGATATCAATTGAAATGATTGTGTCTTTTAAATTAAAACAAATGGTTACAACTGTTGAAAAAGGAATTGTGTTTTTTAAGAACTAGTAATCGAGCACACGTGATGTGTATGCAACATATCTTTTCAAGTTTCCACTCTATCAGTAGAACTGCTATGTCAGTTTTCAAGTTTTTTAAACTGCATGTGTGTGTGCATGTGTGTGTGGGAGAGAATTAAGGGGAAACAAATTGTGGTGGATTTTTTAAAGTTGGTAAAATTACCAAATTTATTAACTTATAAGGGCATTTTAGTATTTTCAGGTGCAGTCCAACCATAAAGGGAATTGACTTTATTTGAAAATGACACATGGCTGCGTAAAAAGTTACTACGTGGCGATTGTGAACACCACTTTTATATATAATATATATATATTAGATGTGTCCAACAACACATGCATCTCACGTGTTCTCACAACTTTTTTTTTTTTTTTCAACCAACTCAATTTCTCCCTAAACTGATCCTACCTCTCCCACCTTCCTCCGGCGACTGGCGACTACATCCCGCCTCCAATGATTGGATCTCCCTCGGACGAAGACTTGACGCCGGCAACTCGCATCCACCAAAGATTTTCTGTCCATAACAAAGAGAACAAATCTCACTCGTACAAGCCCTCTTTCTATGACCCCTTTTATCGCCGGCATCGCTTCCTTCAACATTTGGTGGGTTGAGGGCTTCAGATTTTTGTCACTCAATCTAACTATTTATTTCTATAAGAGGATCTATAGACATTTTCTATAGATCGAAGATTTATTTCTATAAGAGGATCTATACAAAGTTTTGTATTGAATCGAAGATTTAATCTTTATAAGCCACTATGCGTTGTTAATGGTGGTGGGAGGACAAATTGCAGCCAATAATATATCTATTTTTTGTATTTTCAAAATTATGCTTTGAGATTTCTTTAATGCCTCGAACAACCCTTCCCTTTGTTCTGAATTTATTTTCATTTTTGTTTAAATACTTAATAATGACAAGTGGTGATGGTTCCCAGTGTCAACTTCTTCACCGATGAGACACGTTAATCGCCGGAGCTGGACCTTCACGATGAGATACATCACTCGCCGGAAGTGGGGTGGGATTTTAGGAGACGAAATTGATCTGTTTGGGGAGAACCCATACTCTTCTAATTGGGCTGGTTTTGTATTCACTAACCAGAGTTAATAGGCATTGGACACCTCCACTAACCCACTGCCAATTCATAATCACACCACCAGCCGTCACCGGCAATTAGAGGTGTTGATGGCCGGATGAAAAAAAAGGAAGGAGGAATGGTCTGGTTGTGAATGGGAAAATGGTGACCCAGCATTCATGTATATAAAAAGGGCAAAGTTGGCAACTTATATAGAAGGTTGGTCGTGCAGATCATGTGATTATTTATCTGGTTTATGATAAATCTCAAATTGCAACACATCTGAACGTTAGAATGAATTGACTTGATATATTTTATACTTGGGGACAGTAAATCGAAACACATCAAAACTTCGGGAATAATTTTTTGAAATTTACCCATTATATAAAAAAGTATTAAACATTATAAGGGATTCTTTTAATTTGCCTTATATTTTTCAAGTTAGTGAAATTATCATCCCACGCTATCAAAACATTATGTCTCGCTTGAGAGATAATTCTAAATATATTAAACAAAAAATTGAGACGGAATTTAAAAAACATATATATTTTAAAGGTCAGACAAAGCTAAAAGAACTAGAAAAGGAAGGTAATATACCAGGCTCAACTGGCTGCTAGATCAAAGATTTTGATTAGAGCAAAAGGAAGCACAGAAGTGAGGCCAAAAAGACAACAAACACCACCAAAACCCTTCTTGCTAAGTAATGATGATCCTCCGTGGAAAGACAAGTGAAATCTGGAGCAAAACAGAAAATTAAGACAAAAAGAGGAGATCGAGCCAAAGCTTCAACAACTTAAGAAGGGACTAGGGAGGGTGATGTACCTGGCTCCACTGGCTATTACTTCAAAGATTTGTGAGTATATTAGAGCGAAAGGAGAACAGAAATAAGGCCAAGAAGATAACAATTACCAGCAAAACCTCCTTGCTAAATGATGATCCTTTGTGGGAAGAGAAGTGAAATGTGGAGCAAATTAAAAGACGAACTATTGAAGGAAAGTTCTGCAATCTGAAAGCCTGGATAAAAAGTAAAATATTACAGTAAAGGGAAGAAATACAAGGACTGAGCGGGTCAGTGAAAGGACACCACTCCCTCTCAGAGGCAGCTTCCTCCAAGGTGCTGGGAAAGGACAAGTGATTTGCCAATGCTTCCTTTAGAAAAAGCAAAAGGTCTCAGAGGTAGCTTCCTCAAAGGTGCTGGGAAAAGATAAGTGATTTGCCAATGCTTTTTCCTTTAGAAAAAGCGAAAGGTTGGGCTAGCCCCTGTGTTTACATTTGGGATCACTTTTTGTCACGGGGTTGCATTTGTCAGGGTGAATGTGTATGTTACCTAGAAAAAATGGGAGTTGCAATTTACCCTTCAAAGGAAGACTTCCACTGCTTTTACTCCTTATCACTCTCTCGTTTGAGGAGTGCAGTATAAGGCTTATTTTAGAGTTATTTTTTACTAAAACAAGTAAAAATTGAAAATAACAAACGTGATGAACTTGTATTTTATATTTAAAATATTTTTTTACTACAATTATGTATAGAACATAATGGGGCAGCCCAATTTCTGAAAATTGTTCTAAAGTGGCCTTATTTTTTCTCCTACGTACTTTTTTTTTATTTTTTATTTTTTTTCTTTTTTACCTCACTGTCATATATGGGATTACATACATGTATATATGCGGAAAAAAATATTAAAGTCAACATGTGCGGATTTTCTTACATAATCAACAAATTAGGTAAAAAGCGGGTACTAAGAATCAATCCTCAAACTCTTGGTTAATAATCTGTGATTAAGGGAGAGATGAACTTTTTCACTATGATATGTATTGTTTTAAAAAATAATATATATATCTTATCAAAAGATATATATATATATATATATGGGTTAGGATCCATGCACACAAAATTTGACATAAGTTTTTATAACTCCTTCTGTGAAGTATATTTTGATAAACTCACCGTTGGATTAGATAGTCTCCTTATGTAAATTATGCATGCCAAAAATCAAGTTGATCTGAGATTAAAAATCGTTTCATTCCTAAATGTGAGATTTTTGTTAATGAGAATATAAGTTTTTGGATCGGATGGCAAATGATATCAGATCAACTTGATTTTGGGTATACATGGTCTATATAGGGAGACTTTCTAATCTAACGGTGGATTTCTCAAAATATGATTCATAGATTGAGTTATAAAAACATGTGTCAAAATCTGTGTGTATATATATATATGTGAACAAAAAAAAAAAAAAAAATCTCTAACGAGAATTTTTGAAATCCTCATTTCAAAAGAATTATTGATTCAATGGTATCCAAGAAAAGGTGAAGGGGAGAAATATGTGGAGATAAACGAGTCAATGCAAGATTTCACCGTGTCTTTAGCTACTTTCCGAGAAGGTGTGGGAAGAGGAAGGAAAAGGATCATAAAAGGGATCTTTGAGGTGAAAATGTGAAATCCAATATTTCGTGAGTAGACGGTTGATTTTTGTCTTTTTGTTCACATCTGGGGTCAATTTGGTACATACAATTTAAATAGTAAGCCCCCAATCCCCATGATGGTTTAATTTACGAATTAAGAGGTCAGAGTTTATTTTGTTCTAACTCAATCTGATTTGTTTTCCAAATTACCACATGTAACCTGATTTTGAATAAGGACTCACTTTTATGCTACAAAATTTCAATGATTTTTTCAAATAATACATCCAAATTAATTTTTGGATCATTACAAATAAAATTATCACAGTAAAATATTTATGTTTTTATTTTTTATTTTTTAATTCTAAACATAGGAATAGGCGCGCATAAGATTAAAGAAACCACCGATGATCATCAAAGAGCAAAATTCATTAAATAATGAGTTGAAAATCAATCCATATGTATATATGTGTCCTATAGTTATCTTTCATAGTACACAATGATCTAACCACAAGTCTACAACCAAATGGTGGTATGGAATTTGGTGTTGCAGTGGCCTAACAAAAATGGTACAAGCTTTGGGTTAAGCGCTATTAGATGGAGGAAGTTGCCTCTTCGCTAGTGAAAAATACCAATGCCACTACGATATTTTATTAGGTCTGGCCCTTTAGTTGAAAAATCTCACTTTACTTTTGACAAATGTCTAATCCGACCCATGGATCTTGCCTCAGTGGTCGGGATTCATCAAGTAATGGTTTGACTTAATGGTGAGGGATGGACCCAGCCGTCTTAAGGTCTTTTGCTAAGTAAGAGGTTTTGGATTCAATTCTTACCATTCCCTCTTAAGGTCACCCCTATGAACTATGTCTTGTAATTTCAAGTACGAGTCCGATTAACCTTTTTGTGGCTCTGCGTTGCGTTATCCCTTTACATTCGGGGTCACTTAAAGGGAAATATTAGCTAGTCTTACACTTCGCCCTACAAATCTTACCATACTAAGAAAATATGAGGTAAAGCTGTGGGATTCACTGATATAGTTAAATCCTAAAAGTTAAAATAAAACTAAATGCACATAGCAGAACAAAATTTGTAGGACAAAGTATGGGGCTAACTAGCATTTCCCCCAAAAGAAGACTTCCACTGCTTGGACATGATGAGTCAATGCAAGATTTCACCGTGGTCTATAGCTACTTTCCGTGAAGGTGCGGGGAAAGGACTCAGGAAAAAGGCCACAAAAGGGATCTTTGAGGTGATAATGTGAAATCCTATACTCCGTGAATAGACGGTTGATTTTTGCCTTTGTGTTCACATTTGGGGTCAGTTTTGTAAATATTATTTAAACAGTAATCCCCCAAGATAGTTTTTAATTTACAAATTAAGAGGTGAAAGTTTATTTTGTTTTGATCCAATCTGAATTTTTTATTTTTGTTTATCGATGGCATTGTAACCTAGTAACATTTATCTCACTTGTTAAGTAAGTGATCTCAAGTTTATGAAGAAGCATTAATACCAATTTGTTAATATTAAGGGATTTATGGGTAAAGAAAGTTTCTATCTATCAATTGTCGGAAAAACAAAAAAGAAAGAAAGAAAGAAAGAAGACCAGATTTGTTTTTCATATTACCACATTTAATTTGATTTTGAATAAATACTTTTATGCTACAAAATTTCAACATTTTTTCAAATAATTCATTTGAATTTTTCAATCATTAAAAATAAAATTATCACACACTCTCAAATTATATACAACTAGGTTTAACATCATCTCATTTCCCAAATCCAACTTGCATTCACAGCAAAATACTTTTGTTTTTGTTCTCTTTTCCTTTTTTCTAAATATATTTTATAACAAATTTAATGCCAAACAGGCCAGTATGATGAGGAGTGCACATAAGATTAATGAAACCACTGATGATCATCAAAGTGAAATATTCATTAAATAAAAGGAAGGTGAAAATCAATCAATACATATATATGTCCTACAGTATCTTTCATAGTGCACCATGATCTAACCACAGTCAAATGGTGGTGTGGAATTTGGTGTTACAGTGGCCTAACACAAATGGTACAAACTCTGGGATTTATCTTTTCAAGTGCTATTAGATTAAGGAAGTTGCCTCCTCGCTGGTCAAAATGAGTCTTATTGATACCTATACCAATACCATTACCATATCGCTAGCGAAAATGAGTCGATCTGCTACCACCAAAGCTCGTAAGTAGGGTGGTTGGAGCTTAGTCTTCCAAACAAATTTTAAAGGTTCGAGTCTTTCTGCTAAGTAGGATGAGACAAGCCTTAGCCCGGGATTTACACCCTTGTGTCTGACACGTGTGGTGATGCTCACACAGCTGTTGGGACACGACCCTCTCCCCTCAATGTTTTTACTTTAAATAAAAAAAAAAGAAAAAAAGAAGAGGCTTGTTTGGAAGCCGAGTAAAGCAGAAATTGCTGAACAAAACATGATAGCTTAAATGCTATATAAAGCTCTTAGAGGCAGGGTCCTGGAGGGTGCTGGGAAAAGACAAAGCGATTTTCCAATGGTTTAGAAAAAGCAAAAGGTTGGGCACATGAAACCACAGGCCAATACGATGAGTAGGGCACATGAAACCACTGATGATTATTAAAAAGAAATATTCATTAAATAATAAAGAAGGTGAAAATCAATACATATGTATGTCCTACATTTATATTTCATAGTGCACCATGATATAACCACAATCAAATGGTGCTATAGAATAACAAAAATGGTTCATACTCTAGGATTTATCTTTTAAGTGCTATTAGATTAAGGAAGTTGCCTCCTCCCTAGTGAAATGAGTCTTGTTGATACCAATACCACTAGGATATCGCTAGCGAAAATGAGTCTTTCCCTTGGCTTCTTGTTAGCTTTCTAGGAAACCAAATAGATGTTTGGCCTCTGTTTCAATCTTGGAAAGAACCACAGAAAGGAAAAGAAAATGATACAAAATGCTTAAGAAAGAAAACCCATTTTAAGCAAGGTTGAGCATTTTCCTTTCCTTTCCCTCAAGATTTCCAACATCCAAACGGAGCCTTTAGGATTTTACTCTTCCTTCTTTTATGTCCTCTGGTATGACCCAATGGAGTATAAAGTTCAAGTCAATGCATCTCTCTAGTGAATCCTGTCCATAATTTGTGACATTGTGCAAAAGATAAAATAGCTGCCCACTTTTTTGTCTTCACCTCTTTCTTTCTCTCTCTCTCTCTCTCTCACATGCACAGAGTGTTAATTGCACGGAATCCTGACTATTGCGATCCCAAGGGATTTTAGCAACGAGTCTATATGTCGGTTGGATGCAACTTCAATCCCTTTGAGCATCATGTATCACACTTCCAAGTTCAGATGATGTTTTTTTTTGCTAAACAACCTAACATCTTCCAAGGCTAGAATTTGCCCTATGCACTGTGAATTCTCTCTTGCACAATATCCTTCTAGTGCTGTGAAATGTAAGTCCCTATCCGAATTATATTGGACAAAACATGATGGCTTAAATGCTATATTAAGATCATATCTTAGAAGTTTTGGATACCCAGTCTGGGTAAGTGGCGTGGATATTCTCTATGCTAGGTTTGAAACTCAGTAATCCAAGCTAGAATTTTGGGGTAGTTTTCACATGTGAGAGATTGTATTGAGGAGAGAGGAAAGGCTTAAATGCAAAGTAACCACTGCCCAGTCATTTGAGAAGAGAACGAAATATGTGGACAAAACTGAGTCAATGCAAGATTTTGCTGCATTTGGTCATTAGCTGCCTTCTGGGAAGGTATGGGAAAAGGACTCGGGAGAAAAAGTCCATAAGGGCCCGATTGAAAGCTGGAAATTCGAGTAAAATTGGGCTTCGGATTGGGAATTGGGCCTCCCAATTTTAATTCCGCTAATTAACAGCCCATAATAATTGAAATTGTAAATTCTATAGCCGAATTCCTTGGGGGGAGGAGTCAGAATTGTAATTTAAATGATGGAATTGCGGAAGACGTTGGAGACTTGGATCCCCATGAAAGGGATTTCTGTATGATCAATTCTGTGTTCCAATCTTTGAGGTGCAAATGTGAAATCCAATACTCCGAGAGTACAGATGTTTGATTTTTGTCTGCATTTGCATTTGCATTTGGGGTCAATTTTGTACACTTAATTTAAATGGTAAGCCCCCCCTTGATGGTTTTTAAATTACAAATTAAGAGATGAAAGTTTATTTTGTTCTGGCTAAATCTGATTTGTTTTCCAAATTACCAAATAAATAAAAAAGATGAAATGAACAGGTATCAAACAGAAAACTAAAACATGTAAAAAACATATATATATAAAATATAAAAAAAAAATGAAAATTGTTAAGAGAGGTCAAGTCAGTGGGTTTAACACAAACACAAAAAAAATAAAAATAAATAAAAAAGATGCCCGATAACTTCAGCAATGTACTAATGAATCTCATAAGTCCAGAATGAATGGAAATGCTACATCTATATGCAATAAGTGGGTATGAGTTAAACCTAAAGAACTCAAAAGTGAAATGGGATAAAAGGAAGCCGAAAAATATATGTTCATAACTTTATAAGTAAAAAATGCAATGACTCAAAGAACGCATCACAGAACTTGAGAATGAAACTTAATTAAGTAGCGTTTTAGGCCACCAATCCAAACAGAAAACTAATTGCAAGTACTATCATATACAAAACATTAAAAATAAATGCACAAAATAACAAATGAGATGGAAAGATCATCCAAGAGACTAGAAGAAAAAACACAGTAGTGTCAGAGATTGAGTGCCATTGCTCTCAGACTGGCGTTGCCTTCCCGTTATACATCCTACCTAGGCCAAAAATGCAAGAGAACCAATTGTGACATAAGCTGACCATAAAGTAGAATCATCTGATTCAGGGGACAAACACTTAACACAGAACAGATTTGTTGAAGAAGTCCTCCGACAGTGCACCAAAAAAAGAGTAGTGGCTGGTTTAGTGGAGAAAATAAGCAGGATGTGGTGATGAGTAACTGTTGGGAGAGCTTAAAAGAAAGACCAATAAATTATAGAGAACATGGTGGTGTTATAAATTATTAAATTTCGAGTGAAGAGATAAGTCTTACCACTGCCTAGGAATTTCATCGAACAAGTTGCCTTCACCAATATAGAGTGAAGCGTTTAAGGACATCTTTAGCAGTGGGATGGTCCCACTCTAGCGATTCCCACCACTCTCCTTCTGGTACATCGATAAATTCAAGAGGAGGAGGAGGAGATAGTTGACCATTAACCATGGGGAGAGAGAGAGGGAGCCTCTTTAGCCTCGGACAATTGTGTACTGTTAGACCTTCGAGAGAATCACAAACCATCACCGCCCTACTACTGACGATGGTCATATCGTGGCACTCCTCAATGCCCAGTTCGGAAGAGTCTTCTGGGAGCACCACAGGATTTTCTCTGCTACCGATGATGCATTGGCCTAATCCTACATGTTTAAACACATTAATTCCATCCATTTTTTCCACAAGTTCAGTATTTTCTAGAAGTGAAAAGCCACGTCGGCATATTTGTCCCACCTGAAGAGAGTAATTGTGAAGTCTTCTACCCTCCAATGATCTGACATATGTATTGAAGTCATGAATGTCGTAGAACCTGCCTTGAAAACTCTCCAGCTTCGTCAAGCTCGCCACATCCTCTGCTTTTACCCTTAAAGCACTCGACTCAGAGTCAACTATTAAGTACTGGAGAAGGGAGAGTTTGGGTAATATCCCAATCGGAAACGTCTTTAAGCATTCCGCCAAAAGATTGAGGTATTTGAGGTTGATCAACATTTCCATACCTTGAGGGATTTCTTCAATTCCAGAACAAAAGAGGTCCAACGCCTTTAATGCCCCTAGTTTTGCCAACAAGGGCACATATTTTAATTTAATGCACCCTGTAAGCAGTAATGCAGTGAGATTCTCCACGTCAGAGATCTTATCTGGCAAAATCTCAATGCGAGTGTTAGAAAGATCAAGAACCTTAAGCCCACTCATGTGCACAAAGAAAGAATGAAGAATCCTTCTCAGTCCATTTCCCCATAGCAACAAGGTCGAGAGCCTACCGCACCTCAGTGATGCTCCATATCGGATTTCTGTTATGTTGTTTTCCATTAGGGAAACCCACTTAAGATCTTCGGTCCAATGCTCATCATCTGGTAAATCTCTCAATCGCACACCAGCTTCTTCCATGCATCTACGACCCATGATCCAGAGTGCCATGTCTCTTATCAAATCATGCATCTTCACATGTCCATTGGATTCGTCTCTTTCTAGCAAGCAGACTTTTTCAAGCTTATTCAAAATAGAATGTCCCTTGTCGAGTTGTGCTTGCCTACTCCTCATTTCATCTATTATTCCCTCAACAATCAAAAGCTCTATCAGCTTAATTCTTTCAATTGTAGAGTCTTCTGGACATAACGCGCAATACAAGAGACAATGATGATGCACTTCATCTTATAAACAACTATAACTATATTCCAGTTGCCCAAATACCTTTTGCATTTCCTTGAGCCCCTTTGTAGATTCCTTCAATTCTACCAATGTGTTCCTCCACTCACGTATGTCAACTACACCTTTCATACTTCTGGCTATTGTGATAACCGCAAGTGACAGACAGGCACATTCTTCAGCAACAAGTTTTGCGGTTTCCTCTAAACTTGGAGTCTGTAGAACATCACGCCCAACATTATCCAAGAATAAGTTCCATGCCTCTCCTTGTGAAGGAAGCTCCATTCTGATTTCTTTACAGTCCATTTGTCGGCACACATCAAGTGATTGGGTCGTCAACACTATTTTGCATCCACTATCTATCGTAGGTTCAGGGACTCCCACAACATCAAGACGAAATGCTTCCCACATATCATCCAATTAAGATTAGCAGATACCTCTCCTTTTCTCTCAAGACATCATATAATTCTGCTGCCCTTATTGTTTCATCTTCATATTTTGAAATATCTACCTTTAGTATGCTTGCAATGTCATTTTGTAATTTTTTTACATTGAGCGCCTTTGACACCGTGACCCAAATTACACTACTAAATTTATCAATCTTCTTCTCCAAGATGCGATTATTAATGTGTTTCATGATGGTGGTTTTGCCACTCCCTCCCAATCCATAAACTCCAATCTTTCTAACATCATCACTGATCAAGTGTGCCCAAATTTCTTCCATCTTCCTTTTAGCTGTAGTTTCCCCTGCTAATTTTGTTATTGGCAATATTGCTCCTTTTTGCGTGGAGGTGCATCAACTATCAAACCATAAAAAAAACATCCCTTCTGATAAAGTTCTTCAACTTCTTGAATCTTTTGAGCAACAAGTTCTCCAAGGCTTGCACGTCTGAAATTTTATTTTATTTTATTTTATTTTTAAAACTTTTTCTTGAATCTTTTCAATCTCAACATTAATCCTTTGTACATTACCCAACAAAAGTTCAACTTCTTTTTTTAACTTCCTTCTTGGCTGAAGAAGCTCAGTGTTCTTTTTCGATTCTACATATTCCTTTCGACTGTACAGCCCTTCGTACTTTCTTTTGAGTTTATTCATATTTTCATCCAAGTATTGGTGATGATTGACTTTGTCGCCTAGCTATGAAATAGGATGCAGCGTTCAATGCAGATTCCATACTTGAGGCACGTACTACACAAGACCAAAATGGTGCATTAGAATATTAACTTGAATAATAAATACACAAAACAAGATTAGAACTCAAAAAAATAAATAAATAAATAAAAACGGGTCCCACGAATTATAACTCCTTCCGTCCCACAAAGATAGACTATTTTTGCCTTTTTTTTTTTTTTTTTTTGTCTCAAAATGTTTGTCCACTTTAAAAAGTCAAATAATAATATTTTGAACTTTCCCATACCACCCTTTGTCATTTCAATAATTATTTTCTATACAAAACCTAAACACCAAGTAGGGGAGGGTATTTTGAAAAGATAGAGTTTAAAAAATGACATGTCAATGTAATAATGATTTTTTTTATTTAAAATTATGTGTTTTGTTAAACTTTGCCTATCTTTATGGGATGAAGGGAGTAGAAACAATTAACAATCGACAAATAAAAATCTTATTAAATATATAAAAACTGATAGTGAGTAAAAGCACATGGTTGAATAATATTTTATAATGGCAACTACTTCTAGAATGATAATATGACATCATTATTAGCAGCGATCACCACAAACCCTGGGAACAAAATTATCAGCTTATAGAAGTGAAAGTGTTAAAATGTTAAAATGTTCACTACCAGGTAGCCCTTGTGTCTACATGGTATTTGGGTGAGAGGTCTATGTGAGTCCCTTCCAATTGTAACCAAAAAGGCAAGACCGGCCCTAAGAGGATTTAGAGTATGTTGTGCATGTGAATGTATAGAGGGTCCTATTTTAAAAGTTTGCTTAAGGCCCGGCCCTAAAAATCAAGGCTGACCCAACAAAAAAGGGAGGGGATTTAAAATGTTCATTTTCAAAGGAATAAGAGTAATTAATTGACAAGTAACAATTAATGGATGACAAAAAAAGGTGTATTTTTGTGGAATTTTTGCTTTTCAAATAATGCAGGTTCGTTGAGTCTATAGCGCAAGTAACTGGGCTGTTGTATTTGGCACGAATCATCCTAAAGAGAATGAGATATCCGTGCTTCAACCCATCACTTCGCCTTTACCAATAACATTGTTCTATTTTATTTTCTATTGTAATTTGTATTACTAATTTATCTTGTGAATCCCAAACACATTATATTGTCTGTTTAATTTGGCGATACTGAGTGTAACGCTGAAGACATGGGACGCTGAAATTTTGGTTCTTTTGGAAGGGATTTATGTGCTCCTCTCTCTCTCTCTCTCTCTCTCTAAAACGTCAGTCGTGATTTTCTGCACAAGTTCCATGTCCTTCATACTAACTAATCACAGAACTCGACAAAAAAAAAAAAAAAAAAAGAAAAATCCCAGTAGGCTTTTCATTGATAACATATCGGAAGAGCATTCTATTTGTTTGAGTAAGCAAGGTATAAATGTAAAATACCTCTTAAAGTTCATACCATTGCTTTTAAACGGATAGGAAAATTCTGTTCTTTTGGATTGTATTTGGATGAGGCATTTAGAATTTAACAGGAAACTTCAGAATGATTAGAATATGAGATTTTAATTTTTCGAATTTTCTTGTCCGGCTAAATATTTTTGCACATGGGCTAAACCGTTATGTGAATTTCCTCATTTGGCTGAACAATCATTGACGAAAGGCCAGCAATTAAATAAACCATCAACTCAGTATCCATCAATTATAGTCTTAAGTCGAATCCTATTTTCCAATTTTAGGATATTTTTTAGACCATGATCAATTACTAATGGATTAGTCTACTATGTTTTTATTTTTTGTTTTTTGTTTTTTATACTTTAAAGAACCAATTCGCACATTAAGCTTTGTTTGGTTTTCAAGAAACTAGAAAAAAGGGAAGAGAAGGTAAAATGACATTATATGTTTTCTTTTGCTTGGTCAGGGGCGGATGCATTATGCCTATAGTGGCAAGTGCAACCACTCAACTCTTTTTTTTTTTGTTTGTTTTTCTTTTACATGCACTAGTGACCGTTGCTTTCTCGATTTTCTTAGTGCTGATTTGTGTGATTGGGAAGAAAGTTTATAGTAAACTTTTTGTTTTAATTTGGTATATAAACTATTTGAAATTATTATTTTCTTGAATTTTGGAAGTTAAGCTAGTGAAAGTTCATTTTTATAGACTATATAAAGTTTTTATGAATAATTTCTTATGTGCAACCACTGAAAAAATATCCTAGATCTGCCCTTGTGCTTGGTCCCTGCGAAAGTGAATTAATCAACTTCTACCACGTACAAGTATGAGGAATTAAATGACAAAAATGTAATTTAAAAAATTTCTTTCTCTTCCCTTTTGTTAGGTTTCTAGGAAGACCAAAAAAATGTCTAAGGATTTAGCTTTTCTTTTCTTTTTTGTCCACCGTTCGGCCAAATGGAGCACCTAATACTTCAAAGGGTAAATTACATTTTAAGGTTTACAATTTGGTTCATGTTTTACTTTAGGATCCCAAGTTTCAATTTCGTCAATTTAGTACCAACACAATTAACCAAAAATCAATAACATCGTTAATGACATCTTTGAAATGACTTTAATGTCTCTCGAAAAAACGAAGTCGTTTTGAATTAAGATTATTAACTCAGCTGTTCGAGATCCTCAGTCCATGCTCTCAAACCCATGCCATTTTCTCTCTCTCCTCTCTTCTCTGTTCTCTCGCCGAATCTGGTCCAAAAACACAATTCATTTGCCTTGTTCATGCTTCGTGGCGCTCGCCGGAAAAAAATGGAGTCCGAGATTTGGAGATGCTGCCATAGTCAAAAAAGGGGTTTCGTCGCCGGAAAAATGGAGTCCCCTTGGGAAAGGCGTCGGAGACTTGAATCCCCATGAAAGGAATTTTTGTATGATCAACTCTGTGTTCCAATGTTTGAGGTGAAAATGTGAAATCCAATACTCCGAGAGTAGAGATCGTTGATTTTTGTCTGTGTTTGCTTTTGGGGTCAATTTTGTACATTTAATTTAAATGGTAAGCCCCCCCTTGATAGTTTTTAAATTACAAATTAAGAGATGAAAGTTTATTTTGTTCTGGCTAAATCTGATTTGTTGTCCAAATTACCAAATCTCCTACAACAGCTGGTATGCAACCAGATCCTTCCCTGATCCTTACGGAAGTTTTGCTGCCATGCCATCATCATATATAGGTGGTACAGCAATGGTGGGTATTTTCAACCCAATGATTGGGATGTTTGGAGAAATGGTCCTTGCAAGGATGTTCGGGAGCTCAGATACAAGAGTTTTTTTGCTTATCCTCATCCAAATTCCTACCCTTTCGTCGCGGGGAGTAGCAGTCCTTAGGATGAGAAGGCAGGAAATGCTTCTGTTGCTTTATTCTTTGTCTTTTCTTGTTCTGACCATTCTTCACTTACCCTTTGTATAGATTTAACGAAGTTAAGAGATTAAGTTTATTAACAGTACAGGGTACATCAAATATATATGCTGTTATGTATGAAAAAAAAAAAAAAAAAAAAAAAAAAAAAAAAAAAAAAAAAAAAAAACATGTATATGCCGTTATAGGTTTTGCAGACAACTGCCTCTAATTATATTTTATTTTTGTTCCTTATGTGTACAAATGAGTATGTTTTAAATTGGAGTTGTGATTCGTCCTTCGTGTGAGCATTACGCCGATATTTCTTTATACTATTATAGTAAGATTAGGGTCCCAATTTTTGGTGGGTTGGACATCAAATTTGTTAAGCCATCCTGAATAATTTATCAGACATGCCATCACAGGTGAAAATGTGTAAGAAGGTGAATGACTTGAGGATAAAATTTGGACTGCCAGGAAGAAAAAAAAAATATATAAATATCCTATGGATTGGTGGTGGTAGGTGATGCCCTCCAATATTGATAAGAACTTTAAATGGAAAAGTGGCTTCGAGACCAGGTTGTGGAATTTAACCAAACCATTTGACAGTAATGCTAAAGGTTTCGCTATTTCATTTAAAATATTAATAAAATAAAATTGCAGAAAGAAATTGGTTGCTGTCATAGTTATCTTTCATATTTGATAAAAAGAATGGCAAAATTAATAAGTTTTTGACAAGCAACCATAAATACAATAGATCCAAGCTATTCTTGAATGCTAGTATATATATGAAAAAAAATGTGAAACAGAGTTTACGTCCGGAATATGATGCAGAGTGTAACAAACCCAATGTGAGGCATAAGTCATAAGTAAGAGGCAAGCTGTGGATCTACAAATATTTAACTGAAAATAAATTACTGCTCCTTATTTTAGAAAAGAAGAAACATTAGATAGCCACTGTGACTATTTCCCATGATTCATTTCATGTCTGAATGCCAAATGCCCATGCTGCCACAATTAGAGGAAGATCTGTTGTGGTTCAATATGAAGGGAAAAAAAAAAAAAAAACCGCAAGATTCATGTATAACCTTCTATATTTATGACCATTTTAAGTGATAATTGCAAACGTATCACAATTGAGCATTTTCCAGTGTGTCATAGGATATATATAAGCCTCTGATCAGAACTATAAACCATCAACTTGGAAGTGTTATGTATCAACAGCACTTTCTTTATTGGTTGTTGAAACTAACGATGACGACCACAACAGATATTTGGATGAGCCGATGAGCCACACTCCCTTAGTGGCTTAATTTCAACAACACTAAAAATTTAGCTACATCTATTTGCAAGAAGTGGGTTAAACTAAAAAACTCAGAAGTGAAATGGGACAAAAGGAAGCCAAAAAATATAGGTTCCATACCATAACGTTGCAAGTGAAAAATGCAATGACGCATAGAAAGCATCACAGAACTTGATAATGAAAATTAAGTAGCATTTTTAGACCACTGACCACCAATCCAAACAGAAAACTCATTTGAAATTTTGGTTTTACCAGGCCTACAATACCTAGAAGGGGGGTTGAATAAGTATTATGTATAAATCTTACTCAAATTTGCTTTCAAGTCAATTAATCTCTTTTACCACAAATAAATCAATCACATAGCAAGTATAAAAGCAATTAGCAATGGCACAAGAGATTTTTATGTGGAAAACCCTAGATGGGAAAAACCACGGGACCTCGTCCAGTTGAAGCTAATCCACTATGAAATCAACGAGTACAAAACACACTTACAGACCACACAAGGACTCATCCAGTTGTCTTCACTCCCACGATCGATCTCCGTTGTCATGGCTTTGGTCGCAACCAACCTCTTTCACAACGATACCTTCAATCACAAACTCGCAAGCTCGATCACCGTCGCAACGGTCTCACAATCATTCAAGGTTGTGAATGGTGTGTGGTTTGAAGGTCTCTAGAGCATATGAGTGAAAAACCTAGGTTAAAGTGCTCTAGAGAGGTTTTAAGAAGATGAACAATGAAAACCCTAATAGAGAGAGGCTTGCTTCACACTCTCAATGATAAAAGACTCTATATATATATAGTTTAAGAAACCCTAAGTGGTTGTACCACATTTTGGTATTAAAAAGGCAAATTTTAAAACTTTAAAAACTGATTTTACGAGCTCGGATCGATCCAAGTTCATGCCGGATTGATCCGGCATGACAGAACCAAAAATTACATTTTTAGAGCAGTATGCATCGATCCACCAAAACCATGGATCGATCCACCTAGGCAGTAGCAAAATCTGCATTTTTAAAATACCATAGATCGATCCGCATAAGCCATGAATCGATCCACCTAGGCAAAAAAACCTCAGAAGTTAAAAATTCTTTTTCAAAACCTTTTTTATAGATAAAGAAATATTGAAAATGATTTGAAATGATTTTTAAACATTAAAACTTAGGCTTCTACAGTCACTTACCTTTCCTAAGAACAATTGTGAGTCGAAACTTTAAATTCCACGTTTTGTCTCAACTTTGTAACTTCACCAATCTTTAATCAACCCAAGACTCAACCATACTTTGGCACGAAATATGACAAACATTAAAAACACGGACTTAACATCATTGCAAGTACTATCATATACAAAACATTAAAAAAAACACAAAGTAGCAAATGAGATGGAAAGATCATCCAAGATACTGGAAGAAAAACACAGTGGTGCCGGAGATTGATCGAGTGCCATTCCTCTGTGACTGGCGTTGACTTCTGGTTATATATCCTACCTACACCAAAAATGTAAGAGAACCAATTATGACATAAGTTGTGGCAAAGTTGATCATAAAGTAGAACCATCTGATTCAGGGGACAAACACTCACACAGAACAAATTAGTCGAAGAAGTCCTCCGACAGTGCACATAAAAAAAGCGAAGTAGCTGGTTTAAATGGGCACAGAATGAAAGAGATTAGTGGAGAAAATAAAGAGGATGCGGTGATAACTAACTTTTGGGAGAGGTTAAAAGAAAGAAGAATAAATTGTAGAGAAAAGATTACAGAGAACATGTTGGTGTTATAAATTATTAAAATATGAGTGAAGAGATAGAGTCTTACCAAGGCCTAGGTATTTCATCGAACAAGTTGCCTTCAATAAAATTTTATGAAGGGTTGAAGGACATCTTTAGCAGTGGGATGGTCCCACTCTAGAGATCGCCACCATTCTCTACTCAAGTACCATAGATTGATACGTTCAAGGGAAGGGGGAGGAGATGGTTGACCATAAACCATGGGCAGAGAGAGAGAGAGCCTCTTTAGCTGCCAACAATATCGTATGGATAGAGATCGGAGAGACTCACAAACCATCACTGCCCTACCACTGACGATGGACGTCAATTTTGGTAGGCAAGATAAAGTCAACTCCCTCAACTTCGGGAGAGTGATACTGGTGGTGGTATCATCATTGTTTGCAATAGAACGATTACTGCTTTCACCCACCCCTCCTTCTCCTTCTCCTTCTCCTCCTCTTTCATCATCTGCGGCAGCTATTATCTCTTCCATTCCTTCACAACTATGGACATCAATTGATTCCAGGTTTTGGAGGTGTGGCAGCAACCTAGGTGTGAACAGCTTCTTCATGTTTGGACACTCAATTATGAATAAGCCTTTAAGACAGGAAAAGGTGCCAGGTGGCAGCGGCGAAGACGAGGCTCCCACTTTATAGATGGCGCGTAGGTTCAGCAAAGAGCAAAGGTATAGTGTCTCAGGGCTTCCAAATGGGGTGCAAGAGTAGGAGGATGACCACGATATCACGCACTCTATCCCGTCACATCTTTCAATAGAGCAACGCTTCAACGAGTCATGTTTGGATGGCAAAACATCGCTTAAACTACTCATATCGTGGCACTCCGTAATGCTCAGTTCGTAACAGTCTTCTGGGAGTACCACAGGATTTTCTCTGCTACAGATGCTGCATCCGCCTAATCCTACCTGTTTAACGATATCAAAGTTTTCAAAGTGTTCTGAATGTGAATATACAGTTCCCACCCGAATAGAGTAATTGTGAAGTCTTCTTTCCTTCAAGGATCTGCCATATATGTTAAAGTCAGGCACGTCATAGAAAGTGCCTTGAAAACTCTCTAGCTTCGTCAAGCTCGCCACATCCTCTCCTTTTACCCCGAAAGTTTTCAAGTCAACTCTTAAGTACTGGAGACGGCAGAGGTTTGGTAATATCCCAATCGGAAACGTCTCTAAATGTACCCCTTCAATATTAATGTATTTGAGGTTGATCAACATTTCCATACCTTCAGGGACTTCTTCAATTCTAGTTTGAGAGAGGTCCAACGCCTTTAATGCCCTAAGTTTTGTTAATGAGGGCAGATATTTTAATCCCCTGCACCCTCTAAGCAGTAGTGCAGTGAGATTCTCCATGTCAGAGATTGTATCTGGCAACATCACAATGTCAGTGTCAGAAAGATCAAGAACCTTAAGCCCACTCATGTGCACAAAGAAAGAATCAGCAATGCCTAGAAGTTCATAATTTCCCGACAGCAACAAGGTCGAGAGCCTACCACACCTTGGTGATGCTCCATCTCGGATTTCCATTATATTGTTTTCCATCAGGGAAACCCACTCAAGATCTTCCGTCCAATTCTCTTCATTTGGTAAATCTCCCAATTGCACACCAGCTTCTACCATGCATCCACGACCCATGATCTGAAGTGCCATGTCTCTTATCAAATCATGCATCTTCACATATTTAATATACGTATCTATTAAATCCCACACTTGAGATGCATCATACTCTAAAGTATAAAGTCACAACTGCGTTAGATTTTTCTTTTTTTTCATCTTTTTTTTAACCCTCCAAATAGTAGAACTCCAAATTTGAGGTTAACGTAGTATGCTTTTTACCTTATTTATTTATTTATTTATTATAAAGCATAAAGATATACAAAATCATCAACACGTCTTAATTATATTCACCATGCTAAAAAATTGGCCCATTCAGTGATGGAGCCACATTGGGATTTGGGACTAGTGGTCTTAGCAGCCCCACTCAAGTATTATTTTATTCTAATTTTTTACTCCAATTTTTTATATAAGTTTTGTATTATTTATAAAGTGACCTCCATTAAATTTCTTGTCTTCTTTTCTTGATCCTTATTTTAGGGAGTATTATTTTGCACCATCACATAACTCTATGCTTACTTATCCAAAAAAAAAAAAGAAGCCTTTATGCTTAAACAATTTTGCCAGTCATCCTCACTTGTTTTCCCTCCCCGACACGAGACACACACCTCTCTCTCTCTCTCTCTCTCTCTCTCTCTCTCCTGGTTACTTGTTTTTGAGAATTTTGACGAAGGCACTCCAACGAACCAGATATATTTAAGAGTAAGTTATAAGCAAATCCTCTTATTTTTTATTCTTTTTCACATAACCCCTAAAAAAAAAAAAATTAAGGCAATAACCCCCTCCTCAATTAGGTTTCGAGTATAAAATTGAGTAAATATTGGGTAAAAAAACAATACAAGAATAGGTTAATAAAAGTAAATTATAAGAAAATCCATTTATGTTTAATTCTTTTTCACATAACCCCTAAAAAAATAATTAATGCAATGTCCTCCTCCTTAATTAGGTTTCGATTAAAAAATTGAGTAAAAATTTGGTAAAAAAACAATACAAGAATTGGTTAATATTGAGCACGAGACAGATATAATGTTTTTTTCGTTCAAATACATTCAAATTTTCAACCAAAACTCAACCAATGAGGACGTTGCATCAGTTTTCAATTTAGTAATTATATAAGTATAAATTGCAGAAAACTACCCCTAAGTTTGGTGTACGTTTCATTTTAGTACCCCCAAGTTTAAAACACATCAATTCAGTAAACATACTTTTCGTTGACTCAAAATCATTAACGCCGTTAACGGTAATGATAAAATGACTTTATTGCCCTTATGTTAAACGACATAGTTCAGGGGACAATACTTGCATAGTTTCATCCACCTCAGGGTGGAGGAACCCGGATTTGGATTTAGTGTAGTTTTACAGTTTAATTGCACCGTGCAATAGCCGTCGGATGAGCGACATATTATAAGGGGAAGGCAGGAACAGTTGGGATTTGTTCCATTAGCAGCTCACGACATTGCGTAACTCAATCATGACAAATTCCTCTTTCAAATCCTAGTCGTTCCTGCCTTTCCCTTGCAACGTGTCGCTCATTCGACGGCTACTATATAATGCAGTTAAAGTGCAAAACTGCACCAAATCCGAGCCCGAGGAACCCCTCGTCCCTGATTAGGTTATGGACAAAACTTGGCCCCTTACCTGAATTGCTCCTCCATGCTAACATGGCAAGATATATGACTGCCACATGTCTAGATTTCTCAAGAAAAACACACGGCTGGTGACAATTAAAATGGGTTTTCTTTCTTTTTTTTTCTTCAAGTCCAAAATACCCCCACTCTTCACTCCCATTTACAATTTTTTCCCAAACCTTTTCGTCTCTTCTTCTCTCCTCAATGTAGTTTACCGCCGACGCTATTAAACTTCCATTTCCGGCAAGACTCAAACTCATTCCTCCACTTATACTTCCATCCCAAACCACCGTCTCTCTCCCCATTTCAATAAAAGCCATAGTGCTAATTCCAATACCTCCCCAACAACAAAACCCACCAAAGACAACTTATTACCCATAGGCTATAGATGTAGAGAGAGTTTCAAAGAGAGGAGGAAAAAAAAAGCCAAACCCACCACATAGAAGCTCTCTAGCACAACTCTTTCTCAACCTATCTACAAAACCCACCATTAACAGTCGACAAATGAGTTTTTCCCACTTATTTATTTATTTATTTAGTTTTTTGGGTTCCATTTCTTGTGATTTAGAAAATTTGAATGGAGAGAGTTTAGAAGCTAGCCGCTGGCGTCATTGTCGGTCAAGAAAATTGGGGGAAAGATCATGGTGAATGATAGAAATGTGTGAAAAAGTTGGTATATTAGTGGCAGAGGAGCCAGGGTATTCTGGTCCTAAAAAAGGAGTAGGCGAGAGAGTGGATCCAGCCTCATAAAAATCACAGGTGTAAAATGAAAATTTGGTTAGGGTCAAGCTATTGCCACGACATAAAATACTTAAAACCCCCCCCCCCCCCATTTAGTTTATATTTTTTAAGATTTTATGAAAAATATAAAAAGTTTTTATAAAAACTAAACACATAGTCTACTAGAAAACATCATTCTGGACAACTTCGTAGAATAATTTTTTTTCAAAATCTATCATTTAAGTAGACTTTTTTACCATTTTTCATGAAAAATGAAATAGAGATTGTAAATGGTCAAAAAGTCCGCCTAAATTATAGATTTTGAAAAAAATTTCTTTTACAAAGTTGTTTAGAATGATGTTTTCAAGTGAACAACGCAGTTAGTTTTCGTAAAAAAAAATTGATATTTTTCATAAAACCTTAAAAAGTGTAAACTAAGAGGGGCTTAGAGTACTTTATGTAGTGGCAATAGCCTGCCTCCTTTGGTTATTAACATAACACACGTCAGAGGGAAAAACATGCCACATCAGTTTGGAGGAGCAGCAGCTCCTCCGAGTGTTGGAGGGAAGTATTGTCCATTATTTAATTAACACTAGCAGGAGTCCGTGCATTGCACAGGACAAAGAGAAGAATATGATATTTAATAGGAAAAAACCCAAAAAGCAAAAAAAAAGAAAAAAGCAAAAAAAATAAGATCTTACTTGTGCCAATACATTAGTCTCGTCAACCTCTTGATCTAACTTCTGAATCAAAATTGTAATCCTAATATATAGATATCAATTCAAAGGAATGTGTCTTTTAAATTAAAACAAATGGTTACAACTTTTGAAAAAAGGATTGTGTTTTTTAAGAATTAGTAATCGAGTACACGCGATGTGTGTGCAACACATCTTTTCAAGTTTCCACTCTATCAGTAGAACTACTATGTCAATTTCCAAGTTTCTTAAACTGCATGTATGTATGGGAGAGAATTAAGGGGAAACAGATTGTGGTGAATTTTTTAAAGTTGGCAAAATTGCCAAATTTATTAACTTATAAGAGCATCTCCAAGGGTGAGCTATATGGTGTGCTATTGCTATATTATAGCATTTAGCACAAGTTGGGATTCTCCAATGGTGTGCTAAATGCATGTGTTAAATATAGCAATAGCTTACCCTTGTACTATATTTGGCACAAGGGTGAGCTATTTTTATATTTGCCATGTTAGCTTTTCTTACCTTTCTCAATAATCAAACACACCAGCAACTTCTTTTTCTCCATTTTTCTTCCAAAACTTTCTCAGTAACCAAACTGCCCATAAATAAATACAATATTTTGAAAAATAATATTGAAATATTATATATATATATAAATTAAAAAATTGGAAAACATACCCTTATTTTTAACTAATTCATCCCACTTAAATAACATTGCATTTTGATCCACGATATACCTCATTCACTAACTTACGAGACCTTAAATATGTGGAAAGAGTTGAAGTTGTGGCAAAAAATAGCACATTACATTTATTTGCATCATTGGAGCACAATGTGCTATATTATAGCATTTGGCACTGTAGCATGTGCTAAAATAGCAATAGCGCACCTAATTTAGCTCACATGACTGGAGATGCTCCAAGGGCATTTTAGTATTTTCAGGTGTAGTCCAACCACAAAGGGAATTAGCTTTATATAGTAGTATAGATAATTGAACGATTACTACTTTTGAAAATTAAAGATACAACTTTTAAAAACAATTTTTAAAATACCTAGAAATAAAGAAGATGGCACGTGGTTGCGTAAAAAGTTGTCACATGACGATTGTGAACACTATATTCTATTATATTTATATAAAAAGGTAACTTGTTTGTGCCACGTGTCAACAGTAGGCTTTTTTTCTTTTTTCTTTTTTTTTTTTTCTGTTTTTCCTTTCACATAATGCTGAAACAGTGGTAGCAAAGAAAGCTTTTTTGGTAAAATTACCTTTTAGTAACGGTTTTCCAACCTAATACCAAGAAAAGGATATTATCTGTCAACTTATGACAAATTGACTACCAATGTGCACCAAAATGACAACTAATTTCCATTGTTTTGTATTAAGTTAGGAACCAATCACTAAAATGTAATTTTTCCAAAAGTTACTTTTAGTGACTTATGGGAAAACTACTTTTGGTGATCACTTTCCAACTTAATACCAAACAAATGATATTATCTATCAACTTGCTACAAATTGACTTGATAAGTGCTTCAAAAGGACTACTAACTTTCTTTGTTTGGTATCAAGCTGGGAAGTGGTCACCCAAAGATAAATTCCTCACCTTCTTTTTTACTATTTAGTATTGCTTGCTCTTTCTCACGCGGTGGAGGTAAGTTGACATTTGGTATTCACTGCATATCTCTTTGTTTTTATGTGGGAGGATTAGAAAACCCACACTATACAATGTTCAACCCAAACTTAATAGACTATACTATATTTTTCTATTTTTTTTATGCCTATTCATTTTCCCTCCTAAAAATTAAACGTATAAAACTATAAATAGTCATAATTAAAAAGAGAAACAAACAGAGGAAAGGATGATTAAAAAAGAAAACACAATCCGCTAGAATCTTTAGATTCTCCCGATTTGCTTCCGACACAAATACAAGAAAAAAAAAATCTATTTTAATAAAAAATCTTCCATATGGTTAATTACATAAAGTTGAAAAGATTTATATTTTCTCTCATTTTTTTCTCCTTCTGGCTTTTTCTCCTATTCTCTTTCTCAATCTAGACTTTTTTCTCATCTTTTTATGCTCTAATCTCAAACATATTTTTGATATTTTTCCCCATGGTTTTTCACTCTTTGTGAAACCTACTTGAAACCTCATAAAAGGCCAAGATTCATCGTTGTCATGCATTTTACAATCTCCACCGTCGGATTTCGAGATACCTTCAACGGCTATACTTGCTTTGGTATATATCAACATGTTAAAACCATGATTGTGGCATGGGCTAGGCTCTAGAGAATTTTAATCTTTTTCCACCAAATATTATAACGTATCAGTTCCTTCATTTTTTACAAGTTTCCACCATTAAATTAATTGTTTTTCAAAATAATTTATCTTTTTTGGGAACATAATTAAATTTTGTATGATACATTCTGCTAACATCACACCAAAGATTATTTTGATTGAACTATTTTATTTATTTTTGTCTATATCTTTTCAATTTAATTGACATATTATATTAACAAATATATTTTACTATTTTAGAGAATAAGTGTTTTGTTAAAATTCTAATTTTATAATAATATTATTTTTTATAAATTAATCCGCGGGTTCTAAAGCTAGTATATATATATATATACATTAGATGTGTCCAACAACTCATGCATCTCACGTGCTCTCATAACTTTTTTTTTTTTTTTTTAACCAACTCAATCGGAGTAGAATAAGTTCTCCCTAAACTGATCCTAGCTCTCCCACCCTCCTCCGGCGACTGACGACTACATCCCGCCTCTGATGATTGGATCTCCCTCGGACGAAGATTTGACACTGGCAACTCGCATCCACCAAAGATTTTCTGTCCATAACAAGGAGAACAAATTTCACTCGTACAAGCCCTCTTTCTATAACCCCATTTATCGCCGGCATTGCTTCCTTCAACATTTGGTGGGTTGAGGGCTTCAGATTTTTGTCACTCAATCTAACTATTTATTTCTATAAGAGGATCTATACAAAGTTACGCCTTGCTGTAACTTTGTATTGAATCGAAGATTTATTCTTTATAAGCCACTATGCGTTGTTAATGGTGTTGGGAGGACAAATTGCAGCCAGTAATATATCTATTTTTTGTATTTTCAAAATTATGCTTGAGATTTCTTTAATGGAGGAACTCGAGCTGGCATTTTGTGTATCATTTCCTGTAAAAAATTCTGATTCAAAGGAACCGACATCAGCGAGAAATGCCTTGAACAACCCTTCCCTTTGTTCTGAATTTATTTTCATTTTTGTTTAAATACTTAATAATGTCGAGTGGTGATGGTTCCCAGCGTCAACTCCTTCACCGATGAGACACGTTAATCGCCGGAGCTGGGCCTTCACGATGAGATACATCACTTGCCGGAAGTGGGGTGGGATTTTAGGAGACGAAATTGATCTGTTTGGGGAGAACCCATCCTCGTCTAATTGGGCTGGTTTTGTATTCACTAACCAGAGTTAATAGGCATTGGACACCTCCACTAACCCACTGCCAATTCATAATCACACCACCAGCCGTCACCGGCGATTAGAGGTGTTGGTGGCCGGATGTGAAAAGGGAAGGAGGAATGGTCTGGTTGTGAAAGGGAAAATGGTGACCCAGCATTCATGTATATAAATAGGGCAAAGTTAGCAACTTATATAAAAGGTTGGTCACGTGCAGATCATATGATTATTTATTAGGGCTATGATAAATCCTAAATTGGGATACATTTGAAAGTTTGAATGAATTGACATGATATATTTTACACTTCAGGATACGATATCGAAACACATCCTAACTTTGGGAATAATTTTTTGAAATTTACCCATTATATTAAAGAGTATTAAACATTAGAAGGGATTTTTTAATTTACCCTATATTTTTTAACTTAGTGAAGTTATCATCCAATGCTATCAAAACATTATGTCTCCCTGGTAGATAATTCTAAATATATTAAATAAAAAATTTATCAATTTTTTTGCATGGAATTAAAAAAAAAAATATATATTTTAAAGATCATCCGAAGCTAAAAGAATTAGAAAAGGAAGGTAATATACCTGGCTTAACTGGCTGCTAGATCAAAGATTTTGATTAGAGCAAAAAGAAGCACAGAAGTGAGGCCAAAAAAACAACAAACACCACCAAAACCCTTCTTGCTAAATAATGATGATCCTCCGTGGAAAGACAAGCGAAATCTGGAGCAAAACAGAAAATTTAGACAAAAGAGGAGATCGAGCCAAAGCTACAAGCCTACACTTATCTGTTCCCATGGTATGTCCAAACGTGGCCATAGAGATTTATTTAATTAGACATTTTCTGGTGAATATTCCTGTCCATAATAATGGAGAAGCCTTCACTTATCTGTTCTTTATTTGTAATTCCAAGGTCTAAAGCCTTCAATTCAAGTATGATCTTATAAAAAATACATAATCTGACAGCCAAAGCAATTTTTTAGATCTTGTTTTCACCTCCCAAAATATATTTGCAATACATTTTTGGCTACTGGACACTACTGGATAGTAGTGGATTGGAGAGGAGCCTGATCCCATTTAAGGGACTCTGATTGAATTGTTGTATAATATTTAAGGGGGATCAGGGGTAGGTTTTATCAATTGTCAAAAAAGAAAAAGAAAAAAAAAAAAAAGAAAAGAAAAGAAGTGGGTGGGGGAGTGGAGTCACAATACAACGCTATCAAAAGTTAAAAACATTAGGTCCATGGGCGGAGCCAGGGAGGGGCCTTTGGGGGCACGTGCCCCCACTGGCTCAACCAAGGGTTTTTTTTTTTTTTTTTGGGAGAGATATTACCATTTGATGACTATTTCTCAACATAATGCCAAAAAGAGGAAGCTGGTAGTCATTCTAAAGTATATTTACAGTCAATTTGTTTTGTAATAAGTTGACAAAAAAATCCTTTTTTGGTATTAAATTGAAAAATGATTACTAAAAAGTAATTTTCTAAAAAAACAAATGCTTTCTAGGGCTTTTAGTTCCCAATTCCCACTTCACAAAATCAGAGCACAGTGCCCCCATTGGAGATAAATCTTGGCTCCGCCCCTGATTAGGTCTCATAAGAGATAATTGTAAATAAAACCATTATCAGCCACTAGGATTAGCCTAGTTCCTAGTGGC
Organism: Liquidambar formosana; assembly: GCA_039720395.1. NCBI lineage: Eukaryota > Viridiplantae > Streptophyta > Magnoliopsida > Saxifragales > Altingiaceae > Liquidambar > Liquidambar formosana. The sequence continues at coordinate 14,330,984 of CM077834.1, read as the reverse complement.
GAGGGTGGTTAGGTAAAGCCACCCTAAAGGGTAAGAGTAGGATGAGTTTGGTGAAATACCCCTCCCATTTTACCAAAAAAAAAAAACATTATCTGTTTTTTGATGAGGAACAATAATTAAGGATAATTAAGGGAAAAAGAGAGGGTGGGGGGGGGGGGGATGCACCAAGGCTACAACAATTATTTTTTTTAACAAAAGGGCAGGTAATTTACCAGGCTTGAGTGGCTGCTAGTTCAAAGATTTTGATTAGAGCCAAGGGAAGCACAGAAGTGAGGTAAAAAATATAACAAACACCACCAAAACCCTTCTTGCTAAATAATGATTTCCTCCGTGGAAAGAGAATTGAAATCTGGACTAAAACAGAAAATTTAGACAAAAGAAGAGAGCCAAAGCTACGACACTTACGAAGGGAAGATAATGTACCTGGCTTGACGAGCTATCACTTCCAAAGATCTCTATTAGAGCAAAACAAACACAGAAATGAGGCCAAGAAGATAACAAAAGTACACCAGCACAAAACCTCCTTGCTAATTAATGATATCTTTTGTGGGAAGAGAAGTGAAATGTGGAGCAAATTAAAAGAACTATTGAAGCAAAGGTTTGCAGTCTGAAAGCATGGATAAAAAGCAACAGATTGAAGAGAAAGAATATATATAAGGAGTGAGTGCCTTAGTGAAAGGATCGACACAACTGGTCTTGGGTAATGCTATTTCACCCACATTCTTTCATCCATTTATATGTGTCAATTTCTCATTCTATGCTGGGCCTCATATGATTGCTTTGCCTATACACTTTTGACACATAAAGTGGGTGGTAAAGATGGGTAAAGTAGTATTTTCCAAAAAGAAACAAGGGAAGTGCTACTTCGTGCAACACCCAACCCACATCAGCCAAAAAAAAAAAAAAAAAAAGTTATTAAATAAATTGTTGGAGTATTGGTTCATACACATAGTGCTATATAAGGTGCTGTATTTTGGTGCTACACATAAAGTGTTGTACATAGCATTTCCCAAACAATATATGTGGACATAATTGAGTCTATTCTTATTTTATTTTATTTTTTAATCTAGAAAGAGAGCTAAAAGCATCAAAGAGTAAAAAAAAATCCCAAGTAAATTGACTATTATTAAATTTGAGGGAGAGAACTAGCAACACCTTCAATCATTCAAAACACACAGAAGAAGTTTAATCTTGCCAATACTTTAAGGCACCTTCAATCAACCATTCAATTTGCCAACCCTATAAGGCACCTTCAATCAACCATTCAAAACACTCACAAAAAGTCTAATCTTATTAAATTTGAGAGAGATAGATAACCAACAACACCTGCTATTCAAAGGCATGCGTTTTCCTAGTTATGATGTGAGTCCTGAAAGAGAAAAGAAAAGAAAGAGAGAGGTTGGGAAATTTTGCCTCAACCTCCCCTTGTATTGGAGAACGATATGAATGACCAATTACATAGCACCTTCTCAATGTGAACAGCTAGTATGCAACCAGATCGGGTTGGACAGGTTGTTTGTGTAACCCATCTTGAACTGACTTCGAGTTTGCCTTTTATAACCCAAGCCCAATTCACTTACAAAGAAAGGGTCCAACCATAGATTGTCACCCCCTCAGTTTTATCAGTGTTTCCATTTGTTTTAGTTTCTTAAGGTTTTATCTAAAGTATAAAAGACTTTTATAAAAATTAGACGAGTTGTTTACTAGAAAATATCATTTTGAATAATTTTACAGAGGAAAGTTTTTCAAAATTTATTGTTTAAGTAGACTTTTTGGCCACTTATTTATAGTTTTTTTTTTTTTTTTTTTTTAACCAAAAAGTTTACTTAAATAATAGATTTTGAAAATAAAAAAATTTCTACAAAGTTGTTCGCAATGATTTTTTTTAGTAGATCCTGTGACCAATTTTCATAAAAACATTTTATAGTTTTGCATTCAACTTTAAAAAACTAAAACAAGTGGAGGTGCTGATAAAATTGAGGGTGACAATAGCCAGTAACGGACCCCATAAAGAAATGCTAATCACCCAAATTTCAAATTGGAGTTGGATTGGATGGGTAATGGGTCGAGCACTTGAGCCCACCCAATCTGCACCCTTATTGTCAATACATAATAGTTTGCTCTTTCTCTTGTTAAGAAGCTTCAGCCGGTTTCCTCCCAAAAAGTAAATTAAGTAGTCACCAAACTCTTTCACACATTCCTATGCTTCCTTACAAAGAAACTGTTTCCACCCAAAAATAGCACTTTTTGGTTATTAGTGAAAAACCAATGGGAATATGCCATGTGGGCAATTATGGTTAATTAGTTGAGAGCATTTGTGGTTTGACTTGGTCAAAAAAGAAGTTGGGGAAGTGCTGATTTTTATTTATCACATGTGTTTTATATGATTTTAGTGGTAACTAACCACTTCAGCAAAAAAGAAGAAAGTGGAGATCATGGAAGATGTAACTACCCACTACCTTGCCACATGTCATCGTAGGAGCAAGAGATGCAAGCATGAAGATATCCACTACTCTTCATCTGATGGTAACCACCCACTACTATTTCCAACATGGCACCACTCAAGCAAAGAACAAGGGAGTGGGGCAACCCACTAATTCAAGCATGTGCAGCAGAATTTCAGCAACTATTGAAGCACTCCCAACATCTATAAATAGCACAAGAGAAGACCAAAGAAAGGGTTCCACAACCAACACAACTCCTTCTTGGGAAAATCAAATTTAGTTTAAATTAGCTTCATAGCTCTCCAGTTTTAGAGTAGTTTAGATTACTTTCAAATCTCACTCTACTTTCCAATCCTCATTGTAATTTGCTTTCAAGCTGTGTTCGTGAACTCTTGTTACTCGTCGCAATTCGTGAAGTTTGCTTTCAATGATCCTCGGTGTTTGTAAGTTTACTTTCAATCACTACTCTCGCTCATTTTATTTCTTTCTAGACATCCATACTAGACCCATGAGAGAGGAACCCTATCTTTCGTCAATCGCCTGATACTTTTAATTTCTCAATTTCAATTACATCAGTGACCGAATAGGCATTCGGGGCCAACGGCCTTGAATTCAACGGCCTAGGAGGTACTGAGGGGTCGTGGTCACACGATCTTTAGGCTTTTGAGCCTTGGCACGCCTGCAACAGAATGATGGTTGACATAAATGAGAGTAAAAATTGAAAAGAAATAAAGAATGGCATTTCAAATTTTGATCATACCTTCAACTAGGATGATGTCTCCAACTATTTTAAATTGTCTTAATTGTTTAATTTTCGTTTGAGCGACCTAACAGGCCCTAACAGTTTTCCCAAATCAAATTGTAAAATTTTCAAGGCACCTCAATCAACCTTTTCAAATAAGACTTCACAAAAAGTTGTCTTATTAATTTTGAGAGGGAGAACTAACAAGTAACAACACCTGCTCCAACTAAAAACTTCTAGGGCATGCATTTCCCTTGACACATCTACAAACATATAACTAGCAAAATGGGCCAACATCAGAAAGACCTTATGATGTAAATCTTGGAAGAGAAAAGAAAAGAAAGAAGTTGGGACCTATGAATGACCAATCATAGATTTTGAACCAAAACACCTTCCTATGTAAAATTGTTAAATAGGGGAAGCCCACTCTAATGATATCTTAGCTCGTGGAAAATTTTGTAATATGGTATTGTCGTCTTCCTCTTGTACCCACTTTTTTTTTTTTATCAATGAATTTCTTGTTTCCCACCCGAGGAAAAAACAAAGGGCAAAGAAGAGAATAACAAAACTGAGTCGAAACAAACCGTATCTTTTTCAGTAAGATAAAACAAACCATTTCATTTATATTATGAATAAAACAATCACAGAAAGAAATTGGTCACTATAATGGCAAAATTAAGTTTTTGACTAGCAATCAGTAAATACAATGGATCCAATTGTGATTACTTTGAAGACAGAGCCACAGGGGGGGGGGTGGGGGAAGAAGGGAAAATACGTTTCATGTGAAGTTCGAGCAATTCTTGTATGCTTGTATGAAAAAAAAAGGTGAAATAAATGCAATAATCTAGAGTTCACATTGCGAATGTGATGCAGGGTAACAGACCCAATGCGAGGAATAAGTGGTAAGTTAAGAGGCAAGTTATAATGAAGATATACACAGCTTTAACTGAAAATAATTTTACAGCTTATTTTAGAAAAGAAAGAAACATTGGATAGGCATTATGACTATTTCCCATGCTTCATTGCATGTCTAATTGCCAAATCCCTAACACACCCACTCTGCCACGATATTAGAGGAAACGAAGATGTGCTTAACTTAGAAATCAACAAGATTCATAGATTACCTTCGCATACTTTCGACCATTTTATGGTGACAAGTGATAATTTCAAATGTATCAAAATTGAGCATTTACCCAGAGTGTGCCACAGGATGACTGTGATCAGAAACTATGAAACCATCAACTTGGAAGTGGTATGTATCCGCTGCACTTTCTTTATTGGTTGTCGAAGATGAAAACTACAACAGAAAGTCAGATGAATCACTCCCCTATTGGTTTAATTTCAATAAAATTGAAGCTTCATATTTAAGTCTTTTTACTTTGAGTAGTGGGGTGTTGAACTCTAAAGTACATGCCGCAGAAAACAAGCAAACAATGAACTAGTATCAAATAGAAAACTAAGACGAGTACAAAAGGTGTTGAATGGGGTCATTTCACAGGATTTAACTCAAACCAATTAAACCAACCCCAACCAACCACCACCCCCCCCCCCCCCCCCCCCCCCCCCCCTCCCCAAAAAAAAAAAAAAAAAAAAAAAAAAAAGGGAGGTCGTCTTCTTAATTCTAATAGCCTTCATCAAGGTGCTAATAAATCTCATATGTCCAATATCATTATGATTACTGTTATTTCAATAATAATGAATCCTGTCCATAATAATGAAGTCGACTTATCTTTTCTTTTTCTTTTTTTGGTTCAAGTTTATGTGTTGAATAAGGTCCTTGAGAATGCTGATTAATGAAGACAAGTGAAATATCTGTTTCTGTTGGCTGTCCTCTGTCCTCAATCTGTCTTCTTTACTTGTTTTCTACTGAATTTTATTTCAATAGTTTACTTCATCATGTGTCTATTCTTCGAGGCTTACTATATTGTATAAATTTATTTGAATACTATGTCATAAGATATTACCTGAAGACTCAAGCTATGCAATGCATACTGGCTTGATTTGAATTCATGAATCAGGCTGGGGAGTTTGGCATGACTACTCAAATGTTGTTGGAATTCATATATGATGTGTGGTGCTTGAAAATTCTTGGGAGTCTATGAATTAATTTATTTCTTCTTTACCTAGCTCAATTGTGTAAGAACTTGGGAATGAGGCCCTCTCTACACATACACACACACACACACACACACACACACACACAGAGTGTTCACTTGTTAGTTCTATCTTTCATATTTGATAAAAAGACTGGCAAAATTAAGAAGTTTTTGACAAGCATCAGTAAATACAATAGATTCCGTTGTTATTTCTGCAAAGACAGAGGGGCCAGTGGAGGAAAGAAGGGAAAATACGTTACATGTGAAATTCGAGGTATTCTTTAATGCTAGTATGAAAAAAAAAAAGTGAAATAAATGCAATAATCTAGAGTTTACGTCCGGAATATGATGCAGAGTGTAACAAAGCCAATGTGAGGCATAAGTCATAAGTAATAGGCAAGCTGTGGATCTACAAATTTTTAACTGAAAATAAATTACCGCTCCTTATTTTAGAAAAGAAGAAACATTAGATAGGCACTGTGACTATTTCCCATGATTCATTTCATGTCTAAATGCCGAATGCCCATGCTGCCACAATTAGAGGAAATGATCTGTTGTGGTTCAACATGAAGGAAAAAAGAAACCACAAGATTGATGTATAACCTTCTATATTTATGACCATTTTATGGCGATAAGTGATAATTGCAAACGTATCACAATTGAGCATTTTCCAGTTTGCCATAGGATATAAGCCTCTGATCAGAACTACAAACCATCAACTTGGAAGTGTTATGTATCAACAGCACTTTCTTTATTGGTTGTCTTTTAACTTGAGCAGTGGTGTGTCAACTCTTACTATGCAGCAGGAAACAGGGAAGCAATGAACTAGTATCAAACAGAAAACTAAAACATGTAAAAATAAAAATTGTTAAGCAAGGTCATTTCAGTGGGTTTAATGCAAACACAAAAAAATTTAAATAAAAAACAGTATTTTTATCAAATTCTGATAGCCTTCGGGAAGGTGCTAATGAATCTAATAATTAATTTCAGAATTAATGGAAATGTTACATCTATTTGCAAGAAGTGGGTTAAACTAAAAAACTCAGAAGTGAAATGGGGCAAAAGGAAGCCAAAAAATATAGGTTCCACACCATAACGTTGTAAGTGAAAAATGCAATGACGCATAGAAAGCATCACAGAAAACTAATTGCAAGTACCATCATATACAAAACATTAAAAAAAAACAAAGTAGCAAATGAGATGGAAAGATCATCCAAGATACTGGAAGAAAAACACAGTGGTGCCGGAGATTGATCGAGTGCCATTCCTCTGTGACTGGCATTGACTTCTGGTTATATATCCAACCTAGACAAAAAATGTAAGAGAACCAATTATGACATAAGTTGTGGCAAAGTTGATCATAAAGTAGAACCATCTGATTCAGGGGACAAACACTCACACAGAACAAATTTGTTGAAGAAGTCCTCCGACAGTGCACATAAAAAAAGCGAAGTAGCTGGTTTAAACGGGACAGAAAGAAAGAGTTTAGTGGAGAAAATAAGGAGGATGTGGAGATAACTAACTTTTGGGAGAGGTTAAAAGAGAGAAGAATAAATTGTAGAGAAAAGATTACGAGAACATGTTGGTGTTATAAATGATTAAAATATGAGTGAAGAGATAGTCTTACCAGTGCCTAGGCATTTCATCGAACAAGTAGCCTTCACTAAAATTCTATGAAGGGTTGAAGGACATCTTTAGCAGTGGAATGGTCCCACTCTAGAGATTCCCACCATTCTCTACTCAAGTTCTGTAGAGTGATACGTTCAAGGGAAGGGGGAGGAGATGGTTGACCATTAACCATGGGCAGAGAGAGAGAGAGCCTCTTTAGCTGCGAACAAGTTTTTATGGATAGAGATCGGAGAGACTCACAAACCATCACTGCCCTACCACTGACGATGGATGTCAATTCTAGTAGGTGAGATAAAGTCAACTCCCTCAACTTCGGGAGACTGATACTGGTGGTGGTATCATCATTGTTTGCAATAGAACGATTGCTGCTTTCACCCACCCCTCCTCCTTCTCCTTCTTCTTCTCCTTCTCTTTCATCATCTGCTGGAGCTATTATCTCTTCCATTCCGTCACAATCACCGACATTAATTGTTTCCAGGTTCTGGAGGTGTGGCAGCAACCTAGGTGTGAACAGCTTCTTTATGTATGGACAGGAACTCATGTGGGAGTGTTTAAGACAGGAAAAGGTGCCAGGTGGCAGCGGCGGAGACGAGGCTCCCACTTTATAGATGGCGCGTAGGTTATACAAAGAACGAAGGTATAGTGTCTCAGGGCTTTCAAATGGGGTGCAAGAGTAGGAGGATGACCACGATATCACACACTTTATACCGACACAACAATCAATATGGCAATACTTCAAGAAGGCATGTTTGGATGGCAAAACATCGCTTAAACTACTTATATCGTTGCACTCCCGAATCCCCAGTTCGTAACAGTCTTCTGGGAGCACCACAGGAATTTCTCTGCCACCGATGATGCATCGCCTAATTCTACCCGTTTAACATCAAACATTGCATGTCCTGAAAAAAGGTTAGATACAGGTCCCACCCGAATAGAGTAATTGTGAAGTCTTCTTTTCTTCAAGGATCTGACATATATATTAAAGTTAGATACGTCGTCGTAGAAAGTGCCTTGAAAACACTCCAGCTTCGTCAAGCACGCCACATCTTCTCCTTTTACCCTGAAAGTTTTCAAGTTTTCAAGTTAGAGTCAACTCTTATGCTGTGTTTGGTTGGAGGGAAGGAAAGAGGTAAGGAAAGGAAAGGGGAAGGGAATGGAAAACCCATCCCTAGGGAAAGGAAATATTCTTTCCTTCCTATTGTTTGGTAGGGAGGATGGAAAGGGGTTTTCTTTCCTCCCTCTTTGTTTGGTAAGAAAGAAGATAAAAGGGAAGGGAAAAAAGATAGAAAAGATATTTTACCATATTACCCTCATAAGATAAATAAAAAAAATTTTGGGCCTGTTGGTTTTTTTTTCTTTTGTTAAATTATTTAACTTTACATTTTTGCTTTCCATTTTAGGTTACAGAGAAAATTCTAGAAGAGGGGAGGACTACGAGAAGCAGAGAGAGAGAGAGAGAGATGTCGCCGGCGAAGGCGTCGACGAGGACTACACCGCCGCCGTCGACGTCTCTGGCAATACCCCGTAGTCCAGATTCGCCGTCGAGGACGACGAGGTTGCCGTAGACCACAGTCTCGCATTCCGTCGGTAGTCGTGAGATCTACGGATTCGGTTCTTCCTCAGTTACCGACGATCCAAGAGTGCAGATGCAATCTCCGTGACGGTGATGGCAACGGCAATGGCCGGCATCTTGGTCTGGGTTTTTTTTTTTTTTTTTTTTTTTTTTCCAACTGAGATGGGTTTGAAGGGTTGCTCCGATGGGATCTTCCTGGTAGATCTAACTCGACGGGTTGATCTTCTACGTTATTCTCTGTTAAACGCCGACCAGTTGGAGTAGACCCATTCAAGGGTATTTTGGTCACTTCAGTTTTTCCCCCACATTTCCATCCACTTTTCCACCTGTTTTTGGGCGGATTGAAAATGGTGGGCGGGACGGAAACGGGGTCCTTCCTGTTTTCCTTTCCTTCCTGTTTTCCCTCCCAACCAAACAAGGGATTTTGAATCCTTCCCTCCCCTTTTCCTTCCCCCCCTTTTCCTTCCCTCCCCTTTTCCACCCAACCAAACACAGGGACTGGAGACGGGAGAGGTTTGGTAATATCCCAATCGGAAACGCCTCTAAAAGCCACCCTTGAATATTAAGGTATTTGAGGTTGATCAACATTTTCATACCTTCAGGGACTTCTTTAACTGCAGTTTCACAGAGGTCCAACGCCTTTAATGCCCTAAGTTTTGTGAACGAGGGCACATATTTTAATCTCGAGCACTCTCTAAGCAGTAGTGCAGTGAGATTCTCCATGTCAGAGATTATATCTGGCAACTTCACAATGGTAGTGTAAGAAAGATCAAGAACCTTAAGCCGACTCATGTTCACAAAGAAAGAATCAGCAATGCCTACAAGTAATGTATTTCTCGATAGCAACAAGGTCGAGAGCCTACCACACCTTGGTGATGCTCCATCTCGAATTTCCATTAAATCGTTTTCCATTAGGGAAACCCACTCAAGATCTTCCGTCCAATTCTCGTCATCTGGTAAATCTTCCAATCGCACACCAGCTTCTACCATGCATCCAGGACCCATGATCTGAAGTGCCATGTCTCTTATCAAATCATGCATCTTCACACATTCAATTTCGAATATGTTTCGTTCTCTTTCTAATAAGCAGACTTTTTCAAGTTTATTCAAAATAGAATGTCCCTTGCTGAGTTGTGCTTGCCTACTATTCATTTCACCTATTATTCCCTCCACAATCAAGAGCTCTATCAGCTTATCTCTTCTGATTGCAAAGTCTTCTGGATATAACGCGCAATACAATAGACAACAACGATGCACCTCATCTTCTAAGCGACTATAACTACATTTCAGTTGCCCAAATACCTTCTGCATTTCCTCGAGCCCATTTGTAGATTCCTTCAATTCTTCCAACGTGTTCCTCCACTCACGTATGTCAATTACGCCCTTCATAGCTCCAGCTATTGTGATTACCGCAAGAGGCAGACAAGCACATTCTTGAGCAACAAGTTTTGCAATTTCCTCTAAACTTGGAGTCTGTAAAACATCACGTCCAACATTATCCAAGAATAAGATCCATGCCTCTTCTTTTGAAAGAAGCTCCATTTTGATAACTTTACAGTCCATTCGTTGGCACACATCAAGTAATCGGGTCGTCAACATTATCTTGCATCCATTATCTGGGGTAGGTTCAGGGATTCCTACGACATCAAGAGGAAATGCATCCCACATATCATCTAAGACTAGCAGAAGTCTCTTCTTTTCTCTCAAGATAACAAATAATTCTGCTGCCCTTATTGTTTCATCTTCACATTCTGAAATATTTGCCTGTAGTCTTCTTGCAATGTCATTTTGTAATCTTTTTACATTGAGCGGCTTTGACACGGTGACCCAAATTATGCAATTAAATTTATCAATCTCCTCCTCTAAGATGTGATTATTGATGTGTTTAATGATGGTGGTTTTGCCACTCCCTCCCTATTCCATAAACTCCAATCTTTCTGACATCATCGTTGATCAAGCATTCCCAAATTTCTTCCATCTTTCTTATAGCTGTAGTTTCACCTGCTAATTTTGTTGTTGGCAATATTGCCCCTTTGCGTGGAGGTGCATCAACTACCAAACCTTCAGAAAAACTTCCCTTCTGATAAAGTTCTTCAACTTCTTGAATCTTTTGAGTAACACCTTCTCCTAGGCCTGCACGTTTCCAAGTTTCATCTTCTTTGACTTCAATTTCAATGTTTTTTATCTCAACATCAATAATTTGTACATTAGCCAACCAAAGTTTAGCTTCTTCTTTTAACTTCTTTCCTGGCTGAAGCTCTACTTTTATTTTTGATTTTACATCTTCCTTTCGACTGTTCAGTTCCTCTTGTTTTCTTTTTAGTTTATTCATACATTCATCTAGACTTCGGTGATGATTGAATTTGTAGCTCATGTAATCTAATGCAGCGCTCTTTATAGCACTCTTTATAGTTTCCATACTCGAGGCACTGCATAATATCAAAATGCACATTAGAATGTCAACAAACCCCAAAACTCAAGAAAAAAAATTACAAAAATTGGTGCAACAAATTATTAGAATACAACCAATAAACACAATGACCAAGTGACCACTAGAAAAGTAAATTGGATATAGTAAATAGAAAAAAACCTAATCTTTAACAAGGTCCAAAAGAGTTTTGGGTGGCGATATTACCACTGCAAAATGATTTCCTGCCACAGCAGCAAACATAATAGTAGATTAATTGAAAGGACTATTTTGCTCTTTCTCTCTCTTTCCCCTCAGTTAGGGAGCAACCAAACCCAAGAAAAAAACCTAGTTCTTCTTCTCTGGCAAACTTCCCTGGCCGTGCACCCATCTCCTATCACCATCGTGAAACCCCCGCATAACAACTGAACCACTTATACCTATTACTCTATCTGTCCTACAAATATAAGGTTTTTTTTTTTTTGACAAAATACATATAGTTAAAGAAAAACCATCATTGCATTAACTTGTCACCCATTAAATTTATTTTTTCAAAAGTACCATTTCCTATTTGATATTAGGATTTGTGTTGAGAGCAATTATTGAAATAACAAAAGGTAGTATAGGAAAATTCAAAAACTTTATGATTTGACTTTTCAAAAAGGACAAACATTTTGGAAAAAAAAAAAAAAAAAAATTTCTCCCTTCATTCCTAAATTATAGGTTTCCTTTCCTTTTTGGGATGTTTTAAAATTATTGTCACATTCCAAAAGTCAATGATTCTTTTTATTTCATTTCCTTAAATATCAAAACATAAAATTGAAATATCAAATTAAAATTATTCTCTCTTTTTCTAATGTTTTGTACACTTAATGATAAAATTGAAATATCAAAACATATATATTGATGTGAAAGCATTTAATAAGATTTCCTAAAAAAATGTGTTTTTTCAAAAGGAATAGTCAATTAGGAATGGAGAACAACAAAAATAGCATATCTTTGTGAGTAGGGTTGTGTGCAGGTTGGTTTGGAGTGGTTTAAAGAAAAATCATCAACCAACCCACTCATAGTGGGTTGCAAATTTTCCAACCCGTCGCCAAACCGCAAGTGCTAATCAGAATACAAATTTGAATAGCTAGGGAACAAACCAAAAAAAAAAAAAAAAAAAAAAATCATAATAAAAGTAAACTACAAAAATTGGGTCCAACAAATTATTAGAATACAACAAATAAACACAATGATGGGTGACCACTGGGAAAGTAAATTAGATAAACGAGAGGAACCTAATCTTTGACAAGGTACAAAAGGGTGTGCTACTGAACAACTGAATCGTAATGACAGGCTGGGGTGGGGATAGATTATAATAATTTTTGAATTTTTTTTTATAAAATCATAAATAATCTGACAATGGTTTTACAGAAATATGATATATAAATAAAAATCTTATTAAATATACAAAAAGTGATAGTGCCAATGTAAGCTAGCGAGTGATAGAATAATTAATGTATTCTAATGTCAACTATGTCTAGAATGAGAAGATGACATCTTTATAAGCAGTTTATAGAAGTGAAAGGGTTAAAATGTTCATTTTCGAAGGAATAAGAGTCATTAATTGACAAATAATAGCACAACCTTGCATATTGAGTTTTTAGTAATTATGATATGTATGCTTGAAGAATGAGTGTTTGATGTTAGTTGGTGGAGTCATTGTAGAATCTATTAGTCTCATCTTCTGATTTACTCCATATAACAAATCGCCAAAGAGTTCATGGTCTGCATGGACCACCGCCTTTTAAACTTGGGGTACCAAATTGAAATCTATCCCAAACCTGGTAGGGATGGCAGTTTCGCCCCGATCCATAGGGTCCCGACTCGATCCATACCCGAATGGATGGGTATTTTTTTATTTTTTTTTGGGTATCGGGTCGGGTATGGGTATAAGTTTTTAAAAAAATGTCAGGTGCGGGTCGGGCATGGACCCCAACAGAAAAAGCCTGACCCAACCCGATGTTTTTATAATATATATATATATTTTACAATAAAATATAAATAGGAAACTTAAAAAACCCTAGACTTTCTAGTTCCTTCTATTTTGCATTTCTGATATTTACAGCTACAGCCGGAGCCACTCTTCACTTCTTCTTCATCAGTCTTCACTTTCACTCTTTCAGTTTTTGGCTTTCAGAATTCTGCAATCACTCTTTCAGTTTTTATATCAAGATAAAAATAAAAAGATAAACATCAAGATAAAATCATTAATTTAAAACATAAGTTCATACAACCAGGAGCAAAGAATAATAATCTTGATATTTTAACTTTTAACTTTTTAAAATCAAGCACTTTGATCACTCACAAAAAAATTGGAAATTCAAGATAACTATTTGAAGACCAAGGATAATTATCTGAAGAACCGATATAATTATCTTATAAAATTGATATAATTATCATGATTTGTTAAACTCAAGATAACTATTTGAAGAACTAGGATAATTATCTGAAGAACTTATAAAATTGATCTGAAGTACCGAGAAAAAAATTATCTTGACCGGTTTGATACAACCAATCGATTGTGACCCTCCTGGTTAGATCTTATTATCTGAATTTCTAGATAATTATCTTGTGTTTAAGGATAATTATCTTGAGTTTAGAGATAATTATCTGAAAAAACACAGATCTAAATCCACAGCAGGAAAAAAAAATGAAGAACAAAAAGCAAAAGACCATGCCTTTGTCAAACCACAATAATGAGCACCTCCGGCGACACTCTTGCCAAGCCTCCAGTGTCGACCAAATAGGCTCTAACTTCACACAACAAGCTTGAGTTGCACTATCAGGACCTTCACCCATCACTTGCAGGCGTCGTTGTGTGACGAGAAAACAAGGAAAAGTTGTGAGAGAGTTGCAGTTGCCGAAGCTCTAATGGTGGACTGTTGGGTATTGACGGTGACTTGGTGCTTTAAAGGGGGTAGAAGAGAGCCGGTGTTGTGTGGAGGGTATAAGAGAAAGTAAGAGAGATTTCTAGAAGAAGGGGATGGAGAGAGATCCGTATGATGCTTGGATATAAAGTAGAGAGAGAAAGAGATATTTTTGTAAAGGAAAGGAAAGGGGAAATGGGGTGGGATATATTCTCCGTAATTTATGATGAGGGTAACTTTGTATATTTGCTATTTGGTATTGGTATTACCGTGATTGTGGGTTTTATTGGTAGAAGGGCAAGTTTGTCACTTTGGCAATTCGGCTTGCCTTTGGTCCTAAAAGGTTCGTCCTGTTAGTCATTACCCATATATATATATATATATATATATATATATGTATATATATGTATATATTCTTGGCCATTTTCAAAGTACATAATAACATATATAGGTAGGATCGACAACTACCAAGCCATAACAAAAAATAGGACAAATAAAACCTGAAATAGTGAATTCGGCCATCATGAGTATATAACCAAAAACAACAAAAATAAAGGCCAAAATAATTATTTCGGCCAACTTGTGTTTTGAGGTTATGAATGGTAGTTCGGCCAATCCTGAGGGAACAAAAATTAAAGGCCCATATAGTGAATTTAGCCAACTTATGTTTAAACAGTCCCATAATTGGCCACTTCTTCTGCACTTGCATTTGCAATGTTTTTTCATGATTCGGCCTTCACTTTTGCTTTCTTCACAGAGCCGTTGCCAACTAACCATTTGCTCGCTTTTATCACAAGAAGACCACTCTCTATGCCTTTAACCGTTTCCATTAAATTAGCCTCAATCTTGTGGACACCTTGATAACTGTCCCAGTTAACAAACTGTCTAACCCCATGGCCTACGGTTAATATTTTTGCAGAGGAACTTCCAAAATTTTCAAATGAGGAAGTTATTATCCACTTCCTTCAATTTGATGGCAGAATAAAACTATCAACCCATCGGAATATGGCATGGAGGAATGCATCAATCCTTGCCAGAATTGGTTCAAACCTTTTTTTTTTATTTTTTGGTTTGAACTGACAAATGGAATTACTTCATCCTTCAAAAACAAAGCTATTTGAAGGCCATACGAAGCCAAATGAAATTTTCTTGAGGGCCATTAGAAGGTCTGCTAATTGGCCATCTTTTGGCCTAGCCCCCCAAGTTCATAGTATAAACAGTAGTTTCTTTTTATTTTAACCATAGTTGGTTGGCCAAATCAATACTCAAGTTTGAATTTGGCCTGGCCAAAAATTCCTTCATGGCCTTGGGTTTTGCGTCAGAACAGTGAGTAATTGGCCATATTTGGCCTCGGTCTTCACACCCCCACATGTACAGCAATTTTTTTTCTTTTCTTTTTGGGTTTAAATTCAATCACACGGCGTCCCACCAGATGTGTCAAAAATGTTTCCCCAAAAAACATTTCCACTGGTACTTTAAGGTCGAAATGGAGTGCGGGGTGTGCCAAGCCTTTCTCAGGCGATTTGTACAAATGGTTCGAATGTCTCATCGAAGAGGATTGTACATTCGCCGTGTGATTCGAGGATTTCGACCTTTTGATCATTCAAATAAGTAATGTGGGTTGATTCCACTATTCACCACGGATGGTAAAATTGAATGGGATCAAGTCCGATTACAATGATTTGAATATGTGATCCGCAAGCGTTTCAAATGTGTCTTGAATTGCAAAGGGGTGCACACGCTTTTGACCAAGAGGGAGCACACGTTCTTGGATTTTTGAATTAGATTGCCTTAAGGGCCAACTACTCCTAAAATAAAGACCGGAGTCTTGAGACCGGAATCTGAAATTGATAATTTGATTGATTGAGGTTTAGAGTCAGAACCCCTCCGCCCTTGGTATGTTAAATTCTGAGTCAATTAAGTAACCATGCTTTAGCCAGGTGTGGTAGCATGCACTAGTTAGTGTCCATATTTGGCCTTTAACAAATTATTTTATTTTATTTTTTAAATTCTAGAAATGTTGTCCCTAATTATGGAATTTTATGAAATTTTATACGGTGTGATAGTTTAGGTGAAACTAATGGATGCATGATGCTTGATTTTATAGTCAAAATTAAGAATTTTTAAATTTTTTTGGGGGTTCAACTAGAGTAAAGTCTAATGGGCCCTTGGGTTGCAGAATGTAGTCCATCCCACTTCCTATGATCCCTCTCTTCCTAGCTATAAAAGAAAGTTGAAACCACAACCTACTCAAAACTCTTGCTCCTAAAGGTGGAGACATTCCATATCGGCAACAACACCATTGGCATATGTATTTTGTTTGTACAACTCTACTTGGCCTATGCGTGGCACCTCTCTCCTATTTTGAAGGGAGGGGTGGGGAATTTGCCTGAAGGACCTATCCTAAGAGGTAATGTGTAGGATTATGCGATGTTCTTGATTATATGAGGGTTGGGAATTTGCTTGTGGGACCTATCCTATGGCATAGTGTGTAGGATTGTGTGATGTTCTTGATTATATACATACAATGTACACCCAAAAAAATAAATAAATAAATAAAAAAAGAACCAGCAAATTCCTTTTTTATTCTTAATTTGGAGGGTTGCACAACAGATCAGAGTTTTCATAAAATGAAAGAGTATGTTATGGGGAAAAAAACCTTTTTTATTTCCCTACATTGTGATTCCTTATCTTTCGACATTTATGAGAACGCAAATTTCACTGAAGACCTTGATAATCACTTATCAGGGGGAGTTTGTGGATATGATGACACATTTAACGCGGGTTTCGGAGTGAACACTGCGGCAGCGAGTGGTGCGCTCTTCAGAGGGGGTGAAGGATGTGGTGCTTGCTACCAAGTTATGTGCAACTATAGGCTTCATCCAAAGTGGTGCCTCCGGCGTGGTGTTGTGACCATAACTACTACCAACTTCTGCCCACCGAACAACAATGGAAGGTGGTGTGATCCCCCTCACCAGCACTTTGACATGTCCATGCCTGCATTCCTTCGCATTGCCCGCCAAGGCAATGAAGGCATAGTTCCTGTACTCAATAAAAGGTTGGAATAAACAAGGACATGAGACATATATACAATTTAAATACTCCATAGAATTAATCATCACAAAAACACACGCAGTGTCTGTACATTGGAGTATTACATATTTTTCAGTTGCAGAGTCAGTTCTGAGTTTTTTGGGGCCTTAAGCGAATTCTTAAAATAGGGCCCTTCATACCCTTTTTTTTTTTTTTTTTCCTAGTACCAACACAAAGTTTGTCTGCACATCCTATTGATTTTAATTTCTTAAGATTTTAGAAAAATATAAAAGGTTTTTAAAAAAATTAACCATGTAATCTACTAAAAAACATCATTTTGAGCAACTTTGCATAGTAAAGTTTTTCTAAAATCTTTCATTTAAGTGGATTTTTTTGGCCAAAAATTAAACATAGATGGTAAATTATAAAAAAAAAATCTACTTAAATGAGAATTTTTTTGGAAAAACTTTATTCTACAAAGTTGTTCACAATGATGTTTTCTAGTGAATTACGTAACAAATTTTCATAAAAACCTTATATATTTCTTGTAAAACATTGATAAATAAAAATTAGTGGGGTATATAAATAAAATTAGGGGGTTGCAATAACTGTTCTATTTGGAAAAAAAAAAAATTAAAAAAATTCAACCTACTACAAGGGTTAGTCCCAAAATGAGGCCCTCATTTTTGAGACAAAATGTAGGGCCCTAGCTAGGCAGCCACCTTACTCGCCTGCCCCTAGAACCAGTCCTGTTCATGCCCAGTAAAGCAAAACATAAGAACTTTATTGTTATATATAAAACAAATTTTAGCACAAGAAGCCCACTAACAAGGAGTCGATCTGGATTTGGTGTTGGGCATAATCATGCAAGGTCTAACATTTTGCTAACGGTATTGTGGACAATTAGCAAAATAAAGCATCCACTGTGTTAGTAAAATGTCAGCACCGTGCTTAGATGTGCACAACATCAAATCTGACTCTCATTCACAACAATTTTAAATAATATTTTATATTATGCTATGACAATTCCATTTTTAATTTGATGCATTTGAATTGAAGGGTGCCATGCAAAAGGAGGGGTGGAGTCCGTTTCACCTTGAAGGGACGATCAAATTTTAATATGGTGATGACCTCTAACGTGGGCGGGAGTGGTGACGTGAAGGCCGCATGCATGGATCAAGGGCTTGAATGCGAGAACCTAGTTACCTGGGTGGCCATGCATAGGAATTGAGGAGCAAACTGGCAAAGCAACATAGATCTTCGAAGCCAGATCTTGTCATTTAAACTCACATTGGTTGATGGAACAACATTAGAATTCTTCAATGTTGTGCCTTCCACATGAACGTTTGGCAAGACATTTGCTTCCCAAAATTAGTTCTCCTGGGCTCCTAGCTGCATAGAGCGACACTAACATGTCCAAGAACAAGCATTTTTCGATGGTTCGAGGACATCAATTTATTATTTGTTTCTTTGTTTCCAAAGGGAAATAATGCCATTTATATATGCATGTCATTTTACCTCATTAATTCAATGGGATACATATGTCAAATAAACAAATACATTAGTAGATTGAATGATCCTCTTCATCTGGTAGTCTGGTACATTAGACCTTAGATATCGAGCCTTTTATTAATCAAAATGATGTTTTCTAATGAATAACGTAACCAATATTCATAAAACTCTTTTATATTTTTTTAAAACCTTGAGAAATTAAAATTTGTAGGGTGTACAAATAAAATTAAGGGGTTGCAAGAACCGTCCTCAGTGCCAATTTTGTCCCTTCACAACATGGGCTTAAGCCCTTTAGGGTGGTCTTGATACTCATCCACAGATCCACTTGAGATTTCTAGCAAGATGTTCCCACCAAATGAGATTAGATCAAATTGAAGTTGGGATAGAATTCTGCAATACCTTGGAAAAATTCCGATTCTACTACATTATTCCAGGTCAGAAGTCACACGCGTAAGCCTTGATAAGGGGCCGAAATCTCTGTTCGATCTATCATTATGGCAGGATCATATGTTCATTGAGAAGCCCAGAATCCATTTACCCTCCATATTGGGGAACACACCACTAGCCCCCTGGGCCACGGAACTTCATTTAGGACATTGTGGGCTACAGAAATAAAATCGCAGTCCATCCACTCCTTTTTTTGCCATTGGAATTTGGAAGAATTGATTCTTCAAAGGTGTTGGGCGGAACCATGCAAGGTTCCCCATCTGTTCTGTTTCACCTGGTTCAATTTCGTCCTTTTAACCTTTGGAAAAATAACCAGAGGAAAACCCATCATGTTGAAGCGTGGTTTCCTTAATTCGCACTCGCCGGCGACACGGCGACCTACGAAATCTGAGAAAGGCAAAGCCCCAGTCTGTACTCCAGATGTAACTCCGACAAAGGAATTGGATTTAGATAATCGTATAAAAGAGGTCTTTGGTCCGCTAGCTCCTGATGATCTTGAGCTAATTAAGGCCTCGTTACTTGATGACTTCAATCTCAACTATATGATGGCGTCAGAGTTGGCTTCCGACGATATGGATTGTGAACTGTTTTTGGGTAAGGAAACGGGGTTGTCGTCAACATCGTCTTCTACTGGGAAACTTGATAAAGAGGAAGACTCTTCTGCATCAGTTTTTGTGGATTTTTCTCCAAATAAAGGCAAGATTAAGGACCAGAGAGCAACCACCGCATCTCTTAACGATGCGTGGGGGAGAAGTGAAGTGATACGGCGGTTAAAGGGCAACTATCAACGGCTATGAATTGGGAATCGGTTACACTCGTGGAAGAGGGTTCGTCGTCCTCATCATCTTCTACAAATCGAAAAGTATCCAAGATAACTTATTCTCGAGAGGAATTACTTCAGTTACGGCAAAGTTCGGATGTAAAGTTACCCGCGGGGCTGATGACTAAAGAGAAGAGGGAGGTCCCTCATCAATTTGTTACAAGTAACAGGAAGGCCAAGGGGCACCTCTGTCATCCCCTAAATTTTCTACTACTACATTTCAGGGTCACGTGAAGATGGGCAAAAATAGCATAGTCCTCCCTCAATCGATATCTAAGCGTTTGCAGAATGGCGTAGTTTATCGGTTTTGTCATTCTAGAACTTGTGCTATATATGGTGGATGTCAAGATGACGGATACTAATAGTGGTAGTTCGTCGTCTGTGATGGCTTCGCTGGTTATGGATTCTAGGCAAGCGTCCGGTACGCCGTATATGGAACATGTTGACAGAATTCTGCAAAACACAAACTTGCAGTTATTGGAGAAGTTTGCGACTTCGGCAATGGTTACCTCAGTTCCGGTGACAGCTAATCACGTGCTTCCGGCAGGCGATGTTTCGAGGATTCCTCACTACAGTTCCAGGTAACTCGACACGTGGAGCTTTGCATGGAACAAAGGGCAGAAGATGATGAAAACGTGGCCATGTCTGGGTCTGCCCATGCCATGCGTAAGGACACGTTGCAAGTCTCAAAAGGTTAGCGCGGTGGTTTAGCATCCGCTGCTCATGTTGATGGAACTGAGAAGGAGATGGTTCATGAGTTTTGTGGGCCTTACAAAGGAGATGATAGCAATGGGCCAAGTTTGACTGATACTCCATTTCGTAGTTGGAACGGCCATTGTAATCTCACCTTTTTGTTTTTTGTTTTTTTTTTCCAAACCCTCTTTATTTTTTTTAGGTTTTTAAGATTTTATACATAATATAAAAGGTTTTTACGAAAATCACCCATACTGTTCATTAGTGAATAATTTTGTGGAAGAACGTTTTTCCATAATCTATCATTTAAGTAGATTTTTTAACCATTTATAGTATTTATTTCATTTTTTGTCAAAAAGTTTACTTAAATGATAGATTTTGGAAAACCTTTTTCTGTAAAGCTGTTTAAAATGATGTTTTTTAGTGGACATTGCGATCGATTTTCTTAAAAACTTTTCATATTTTATATAAAATCTTAAAAATCAAAACAAAAAGAGGGATTTGATGAAAGAGTGGGGTTGCAATAGCCGTTCCCTTTGGTAGTGGGCCGCCTGCCAAGTAACGACTCCAGCACATGTACAAAGCAAGCCGGGCCCAAATTTAAAAGAAGAAGGATTATTCTACTTAGTGGGCAGGACAAAGCTGGAGAAAACTTTACTAATCAGGTCATAGCGGGACATCTCCAAATCAAGGTGAATGGAAAGCGGAAGCGGGAAATAGATAAGCTGGTCGAAATGGGTCTGCCACCTCGCAAGGTTAAACCAAAAGCCCTTATGTGAAGTAGTGGGTGGGGTGTGGGAAGAGACTTCTGCGTCTTTGCCTTCTTGGTTTTGTGGAACTAAATCCTACTTTTGCTAAGAAATTCGGTTCTTTGGATGTGTGCATCGAGGTGAGCTTTTTATTTTTATTTGGTAGTTATTAGCTATCTAATCTTTTCTGTAAGCAGATCCTTTTGTATGTTCCTAGGGCAGAGGTTCAGAATGCTCTTTCTTAGTTATGTTGATTAGGTTGGGTTTTCTTGCTGTTCAGTGGAACTCCAGAACTTCTAGGCCCTAGTTTTTTAATTTTTTTGTTATTGAAATGAAGTTCTAGGTCCTATGTATGTTAAAGGCCTTAGTAAAAACAAAATATAAAAACCACAATATGATATGATAATAATAAAACTAGGGCTCTCAATCCAACTGAGCTGAGTCAAGCAGAGTTCAAGTGGGCCCAATTTTAATCACTTTTCAAAAAACAAACAGGGTCCACACATCCATACTAAAATATTATGGGGTATCATCACAATAAAAATCATTCCTACATCCATTCATTATAGGGTATCATCACAATCCTAATGTTTCACCGGGTCCACACATCCATACTTAAATATTACATCATATGTTGAATTAAGTTACATGTCCACGACTCAACATTAAACATAATTAGTACATAAATAATATTGTTCAAAGAAGAATACCTACATAACATAGTCTCACATCATCATTCACCATGATCATATATCTCAACATAGGAACTATAGCAATTGAAACTTTATGAAGCTAATGCATCTCCTTCCTTGGTTAACTCTGCAAAAATGGATATAATGAGACAAAGCCTAATAGGATATAATTTTCAAAAAACTACACTAAGGTTTTAAATTCATGAAACATATATGATCGTATAAAGAAAGATATATACCTATGTGAATGCAAATGAAACCATCCCCTTTTTTCCGAACGTTAATAAATCCCTTAAACCTTTTGTAATCTATTTCTCAAAGTATACCATTTTTTCTATCAATTATATGTTTCGAATGAATACCTTAGATGATATGTGAGGCTGAATTTTAACTCAACCTCAACCAACCAAAACCTCCCCAAAGGGGTCCTTGCGTGGAAATGGGATGTCCATGCCACCCATGAATTTGGGGTAACATTAAGTACATATATACCAGGACTAAAGAGGGAAAAACACCAAGTAACCCAAACTCTATGACCTTCCAATATCATTTTAGGCATTCCTATAACCAATAATTAAATCTGTGTCCTCAATGAAAATTGTTTCAACCCTAAATCATTTTTTTTTTCCAATTTATGAATTTCATTTATGATATAACCACATTATTTGTTCAAGGAAGAGCCATTTTTCCACCATCTCATTTCCAAAATTTTATCAAGTATATCAACATAACACATCTTACCAAAATCAAGAATTTTAAAGCAAGACAATATCCCATGTGAAATTTACAATATACTTTATCATAAAGAAAATTAAGGAAGATATTATATGAAATTCCTATAAATTCTGAAAATTTATATAAAAATTACCAATTACAATACTAAAGCTTGAAAATCACATATATAATAAAAGTTGAATTTGGGTGTATGAGATTTTTCGTTGCTTATCCTTTTATATGAGAAGATTTTGCATTTCTTTAAAATAAAAAAAAAAAAATGGTAAAGGTCAATAACTGATATCGACAATGAGTAGTAGTGGTGAGGAATTAAACAATTTAGATTAGCAATTAGGACACCTCAGTGACCATTTGAAAGAAATTTCCTGTACTTAATCTTATAGTGAAATATCCAAAACATCCCTAGCCTCAATCCTTTTATCCATAAATTAGTTTTTCACGCAATTGTCTCCACATCTTCTGTAAATGGCATGGATAATATCATCGCCACCTATGACGAGATTTTCAATCAAATCATACTCCGTATTATGTACGTTATGGGTTTTTTTAATATAAATTTAATTAATATAGAGAAAGAGAGATCGAAGGAGCTCCCTGGCTTTCATGAGACAAATAAAATTTAAAACTCATCAGCGAAGTCGAGACAAACCTTTCTTTGGAAGAGCTAGCTGCTGTATGGTGTTATTAAGGTCGCCCATCCAAAATGATTGTTTATTGGTGAGTTGCATCTCAAATAGTTGGTCTTCGTGCACTTCCTCCAGCTTTGGTGTGCTCACGAAACCAGAAGAGAAAGTGTTCAATGTAGGGCAATCAGAGACATACACATCCACCAATGATGGCAAGTCAAAATCATAGGGGCCTTGACAGAAGCTTATGAGATTTGGTAGATGATAAAGTTCCAAACGTTTTAATTGAGGGATCACTATCTCATCCATTCTTTCTTCTTCTTCTTCTTCCTCCTCCACTCCCTTTGCAACTATTTCTTCCAGCATGTTGCAGTATTCTATATTTAGTGTTTCAAGGTGCACAAGAGCTCTTACCATGGAAGGATAGAATAGATTTCTCAAACTGCCACAATGCCTAACTGTTAGCGATTTTAGGTTTTGACAAAGATTTAATTTGTCCAAGCCTGGATACAAAACCTGCAAACCAATAGAATTGTGTTAGAATTAATTTCTCCAAGCTAGGACATAAAACCTTCAAACAACTAGAATTGTGTTAATATGTGACATGTTTCAATATTCATTAGATAAAAAATGAAATTTTTATTGTTAAGAGTGGTTAATTTTTTCCCTCTTGTTTTCTTAAATTTGAAGTTCATACCTTATCACCAAAGAGCTGTTTCAATTCAGGTTGATCTTCCAAAACCAAATGTTTTGAATCAAAGTGCAGCACACTGTGTGTTTCCTCATCATAAAGCCCTTCTCCATCAAGTAACTCTACTAGTGAAGCACAACGTTGTATAGTGAGCTCTTCTTGTGGCAAGCTTGATGGGTCATCATTCAACGGTTCGTCACACTCTTGCACACGCATCTCTCTTTGTTCACATAAGGACCCGGCTGGCAGTTGACTAGGCTCTATCTGTTCGACATTGTCGTTATGCAAGGGTTCTAGTACTTCTATGTCTGCAAATGTGACCTGCAAATAACACATTGTATGAATAATAGTTACTAATTCTAGACATTCTAAATATATCTAATTTATAAACTTATAAATGGTCATAAACCAGAATCATGTCGAAGTATTTCTTTCTGCACTCTGTTTTTTCTTTTTTTTTTTTTAATTTTTTTTGAAAATTTAAAATTCCAATATCTCTCAAATAATATGACAAAACAATTTTTTTTTTTTTTTTGGTCAATCATAGAAGAAGACAAAACAAATTACTGATGATTAATTAACGGAAGCACTCCATGAAATATGTTACTAAGGGCAGAGGGGAGGAGGTTGAGTGGGGTCAGTCAACTGAGTAACCGACCCCCTTCACTTTTCGTATATATAATACTTGTATACAAATGTTTAACTTAATTTCATTTCTACCCTTATAAAATTATTTTATTACCCCCTCTTAATTTCTTCTTTAGTTTTTGTACCCCACCTCATTTTATTTTGTCTTAATTGAGGCTGCTTAATTCAAAAGTAGGTATCTTAGGCTTTTAGTTTTAAATTTTTTGCTCTAATGCATGCGGCTAGATTAGTTTGCATGTGGATCCGTCAATTTAAGAAAAGTTATTATGATTTTTATCACTTCAATTTTATGGAGATGAAGAAAGTGAGCGCATGTGTGCGCAAACATCCTTGAGAGAGAGAGAGAGAGAGAGAGGGAGAGACCTCTATGCTTTTCAACCTTTTAACTAAAAAATTGAAGGGGACAAAATAGTAATTGAAATTCTGATATATAATACTAGTACTTTGACCCAGAGTGGGGTGAATGGGTCTTTAAAAATTTGCTAAGTAATTAATTTACCCAATACAATTTTCTATAACAGTTAATCATCAAATCATGTAATTGCATGCTAAGTATTTAATATATGAAAATATGATGAGTTTGATTAACCAACTCAACTAAATATATCAATGATATATTTTGATCAAGCAAGTTAACAAAACTCAAATCAATAACAAAATACACAAGCAATTTTTACGTGAAAAACCCTAAAAGGGAAAAATCACGGGACCTCGTCCAATTTGAGCAATCCTATGAGCAATCAGAGAATACAAGATTTACCCGACACACGACAGACCAAGTCTTACTCTACGCGACACTCCTCGAGTCTTATTCCGTACAACGCTTCTAATCTTCGATTTATAGCCACACTTGTCAATTCCCTCGAATTTGCCTCATATGAATCCACTCCCATGGACTCACAAGTCTGATCTTCGTCGCAACGGCTCCGATAAGCATCGGCCACACACACTCAAGGTTGTGTTTAGGATGTGGTTTGTAGCATTAGATCATGAATATGAGATGCAACTATGCTTATAGAGAAGATGATGAGCTAGCTTTATACAGAAAAGCGTTTTCTTCTTATGCTGGAAATAAGTGGATGATACCTACGTAGGGTGAGTTGAGCTCGATGGATGCTAATAGAGTTTAGGAGTTAGTTGATCTTCTACAATGGTAGATAATTCAATTAACAAGTATAAGGTGCGCCTCATGGTAAAAGGTTAATGCCTAATGTGTAGGTATAGACTATATAGAGACCCAAATGGTGAGGTTTGCTTCTATTTGCCTAATCCTAGTTGTTGTCGCATAATTGGATTTTGGACTTTTCTAGATGGATGTTAAGATGATATTTCTCAATGGAGAACTAGACGTAGAGATCTATGTTAGATCAACCAATGGGTTTTGATCCATATTGATTAACTAGTGGGTTTTTGAGGTCAAGGGATAAGAGCGCAACGAGTGCTTGCTCACTATTCTGTCTACGATCTTAAACAATCATCTAGGCAATGGCATTTGAGGTTTCATGATTCCATTATCATTGTGGGTTTTGTGATAATTGAACACATTGCATGTCTCTTGAGTGGTCCAGTGGAAATATCCTTATTTTTTCCTTCATATGTTGCTGACATCTTTACAGTTGGGAATGATATAGAGACTATTGTCGCTACTAAGAAGTGGTTGTCCTCTATTTTGAGATGAAGGACATGGGTAAAGTAAATTGTGTGCTTGGAGTTAAGATTGTTAGAGATTTTTCTAAGAAGCTTCTCGGTTTGTCTTTAGAGACTTACATTAGGAAGATTCTTGAATGTTTTTGCATATATAACTCTAAACCCATTGACATTCTAATAGTAAAAAGCTGCACCTTAACTCTAAACTAGTTTTCTAAAACTAATGAGGAAAAGAATCACATGTCCACAACGCCATATGTAGCTACAATAGGAAGTTTGTAGTACGCGATGCTGTGTATGCGTCTAAACATGCATGTATTTGGTATTGTTAGTCATCATCAGAGTTTCCTTGAACCCGTTCTTTGGATAGCAGCAATTAAGTTTCTTCAATACCTATGTGAGATCGCTGACACTATCCTATATCATCATAGTGGAGACTTAGGACTAAGAGGTTAGTTACAGCGATGGAGATTAGGCTATTTATTGAGATGTGCATGAGTCCACCTCAGGTTATATGTTTATCCTTGGAGGTGAAGGTGCTTCTTTTATGGTAAGAAGCTGACTCGCATTGCCTTGTCCCCAATGGAGTCGAAGAATATAGCTTGCTCAACGGTTGTTCAGGATGTTGTTTGGTAAAGATGATCTTTGCAACGTCTAGGTTTTATAGCTTATGAGGAGCTTGTAATTTTGATTATGTATCAATCCTAGAGTGTGCAAATGATCCCTAGTATTATTGTAGAACCAAACACAGAGATATTTTATTGTACTTTGTTTGAATTAAATATAGTTGCGCAAAGGGAAGTGGTCTTGAGGCATGTCTCCACTGGTAGTGTGGTAGCTGATCCTATGATTAAGCCAATTGCCAGACATGTTTTCCATTCTCATGTGAGGAGAATGGAACATTGTAGGATTTGATATGCTCAGACATTTAATTTGTGATTGACATTATTATTCTGGTATTGATATTCATTCTTTGTGTTTTATAGAATGTTTATGTCATTTGTGTACACATCTTTGCAATGTCACCGGGCTTGAATCGACCCACTCACATGAGTGATTCACCTTGGCGCTGAGTTAGCGAGCAAGATGAGACATTTATATCTTTGGCACTTAGATGGCGAGCAAGATATACAGTTGCTATATTATATATCGTCTTAGATTGAGCTAAGATGAGATCTCTATTAGATCGAACATAGAGTTTTTCCACAACTCTATGTAGCCTGTTTATAGCCGAATGTGAGATTTCAGGTAGGCGCTGAGAGAGCGACTGGGCTGGAAAACTCAGGTCAAGCGCTTTAGTAGCGATTGGACTAAGATTCGTATGGCGTTCTTTTGCTTCTTCTTCTAGTGACATGCTCATTTTTATGAGTTAACGCCATAGCATACATTTCATACTGTATGTGCTCTATAGCGACCGATAGTAGGAGTGATGAATGGATCCCTACTTCATCACTGTGTGAGCCACATGGATCACTTTGATCCGTTTTTGTGCCCTTTTTGACCTGAGACTATGTCATGAAAAGGATACTTTATAACACTACTTTAGCGTGTTTTCCAAAGGCCAGGAAACAATTCGGTCTTATAGGGGCATGTCTAGGAAAGCGGTTGAGTTGAATTGGATTGGCAAGAGGGCTTAGGGAAGACGATTTGATATTACACCATGCTTTGTGACTCATTAGCTGGCCAGCGTCTATGTCATATTTGTGATGATATGGGACATGGGTACATTGCATATATGTGGGATGCAGCACTGCTTTTATATTTATGAGGGATTAAAGAGTGCTTGATCCGGTGTTTTATGGATTGTCTAGGGCATATATGAGATGCCTTCGAGTGATGCGTTCTTGTTAGTTTGGTGATGACTTAACATTTTCGCTCCTATGTTTGTACGTTCTTCTCGTGAGGTCGCACGCTACATTTCCTGTATGAGGAGATGAGTATTGGGAGAATGAGAGAGATTTTGGAGTTAACTTACCCTACGTGGGCGAATGGGAGATGTTAATATTTGGGTCGGGTATGTGACCCATACCCATGGTCCGCCCACATGCGGGTAGTGGACCTCATAAGTGTTTCCTATTAAGTGGGTTTCCTAGTGTGTGTGGAACCCTAGTCCTATTAGGTTTAGGACTTATAGGAAACTATTTAAGGTGGCTTTCTCCATAGATTAGGGTTAGCCTCTCTATGCACCCTCTATCATTCTGTACAGCCACTCTCCCCTCTCTCTCTCTAGTATTCTCTCTAAGGCATCACATGGCTTTATGGATTTGGAAGCGTGGAACAAAGGGAGGACTCTAGTAGCGATCCCTACGCCTTACACAGCGATGGTAGAGCGTACACGAAGGATTGGTTCGTGTTCACAGCATTCAGATGGCGTACGGCAACCCGCGGGCTAGTAACGATAAGCGACGGTCTTTCTCGGGTCTCTTCCGCAAGAGGTAAATTTTAGACCCATGATTTATTTGCTATGTGCAATATGCATAAATTGTTTACAATGATATCAGAGCCAGGGTCGTGCCGGCGCCGAGGTGGGGATGTTAGTATCCCACATCGGTTGCGAACGATGCCTAAGATAGGCTTATAAGACGGCGTTGGACACCTTTTTAATGAGGCGCCTTTTGGGCATAGGGCCCATAAGGACAAACCCGTGAGGCCGGCCAGTGGGCTGGACTAGAGTGGACAATACCTTGAGTATGAGGAGCTTGTTTAGAGCGGACAATACCTCGAGGTGAGGGGCTAGGCCGCGCGTCTTACAATAGGAGACATCTATATTCTCGTAGTTAACTTATATAGGAAACATTTTTCTTTATATTTCATTAGAGTTCTATGCAGGGTTATTCTTTAACTTTTCATTGTGAATAGATATTTTTTCATCAAAACTTTAAATGAAATAACAAGATTTATTGGTTTTCAATCGTTAGAGGTTAGAATTTGGTAAGCTTAAATTTATTGTTTTTCTCCATAACATGTATGATGATCATTTCATGATTATGATATACTTACGAAATTCATCAATATTACTTTGATTTGTGCAAATAGCTTACTTATTTTATTTTATTTTACTCGAACTCATCAATTACCAAAATATAATACTTTTAACTTATTAAGCAACGACATTTTTGTAAATTAGTGACAACACATATCTTCAATAATGATTAATTTTTTTTTTAATGTAAATTTTCATTCAAATTGTTGAAGTTTTATGGTTAATCAATATAATATTGTGTTACTATATATTATTGGGAATTATTATATTCTAAATTTATTTGTGACTAACTTAAAATTTTTCAAATTTGATATACTACTCACTATAAGTTTCATTGGAAGTAAACATCAAACCAAACCGACATTAATATTATTGAAAAATAATCATGTGCAACGCACGTGTGTCTACATCTAGTACAAGAAAGTACCTGAAGGAAGGTTTTGAAAAAAAAAAAAAAGGACTTTGGGTAACACACGTACAATTGATGTGCAAATTAAACACGAATAAAAAAAAGATCATAAAAGCAGGGCAAAATTTGATGAAAGAAGTTTAGTTTAAACTTTATTCATTAGGTAATAGTGTAAATAATCATGTTTTACTATAAAAAATTCAAGAGTCAAGATGTACCTTTCTTGGAAATAGTTGTTGTATGGTGTTAGTATGGTTATCCATCCCACTCGTCTGGTTAAGTCCTTCAACCACTTTCTCTAACTTTGGTGTGCTTAGGAGTCCGAAAGAGAAAGTCTTCATTTTAGGGCAATTATGAACATACACATCCTCCAGCAATGGTAGGTCAAAAGTATAGAGACCTTGACAGAAGCTTGTGAGGTTTGGTAGACAACGAAGGTTCAAAAATTTCAATTGAGGGATCATGATCTTATTTGTTCTGTCTTCATCGTTCTCTTCCTTCACAACTATTTCTTCCATCATTTCACATTCTACTACAATTAGTTGTTCTAGGTGGACAAGACCTCTAGCCATGGAAGGATAGAATAGATTTCTCAAACTGCCACAACCCTTTACTTCAAGCAATTTTAGGTTTTGAAAACCTATAGTTCCTTGGTGAGCGTTCTTGCACCATATGTCTTTCAACTTGTTCATGCCAAAGAGTACCAATTCCTCCAAACTAGGAAGTTCAACCTGAAATTAAACCCATAAAATTATGTTAATTTGCCACTTGTTTTAAAATTTATGAGATAAATAAGGAATGTTTTATTCAGAGAATGGTTAAATTTTTTTTGGCTCAGTTTTCTTTTAAATAAGAAGTTCATACCCTTTCATTGAAGAGATGTTGAGAGTCAGTGTGAAGGTTGACCTTCGAGAGGATTTCTCCAGATCCTACATCAATTGCCTTCAGGTTCTCTGTGTTGAGAAAATTGGAGGCCACAATATTCGCTTTGGGGAAAACACTAATGAGGTTTGGCAATCCTTGAAGTGTCAATCGACATAGTTGAGGGAACTCAATCTTACCCATGGCTTTTTCATCTCTGTCTCCTTCACCGTCTGCAACAATTTCTATCATCATCTCACATTCACATATTTTTAGTTCTTGGAGTTGCTTAGCACTTTTGGCCATAGGAGGTGAAAACAAATTCCTCAAGCTGTTACAGTTCATAACATGTACAGTACTTAGGCTTTGAAAAAATTGAATTCCTTTGGGTTCTCTCTTCAAAATATGTTTCAATTCAGGTAGATCTTTCAAACTCAAATATATCAATTTAGAAAGCACAGCCTCTCTTTCGTCAACATTCAGCCCTTCTACTTCAAATACCTCTACCAGTGAAGCACAAGAATATACAATGAGTTCTTCTAGGTTTCCCAAACTTCGTAGTGAACTTGATGGGACAACATGCAACAATTTTCTACAGTCTTGCACACAAATCTCTCTTAGTCTACATAAGAAATCAACTGACAGTTGACTATACACGATCCGTTCCACATTATTGTTATGCAAGATTTCTAATGTACTTCTGCTCCACGACCAATTGTACGTCTGCAAACAAGTAAACAACCCATTGTATTAATGATAGTGAATTATTAACTTTCTGAATATTTAATATATAAATTTAATAAGTGCTAGGAAACCAAAACCATGTCAAAATATTTCCTCTTCTTTTTCGTTTTAAAATTGCAAAATCTCACAAACAGGATGGCAAAATAGATCTACTGATGGTTAATTTTTTAAAGCAGTCCATAAAATATGTTACAAAAGCCCTCCCAACTCTTAATTGACTATTGACTAAAGCTCAGTCTGTGTACACTGAAGTAATAAACTAGTTACATGGATTTTACCTAACACCCTCAAAACTGGGATGATTTTGAGGTGTTGGTGTCATGGCATGCATTTTATTAGTCCACCTTTTTTTTTTCCTGATCTTTTTCTCTTTCAAGTTAAATCATGTTGTGTTGTCCCTCACAAAACTTTCAAATTTTATAAGGTTTTCACTACTTTATGTCTTTCAGATTTTGGTACTTATTACATATAATTATGGTACAGGTGCAATTTCTTCACCCAAAGGATGTTGGTTTGAAGGAAGATCGAACATAAAAGTTTTATAAAAAATTATAAAAAATAAAAAAATCTAAATCTAAAGAAATAGAAAAGAAAATATTAGGCTAATCCTAAAAGCAAACAGTCAAATCTAATCAACCGTAACTGTTCCCAAATGGTCATTAATCCAATAATTCCATTGAATAATTCTGCAAACTCTTCTAACTAATATAAAGGCCAAGGTTGTTGCCAAAGATGGGTTCGGCGTATGGTCAGGGAAGAAGGGCATGTGACCTTTGGATCTTTACTTACAAATGGTCCTCCTTCCAAATCCAAAATAATACCACGGCCTGTCTATATTTGGTCACCCATTCGTCTAGGTTTCAGGGCAGGTCCCAAGGAGATGTGAGAATTTTCGTACTTTCGCCCATCTTATGACACATGACAAATCAATTTTTACTTGGGAACAAGATTTTTCAATCACCCAACCCCCACATTCATCGGATGGGTAGGCAGGCCCACGTGCTCCACACCACACATTTCCGAGAGTGGGTCAATCATATTTTTATTTGCTATTTCCTCCAGTCTTTTTTTATAATTTAATTTTTTTATAGAAATTCATTACAGTAGTATATAACTTTTTGTCTCGAACTCTAATTTACAATCCCTTTCCATATTTTTATTGGATGCAAAAAAAAAAAAAAAAAAAAAAAAAAAAAAAAAGGGTGGGTAGTGGAATTTCCAAAGCCACTTAGAAACTGATTAGTGTTGACAAATATCTAGTAAGGATGTACAAACCCAAAAAAAATGATTACATAACGGTAGTGATTGACTAATAACAAAAATTAAACTTATAATAGTATCAAACACGCGAAAAATGCATATAGAAATCAAAAGATTCCAATCTGTCAAATGGACGAAAAGAAAAATCATGTTCCACATAATTTCACACTTATTATACTATACATTCTGTCCCAAGTCTACGGATCCAACTTTGCCACGGGTATTTTGATAATTTCACACTTATAACTTATAGCCCTAGTACTATATGTGTATTATGGCAGGGTGCGGCCATCTTAAGTTCTTGTATCTCTTTTTGTGAATAACATAGTGAAAGTTGCAGTGACTCTGTAGACATAGATTGAGTTTTGTCGAACCACATAAAATCTGTCTTTCTTTTGTTTTTTATTTTTGTTTCTGCGTTTTATTGTTTCTCATAAATCCTGGGTTAGGAAAAATTCTTTAATAGATCGATATGGCATTTTGAGACAGAAAAAAATTGACGTCTAATTACTGATGTAAAAAATTGAGGGTTGGCCCAATGAAAAAGGACTTTTTGGCAAAATAAATGCTAAAATCTGAGAGTGAAGTTTTAAAGAGATTACGCGAGAATTTGTAATATTTTTGTTTACAATTGTATCAATGGGGATTCTGTAAGTAGTGTAAGCAAACATTTTTCTTTTTAATTCTATATATTCACATGAATTTGATTCTTATCTTAGCATTGTTTAGATCTTATTCCATGAATTGATAGATTAGAATTAACCAACCAATGGAGAATGTGTATTCTTAGGATACATATTCATCATTGGAAAATAGTGGACCTATGATAGAATAGATTTTCAACAATACCTAATGCTTCTTTCATTTTTATGAGGAAGCACACTTAAGAATGATGGTTATAGGTTATTCTGGAGGGTTACAACTTGAAACTTACACATCTCCATGCGCCCAGAGATGTTTTCGGGATTAGACATTCATAGTAGTCGAAATGCAATCATTCCACATGGTTTTTTTTTTTTTTTTCCTAAATAACGTTTTTGGTTTTCCAATGCCCTTCTGACTGTTACAATCGCAATTGGTAAACCTCCTCATTCATTTACAACTTCCTTTGTTTTCAGATGAAGATCAAGAAAATTAATGGAATTCCCTGCCACCTCATTGAAAAGATTCCACGCAAAACCTCGTTTTCCACGCAAAATTCTAACGAGGTTTTATCTCATTACACGCATCTTGGCTTGTGATGTTAGCATGACTTTGCGACCCTTAACCTGCTTTAGCCTCCAGAAAGAATTCCAATTATCTCCAACGTGAACCTTACCCAAAGATTGTCCAATATTATATGGATCCTCATATCCATTTGTCTCTTACACAGCTATGTTGGGTATTGACTCAGATTCTCACCATTTGGTGATGAATGAGTAGGCTTCTACCAACTGTGCAAATGAAAGATGTACAAAGAGCACTGAATGTACCTAAAGCTCTTCTATAAATAGGGGAGCTTATTTTTATCAAAATCATCCCATTCCATATAATCCCATCCTTGAGAGAGAGAGCTTTGAGAGAGAACTTTGAGAGAGAGTTGTAATTCTCCAATTAATAGTGAAATCCACTGCCCATGGATGTAGGCAAATTGCTGAACCACGTAAATAGATTGTGTCTTTCTTCTTTGCATGTGTCTATTGTTTGTTTATCGACCTCGGGCACAACAAAATGATATCAGAGTTTCCAAGTTCAAGAATTGAGGAGCTGTTCAATTTTTGCCCAGGAATCAAAGTGTTAGAAACTCAGTTTTGAACACACCAATGCATAGAGCTCATTCCCACGATCGTTTTGATATAAAGAATGACCAAAACGGAGCCCGAATGCACCCACAATTACTGGTCAAAGTTGCAACGAAAAGTCAACTTCGTCTACTTTGGCAAGTGTTCTGGTCAAAGTCAACGCCTAGTCAGCATCCAGTTAGCGCCTAGTCAGCAAAAGAGGCCATGATTGAGTGTGATGCGCTTGTGATTCCCCAACGATCTGAACGGTCAGATCAGGGTTCAATTTGTTTTGGTAATATCTAAGCCATCTGAAGTCCATTTTTGGCGATCTAATAGTGGTTTCCAGCTATTTGGACTTTTATGGACTCATCTGTACGGTTAGATTTTGCAAATTAGATTCTGAAAATTAGTTTCAGAATAGGATCTCATGGCAGAAGTTGTAGTGAACAAGGCGACTGAGTCAATCAGTGGCTCTGTACGAAGGACCGCAGTATCCAACGCAAAGTTCGAGGTGGAGAAGTTTGATGGAACCAATAACTTTGGCATATGGTAGTGTGAAGTTATGGATATTCTCTACTAGCAGGAATTAGACATTACACTTGAAGACAAACTAGTAGATATGGGAGAGAAGGAGTGGAAGCAGATCAATCGACAAGCATGTGGCACTATCAGATTGTGCCTTGCCAAAGATCAAAAATACTTCGTGATGCAAGAGACTACTGTAAAAGAGTTGTGGAAGAAACTCGAGGACAAGTTTATGACGAAGAGCGTAGAGAACCGACTCTACCTGAAGAAGAAGCTCTTTCGGTTCGAGTACAAAGGATGTATTTCCATGATCAAACACTTAGACAGTTTCAATAAAATTCTTATCGATTTATTGAATCTAGATGTTGAAATCAAAGATCAAGATAAAGCCCTGTTGTTACTAAATTCCTTGCCCTAGTGTTATGATCACCTAACAACCACGTTGTTACATGGGAAAGAGAAAATTAGTTTTGATGACATTTCCAACGCCTTGGTGAACAACGAGTATAGAAGGAAAGATAAGGTTGCTCACAAGGACTCATTGTCACAAGCGTTGACAGCCAGAGGCAGAACGAACAACAGGAGATCTGGAAGGCGAGGAAGATCTCGCTCAAAATCAAAGGGGAATTCATCTGACATAAAACGTTTTGAGAAAGATAAGTATGCCAATTGTCACAAAAAAGGGCACTAGAAGAAAGATTGCTCTAACAAGGGTAATAAAGAGTTAACAATGAATGTTGCGAGGAATGGAGGTGACGAGGAAGAATTTGCCTTCACAGTATCATCATTAAGCGACCATTCAGATGAATGGATTCTTGATTCTAGAAGTTCCTACCATATATATCCGAATAAGCATTGGTTCTCGAGTTTACAAGAGTTCGATGGAGGAGTTGTACTGATGGGCAATGACAATGCTTGTAAAACAAGGGGGATTAGAACAGTCCGATTGAAGATGCACAATGGTACTGTCAGAGTTCTCACAGATGTTCGGTACGTACTAGACTTGATAAAAAATCTCATCTCACTAGGAGTTTTAGATTCCAGCAGATACAGGGTGACTATGGAAGGTGGAGTTCTTAAAGTTGCACAAGGTGCATTGGTAGAAATGAAGGGCACTCGAAAGGGAAATTTATATTTCCTAGACGGGTCTACAGTCACAGGGAGAGTGGCTATCTCCACCAGCTCAGAGGATGATGCAACTGACGATTATAGACTTTGGCACATGCGCTTAGGGCATATTAGCGAGAAAGCCTTGCAAGGGTTGATCAGGCAAGGTCTATTGAAAGGCGCTAAAACTAGGAAGCTTGGATTCTATGAGCATTGTGTAATAGGCAAGCAGACAAGAGTAAAGCTTGGCACCACTGTTCACCGCACCAAAAGAACTCTGGATTACATTCACATGGATGTTTAGGACCTTAAAAAAAAATGCTTCATTAAGGGGTAAACACTATTTTGTGTCATTTATTGATGATTTCTTGAGACGAGTGTGGTTTATACTATGAAGCACAAAGGTGAAGTTCTGGATATCTTCCTAAAGTGGAAGAAGATGATTGAGACCCAGACAAGTAAGAAGATCAAGAGACTCTGCTCAGACAATAGTGAAGAGTATAAATCAGATCCCTTCTTTAAAGTGTGCTAGAAAGAAGGGATAGGGATAGTAAGGCATTCACAGTTCGTGACACACCGCAGCAAAATGGAGTAGCAGAATGCATGAATCGTACTCTGGAGGAGAAGGTCTGGTGTATACTATCACAATCTAGACTAAGCAAGGCATTCTGGGGTGAGGCATTGAATTATGCTAGCCATATTGTCAACAGACTACCTACTGCAGCACTTGGTGGGAAAACACTAGTGGAGGTATGGTCTGGAACACCTGCTACTGATTATGATCGGTTACATGTATTTGGATGCCCGACATATTATCACGTTATAAAGTCCAAGTTAGATCTTAGAGCTAAGAAAGCAATATTCTTGGGATGTAGTGAAGGTGTCAAAGGATACAAAATTTGGTGTCCTGAATCTAAGAAGATTATCCTGAGTAGGGATGTTACCTTTGATGAATCTATAATGTTGAAAGATCCTTAGACAAAGGAGGATCGGCCAAGTACCTCAGAGCAGGTGGAGTTTGTTCCAACAAAGAATGTTCTGATGGTTGATAGTCTTGGAGAAAATACTGTCGACAACTCTGGACAAGAGTCTGACCAAAGTTTCGATGAGAATGAACCTCCAGTGGGTTTACACCAAGAACCTTATCAGACGGAATCTATTACAACCAGCAAACCGAAAAGGGTTATCAAGCCACTAGCTCGATATGCTAATGTAGTAGCCTATGCATTTCCGGTTATCGATGATGATGTTCCAAGCACTTTCAAAGAAGCCATATAGGGTGCAGAAAGTGTAAAGTGGAAGGAGGCAATGGGTGAATAGATGGAATCACTTCACAATAATCGAACTTGGGAGTTGGTGCAACTTCCAAAAGGCAAGAAATCAATCGGTTGCAAGTGGGTTTATACCAAGAAGGAAGGCATTTAAGGAAAAGACAGCATCAGATTCAAAGCTAGATTAGTGGATAAAGGGTATATACAGAAGGAAGGAATAGACTACAATGAGGTATTCTCACCTGTTGTAAAGCACTCGTCTATTCGCATGCTACTAGCTTTGGTTACACAGTTTGATCTCGAGTTTGCCCAACTTGATGTCAAAACTACCTTCTTACATGGAGATCTGGAAGAAGAGATATACATGTCCAAGCCAGATGGTTTTAAAGTTGTTGGCAAGGAAAATTGGGCTTGTAAGTTGAAGAAATTGTTATACTGATTGAAGTAGTCTCTAAGACAGTGGTACAAGCGATTTAATCGTTTTATAGTTGAAAAAGGATACACAAGAAGTCATTTTGATCATTGTGTATATTTCTGTAAACTCACTGATGGTTCCTTTATCTATTTGCTCTTATATGTGGATGACATGTTGATTACGTCTAAGAGTAAGGTGGAGATTGACAAACTGAAGGCTCAGTTGAAGGGTGAGTTTGAAATGAAGGATCTTGGAGAAGCAAAGAAGATTCTTGGAATGGAGATCACGAGAGACAGAAAGAAGAGTGCAGTCTATTTAACATAGACACAATACTTGAAAAGGGTGTTACACATATTTGGAGTAGATGGGAAAACGAAATCTGTAATCACACTATTGGCCCCTTATTTTAAGCTTAGTGTGCTTTGATGTCTCTGCACATAGAAGATGAGCACAAGCATATGGCAGAGATTTCGTATGCAAATGCAGTTGGTGCTCTGATGTATGCAATGGTTTGTACGAGACCTGATATTTCACATGCTGTTAGTATGGTGATCAAGTATATGCATGATCCAGGAAAAGGTCATTGGTAGGTAGTGAAATGGATCTTACGGTACATTCATGGCATAGTTGATATTGGTTTAAAGTTTAAGAGAGATGACAAACTTGGACAAAATTTGGCAGGATATGTGGACTCAAACTATGCTGGTGACTTGGACAAACGTCGGTCAACTATAGGGTATGTCTTTACTCTTGCTAAAGGGCCGGTGAGTTGGAGGTCAACATTACAGTCAACGGTGGCTTTGTCTACTACAGAGGCAGAGTACATAGTAGTGACAAAAGCATTTAAAGAAGTTGTTTGGCTATATGGGTTGATTGAGGACTTGAGGATTGTTCAGAAGCACGTTGAGCTCTACTGTGACAGTTAAAGTGCTGTCCATCATTCCGGTACTAAGCACATAGATGTTCGTGTCCATTTTGTTCAAGAAATTGTGGAAGAAGGGGATATTCTACTTCAGAAGATTGGTACTGCAGAGAATCCAGCAAATATGCTTACCAAAGTGGTATCTAGGATTAAGTTCCAACATTGTTTGGACTTAATCAACATCTCTAGAAACTAAGTGCCTTTGGGTGCATAGCAGTGTTGATTGATCATTATGATGGATGGAATCCTCGCTAAGGTGGAGAATTGTTGGGTATTGACTCAGATTCTCACCATTTGGTGATGAATAAGTAGGCTT
Organism: Liquidambar formosana; assembly: GCA_039720395.1. Lineage (NCBI taxonomy): Eukaryota > Viridiplantae > Streptophyta > Magnoliopsida > Saxifragales > Altingiaceae > Liquidambar > Liquidambar formosana. The sequence continues at coordinate 14,292,309 of CM077834.1, read as the reverse complement.
CCACCAACTATGTAAATGGAAGATGCACAAAGAGCACTAAATGTACCTAAAGCTCTCCTATAAATAAGGGAGCTTATTTGTATAAAGATCATCCCATTCCATATAATCCCATCCTTGAGAGATAGTTGTAATTCTCCAATCAATAGTGAAATTTGCTGCCCGTGGACATAAGCAAATTGCCGAACCATGTCAATTGATTGTGTCTCTCTTCTTTGCGTGTGTTTAATGTTTGTTTCTCAATCCTGGGCACAATAGCCTAGTATCACATTCAGTTTACATAGTGCACTTAAGCAATGGTTTAAAGTGTTGAGTCCTAGTGTCTAAGTTTGTGTATTGGCAAATTATGGTTCCAAAACTATTTATTGTAACTAGCTACCATGTACATTTTGTGTCGTTTGAGATTACAGAAGATGTTGTGTAGCTGATCTCTCATATTTATTTGGAGCATCTCAACAATTTAGGCATGGAAAATGACCATAGTGGCCTCAAGATCATAGGTGGTTAGATTTACCCCTCGGTAATTTAGTGTTAATAGGGTTTTTCATGTGCCTTAAGTTATGTTTATATTCCTTAATTCTTTGGTAAGCTGAGAATTTTCTAAACTCTCAGGTTGTCTCATGTTCGAACGTGTTTCCTCGTTCGAACATTGAGTGATCCGAGAGTTCGGTAAAATCTCGGATACTCAACGTCCGAAAGTTGGAGACCTTGTTCGAATGTCAGTGAGCAAAAAAGTTATTTTGCTGATGTGTTACAGCACCTTTTTGGTGTCCTTTTCTCTTCATCTAACCCTAGGTATAAAAGGAATGTTTTATCCCTTACCTCATGATATCTCTCCTAATTGCCATAAGTAAAATTGAGAGAACCTAGAGAAAAGGAGAAGAGCCTTGTTATTGAGAAACAAATTGTTGTTTAGAAGCTCTTCCTTCCAAGAACCCTCCAAGCTTTCATTTATACCTTAAGGTTATGTTTGTTATGACAGAATGAAGGAGGGAATGGAATGGTGATTCCATTACCCCAAAAAGAGTAAGTGTTTAGTAGTCCAAGGGAATGGATTGGCCAATCTTTTGTGGGAGTCTATTCCATTATTGGAGAGAATAGCTAATATTCCTTCCTAAACGAATTACGAGGAATGACTATTCCCACCTTTTAAAGAATGAAAATCATTCAAATTGGGTCTCACATATTCTTTTCCATTCTATTCCCACCTGTGGATGCCGAAAATCGACTTGGGGGGGGGGGGAATTGAGTTTCTGTTTCCACTTTTAAAAGGTTTCAAAAAGCAAAGAATCACTACCTCATTTTTAGGGTACGAGAAAACTACTAAAAGATTTGTTTTGTAAAAACAAGTTTGACTCTATTGATGGAAAATAGGCAAGTCTTGAACAAAAAATAAGGATTCAGGGGCCAGGTTACGAAATGGGAAGGTTCTGAGCCGCGGCCCATAGGCACCCATTTCGCCCGATAAATCGGTCTCATTTATTAATTGCGCTTAATTAATTTCAACCATGCAATAACTAAAAATTAAGAAAATTAAAAGATAAAAACTAAGCTAAGTTGGACTTGGGCTCAAGTGAGCGACCTACGTACTTCTAACGAAAATCAAAGTCCACGTAGTTCGAACAACCATGTTGGGAGGAAGAGTTTCACTCCTCGTAGGACTCTATTAGAATTCAATCCATAATCAAACACTCATTTTTGAAAAACAACTTACTTTGAAATAAACAACTTTGATTTGAAAACTTGTTTGATTTAGGATCAAAACCCTAATATAATCCTAAGAATAATAAAACTCATGGGAGCATGCATCATCACATAAGGAATTACATTATGGCAATGGAGTTTAGAAATTATACCTGACAGAACTGAGTCGAAGTTCTATTTGCAACCTTGGGGTTTTTGAGTTGAAAATTGGGCAGAGCTTCCACACTTTCCAAGCTTTAAGATGGCCTCAAGGGAGGGAGTCACAAGTCGGGCAGAGCTTCCATGCCTTCAAGCTTTAGAATGGGTCATAAGCTAGAAGATACTAATAGGGACGTTCCCCACTAACTATTGAGCCCAAGCTCTTCTTTAGAATGAGTCTCAAGTGAAGAGATACTACTAGGAACATTCACCCCACCCTCAAGAACTCAAGCTCTTCATTTGCTTAGGAATACTCTACTAAGACTTGGTCCAGAATGAATGAAGGGAGGACCTCTATTTATAGTGAAAGGTGGGTGAAATGAATGGCAAGATTAGATCTAGCTAGGGATGATCCAAGGGCTTTAAAACACCCACAAGAGCTGGTTCCTATCTCAAACACTTCAAAAATCCAGAGGAAATTCGAATTCTAGCGAGAAAAGGAGTCTATTGGGCTCAAACTAGGGTAAAACCCTGTCAAAGGCCAACAGGCACCCTTGGTGGCCGTTTGGGCACCTTGGGTGGCTGTTTGGCCTTCCCTTGGTGGCCGTTTGGCCCCTCTTGGTGGCCATAAGGCTAGCAGTGGCTAGTTTGGTGCATTTTTTACTCCTTTTGTGCATTTTTGCCCTTCTATGTTATGTATTTGGTCCATTTCAAGTCCAAATTCATTGATTTTGGACTTAAAACGACCATGGCTCAATTATCTACTTAAAATCTGATTAAAAAAATCCTAATTGAGCCACACTTGATCAATTAATCAAGGTTTAAGCCCATATGGCTCATAGAGATCAATTAAGGCTCACCGGGGCAATATTAAGGTTTGAACCCTAATGGAGTCCTAGTTGCAATCAAACTCTCCCAAAAATAATTCCAAGCATTAACACACCTTAATTAAGACCCAATTGACATTAATGAATCATTAATTAAACTTAATTGGATCAAATTAAGAAGCAATTATAAGAAGGGTCGATGAACGGAGTCAAACCGAGCCTACTGGGACCATTTTTAAGCAAATCATCTTCAAACCTAACCAAATTTTAAAGCAAACCTACAAATGACATCCTAAGGTCATTAGGATCATTCCGGGATGAATTTGGTGAGAATTGGATATCGAATAAAAATTATGCAAGTGAAATGACATAAATGCCCTCCAAGTCGCAAAAGTTCTTATTAGCTATCAAGACTTAACCAAATTGAACCCCGGAAGAAACCATGGATTCTTTGGGATGTATAGAGATTAACTAAAAAGATTTAGTGACAAAATGATGCAATTCTCTACATGTGATAATGCTCCTAAGGTGGAAAGGTCAAATGTTAGGGGATGAAAATGGCGTGTCTACACCATCCCTTAGAGCATCTCCAACCATGTAGAGCCAAATGGTGAGCTATACGCATATTTTGCCCACTACAGTGAAAATGTATCACTACAGTGAAAATACATCACATGTAAAAAGTGACTATTCCAATGGGAGGTGAGCCATTTTTTTCCTTACCCACCTTTCCCTCCAACTCCAATCTTCCATTTCTTTACCAACCTTTCATTCCTCCATTTCTAACCATCATTGTTTTTTTTTTTTTTTCTTTAATGAATTTATAAAATTCAAAAAAAAAAAAAAAAGAAAAAAAAAAACCATTGCACAAAGGCTCATTGCACAATAAGGCATTTATTTATTTTTTCCTTTGGTTAAATCTTTGCAACGAGCATTTATTTATTTATTTATTCATTGGTCAAATCCATGTTTATCCTATAAAATCCCAACCCCCCATAACCCAAGAAAAACCCAAACACCCCCCTTCTTTCTTCTCTTTCACCGATGACCCAGACTAAACCCATCTCTTTTCTCTCTGTCTCACACTCTCTCTCTTCTCTCTCTCGGTCTTTGCTTGTTAATTGGGAAGTTCCACATCCCATATCGATTAAATATTGAGTTGGCCATAGCTTCATATACCTGTTTAGGCCCTCCACTTAGCAGCTTAGGCTTTTATGTTGGAAACTTAACATGGTATTAGAGCATGTCGTTCTTGGCTTGTTACATTTGTGAGCTCGTCTTTATTGTCCACCTGATAGGCCATTCGAGTCTTGCCTGCACGTGAGGAAGAGTGTTGGGCAATCCCATATCCCACATCGATTAAATATCGAGTTAAAACATGTTTTCATATACTTGTTTGGGCCTTCCACTTAATAGTTTGTGCTTTAGGTTAGAAACTTTACATGGTATATTGGTATCAGAGCATGTCATTCTTGGCCCCATTTTATTCGTGCGCCCATATTTGTTGTTCACGTGACATGCCCATTTCTATCTTGTTAGGCCTGCACGTGAGGGGGAGTGTTAAAAAGTCCCACATCCCACATCGATTAAATATTGAGTTGGACATAGCTTCGATCATATACCTATTTGGACCCTCCACTCAGTAGCTTTGGCTTGTAGGTTGGAAACTTAACACTACTTAAGACCATCACTTACATTCTTCTCCATTCTCTCTTCTTTCTTCTTTCACCACGCGAAGACCCAGCAAACCAGACCCATTTCTCTTCTCTGTCCGTCTCACACTCTCTTCTCTCTCTTAGTCTCTACTAAAGACCATCTCTCTCTCTCTACTCCATTCTCTCTTCTCTTTTCCATTCTCATTTCTCTTTTTTCTCTTCTCTTTCTCGGTTTATGCAACAGATTAAAACCCACAACCTAGAATGAACAGCTATGGGTTGCAATCTCTCTCTCCCTCGCAAAAATCGAAACCCACAACCTCTGTTTGGGTTGAAACCTACCATAAGGGAAACCCTTATGAGCGTAGAAACCCACCGTGCATCAAGATCATGGGTATGGAATCACTGTGTTTGACTGCTGAGAAAATGAGATCAGTGTATAGAAAGCACTGTGGATCTCCCGTTGATAAAGGTATGTGCATATATATATATATATATTTATGGGTTTTATGTTCGTCTATTTCTGTTTAGTTGGCTAGAAAATGCCCAAATTTTTTCCTAGCAATTTTGGTTGTTTCGGTTGTGATTTTGGTGGGTAGAGGGAAAGGGAGGGAGATGATGTGGAAGATTTACCTCAAGACATTTGTGGAGTCAAATATAGTTCAAGATTTGCCTTAAGCTATATTTGCCTCAAGAAATACCTCACCCGTTAGAGAATATATTTTTCACATCTAAGGCAAATTTTGGCTTTGCCTCAGGAATTGCCTCACTGTTGGAGATGCTCTTACCAAATATTGGAATGGAATGACTATTCCCATTCTATTCCCATTCTCATTCCATTCCCATTCCCATTCCCATTCCATTCCTTCCAACTAAATGCAGCCTAAGATATATGCTTGGTTGCTAGTTCTTGTAACTTCATCCGCATACCTACCTCACAAAGGTTATTGTTGAAATTTGGTGCTCCAACTACATCATTTGTAAAGGATTCATCCGAAAGAGGATCTTCGAAAGCTATATGGGATTTATAGGCCACGACCAAGGGATATAGCGTGATTTACAACGACGGAAATATCAACACCACAGGCAGGTCATAGGTTGTGGTCATAAGTCTATGTAAGTTGTTCTTGAGTCCTTGTAAATGTCTTTCACATAGTGGATGTTTTTGGTGTCAATGGTTTTTAACTATTTAGGTTTTCCATGTAAATCTCGTATGTTCATGCGGTGATTGTTGTTTATACTTCTGGTGATTTAGTTGAATTGGTTTGATATATTGTGATCAATTAAGAGATATAAATATTTAGGTAATATGTTTAATTTGAAAATGACTTCGAAATTGATAAAAACCTATTCACCCCCTCTAGGTGTACATTTGTACGCTAATCCTACGCTAAAGTTGAGACGCTCTATTGCTTTAAACAATTTTTTTCTCAAGTATTTCAAACACAAGTTATTCATGGGACTTACGCCTCAATAAGCAAAAGGTGTTGGGATCGATTTCTCACTCTTAGAACCAACACCAATTTAATACTTTGAACATAAAACGACGGTGATGGGAGAAGAAGTGAATTTGTGGGCCAAAGGATGGGATGGTTATGGAAGAGAGATAAAGATTAGAGTGGTTGGGAGAGTAACTACTCCTACTCATTCACATTTTACATTTTAAATAAAAATGACTTAATTATGTGGTTAAGGAATTACTTTCCTAAATTTAATTAATGGAGATAGAGGGATAGATACCCAATAAACTTACCCTTTATAGTCTAAATATTTTTTCAATTTAGTATCAAAAGTCAAGACGTACCTCTCTTGCGAAGACATGTATGGTGCTATTAAGGTCACCCATCCAAAACAACTCAGAATATTGTCGGTCTTTCACTTTCACTAGCTTTGGTGTGCTTACGTCTCCGAAAGAGAAAGTCTTCATTCTAGGACAATTAAAGACATTGACATCCTCCAACAATGGAAAGTCCAAAGCATTAAGAGCCTGACAGAAGCTTGTGAGGATTGGTAGACAATCAAGTTCCAAACTTTTTAATTGAGGGATCACAATCTTATCAGTTGTGTCTTTTTCTTTGTTTTCCCCCATTGCAATTATCTCTTCCATCATTACACAATCTTTTATAGATAGTTTTTCAAGGTGCAAAAGAGCTCTGGCCATGGAAGGATAGCATAGATTTCTCAAACTGCTAAAACCCCCAATTTCTAGTGACTTTAGATTTTCAAAGACCAAAGTTCCATTGTGATCTATCTTGCATATTTCCATCATAAAATTTGAAAGTCGGTTGCACCATATTTCATTCAAATCAATGAGACATAATTCCTCCAAGCTAGGAAATGCAACCTGCAAACCCATAAGATTTGAGTTAATACGTGGCCTGTTTTCTGAGATAAAAAAGGAAAGTAATATTCATAGAGCAGTTAATATTTTTCTTGACCTTCGCGAGGATTTCTCCTGATCCTACATTGATTGCCTTCGGGTTTTCTGTCTTGAGAAATTTCGAGGCCGTAGTATTCCCTTTGTGGAAAATACTCACAAGGTTTGGTAGTCTCTGAAGTGTCAAACGGCGTAGTTGAGGAAACTCAATCTTATCCATGTCTTTTTCATCTCCTTCTCCTTTATCCTCCGCAATAACTTCTGTCATCATCTTACATTCACTTATCTCCAGTTCTTGGAGTTGTTCAGCTCTTTTGGCCATAGAAGTTGAGAATAGATTTCTCAAGCTGCTACAATTCCGAACACTTAGTCTTTGTAAAAATAGAATTCCTTTGGGTTCTCTGTTCCAAATATGTTTCAATTCAGGTAGATCTTCCAAAACCCAATGCTTCAACTCAGAGAGCAGCACAGGATCTCTTTCCTCAACATTCAGCTCATCTGTTTCAAATACCTCTACCACTGAAGCACAATCTCGTATACTGAGCTTCTTTAGGTTTTGTAAACTTGGTAGCAAATTTGATGGGATAGCATTCAATAGTTTGTTACATGCGACCTGCGAACAACCCATAGTGTCAGTAATAGTTTCTTGTATGATTAAGTGAGGTCTATTCGTGTTCTTAGCAGCAGAACATGAAATCTAACAAACATTAGGATACTCTTAGAACAAGTTTGCTTGTTTGGTTTTTTCTCTCTCTTTTTTTTCTTTTTTTTTTTGAAAAAAAAGAAAATGAGTAATACTATTTCATCCATCTATTCACCTACATTCTCCTATCCATCCATATGTGGCAGTTTCTCTTTATTTCATACTTAACCCCACATGATTGCTTTCACCTATATACTTTTGATACATAAGGTGGGTGGTAAAGATAGGTGGCTAAAGATGGGTGAAATAGCTTTCACCTATGCTCTCTTTTATAAATTTTTGGGAAAAAATATTCTCAATTTTACGTATTTATTTTCCAAATACTCTATTTGTCCATGGTTTTCTAGAAAATGAAGGAAAATAAAAGCAAGCAAACTTTTGACTCGTATGTTTTTTGTTGTTTTTGTCTCTGAACAAGGAAAAACACTACCCAAGTAGACCAAGTAGTTTTTATTGGGTCCTAAATGGAGCGCACTTTGAGATTCAAAAGATTGATTCAAACTTATTTCTTCTGATCAGCATATTTTATAGATGTGTGATTATTATTATTATTATTACTCCTATTATAAACACGAATCACCGATGTAATAATCCTTGTCACTGGATTTAGCTCGCTCAAAGTCCAACACTAGTTGAAAATTTAAATCTTTTAATTATGATTATTAACTATGTAGAATTTACTCTGTTATAAATGTAAACGGTTATTTAATGGTAAGCTGCGTGACTAAAGTTAAAATTTGATCGTTCAATGTCAAAAGAGTTTGAAGAAATTGAACCGTAGGTGTGTGAGTGTCCTATGCAGTGTCAATGGAGAATGATTCCTATGATGATCCTAATGCCCTAATCGAGAATTATATCATGTAAATAATTGCTTTAAGAAAAATTCTGGCTATTTTTCTTTTCCAAGTTATTTTTTCCAACTACTTGCCATTTACTTTGGAATTATCTAGTATTACCAATGAAAGCACTTGGCCTAAGACGTATGGACACTTTCCGGTTAGTGCTGTGGTAGTGTCTACACTTTGACACAACAATTTTCTCCTCACCTTCTTTTCTTTTCTTTTTTTTTATTCTTTCTTTTCTTTTTGTACTATTTTTTCTTTGAACAACTTAACTAGAATTTAAAAAGGAGAATATAAGTAGATTCATTATATTAAGGTAATTGCATCTCAATCCCAATCTTTGAAATTGGGTTGGTGTGATTTGATTAAGAGGATAAATATTTAATTAAGCCTAGGTTATCGCCATTCTATATTTAGGCTATGTTTAGCCTTCTATTTAAACCCTAGTGAGGTTAGTTTGTAATCAAGCAATCTATTATGAATGAAATTTAATTCTTCCATATGGCATCAAAGCAGGTCGATTGGACCTGAGTTTCTCCTCTACCGCTTCCACTCTTCTAGCAGACGAGTGCCGCTTGTCTGGTTTAAACCTTTATTTCATTTTCTCTCTTTTGTATTTCAAGGGGAAAAAAATTGTTTCCAACCCAATAGCTTAAACTATTAAGAGGAGGGCCCGAACAGGTATATAAAGTTATATCAAATTTTATATTTAATCGATGTGGAAACACTCCTCACATGCAGGCCTAACAAGAGTTTGAAATGAGTCTATCACGTAGACAACAAAGACGGACTTACAAATGAAACGATCCAAGAACAATATACTTTCAATACCATGTTAAATTTCCAACCTAACAGCCTAAGCTATTAGGTGGAGGACCCAAATAGGTATATAAAGACACATTAAACTTGATATTTAGTTGATGTGAGATGTGAGACTTCCCAACAATAATATAATGATATGTGTAATATATATATACACACATATAGAGTCCTTTTAATATCAAGTGCATTTCAAAACCCTTTCCCATGACTTGTATTCTGGGAAACTAACCGTTGGATTAGATAACCTTCTCATGTAGACGATCCATGCTAAAAATCAAATTGATCCAAAACTAATTGATTGTTATTCGATCCAAAACTTACATTTTTTAATCAATAACAATCACTCATTTATAGGCCTTTATGGATGAAATAACTCTTAATTCTGATCAACTTAATTTTTGGCATACATGACCTACATATAAATTAAATTTAATCCAGCAGTTGATTTGCACAAATACAAACACTTGATATTAAAATATATATATATATATAGAAAAGGAATTTGAAATAGACAAAGAATTCCTTAGGAAAGAATTTTATTCAGAATATAACATCAATAAAAGAAAATGGTTTTTCCAATATTTCAATATAGAACAAAGAGAAGATATTCAAGAACAATATTATACCTTTTCTCAGAAAATATAAAATGCACACGTATTTCCTTACATGGTTTGAAATATGTACTGAAGATAACAAAATACAATATCCCTTTACAAAAGAAATACAAAGTCATAGGAAAAATATCAACAACATGGCAATTGTGTCAAAATAACCAGACAATAGAATCAATTCATCCACCCCTGGATCATATTAAAATACAACATAACAATAATACCATAATTGCTTCTCCATACAAAATAAGATCAGAAATTCAGAATCCACCTCGTGGAAAAGATATTCAGAAAATATTCAAACAAAACAATTATACCAATCAGCATATAAAGACAATAGCAGGACAATTAACAAGAATAGAGAATATAGTTCAAGAAAAACCTCAGAATAATAAAAATGATAAACCCTTATTTATACCACATGAGTTAACCCCTAAATATACAAAACAATTATCAAAAAATTTAAATCAAGAATTAAAAGAAAGAATAAAATTTCTACATGAAATAATAGAATAAAAAATCCAAGATAAAATTTCTATATCTATATATATATATAGATGTTATTAGTGTTGTGTACCCATTGCGTTGTATCCTAAATTTCGAAAATTAGTTGTGTTGGTGTGCATTTAATTTGCACATGTGTATATGTTGGGGGTGATGCGACTTTTTTATTTTTATTTAATAATAATAAGTGATATGTAATTAACTTTGCATCACATGTTATGTTCACCTTAATTTCCATTTTTTTTTTTTTTTTTTTGGTTGCTATGTCACAGGTTATGTTGACAGTTTAATTGTCATTTTCATTCCTTTATGTTTCAACGCATGCTGCTGCAATCTTGTCACTTCCTAAATTTTAGCATCTCTAACACGTAGAGTAATATTTTCTGGGAAATAGGCAATACCTATTGGGGATTATGCGTTTTAAAAGCAAAGAATCATACCTTTTCGTTGAATAGATACTGTGTGGAAGTTTTATGGTTCCCCACTGAAGCTAGATTGTTTGGGCAGAAACTCATAAGCTTTGGTAGGCGTTCGAGGTGCACGATGCTCAATTGAGGAAACTCAATCTCATCCATCCCATGGCAGAAATCAATGATGTTTGGGAGTCGTTCAAACTTCAACTCACTTAATTTAGGGAATGTGATTTTAGTGGTTGCTTTCCCGTGTTCTCCTCTTTCTCTTGCAACAATTTCTTCTATCATCTCGCAGCTTTTTATGTATAGATATTTGAGTTGCACTAGACATTTAGCTATGGATGGTGAGAAGAGATTTTCCAATCTACAACACCCAAACAATTCAATACGTCTTAGGTAGCCGAAGGATACTTGTCGAGTGGGATTCCCCGCTGGAAGTTGTCCATGACATATTGTTTTCAAATTATCCACATATTTGATCTCCATTGACTCCAGGATAGGGAAGAAACTACGCGGAACCATATCCTCCGTATCAATAAGACATTCTGGCCCCTCACAGTCTGAAAGCATTAAAAACTTCAACCGTGAGAGACCCTCCCGAGTTACTTCACTGAGAACATTCTTCGTACCTTTCAATTTTAACTGCAGAGTTTCAGTCTTCTCAAGCAGCACATCAATCCCACTGTCGACAAGAATTCTCGCATCAAGATCAAGTATCCATTCATTCTGGTATCTATTTTCACTCCTCCAATTCGGATACCCACCAGCACTTGTAAATATCTTAAATCTCACAAGGTTCTTATAGAGAATGATACTCTTAGGAAATTTTGCAGTTGGTAAATGAGTTTCTAAAGTGATCAAACGTGATAAGGATACTAGCTCCGTGAGGTTCACATTATTTCTTTCTTCGCCTTCCTCTTCTTCAACGTCCCACTCCACAAAAGTACCTGTCAAGTACAGTTCTTCTAGTCGGATTAAGCTCGATATCACCCCGGGTGAAATTCTTGTAAGTTGCCGACATGACGTCAAATCTAACACCAGTAGATGAGTCAGCTTCCCAATTTCTTGTGGTAACTCCTCAATAGAAGAATTTCGAAAGCTGAGTATTTTTAGTGCCCCTAGCTCTCCAATTACAGATATGCTTTCGAACTTGCAATTATGTAGACACAATGTTTGAAGCTTTGTCAAAAATGGGAGCGAAGATAGTGATGATGGAATAGAAATTTGACTCAACGCCAACACTTTGAGTTCCTTCATCCCTTCAAAGAATTCAGTGTCCGGCTTCATATATACCAATTGTAAAAGCTCAAGTTTTAGGCAATCCAACTGATTGCGAAGCTCGTGAATGTCACAGGAATCAAGTGAAATATTAGAAGTGTATTGTTTATCCGCGCCCTTTGTTGCTGCTATTGATCTGATGACATCGCGTATGACATCATGCATTTTGACATACGCTTCAGAGCCACTGTCTAACACTAAGTAACAGCGTTTGAGCTTTTTGACCAATGCGTGCACCCTGTATCTTGCTTCTACCAATGTCCTGACGCCTTTGAACAAGCCTAGCCCCATCCCATATCTAACCAAATCTTCGACCCAAATGTCAGCGTCTTCTTTAAATATGCAACAAAGCAATAAACATGACTTCGCTTCCTGACTTTTTAAAAAATTATAACTCAACTCTAATTTACCATACACTTCTGCAAGCATCTCTGGGACGTTTTCTGGGTTAGGCATTCTTAGTTGTTGAAGCGCATCATTCCAAATATCCTGGTCTTCATTTTCTAATGCCCTTCCGACAGTTACAATCGCAATTGGTAGACCTCCACATTCATTTACAACCTCTTTTGCTATAGGGCGCAGATCAGGAGACTCAATTGAGTTGCCTGCCATCTCCTTAAAGAGATCCCACGCTTCCTGTTTAGGAAGTACTCCGATTGTGAAATTCTTATATATTCTCATTTCTTTGCATACATCCTGGCTTCGTGATGTTAGCATGAGTTTGCAACCCTTGTGATCACCTCCAAGAGGAATTCCAACTTCGTTCAAATCAAGCCTCACCCAAACATCGTCCAATATTACAAGGACTCTCGTACCACCCGTCAATCTTGCCATTAACCTGTCCGCTCTTCCAATTAAACTCGGCTCCTCCAACTTCAGACCTAGCTTATCTGCAATTTCATCTTGCATCCTTCTCACATCTGGAGTTTGGCTGACAACTGCCATCACGATCTCATCACATAAGTCCTCCGCTTTTGCTCTTTTGGCAACTTCCTTTACTGTCGTCGTCTTCCCAACGCCACCTAAGCCACATATCCCAATCGCATTGATGTTGGCATCCTTTAGAGTTGCCACGATATCTTCCATAATCAATTTTCTAGATTCAAAATCCCCAAAACGTTCCGTGGATACTATCCCCATTAATGGAGCTGCACGATAAGCTACTGTTGGGAACGATCCCTTCCCTTGGAGCTCAATGATAACCCCTTTCATCTTCCTTGCTTTCCTACTAAGCGAGTATCGCGCAATCAGATTTGGGCTCCACCCACCCAAGCACATTTTGTTTACTATGACTTCATCCTTGAAAAATCTCTCCACCTCTCCGTTGATCTTACTCACTTCTGTAAGCCAACTGTCAACGTCATCTTCGATAAGTTCTCCATTCCTTCTGGCCTCGTCGACTCTATGTTGCACCCTACTTCGGATGTGATTGAGTTCCTCAACTTGTGTTTCGAGGCTCCTCTTGTTGCTGTTGTAGTAGATCAGATAGCCAGCATGTCTTTTAATTGGCTCGACCAAGTATTCGCTTATCAGAAAACAAAAGTATTGGCTGATTTTTGATACGATAAAATCAACAATCTTCTCCATTTTTCTTTTGTGTTCTTACCTTCTTTCTTTGCTTTCTTTCTTTTCCTTTTTTGTACTTTTTTTTTTCCTTTTCTCCTTTCCTTAACTGGTTTTTTAAACGCAAATTGTAAGACTCCTTCCGTTACAATAACCAGAAACAAAGTGCTTCAATTCCCTAGAATCAAAGTGCCCAGGAGAAACTGAGAATTGAGAAAGGAAGCTTTTCTGAACGTTATCTCCGTCCCCTGTATAGCAAACCAAAAAATAAAAAAAAATAAATACATATATAACAACACGGAATAGGCATTCATCAGCCAATAGTAGATCACAGTAATGATAATTAATGAGATGTTTATGAAAGGGAAAATGAAAGGCACAGTCACAAGTATGTAACTCGATACAGTTTGGATCGGTTTAGGCTTAATCCAAAACCAAACAAACCAAAGGTTGATTCTCTCCTTTTTTTTTTTTTTTTGGTTAAATTAACAATTAGGGGTATCCTAGGTTTTACTCCTACGGATGTTTCAACTTAGACTATTTCCTTAATGGCTCGTGTGAGACATTTCATATTCACATAGATCGACAACTATCTTTGCAAGAAATCGAAACAGTGACCTTTGGGAGCACAACTAAAGCATGACCTAGACCAATCCTGCTGGGGCAAGGTCAAATGTCATTTTGTTAACCAGTAACTAAATCATATATTAGTTGAACCAAACCAACCCAACCCATGCAAAGTTGGGGTTGGTTTGGTTTGTAAAAAATATTTCATAATCATTTTTTTATTACAACAAAACATAAAAATTTACTACAATAAAAACTACAACAGAAAAAATATTTGGGTAATGAAATGAACGAAAGACATAAATTTATAATTTTTTTTTTAATAGAAAAAAACACATTTTTAATATATGGAAACAAAATTAAAATTGAAACTAGAACAATTATATAATAATAAATATTCATATGTAAGGTTAATGTTATATTATATATATATATATATATATATGAGGGCTGATTATGTGCGGGATATCCCAGAATATCCCGTTCGGTCACGGTCGTCCGTAAGCGACACGTGTGCATTCACACACCTACGCGTGTCACTCACGAATGGCTGTGATCGAACGGGATATCTCGAATATCCGGCACATGATCAAAGTTATATAGATATATACTTATCTATCTATACTACTATATAAAGCCAATTCCCTTTGTGGTTGGACTACACCTGAAAATACTAAAAGACCCTTACAAGTTAATAAAATTAAGAGACGATTTGGTAATTTTACTAACTTTAAAAAACCTACCACAACTTATTTTCCCTTAATTCTCTCCCACACACACATGCGGTTTAAAAAAACTTGGAAACTGACATAGCAGTTCCACTAATGGAGTGGAAACTTGAAAAGATATGTTGCACACGCATCGTGTGTGCTCGATTATTAGTGTAAATAAAGTCAATTCTAACCAACAAGAGTTAGCTAGCTTGGCGGCAAAAGGGTGAACTGTAAACTCAGACATTCCAAATTCGAAACCAGTCAATCTCTTTTGGCCAGCCACCGGTGAGGGCTATTGCCCTAAATGTTAAATGACCTCATGGGGGCGTAATCTCACGTGAAGAGCGAGGATTAGTCAGACTCTGATAGTTCAGATACCTCAATGCTTGCAAAAAAATAAATAAATAAATAAAATCAATTCTAGGTTGAGGCGAATCAGTTCTTGGGTTGGGCCGGTTTCGACACCTCAACCCAAAACCAAACCAAACCAAATAAAAGTTTGTTTTTAATTTTGTAGCCCATAGCCGGACCAATATAGCCCAAGAATCAGACGAAACCAAACCAACAGGTCAGTTTTGTTTCAATTCCAAGTCTGCACTAGACCAAATTGCACCCCTAAATACGAGTATGCTGTTTAATAGATAGGACAAAAAAGGGCAATATGGGTGTGCCCTCACCACAAAAGCGGAATATGAATGGCATCCGGTGCTGTCTTTGCACCGGCTTGATTTGTCTGCAAGAATTTCTTTTCTATAAAATGGGAAAAAATTTCATGACAATCTTAATTGTTTTTGAAAGGAGGACCACTTGACATCGATACCTGTTCACTAAAGCACATGAGGCTCACATCTCCAATTATGTGCCTCTGTGTGTTCTATGTCTATCATTACTCGTAAAAATTGGGTCCTCCAGAGTAGAAACCCACAATACGCTCCGGACTATCTCTATAGCAAGAAGACGTTGCCAAATCTCATAAAGAAACCTCACAGTGCAAAAAAAGGATTATCCACCGACTCTCCTTTTTACAAAGCACACACCAATGAAGAAAAAGACAGGACATCGATCTTTTATTTTAGACCAAGAGAGATTTATAGAATGGCAGAGGCAAATAGAGCTTTTGCACATTTTCGTTAATCTAGGAATAAGACTAGCATTTGTTTTCAATGGATAGTAAACCAAGCCAAGATCTTCACTTTTAAAGGGATTTTTTCTTTCCAAATCATCTTAGACGAGCGGAGTGAGGAATTATCAGTTGGAGTGTTGGCTTAAAAAAAAAAAAATTATAGATAGAATTTTGTTTTCCTTAACAACAAAGTCTTATCATATAATTAATTAACATATTAAATAATATAAAATGGGTTTAGTTACAATGGATTAAGATTGGGGAAAACTATTTTATACACAAGACACAATTTTCAATAACTTATGTGCTTATATTTTGCAAAACCTAATTGGAATTTAAATATTTTCCTTTTCTTTCCCTCATATTTTTTGGTTTAATAATATTCTAACTTGCGTTTATAGATGGAACATCTCTTAATATCAAGCATGATGCGTATGAAAAGAACATATAACCTAACGTGGGTTTTACAAAATATAAGTGACACAACAAGTAATTAAAAATCGTGTAAAAAATATGTTCCACGATCATGACCCATTTAGAATGTTTTAATTAATAACTTTGGCCAGTATACTATAGATGGCCCGGCCCCTATATGACTTTTAAAATTTTGAATCTTAACTACCCCAAATGTCAAACTTCTTTTTCAAAATTCCTAGGGCCATGCCCCTGCTAGGTCCTCACGTTTTCGCAGTTTTTCCTCAAAGGTTTTCATGTAAAAAATCTGTTGTGTGTCCTTTTGCATATTTGTTTGTTGCTGAACTTTGTTAATTGATTATATATATATATATATATATATATATATATATAAAAGATGTCATTGACATAATGAGTCTCGTTCTTATAAAATTAATCTAACTTGACTTTGCGATATGTCACTCTCTAAAACTCTACCTAGGACTTGAATTTTTTAAAGTCAATTGTTTGATTAGATCTGTTTCATATGAAGGTCATGTATGCTAAAAATTAAGTTGATCTAAGATTAAGAGTTTATTCATCTATAGATGTCCAAAATGAGTGAGTGTCATTGATAAAAAAAAAGTAGGTTTTAGATTGAATAGCAATCAATCTGAGATCAACTTGATTTTTGGCATATATCACCTTCATGATAAAATTATCTAATCCAACAGTTAATTTCATAAAATACGGGTCATAGGTAGAGTCTTAAAGGGTGAACTACCGTAAAATTAGGTTAGATTAACCTCATAAGAAGGCACTCTATATTTATCTAATTTTTTCAGTTTAATTCAAACTTGTTTGATTACATTATTGGGCTTAATAGTTCTAAATGCATAAGATCGATTAGAATATACTGCATATTTTACTTAGCTAGATATGATTAAAAGTTGGCTATTTAAATTAAATCAATCACTTTAGTTTACGTATTCACCCTCGTTTAGGTTTGTAAATCCACATTACATATATAATTTCAAACAGCTTAACTGATGTCCGGCCAGCTCGTAGGAAGGTGAGCATCTCGCCACAGCATGACTTATTACACAAACGATTATTATGAGTATCCCATCTCAAGTTTATGTAGGCAAGTATATGTTATGGTTAATTTACTCAGATTCAACCAATGTTTTGAAAATCGTCCTGTTCCTATCAGTCAATCTGATTTTGCCCGTTTGGCCCTTTTCAACCCCAAAAAAAAAAAACTAGTTTTTAACCCGTGGGATGCACGGGTGATGTTTAACTAAGTTAATACTATATAATAAAATATTTATATATAAATATATAATTTTTTAATATAACTTGTAAATAAAAAAAAATATATTAAAATTATAATTGTGGGGGAAATTTCTTAGTCAAGGCTGTCCCAAGAATTTTCCTTCTTCTTTTTCGATTTGATGTTGATTGCACCAGAGAATCACCACCATTTTCTGGTTAGTCTCCCTATCTTTCTGGAAAGTCTTAGGTTGGGACCTATAAAAGGTTCTCCAATGCTCACGTGAAGATTGGCCCAAAAAAAGATGAAGAATTTTTTAAAATTGATTATGCATACCTTTGCAAGTCATTGATGACCCCATTTATATCTCATGATTGATGCAGAGGGTTTCTGAAGATGGGATAGATGTCATCATCTCACAGATTCCCTTTTGCCCACTCTTAATTGAGTTAATGACGTTTTGTTCATGACGTCAACCCCTTGGGACATGTGGAGGAAGATCTGGACCCCCCACTTGTCCTGCATCAAGTGCGGTTGCAAGCAGTAGTGGGACGTTCCATCTCGTTGCCTCTAACGGTCATGTTTATTGAGACTCGTGTTCACGTGGGTCATTCAGAGTTTGTTTTGTTATTTTGGACTATTCTCCTGAGCTTACGTGGCAAGAGATGTGCATGGCTTGTATCATGGATATGCACGGCTTGCTCCGTGGAGGTGCATTTTCCCTTTCACTTGAATGTCGTGCTCTTCGGAATCTGTGTTGTGATGCCGTGCTCTTGGACGTTATACCTTAGAGTCATGCTTGTCGAGGAGACGTTCTCAAGATTGCTCCCTTAGCCATACTCCTTTTCTTTTTGCTGACCTATTGGTATATATATGTTCTCTTAAGATCGGACTCATCTGCACTGGCATAGTTGCCATAATCAACTTTGTCATTTACTCAATTAAATGGGAGTTGCTACACGCCGTTTCACTCTCCCATGTGACTGTTACTACTCCAACCATCGGATCAAATGCTTAACAGTTGTATTTACTGCCCCCATATATAAATGCCTTACTGCCCCCATAAATGCCTTACTACTAAGTTAGCCCTAAAGGGCTTCTTCTTTAATAAAATGTCGATTTTGTCCTTGTTTATTAACCAAATGCCAACGTGGGGATTTTTATCACCCACATTTGCCACCCACTTTCCACTTTTCTCGCTGAGCTAAGGAAAGAGGAAAGTGGAAAGGCCTTTCTTTTCCTACCAGTGCTTAATCGTGGGACACATGTCTCTCACCCAAGCATTTGTTTTTCTTTAGAAACGGATGCCATTTGATGTGCCGCCTCACATCATTGTTTAAGCGATTCCCCAAATCTTTGTTTCTTCTGATCCATCTTCAACCTTTGGCGCTTCAAAGATTTCAAATCTACAAATTGTGATATTAGAGCTTTTCTTTATCTTCTTTCTATTCACTTTGTATGTCTCTTTCCTTGTCTTTGTCTTCTTCATTTGTCTTTCTTATGGCGAATAGGAACCCAGATAATGCTCTCGGCCTTGAACTTAGAAGCCTTTAGGATAGACTATGAAATTCCAGAGTCTCTTAGCCTTAGACCTACCACATTTGAGGAGTCTCTGTTCGTGGGTAGGGAGATTGGAGGGAGCATTTTTATGTATGCTTCGACTGTACAGGTGGTTAGGCTCCCCTTCCACTCTTTTATTAGGCAAGTTTTAAGCTACTACAATCTCTGCCCCACCCAAGTAAACAAATATTTTTTTTATTGTTCTAAGTAGTTTTATAGTTTTGAACAATAGGTTAGAAAACCCTATTTTTCTAAAAGAGTTTCGCTTCTACTACACAGTAAAAGGCATGAGAACGACAACTACTACCTTAGCACTAGGCCCCATCATCCTTGTCTAGTCGCGGAAGTTCCCAACACTGATAAATCTTGGGGAAAGAACCTCCTGGTGGTTTCTGGAGATTGGGAGTTTTCCCCGTAGATGACCGATGGAAGGTGCCTCATCAATGGGGAGTTCTAGGTATTCCATTGGACAATTAGTTCACAGAAAGAATAGGAGCATCATCATTATCTTCTCTTTTCTTTCTTTTTTTCTTTTTTTTCTTTTTTTTTTTATAATTCTTTTCCTTTACTTTGAACAGAGCATTCTAAAGAGCCTCCAAGGTTGACCCGTGCTGAGACCAAAAATCTAGACGCTGTTGTATGGAAAGAGCGTCGGTGGAAGAAACTACTCAACGTTGAGACTCTCCGCCAAGTCTCTGTTGCATACCTCGCTGCTCTTTCTGTAGCCGTTACTCAACCTGTTGAAGCAGTTGAAGTGGATCAAGGAGGAGATCAAGGTTAAGTTTTAGAGGCCATCCCTCTCGTCCATGCTAGGCAAAGTTCAAACACTCAAGCTTCCAGCTCTGCACCATTATCTCATCATATAGGGAATCCTTCTAGCCATCGTGTTCAAACCTTTGCTCCTGCTTTTGTTCTTGCAGCATCCTCTAAGTTTAGATTCATGATGGACTTTAACGTCCTAAAGATGCAGCCCACGATCCGCCAGAAGAAAAGGAAGCTGGTCATGCAAGCTGACCAGCAAGCTGCTCAAAGTGAGAAGGAGGCAGTTAAGAAGAGGAAAGTTGATGAGGTTGCAAGCCATTTGGCCGAGGACGAGGCCCGCCTTACTGTTGATGAGGTCGTTCGTGCAGAAGACTTGGCCAATTCTGAAGGTCAAGGTCCTTTTGGTCTGCCTGCACCTAGAGTGGTGTACTATGCCTCCCCTACAACTATAGATTTCTCTTTAGGGTAAATCCCCCCAGGCTCTGCCTCATAGAGTCAGAGGCCTCCTACTGCTGATGGAGCCGGCCCCAACTCATCAAATGCCCCATGGGTTCCAAAGCTGAGCTTAGGCTCCCCCCACTCCTCCCACTGACGGTGGAGTCTTCTATCTTCACTAATGAGGGAGTGGTAGGGAACCTTGCCCATGCCATGGCTCCTCTAAGGGACAACAAAGCCCACTTTTTTTTCCTTTTTTTTTTTTAATCAACAACAAATCGATATTATTAATAAGTAAAAAGATTACATAAGAAAAGGGGAACAAGAAGTCCACCTAGATCAAACAAAACAAAACAGCCAGAGAAGAAATAAATACAACTAAAAACAAACAGCTCTCCAATCAAATTTTAATAAATAAATAAATAAAGGAATATCCACAAACTCCTTCGAAGAAGAAGCCCAAAAAGATCCAAGGAATTGCACTTTATCCCACAACTCATCCAAGGAAGATTCCTTGTCGTCGAAAATCCTTGCATTCCTTTGAATCCAAATAATCCAAAACACCGCCAGAAAGTCACTACTCCAAAGGATTCTTGCTTTCTTTCCAAACCCCAAACCCTAGAAATCAATCTCAATCCACTTTTCCCACATAGGGAACGTTGAGCTCTATGGTTTTGTGATGTCCTTCATGGCTGGGGTAAGTTTAACTTTTTCTCTCTTTTGTTTTTTTTTTTTTTAAATTTTATGTATACTTCTTTTATTTTCCTTTCATGCCTTAGCCTTTTTTTTATACTGGATACCTTTGCTTATGTAGGCATCAATGGGTTGTGCCAAGGTCCTAGGTCACCTACAGGATCTTGTCGAGTATTATCGTGAGTACAGGGACCAGATCCTAAAGGACAAGGAGGAAATCTCCTCCCTAAAGGCGGCTTATGATGTTAAGGCTGCCCAAGTGGCCGTACTTGTGGACGACCTGAAGAGAGCCTAGATAGAAAAGATGGATGCTTAAGAAAAGCTTCAACAGCATTGGCCCAATTGACTAGGGTGAAGGAGAAAGTGCTGAAGTTGGAAGTAGGCCTCTAAATAGGGAAGGGTTGTGTAACATCCGTCCCATTAAATTAATTTAATTATATCTTTGATTTATGATTTGTCAGTTTATATCTCGCATATGCATAACACGTGAGATTTATGATGTTAGTATGATGCATGACATTTGGTTTACTGTCATTTTGTATTATGTGCGTGATAGTTGAGCATGAATAGCATTTATGCATGTTTTGACTCATTATTGGGTGAATTTAGCATAGGCCAATCAATCAAAAGTACGCTA
This sequence comes from Liquidambar formosana, assembly GCA_039720395.1. NCBI lineage: Eukaryota > Viridiplantae > Streptophyta > Magnoliopsida > Saxifragales > Altingiaceae > Liquidambar > Liquidambar formosana. The sequence continues at coordinate 14,270,719 of CM077834.1, read as the reverse complement.
GAAATGCTGTTTTGCTTCTGCCAAAGCCAATTAATCGGCTGTCAAACCCCGATCGATCGGGCTAGGTAGAATCTGGAATTTTTTTTAAATGTGTTAAATGACGCATGTATCCCTCAGCCTTCTTATAACCTCTTATGCCCGACCCTTCTAGACCAAATATGGTCTTTCTACACCTGGAGAACTAGAAAGAGAAGGAGAGAGAGAGAGAGGAGAGATAAAGCTTGTTTGGAGAGATAAAATCTCATTTTTCTCTTGTATGCATGGGTTTTTTACTCTCTCACCTCACTTGGGCACTTGTGATCATATTCTAAGGGCTGGATTTGGAGTTATACACGTGTTTGGTAAGGATTAAAGCGTGATTTGCGGAGCTTAGAGCTTCTTCTTACATTATAGGCTCGGATTTCAACCCTCCCAACACATTTTCTTTGCATATTGCACAACATACTTGAGGTAGGTGTAATTTTCATGGTATTTAACCTTAAAAATGATAATGGGTTAGGATGTAAGCTCATATTTGTTGTATAAAAAGAGTATTCATGTTATTTATGGTTTTTACATGATTTTTGGGTGTATTTTCATGTATATTTTGTAATATATGTACTAGGGGTTTAGTTTACATAGCCTTATATTTAATAATATTACATTTGGGAGTATATCGGTTGATGTACTTGATATATTTTAGTTTGTTTTGAATGTACATGTTATGTAAATTGTTATTGGTCTATATTTTACATGTTTTACATAGTCCAACATATTATATAATTATGGGATAATTATATGTTGTTACTTTTTAAATATATTGACTTGCATTGGGATTTATATACATATCCATGGCATCATTTGCATAAATTGCATGAAATGGAACTAATTAAATACTTGGTAAAAGTACATTAAAAGGATCATTGGATTTGGATTACTAGCGGTTAAGGGATTTAGCGATGTTTTCCACTCTTTCGGTCCTGGGTACTTTATAAAATATGTTAAATGGACGTGAGTCACATTGCGCTCATGACATTATATGTATTTTAAATGTATTTTAAGCATGATTTATTTTGGTTATATATTATCATGCTTAGGTTATTTCATATGAAAATTATATCTACTGAGTTTTATACTCACTCCTATATTTTATAAACCCATTTCAGATGATTTCATAGCTGGAGAGACCTCGCCTTGAGGTGTTTTACTTTTGACTAGACTTAGCTAATTATCAGATCATTTTGGAACATTATTATGATCTTGAACAATTTTAATATCATGGTTATGTATTAACTAAACACTTTTGTATTCAGCCAATGGGCACTGAACACGTAATAACTTATGGTTTGTAATATTTAATATTTGTAAGTCTCTTTATATGGTTTATTTAACATGTGATGATACCAATGTTGGATGACATGGAATTTTTATGATAAATTTATACAACTTTTATCATGGTATGTCCCATATACATATGGGTCATGCCAAAATTTCTATTAAAATAATATTTTTCTTACACGTGTCCTCCACGAGTTTTCCAAATGATTTTCTTAAATTAAACTAAATTTATTATAATTGATCATAGCTTATATATTTGGGTTGTGACAATTCTTTTTGGTATCAGAGCTTACTAGTAGGTTTATATGAGAGTATACCTGTATAATAATAATTAACATGTAGGGATAATAACATGTTGATTGAGAACTTTGTTTGTGTTTTATGGGAACCAAGAAACATGTTAGGTTACACATGTTGGGTAATTATTAGATGTTGATAACTTAGTATGCACTTGGTATAATAACACACAGTAGAGAACTATTATTTAATTGTGGCACATATAATAGTTTGTTCATGTCTATTAGAATCCCGAGGAACACCCGTAATAGCCGCCGTGCTGCTGAGGCACGAGCCAAAGCTAATGCTGAAGCACGGGCCTGAGCTAAGGCTCAAGCCAATGCACAAGTCCCACCGTAGGCTCTAGCTGTGGGGCAAGTTGCAAACCCTCCACCTTTACAAAACAACTTCAATTCTACACAATTGGACGCTCTAAGAGCAAACCTAAACCCTACTACCAATTGTAATCAGGACCCAAAATTAGTTGAATTGACCAGGAAAGCATTGTTGAGGAAATAATTTTGTGAAGTCAAACCTTCCAGGTTTGATGGGGACCACGACCCAACTAAGGCTGACAAATGGATCCGCAGGGTGAAAGCTTATTTGAACTTGGCTCAGATACCCAAGCCTTATTAGGTGGAATTTGCCTCCAGCCTATTCACTAACATAGCTGAGGATTAGTGGACTAGCCAAGGTCCATAAGCGAAGTTGAGTGCTATGACTTTGGAGCAATTTGAATCCAAGTTCAATGATAATTTTTATCCAGAAGCATTTAAGAACAACAAGATCAGGGAGTTGATGAATTTGAAGTAAGGAGAGATGACTGCTCAACAGTACACCTCCAAGTTTGTGAAGTTGTGTAGGTTTTCATAGGAATGAATAAGGATGAGAAAGAGAAGTGTAGGAGATATGAATGGGGTTTGAGACGTACTTTGCAAGGTAAGGTGAATCATTTAATGATAAATTATTTCAAGAGATTTATGAGTTCAGTATTAGCTATTGAAGAGGAACACTTGGGCTACAAGGAAGACAGAACTCTAGAGAGAGAGCGTAGAAGGAACAATCTACAACCACGCGAGGATGGTGCTAGTGGTTCTGGTGTAGGAAAGAAACCGCAATAGCAAGGTGGAGATTCTAGAACTAATCCCAATCTCCATCCTAAAGAGATTCAGTTCAAGCAACAGCAACCAGGGAGGAATAGTGGTAGTAGTAGTTCCAGTGGAAGTGGTGAGAACAAGAAAACTTGTTTTCATTACAAACAAAAAGGGCATATCAAGCCCAATTGTCCATTTTTACTAGGGGTTTATCTTTTCAGCAATAATCAATGAATTTCCCACCACCATATTTCTCCTAGCAAGGATATGGTTATCAAGGACAACCACAGATGCCAGTGCACTCCTAGACTTATTTTATGCCACCCCTTTATTATGGATAACAACACATCACCTAGCCGTACCAGCAACAGTATTAGCCACCCCAGTACCCACAATCTCCATATCAGTCACCGCTACAGCAGCAGCATCAATCATAAGGATATGGACAGCAATATTAAAACTGCTAAGGACGTGGTGGAAGTAGTGGTGGAAGACGTCAGGGTAATCGCCAGCATAGGAGAATGTTTGCTATACACCGCCAGGAGGAAGGAGCATCGAATGCAGTGGTTGAAGATACATTTTTAATCTTTGGAGTTTGGGCTAAAGTTTTGTTTGACCCAGGGTCCACACATTCATTCATTTCTTCATCTTTTGCTAATACTTCGGAATTGAAATATGATGATTTGAGTTATACTTTGCAAGTAGATACTCCTCTTGGGAATTGTTTCATAACTAGCTATATTTGTCACGAGTGTTGTATTAATATTGTGGGCCAGGAGATGATGATTGATCTCATCATTTTAGATGTGTCTGGTTATAACATCATCATTGGCATAGATTGGTTGGCCAATTACAGAGCTGTGATGGATTGTTACAAGAAGAAAGTTACTTTCCATAATTCTAGTGGTAAAGTTTTCTCTTTTTATGGAGATAGACATATTCTCCACCCAGATATTTTGTTTGATATCCAAATCCACCGTTTCAAGAAGAGTAGTTACTTGAGTTTTTAAGTTGCAATCAAAGGTGAAGATGCTAAGGGTATACATTGCCACCACGTTCTCATTGTACGGGAATTTCTTGATGTATTCCCAAATGAATTACCGGGTTTGCTCCCTAAGAGGGAGGTGGACTTTACCATTGATTTGCAACCGGGAACTGGACCCATTTCTATCATGCCATATAGAATGGCTCCAGTTGATCTTAGAGAGTTGAAGACTCAAATTAAAGAACTTAAGGCCAAGGGTTTTATCCAGGAGAGTAGATCACCTTGAGGTGCACTTGTACTTTTTGTGAAGAGGAAAGATGGATCTTCGAGACTGTGTATTGATTATAGATAGTTGAAATGTGTTACCATCAAGAACAAATATCCATTACCCCGTATTGACGATCTTTTTAACCAGTTGCGTGGGTCTCAATTCTTTTCTAAGATCGACTTGCGCTCTGGTTATCATCAAATGCTTATTCGTGATGAGGATGTTGAGAAGACAGCTTTTAATTCTCGATATGGTCATTATGAATTTTTGGTGATGCCTTTTGGTTTAACTAATGCACCTACAACCTTTATGGACTTGATGAATCATGTGTTTCATCCTTATTTGGATCAATTTGTGGTGGTATTCATTGATGATATTTTGGTGTATTCGAGGACTCAAGAGGAACATGCTGATCATTGGGCGACAGTATTGCAAACCTTAAGGAAGCATAGGTTGTATACCAAGTGGGAGAAGTGTGATTTCTAGTTGAAGCAAGTGAAGTTTCTGGGGGCATGTTGTATCTGAAGAAGATATTACAATAGACCTATCCAAGGTTGAAGCCATTTTGAATTGGACTAGACCTAGAAACGTATCAAAGATTCACAGTTTCCTAGGTTTGGTAGGTTATTATCAGAGATTTGTAGAAGGATTCTCTAGTATTGCTACACCTCTTACGAGGTTAATCAGAAAAGATGTACCCTTTGTTTGGGATGATGCTTATGGGGAAGCATTTAAGGAGTTGAAGTCTTGTCTGACATCTGCCCCAATTTTGATTATCCCTACTGATGGTTTGGGGTATACCATGTATTGTGATGCATCCTTAAGTGGATTGGGATGTATGCTGATGCAGACTAAGAAAATTGTTGCATATGGTTTTAGGCAATTGAAGCCGCATGAGATAAATTACCCTACCCATGACTTAGAGTTTGTAGCTGTAGTATTTGTACTCAAGTTTTGGAGATGCTATTTATATGGTGAGAAGTTTGAGGTCTTTTCTTATCATAAGAGTTTGAAGTATATTTTTACTTAGAGAAATTTGTATATCAGGGAAAGAAAGTGGGTGGAGTATTTAGAGGGTTATGATTTTGAATTGAAGTATCACCCGGGAAAGGCTAATGTTGTAGTAGATGCTTTGGGTAGGAAGTCTTGTGGGACTTTGCATGGCCTTTTTGTACATCATTAGAGGATGGTGAATACTTTGTATGATGACAACTTGTTTGTTAGTGGATTGAGAGGTAAAGAGTGTGCTTATAACTTGCTGAGACCTTACCCTACTCCTAAGAATATATAGATATATGAGGGTTATTCAAGTGCGGAATATCTCAGACTATCTCGTTCAATCAAAACCGTCCATGGATGACATGTGCGTGCATGTTGCTTATGGATGGTTGTGATCGTACGGAATATCCCGTACGTACATGATCAAAGCTGATATATATATATATATGTTGCTTTCTTTCATTGTAAGGTCAACTATTCATTAATAAGAATTAAAATTTTAAATTTTTTTCTCTTTCTTGATCGTGGATTTGAGATGTTTATCTCTTTTTAAGAATAAGACGGTGTTCTTTTTCTTCTAAATGCTTTCCGCTACGTCATCTTCCACACCGATAGCTGTTATACTTGCTTCCTGGTTTTTATTTTGGGAGAGGGGGTTGTTGGTCTTTGTTTGATGATCTTTATGTATGGTTTTATGCTCGAATGCTTTCTTGTATACTTGGTATTTGAGGAATACTCTGTTTTCCTCTGTTTTTGTAAGGTGCCTAGGTTGGTTTTTAGATTGAGTCTAGGTAGTGATATGGGGAGTTCTACAAGGCAGTTTAGTTTTTTGGGAATAGTCTCTAATGGGGTTGAGTTGTAATGTCATTCTTATTGACAAGGTTACTTACATCAGAGTTTAAGTGGAGTGCATTTCGAAACTTTGATTCTACATCACCCTTAACTGTTTCTACTTGCTAGGTTAATTTCCTACAAGCATCTTCTCTTTTCTTTATTTTAATTTTTTTCCCTTTTTTTAATTAATTATTTTTTTAATTAATTTTTTTTTTTTTGCCAGTTTAAGCGACAAGGAAGTGTTGGATGAAGCATTGTGAAGACAATGAATCAATCTCATAATAGTACATAAAGAACACACAATCAAGAAGATATGAGATTTACATGGTTCAACAAGATGTTTATGTTTACACTCCACAAGCAGCAATGATCAATTTACTGAAAAGATTACAAAACAAAACTCACCAACCCAGTTTCCCTTTTACAACCAATTATGGCTCTCTCAAAATTACCCCCCAAAAAAAAAAAAAAAAAAAATGAAGAAGAAGAAGAAGAAGAAGAAGAACGGCTATCTTAAAATTGGTTGTTTTCTCATGAAATAATCCCTCGGCTAAAAAAAACAAAATGGGAAAAAGCCAATTTAGAAAACAATTGGTTTTTTCTTTGTTTTATTTTTATTTCTTTGTTGGTAATTTTGATTATTGAATCGAAATAATCTGTTTGTTTGTCTTTTAGTCACCAAAAGCTCTCAACACTCGTTAAGGTATAACGCTAACAAAGAATCTGGAATAGATTAGAATGTTCTTACAAAAGCCATGTTTAGTATTTTTTTTTTATTTTGTTCACCATAATCCTCTTTTACCTTGGGGATTTTTTTCCATTAAGCCATGTTTAGTATTTTTATTTTGTTTTCCCACCGTTTGCCAGTATTAGCACAATTATTTTGTCCATTTTGAAGTCGTTGCATTGTAAGAAATTTATAGGGCCTATTACCTACTAGTTCTGCTATTGAGAATTTGATGTCTTTACTTCTGGGGTTGCTATTTATGCATTTTTATAGTATATTGTGAAGGAGACATGTAAGTTATTTTCTATTTTAAACCAATCAATTAAGAATTGTAAGTTATATATTTTCTATGTGTGTGATGAGAAAAACATATATATTATTTCCAACCAAAAAAAAAAAAACCAATACAACGAGATTCATTTTTTTGAAGAGGTTGTTCCCTGCCAAGCAAACTTGGGCCTGCTTGTGTCGTGCATTTATTTATTTCCTCTCTTTTTGCTTCTCTATATGTTGCTCCATATTGTTAGGTTATCATTATGATTTGATTTAAATCATTTTAGTACCTTGTAATTCTATTGTTTATAGGTTTTTAAGCCTTCATCTAGCCATGTAAATCGAGGAAATACTTGACGTTGATCCTAATCCTACAAAATAGGTTGAAGTATACTCTCACATACCGTAAGTCATGCCATTATGATGCAATGACATGCTTTAGTTGATGGGAAGGCTGGGAATTGGGACAAGTAAGTTGCACAACTACACCTTCGGAATGCATTTACAAATGAAATATCATGCATTTTTTCTCTCTCTTTTTTTTGTTCTTTTTTATTTTTTTATTTTTTAATGTACGTTCATTCATTTTTTTTTTTTGCCTTTTTTCCTTTTTGGTTAATGTATATGTTGATCCATACTATTAGAAAAAATAGATTGTACCATGCGAATGCATTTTCATATTTTTGTAAATATTATTCAATGTGGTGTATTTGTTTTTCTTTTTATCAGCAAAGAATTCAAACAGACGAATGTGGTGTATTTGTTGATGATTTCTTTGGATAACACAACCATTTTAAATAGAATAATCATTATTAAGATAAACCTGCCTGAATATAACCTAAAACACATTATTTTGATGAATTGTTCTTCACTTATATTTTTTCCTTTTCTATTCTTGAGATATTCGTCCTCTTCTTCAATTTCTTTTGTTTTGTTTTGTTTGGATATCACATCCTTTATAAGGTTGCAGCAAATGCATGCAGATAATATTTAAGAACAAAAGATGCATATCGAGCTAAGCAATCTTGGACCTTAGAATTTTGGGTAAATTACATTTAAACTCTCTCTATTTACTGACAAATACATTACACCCCTCTATTTTCGGAAAATGTACTGACATTCCTTATCAGAAACAGTCAACCAAACAGGAGTTAACTACGCAATAAAATGACAGATTTACCCTTCAATAAAACACAGCGTTTCAGATGAAAACAACACCCTTTTCAATATTGGGTAATGCGACGCACCATTTTACTGAGCCTAAAATCAAAACGCTGTATTTTGATCGAGCCGTCCTATATTCTTCATATACCTTGCTCTGTTTGATCCCATTTTGAATATTGCTCTGTTTTTTCCTTATTTATTTTATCATTATTTTCCCTGTCTTCTTCTCCTATTCACTCCATTTTATAAAAACCCCAACATATCATGCGTAAATACTGTGGCTTCTTTTAGAATGAGGTGGCAATTTCTTGGCAACATGCTGAAGCTCTATTGATTTGCCTTTGGCAACCAATTTGTTGTGAGGAGATAAAATTTTCAGAAGAAGGTTAAATGAAGAAGCTGATATAGTGTTCAATGGAAAATATTCTGGACAATACCAACAGTGTAAGAAAATTTTCCAGAGCATTCCGTTTCTTCAATGCTTTTTAATGCTCTGTTTTTTTCTTCTTTTTTTTTTATTTATTTATATTTTTTTTTTATAATGAGAATAAACCAGTGACTGATAGTAGAGATACACAAGAGGCATGTGTAGCAATTTTGTTTGCTGTGTTCACAATTTTTTGAAGTCGAATGAGGTATCCAATCCTACATGGAATATGCATTTTTTGTTTGGCATCTTCAGCATTTTTTTTGTTTGCTGAGCCTAAAATGTTACTAAATTTATGCACTACCTGTGATGCTGTATGTGACAATATGCAAAAATGATGCCATGCATGCATATTTCGAGGTGAGGTTTAGCATCTTCAGCTTAGCCTCATAGAATATCTATCCACTATTAGAAAATGGGAAGCAAGGAGAGCAGGTGGAGTGGCGTGAGAGAGAGAGTGAGAGAGAGGGAGAGAGAGAGCCAATAAATTGGTTTAAGTTGTAGAGAAAGGAGGCAATTGACGTCATGCTGTCTTTAGCATGTTTTAAGGGTATAAAAAGGGTATATTAAAAGCATTTTAGCATGACATCAGCCGTTAGTTCCATGACTGATACTCGACGGAAGGGAGGTATGTGTATAAGTGCATATTATTTTTAAAAATAAGGGAGCATAGAGTAATTTAAAAAAAAAAAAAAAAGAGGGGTGGTCAGTGTATTTGTCAGCAAACACAGGGGTATGTAAATGTAATTTACTCTAAAATTGTTTATTTTTTTAGTTTTTTTTAAAAAATAAATCTCTAAAACCTCCCTAAAAAGTAAAATTATATTTTTACCTCACGTTGGTTGATCATATCAATCCTGGAATTATTAATGATTTTGATCTTCACAATAACTTTTTATTCTTTTATTCTTTTCTTTTTTAATATTGGGTCGGAGGTTTGTATGATCTATAAATAAAGAGTAATACTATTTTACCGAACGCGTTTGCTTAAATTTGATTATCCAACTAATGTGGCACCTAATGTAACAATCATATCAGCCAATTAGAAAAAGATAGGTGAAGGGAAGGTCAAAGGTGATATACCTGGCGTGATTGGCTACTGCAAAGATTCTGACTAGAGCAAAACCAAGAAGATGACGAAGATCAGAAAAACCTCCTTGCCAACGGATGATGCTCCGGGGGAAGAGATGCGAGATCTGGTGCAAAGAGAGAACTTGTGAGTTAGGACGAAGTAGAAGAGCGAAAGCTACAACAATTAAGAAGGCAAGATAATTACGTATGTACCTGGCCTGATTGGCAACTAGTCAACAACTATCTTCACAGATTTCGATTGGAACAACAAGAAGTAAACAAGTTAGGCCAAGAAGATGACAAACGCCAACAGAACCTTGTTAGTAAGTGATGATTCTTTGTGGGAAGAGATATGAGGGAGTAGGCAAGTCAATGAAAGGACATCAATGGGATCAAGAGGCAATTTCCTAGAAGATGCAAGGGAAGGGACTAGAAATTTTCTAATGCTTTAAAATATAGAAAACGTCAATTTTGAGTCTACGATCCAGGCCAGCCATGCTCAGCAGTCGTCTAAGGTTTCAAATTTTAATAAAAAATGGGACCCAACTTAGATGTTACCCATATAATAGGTCTTAAAAAAAAAAAAAACAAAACATTTATTTTAAGAGGTGGCTATTGCAACCCCTCAATTTTATTTGTAAACCCTAATTTTTTTCTTTTTTCAATGTTTTATAAAAAAATATAAAAGATTTTTATGAAAACTGGTCACGTAATCTTCTAGAAAACATTATTTTGAACAACTTTGTAGAAGAAACTTTTTTCAAAATCTATTTTTTAAGAGGTCTTTTTGGCCATTTATAGTCTATTTTATTTTTACGGAAATGAAAATTATAAATGGCCAAAAAAATCTACTTAAACGATAGATTTTGGAAAAATTTTCTTCTATAAAGTTGTTCAAAATGATGTTTTCTAGTGGACAACGTGACCAATTTTTATAAAAACCTTTCATATTTTTCATAAAACCTTAAACAATGAAGAGAAGTGGGGTTTACAAATAAACTTGAGGGGTTGCAATAGGTTTCCTCTTATTTTAATACCTAGATTAGTAAACGCCCCAATCCAAATCTAAGGACTCAAATAGTTTTTCTAACCCAAGTCCATAGATAATAGCCTATTGAAAATATTGGCCAGATTAGCCGTCAGGCTATTGCCATCACCTACGTATTTTAAGCCTCCTACTTAGTTTACACTTTTAAGGTTTTATGAAAAATATAAAAGGTTTCTATGAAAACTAGTTGCGCTGTCTACTAGAAAACATAATTTTGAACAACTTTATAGAAGAAATTTTTTCCAAAATTTATAGTTTAAATGGAGTTTTTGGCTATTTTTCATGGAACATTTTTAAAAAATGAAACAAAGATTATAAATGGCCAAAAATGCAGTTAAACAACAGCTAGATTTTGGAAAAATTTTCTTATATAAAGTTGTTTAGAATGATGTTTTCTAATGGACACCGCGATTAGTTTTCATAAAAACTTTTATATTTTTCATAAAACCTTAAAACGTATAAACTAAGTGGTGAGCTTAGAGTACTTTATGTAGAGGCAATACCCTCCCTCTTAGATATATTATCCATTAAAAATGATATGGTAAAAAAGCTTGATTATGATAGATTAATTAGTGAACTTTCAGTTAAAAATGTGAGAAGAGTAATTTTTAAGTGATACTTTGCTACAATTGGTTCATTTCTTTTTGATATTATAGCTTTACATTTTATTTGGTTTTCTTCTTCTTCTTGTATATGCGAATTTTGTTAAATTATAAAGGAAGAAATCAAACTTTATTTGTTTTTAGTTCTTATAAAGATTTATTTTTTTTTTATCTTAATCTATATAAGCAAATTTTAGTAATCATATGTGCAAGCAAATTTTGTGTGTACCAAGAAAAAAAAATTGTTGAGTATAAGTTTTATTGTACGTGTGAATATGTATAGAAGGTCCTATTTTAAGAGTTTACCTAAAGTTCCAAAAAACTCAGGAGCAGTCTTGCTACGAACCCAAGTGCACAAATCCGAAAAGATGGAAAAGTGATTTTCTGAGACGTTACACTATGTGACAAGAAGCTTATTCGATTTTTCATTCCGTCTTGGATTAACCACTAGTTGTTATAAAATATATGGGTTGGTGGATGCCACCACGACCCTTTTGCAAGTGCTGATTACTTTTTCATAGTGTAGCACTCCTTTATATCATAATGAAGCACTTCTTAAAGTGCAGCATTCTTTCTTATGAATGATACTCGGGCTAATGCGCATACAAAGGATTGTATTACATGATATTCCTTCCGTCCTACAAAGATAGGTTATATTTGTTACTTTTTTTGTCCTAAAATGTTTGTCCACTTTGAAAAGTCAAATCATATTTTTTTTTAAGTTTCCTACATTAGCCCTTGTTAATTCAATAATTACTTTTAACACAAAACCCAATACCAAAAAAGAGAGGTTATTTTTGGAAATATGGTGCTTAATAAATGACAAGTCAATGCAATGATAATCTTTTCTTAAACTTCGTGTTTTGTCAAACATGGCCTATCTTTATGGGACAGATGGAGTATATTGTTAGAACTCTAAAGATGAATAAGAGACCTACTCTCCCCATACACTTGTTCATTTCATTTGCTCTATTCAATTGTTCTAAAGATCTTGATTTTACAACACGTTATCAACACGAATTGCTCAAAGATTTTGTGAGCAATATCATACTACCACCATCTTCTTTCTTAACCAATTTGGTTGTGGTAAGTTGATACACTCTTAACCAATTTAGTTCTGGTAAGTTGGTATGCTCTTATAGAAATCTCACTCGTACAAGCCCCCAATTTAGTTTATATTTTTTAAGATTTTATGTAAAATATAAAAAGTTTTTATAAAAACTTAACACATATTGTACTAGGAAACATCATTATGGACAACTATGTAGAATAATTCTTTTGCAAAATCTAAACTCTAAACTCTCTTTATTTACTGACAAATTTTGGGTAAATTACATCTAAACTCTCTTTATTTATTGACAAATACATTACACCCCTCTATTTTCGGAAAATGCACTGACACTCCTTGTCAGAAACAGTCAACCAAACGGAGCTAGCTACGCAATAAAATGACAGATGTACACTTCAATAAAACCCAGCGTTTCAGATGAAAACAACACCCTTTTCAATATTGGGTAATGGGACGCATCATTTTACTGAGCCTAAAATCAAGACGCAGTATTTTGAGCCGTCCTATATTCTTCATATACCTTGCTCTGTTTGATCCCATTTTCAATATTGGTGGAATCCATAGCTTCAAATGCCCTGCTCTGTTTTTTCCTTTTTTATTTTAATTATCATTATTTTCCCTGTCTTCTTCTCCTATTCACTCCATTGTAGAAAAACCCCAACATGTCATGCGTAAATACTGTGGCTTCTTTTAGAATGAGGTGGCAATTTCTTGGCGACATGCTGAAGCTCTATTGATTTGCCTTTGGCAACCAATTTGTTGTGAGGAGATAAAATTTTCAGAAAAAGGTTAAATGAAGAAGCTGATATAGTCTTCAATGGAAAATATTCTGGACAATACCAACAGTGTAAGAAAATTTTCCAGAGCATTCCGTTTCTTCAATGCTTCTTAATGCTCTGATTTTTTTTTTTTTTTTAATGAAAATTTTCCAGAGGCATGTGTAGCACTTTTGTTTGCTGTGTTCACAATTTTTTGAAGTCGAATGAGGTATCCAATCCTACATGAAATATGCATTTTTTGTTTGGCATCTTCAGCATTTTTTTTGTTTGCTGAGCCTAAAATGTTATTAAATTTATGCACTACCTGTGATGCTGTATGTGACAATATGCAAAAATGATGCCATGCATGCATATTTCAAGGTGAGGTTTAGCATCTTCAGCTTAGCCTCATAGAATATCTATCTACTATTAGAAAATGGGAAGCAAGGAGAGCAGGTGAAGTGGCGTGAGAGAGAGAGAGAGAGAGTGCCAATTAATTGGTTTAAGTTGTAGAGGAAGGAGGCAATTGACGTCATGCTGTCTTGAGCATGTTTTAAGGGTAAAAAGGGTATATTAAAAGCATTTTAGCATGACATCAGCCGTTAGTGTCCTGATACTTGACGGAAGGGAGGCATGTGTATAACTGTATATTATTTTTGAAAATGAGGGAGCACAGAGTAATTTCAATAAAAAAGAGAGGTGATCAGTGTATTTGTGGTAAACACAGTGATGTGTAAATGTAATTTACCCTAAAATTGTTTTTATTTTTTATAATTTTTTTTTAAAACGGTAAATCTCTAAAACCTTCCTAAAAAGTAAAATTTATTTTTACCTCACAAGAACTTTTTATTCTTTTGATCTTCACAATAACTTTTTATTCTTTTATTCTTTTCTTTTTTAATATTGGCTCAAGGTTTGTTTGATTTACAAATAAAGAGAAGTACTATATTACCAAACTTGTTTGCTTAAATTTGATTATCCAACTAATGAGGCACCTGATGTAGCAATCATATAAGCCGATTAGAAGAAGATCGGTGAAGGGAAGGTCAAAGTGATATACCTGGCGTGATTGGCTACTGCAAAGATTCTGACTAGAGCAAAACCAAGAAGATGACGAAGATCAGAAAAACCTCCTTGCCAAAGGATGTACTCCGGGGGGAAGAGATGCGAGATCTGGTGGAGAGAACTTAAGAGTTAGGACGAAGTAGAAGAGCGAAAGCTCCAACAATTAAGAAGGCAAGGTAATTAAGTATGTACCTGGCCTGATTGGCTACTACTACCTTCACAGATTTCGATTGGAACAACAAGAAGTACAGAAGTTAGGCCAAGAAGATGACAATCGCCTACAGAACCTTGTGAGTAAATGATGATTCTTTGTGGGAAGAGATATGAGGAGGTAGGCAAGTCAATGAAAGGACATCAAAGGGATCAAGAGGCAATTTCCTAGAAGATGCAAGGAAAGGGACTAGAAATTTTCTAATGCTTTAAAATATAGAAAAGGTCAATTTTGAGTCTACCAACCAGGCCGGCCATGCTCAGCAGTCGTCTAAGGTCTCTCAAATTTTAATAAAAAATAGGACCCAATTAGATGTTCCCCATAGGTCTTAACCAAAAAAAAAAAAAAAAAAAACATTTATTTTAAGAGGCGGCTAGTGCAGCCCCTCAATTTTATTTGTAAATCCTAATTTTTTTCACTTTTCAAGATTTTTATAAAAAAAATATAAAAGATTTTTATGAAAACTGATGGCTCAATCTATTAGAAAACATGATTTTGAACAACTTTGTAGAAGAAACTTTTTTCAAAATCTATCATTTAAGAGTACTTTTTAGCCATTTATAGTCTATTTCATTTTTACGGAAATGAAAATTATAAATGGCCAAAAAATCCACTTAAACGATAGATTTTGGAAAAATTTTCTTTTACAAAGTTGTTCAAAATCATGTTTTCTAGTGAACAACGTTATCAGTTTTTATAAAAACTTTTCATATTTTTCATAAAACCTTAAAAAGTGAAGAGAAGTGGGGTTTACAAATAAACTTGAGGGGTTGCAATAGGCTTCCTCTTATTTTAATACATAGATTAGTAAGGGCTCCAAATCTAAGGGCCCCAAATAGTTTCTAACCCAAGTCCATAGATAATAGCCTATTGAAAATATTGGCCGGATTAGCTGTAGGGTCAGGCTATCTTAGAGTAGTTTTTCAAAAGGACGTTTGCGAAAAGGCAAAATAGTGTAAGAGATAAAATTAAAAAATATTAATGTTTATCCTTTTTTTTTACACAAAATGACTTTTAAAATATATGTTCGCCAAACATTCAATTTCTTCTAAATGCCTTTCTAAATATGGTGTTTTGAAAATGCCCTTTTTTTAGAAAGCCTTTTTATTTTGAAACAATACCCCAAACATACACTAAATGACTTTTTCTAAAAGGCAGTTTGAGTGGCTCACCAAACGAATGTAAAATAATGAAAATGACTTTTACCCTTCAAAAAGCCTTTTGAGGCCTCCCAAACAGTGCGCCAAACGCCCACTGAATATGGAATGGGTAACTCCATCTCTCTTTATCTATATATAGGGTTTTGAGATCAATATATTATAATCTATTAATTTTTTTTTTTTTTGGTTTTTACTTTAATTTGATCGTGTAATATGTTTGTTTGTTTGTTTTTGTTTTTTTTTTCTTTAATGATTTGAACACAATCATTTTTTTTTTTTTTTATAGGGAAGAATCTATATTTATATATTTGATTTTTTTTTTTTGTTTTATGTTTTTGCTAAAAATTTTTTCTTTTCAAATTTTTTTCCTATCTTTCTTTTCTTAAATTATTTAGATCTTTTCTTCTTTTCCATTTTTTACTGCCGCACATTGCGCGGGTCACTACCCCCCCTAAAGTATTGGCGCGGGGAAGGGGGGGGGGTGTCAGTAGATAACCCCTTATGTTTTAATTTTGTCAATGTGCCTCCCTTATATATATGTTTCAGTTTTTGTCAATATGCACCACCGTTACTCACCGTTAATGAAAATTGACAGAAAATAGTCACATGCTACTCACGTGACACTGTTAATGAACCTGTGTTGCCCAAAATACCCCTAACTAATAAAGAAGATGAAACAGTAGCAGCAGCAGCAGCAGACCGATTCCAACTGGTATGCTCTGTGTTGCCCAAGATCTGGAGCTTCATGCTTGGTTTACAGTTCTAGAGTTGCAGATCTCAAGCACAGTGACAACATATATATCCCCTAACACGCTGCCTCCATAGGTGCTTCCTGTTCTCGATTTTCCAATTGGGGCAGCTATGCTTGCCATGCACAAAAACAGATTTGAACCCCACTTGTGACCATCCCCAACATGGAAAAAAAAAAAAAAATCACTGCTGTGGATGCCGGTGGGTACAAAGGGAGGTGGGATGGGGGTTTGGGTTGGGAAAGAGAGAGAGAGAGAAGGTATGCGTCGCCGTCGATCTTCTCAGATGTCGAAGACGATAGTGTTGGACTTAAGGGTTCAATCCCACTTGTTTTGATGATAACAAAGCAAAGTTGTTTTGTTTAGTTGCTAATAAAGATGAAGTTTTGGTTAAGACAGGTTATATCCATAAACACTTCACAAATAGCAACTGGAAGTCAAAGTGCAAGCAAAGAAGCAACAATGCAAGCAATGGACTTCAATGGACTCACAAGAAGCAAATCCAACTCAAAACACAAGTGTGGAACTCCATTGGAAGCTATCAACATCACTTTGTCAGAGTTTAGGATTATAATGTAAGATTGATTCAATCTTTGCTCATATATATAGGAGTTATGGGCTTAAAATCAATTAATCAACGTGGTAATAAACTAATTGAACTTAGTTTTAAGTGCCAAATAGGTCCCATAAGCCATTTGAGTTTTATCCCAAGTCATTGAATCTTATTTTTCATAATTCATTTTTTGAAAACTGGGAACTCAGACGTCCAAGTGTAACTTAGACATCCAAGTGGCATTTCAAACGTCCAAGAAAAACAAAGATATTGTTCTTCTGTCTGGAATTCTCAGATGATCCACTCAGACGTCCAAGATGAAACTCAGACGTCTAAAACCTTCCAAACAGACTTGTAATGGCCATTTGAGCATTTAATGCCCATCAAACTTACTTTCCCAGTATTTATTGCTACAGAACGGTCATATTGGACCCAAGGGCTATTAATACAAGGCTTAAACTCATTTTTGAGTATTCATTAAGATCAAACAACAAAAATCACTATCATTTACTCTCAAGCCCTATAAATATTTAAGTGAGCATTTATTGTGAAATCAATCATAGTTGAGTGAGCTTTCAATTCAATGTTATCTATTCTTTGTGAGAATTCTTTGTACACAAACAATCAACAAATCATCTTGTATTCAAAGGGTTGTGTGAACCCTAGATTTGAAACTCTTCAAGAAAGCTTTGTGCAAATATTAGTGAAGAACATTTGTGGTTGTATAAAGGTTTAATCTCCACCCACAAGGAGATTGGTATAGTGGATTGGTGAATCTTCAATCGAGCTCTTGAGGCAAGGACGTAGGCAGGAAGCCAAACCTCGTTAAATCGTTGTTTGCAATCTTTCTAACTCTTAAACTCCTTATATTACACTTGTTTTATATTGCTGTGATATATTGTGTGTTAAATTTGTTTAAGATTGCATAAAATTCCGTTGTTAACTTAAAACCCTATTCACCCACCTCTAGGGTTGTTCAGTTGGGACAACAAATGGTAGCTAAGGGCCATAGGGGTTTGGGTTTAATCGCCGCTAGGTACCAAGGTTTGGGTTTAATCGGCCTCGTGGGTGTAGAGGGAGGGTGGGGTGGGGTGGGGGTTTGGGTTGGGGAGACAACCACTATGAAGTGCCGTCAGTGATGAAGGTTTAGGCTTCAAATATGAATGTTGTCCATCGGTGAGTGGTTTTGGGTTTGAGCCACTGAAGAGATGAAGAAATAAAAAAATAAAAAATAAAAAAGTCGAATGAAGAAGAGGCAGCCATAGCTACTAGCCTGCCAACCCACCATTATTGCTGCTTCTCCTTTCTTTGCTAGAAAAAAATGGATTTACTAGAGTGTGGGTGCACGTGAGGGTAGAGTGCTAGGCATGGCTGCTGTAGACACCCCATTTTGTACCAATTTTTATCTTGAGTCCTAGTTTCTCGATGATGAGATCCAAATGTTTGCTGCCAATTTCAATCTTCTTCTGATGAGTTAGGTGAGTGCGGAGGGCTAAATTAATAATTAAAATTGAACTAAGGAAGCCTGTGTGCGTACGCATGATTAAACCATGCGTACGCATGACATCTTTATTTTCCTTCTTTATGAGAAGATCACTCATGAATCGTAATATTACCTTGCAAGGATGGCTGAGGCTAAGCAAAGAAGGTGGGAAGAGTTCCCATATTGGGATTTAACATAATTTTCCCTTATAAATACCTAAGATTAGGGTTTAGAGAAGGGATCCATAAGATAGAGGTTGGGGGCAAGGGGGCTAGAGAGAAAGAAAGAAAGAGAGAAAAGAGTGCTAAAGCCTAACTGAAAGGAAGAAGGTTGAAGGGGATTGGCAGTGGACCTGAGGGAACAACAAACCAGCTTAGGGTTCCGCGTGCGGTAAACTCTCCCTTTTTTAAATGCATGTTTTAGTATTCATTTGCTTACGATGGTATGCTTTTATTTGGTTTAATGCATGATTGAGAATGGTGCTAAATAGTTTAATATGATATCATTAGAGGTATGAGAATCATTGTCATATGTTTAGGGTGCTAGGATGAATATTTTGATGTTTAATGAAGGTTCACGTACACTAAATGTGGTTTGGGTTTAGTTATACTAACATTTGTTTTGCAGGGAAGACTAACGAATCTTTTGCAGGGCTATGGTGCGTACGCACGTACTGATGTGCGTACGCGTATTATTAGCAAGCGTACGCACCACGAGGATACGTGTACTCGCACTTGGTGTATATGTATGCGTGTCGATTTAGGCCAGATTTGATTTCCCTTTTTATTGTGCCATTCCACTTATTTGATTCTTGTATTATGTTATTGCATCATTGTATCATTTGCCATATGTGTATTTAATCGATTATTGCGTGAACTAGGGTAATCTTGGTTAAATTGGATTATTAAACATGATTAATAAACACAAAGTGGGGGCCGGTCTAAGGACCGGGCGACGTTGGGTGCCTAACACCTTCCCGACGGCGTACCCTAGCTCCAAACCATCTCTGGTTATGACGAGTTAGACCCTTGTAAGGGTCAAGTTGGATTCCCGGGTTTCCTGGGTGGCGACTCCTCTCCGCACTAGCCCTCTTGGTTAGTGGCGTACTCCCGAACCGCACGGTTTAGGGCTGCCAACCTGCCATTGCTGCTATTGCTGCTCCTTTCTCTGCTAGAAAAAATGGAGTTGGCCGGAGTATTGGTGCCGGAGTGTGGGTGCACGTGAGAGGAGGATGCTAGGTTTTTTCGTCTTTTTACTACTATCGTTAACATTGCTAAGTTCAAAAAATCCCAAATGAGGTCGGGGGGCACATTGACAAAATTAAAACACAAGGAGGGTTATATGTCGACCCCCCCCCCCATACTTTAGGGGGGTTATCTGCAATTTACCTTAATATAAAATCCAATTTGATGATGCGTCATACCTCTTCATTCTTCCCACCTAACTATTCTTCTCACATTCATTCTACTCACTCCTTCACCCTTACCCCACTATTGAGGTGATGTGGCCTCATATAATTAATTGTTTAAAATAATAACTTCAAATCGTAATTTAATAATCAAATTACATTCCTTATAAAAAACATTAATCTTTCTAAATGGAAATAATTTCAATGAATTCCTAAAAATTAAATTACTTCCCTTATAAAAAAAAAAACCATTCACCCCTATCCATAATCCTTAACAGAATGTTATCTCCATCTCCATCAACACTTTATCCCTCTTGGTCAAGAAGTAGCAAGCTCGCATGACTGCAGGTAAGTTGTCTTCCTCTCCGAATCTGATTTCATTTTATTTTATTTTTTGGTAGAGATGCTATATATTGAATATGAAAACAGTAACTCCATATCTCTTTGTCTATATATAGGGCTTTGAGATCAATTTGTTATAGTCCATTGATTTTTTTTTTTTTTACTTTGATTTGATCATGTAATATGTTTGATTGTTTGTTTGTTTGTTTGTTTTTTTTAATGATTTAAACACAATTATTTATTTATTTATAGAGAAGAATCTATATTTATATATTTGCTTTTTTTTTTCTTTCTTGTTTTATGTTTTTGCTGAAAAGTATGTTTTTTTCCAAATTATTTTTTTCCTTTCTTTCTTTTCTTAAATTATTTAGGTCTTTTTTTGGTTTTTTTTTTTTAATTACTGCGCGCATTGCGCGGGTCACTCTTTGTTTTATATATTCTGCAGTGACCACAAATGTCATGGGAGATAAAATCGCATTGGACAATTATTTTTATTTGTTCAATTCATTACAAGACAACCTTGGAGCAAAAGAAGGAAAACCTCCTTACTAATTGATGATCCTTTGTGGGAAGAGAAGTGAAGTCTGGAGCAAAGAGAACTTTAGACAAAAGGGAGGGCCAAAGCTATAACAATTAGGAAGGGGGAAGGTAATTTGCGTACCTGGCCTGACTGGCTGCTACTTGAAAGATTCCGATTTAGAACAACGAGAAAGCACAGAAGGTAGCCCAATAAAATAACAACCACCAGCAAAACCCTCCTTACTAAATGACGATACTTTGTGGAAAGAGAAGTGAAATCTTGGGCAAAAGAACTGTTGAAGCAAAGGTATTTGATGAAGCATAGATAGTAAGGTAAAGGGAAGAAATATTCGGAGTCGGCAAGTCCATGAGAGAGACCACTGGGCTCAGAGGCAAATTCAAAGAAGGTGCTGGGAAAGGACAAGTAATTTGCCGAATGCTTTAGAAAATGCCCAAGGGTAAAATCCATAACTTCAAATACGCGTCTGATTTGTGTCTTCTATATGTTTGTTTACACATTTGGGGTCACTTTTGCAATTTGATTTGGGTTTATGTGTTTGTCGGTCATTCAGATACCCCAACCCTCCGTTCGGTCGATATGAAAACAGAGGAAAATTGAAGATCTCAAATTTGAGCTGTTTTTTATTTTATTTTTTTTTTCCTGGAGAACTGATGGTTAATTGAAACATTGAGAAGGAATAAGAGAAAGTGATTAGAAAAGCTTAAGAAGCAAACAGTCATTTAATCTTTTTTTTGGTTGCCAAGAATGCATATAAAACTTCATTTGTTTCCTGAGAAAATGTGAATTAATCAACTAATTATATCGAGTTCAACTATGAGGAACTAAATGACAAAAACGTAAATTTCAAATTTATTTCCCATCTATTTTCCTTGGCTTTCTGGGAAACCAAAAGAGATGTTTTAACTTCCCCTTTTCTATTCTGTCCTCCCCTTCAACCAAATAGAGTACATAACATTGAAAACACAATAGAATAATTCATTTCCCATAGTATTCCCAATCATGGCCATAGGGATTGTGGTTAAAAGACATCGCCAAGTGAATCCTGTCCATAATAATGGAAGTGCCTTGACTCAATTTTTTCTTTATTTGTTGAAGTTTATGAAGACAGGTAAAAGATCTTTATCTGTTGGCTGTCCTCTATCAGAGCTTTAACAGAAATTAAATTAGACAGGCCCTGTGACTATTTCCCATGCATATTCATTACATTCCTAAATGCCAAATCCTTATCATAACCGTTCCGTATAACCTTTGCATATTTATGACCATCTTATGGTGGCAAGTGAGAGTTGCAAATGCATCATAATTGAGCATTTACAAGAGACATAGGATATGACTGCGATCAGAAACTATGAAACCATCGTAATTGAGCTTTTGTTGGTTGTTGGAACCAAGGATGAAAACTAAAACAGAAAGTCAGATGAGCCACTCCCTTATTGGCTTAAGGCCTTAACTTCCACAAAATTGGAACTTCGTTGTTCAAGTCTTCTAACTTCGAACAGTTGGGTGCTGAAGTCCAACCATGCAGCAGAAAACAGAGAAAAAATGAAGAAGCATCAAATAGAGAAGTAAAATATGAATGAGGTCCTTTCATATATAGGGTCCAACTCAAACCAGAAAAAAGGAATTTTTTATTTTTATTTTTTTTAAGATGGTTTTCTTATCAAATTCCAATAGCATTCAGCAATTTGCTAATGAATCTCACAAGTCCACAATTAATGTAAATGCTAGATTCATAGTCAAGAAGTGGGTATGAGCAAAATTAAACAATTCAAAAGTAAAATGGGAAAAAAGAGAGCTGAAAAATACATGTTTTAATTCCGCCTATAAATTTGAAAGTCAAAAAATGCAATGAAGGGACAGAAGGCATCACAGAACTTGATAATGCAACTTAATTACAAAGTAGCATTTTTAGGGCAGCAATTAATGGAAGCTCAAAAGTTACACATAAATAGGAAGATCATCCAAAATACTGATAATACATGAGATGGGAAGATCATCCAAAATACTTGAAGAAAAACGCAGTGTTGCCAGATTGAGCGCCATTGCTTTCAGCACTGCTGCTCGACCAAGAAATTTGTTGCTGTCTTTGCCTTCTGGTTATATATCCTACTTAACTGAAAATGAAAAGGAACCAATTATGGCATTGGTTGTAGCAAAAAATATTGAAAATAAAAAACGTATTAGCAGGTTAAATGGGGCACTAAAGAAAGGGATCAATGGAGAAAATCAGGAGTATGTAGTAACAATTAACTTTTGGGAGAGCTTAAAGGAAAAAACAAAAGAGAAGTTAAAAATGAGGAAAATAAAAATTAGAGAACATATATGTTGGGTGTTATAAATTATTAACGTATACAACAGTGAGGAGATGGAATCTTATCAGTGTCAAGTCATTTCATCGAACATTTTACTTTCACCAATCAATGAAGGATTGAAAGACCTCTTTAGCAGTGGGATGGTCCCACACTAGTGATTCCCACCATTCTCTCTTGTACACATTGATACGTTGAAAAGAAGGGGGACGAGATCTTTGACCATTAAGCATGGGCAGAGAGAAAGGGAGCCTCTTTAGCTTTGGACATTTGTATACTGTTAGACTTTGGAGAGAATCACAAACCATTACTGCTCTACGACAGACGTTGGTCTTCAATTCTGGTAGGTGATAAAATGTTAAATGTCTCAACTTTGGGAGAGAGATTCTGATGGTGCTATCATTGTTGTTTACAATAGAATGATTGCTGATTTCACCCTCCCCTCCTCCTCCTCCATCTGCTGCAGTTATTATCTCTTCCATTCCATGACAATAACCGACTTCAATTCTTTCCAGATTTTGGAGGTCATGCAGCAACCAAGGTGTGAACAGCTTCTTTATGTTCCGACACTCAATCAAGAATAAACCTTTAAGACAAGTAAAGGTCGGCGGCGAGGCTCTTACCTTATAGATGTCGCGTAGGTGCTGCAAATATTTTAGTTCTAGTTCTTCAAGGCTTTGAAGTGGGATGCAGGAGGAGGAGGACAACGATGACGAAAGCACACACTCTATCCCATCACACTTTATAATAGAATAATACCTCAAGAAGTCAAGTTTCAATGACGAAACATCGCATAAGCTACTCACATCGTGGCACTCCTCAATCCACAGGCTGTGATAGTCTTCTGAGAGCACAAGAGGATTTTCTCCTCCTCTACTGATGATGCATTTTCTTAATCCTGCATATTAACATTTATTGTGCTCATCATCTTCAAAATATACACGATCATCACTTGGGCCCACTTGAATAATGTAGTTGCTAAGTCTCCTACCTTGCAGGGATCTGACATATATATTAAAGTCATGCAGGTCATAGAACTGGCCCGCAAAAGTCTCCAGCTTCGTCAAGCTTGCCACATCTTCTCCTTTCAGTCTTAAAGTCTCTGATTTCCAGTAAACTATTAGGAACTGGAGACGGGAGAGTTTGGGTAATATCCTCCTAGGTGGTAACGCAATTAAATATTCTGTGAAAAGATCAAGGTATTTTAGGTTAGTCAACATTTCCATACCTTCAGGTATTTCTTCTATTCGAGTATAACTGAGGTCCAATGCCTTTAATGCCCTGAGATTTGCTAATGAGGGCACGTATTTTAATCTGATACACCTTCTAAGCAATAATGCAGTGAGATTCTTCAAGTCAGAGATCCCACTTGGCAAACTCTGAATGCCAGTGTATGAAAGATCAAGAACCTTGAGCCCACTCATGTGCATAATGAAAGAATCTGGTATCCTTCCAAGTTGAGTATTTCCAGATAATAACAAGGTCGAGAGCCTGCTACACCTTGGTGACACATCAAAAGGAATTTCTGATATGTAGTTGTACATTAGGGAAACCCTCTCAAGATCTTTTGTCCATTTCACCTCATCTGGTAGATCTCTCAATCGCATACCAGCTTCTACCATGCAACCACAATCCATTATCTGAAGTGCCATCTCTCAAATCAAATCATGCATCTTCACTATTTCAGTTTTTTGAGCACCAACACTTTCCAATAGGCAGGCCTTTTCAAGTTTATTCAAAATACAATGTCCCTTGTCAAACTCTACTTGCCTAGTCCCCATTCCTTCTATTATTCCCTCAACAATTAAACACTCTATCAACTCCTTTCTTTCAATCACATAGTCTTCTGGATATATAGGAGACAACGACGGTGCATCTCATCTTCTAAGCAATTATAACTATATTTCAGTTGCCCAAGTACCTTCTGTATTTCCTTGAGCACCTTTGTAGATTCCTTCAATTCTTCCAATGCATTCCTCCACTCACGTGTGTCAATTACACCCTTCATACTTCCAGCAATTGTAATAATCGCAAGAGGCAAACAAGCACATTCTTCAGCAACAAGTTTTGCAGTTTCCTCTAAGCCTGGAGTACATAAAACATCACGCCCAACAATATCCAAGAATAAATTCCATGCCTCTCCTTTTGAAAGAAGCTCCATTTTGATATCTTTACAGTCCATTCTTCGGCACACATCAAGCGATCAGGTCCGTCAACACTATTTTGCATCCATTATCTAGAGTAGGTTCAGGGATTCCCACGACCTCAAGATGAAATGCTTCCCACATATCATCTAAGATTAGCAGATACCTCTTCTTTTCTCTCAGCATATCAAATAATTCTGCTGCCCTTTTTGTTTCATCTTTATATTTTGAAATATCTGCATTTAGTGCACTTGCGATGTCATTTTGTAACTTTTTTACATTGACGGCCTTTGACACAGTGACCCAGATTACACTATTAAACTTGTCATTCTCTTCTAAGAAGCGATTATTAATGTGTTTCATGATGGTGGTTTTGCCACTCCCTCCCATTCCATAAACTCCAATCTTTCTAACGTCATCATCGATCAAGCATGCCCAAATTTCTTCCATCTTTCTCACAGCTGTAGTTTCACCCGCTAATTTTGTTGTTGGCAATATTTCTCCTTTGCGTAGAGGTACATCAACTACCAAACTGTCAGAAAAACTTCCCTTCTGATGAAGTTCTTCAACTTCTTGAACCTTTTGAGCAACAAGTTCTCCCAGGCTTGCACATTTTAAAAAATTATCTTCTCTAACTCTTTCTTCAATGCTTTGTATCTCGACTTTAATCCTTTGAACATTAGCCAACCAAAGTACAACTTCTTTTTTTAACTTTTTTCTTGGCTGAAGCTCTGCTTTCATTTTCGATTCTTCATCATTCTTTCGACTGTTCAGTTCTCCATACTTTCTTTTGAGTTCATTCATATTTTCATTAAAGGTTTTGGTGATGATAGACTTTGTTGCCTATGAAACTGGATGCAACATTCAATGCAGATTCGACACTCGAGGCACTACATAATCCCAAAATGGCACATTAGAATGCTAATTTGAATAGGCAAATAAACATGCAAGAAAAAAGAAAAGAAAAGAAAAAAATCCAACAATTGGGTCCAACAGAATACAACAAATAAACACAATGACCAGTGACCACTAGGGAAGTAAATTAGATATTGTAAAACGAGAAGAACCTAATCTTTGACAAGGTATAAATTATCCGTCAATGGTGTTACACAAATATGATTTATGAACAAAAAATCTTATATAATATATAAAAATTGATAATGCGGCGCATAATTGAGTAATATATCATAATGTCAGCTAGTTCTAGAATGATGAGATGACATCATTATTTTAATAATACAAAGAACCCTGGGAATGAAATTAATTATTAACTTATAGAAGCGAAAGGGTTAAAATGTTCTTTTTCAAAGGAATAACAGTCATTAATTAACAAATAATAGCACTTGCTGCATTGAAAACTAGGTGACATCACTTTGATAACAATTCTATCAAATTTTTTCTTCACATGTGTTCATTTGGCTAATGGAAGGCTTGAAGTTCCACAAGGAGAGACAAATGGAAAGGAAGCCTCTTTGTTTTTACTATACAAATACACATACAATAAATGAAATTGCAAGAAATGCATTACACTAAATGAAATTTCATGAAATGTATGTAGATTTACTGGGGCACGCTGTGACTCATTGGCTTTAAATAGAAGTTGACCACAATTCATGTAACAAAAGGAGGCATACCCTCACAAGATGCGGAAATAGTTGAGAAAATTTAGACAGAAACAAACAAAATGATAATGCATGAAATGTATGTAGATAAGATTAGACAAGGTAGCAAAGATGTAAAGTTAAACAAAGCAAATCTTGGATCTAACTTGGTTACATGTCCCAAACGATCTAAATGATCTACTATAGTACATCTGAAAAAATAGGATAATGCGCAACCCAAACAGAAGATCAAGTTTCCGTCTTTCCAAGTATGAAATTGAAAAAATTTATACATATTTACATCCAACTTAGGATAATTATAAAAGATCTTAGATTAAGAAAGAATCAATGAAGCAAAGGCAAGGGAAAAATAAGTGGATGCATGTGAGTTAATGCAAGACTTTTTTTTTGGGGGGGGGGGGCAACTTTCCAAGGTGCAAGGAAAGGGGATTGCAAAAATGCCAATGCTTTAGAAAAAGCAAAAGGGAGCTCTGAACCGTAATCTAATATGTCGTGATTCCAACTTTCAAGTGGGCATTTGATATGTATCTTTGTGGTCCACATTTGAGGCCCATTTTCTTAGGTGAATTACCTGATGTCCTCCCAGCATGGTTTTAGTTGGGCAATAAGGAGGTGAAAGATCATTTTGTGCCAATGCCCTTTCATCTAGTGGCATTTCTCCCTCCTATGTGGGGGGAAGTTCTAGAATTGAGTCGTTAGAAATAACAATATAACATAATGAATTTTTTTTATTGATGTTACCAAAAAAAAAAAAAAAAAAAAAAAAAAAAAGGAAAGAAAGAAAGAAAGAAAGAAAGAAAGTAAGTTTATTTTGTCTTCACTTTTTGTTCAAATTAGCAAATATTTCGTAATTTTGAACCACTTGACGTTTTTTTTTTTTTTTTTTTTGTTTTTTTTTTTGTTTATCTTTTTTTCTTTTCTATGACAAAAAATTTCAATGAACTTTCTAGTTATTCATCTGACTCTTCATTTCAATGAACTTTCTAATAATTCATCTGACTCTTCATTTCAATGAACTTTCTAATAATTCATCTGACTCTTCAATCATAAAAGTAGCATATATGATATATCACTTATGACCAAGTTACTTACATCAGAATCTATGATGAGCACATTTCAAGACTTTGATACCACATCATGCTTAAATATCTCTACTTGCTTAGTTAATTTCCTACAAGCACTGACTTTTTTCTTTTTCTTTTTTTTCTGTTCTTTGTTTTTTTTTTTTTTTTTTTTTTTTTTTTTTTTGCTAGTTTAAAAGACAAGGAAGTGCTCATACCATGAATTCCTAATCACTAAAACAATTTATGCTGGTGGTCTTCCATACCTTCTTTTTTTACTTACTTTTTTTTTCCCCCAAATTGTCGGGTCCACGCCCCTCTCTTCTTTCCAAACTGTTCATTTCAATTACAATGAGACCCACATTTTCCCCGTCACTTTAATCCTTTTTAATAAATAAATAAATAAATAATTGTGAGCAAAACTACTAAGTAAAGCCTCTCTTCCTTTTCATTTTTAAGGTCTCTCGTCCTACATATTTCACCATCAGGTTGTGTGCATCATTCGGGGCTTATGCTTTTATATATATTCTGCAGTGGCCTCAAGTATCATGGGATACAAAATCGCATTGGACAATTATTTATTCAACTCATTGCATGGATATGAAACCATGTCTTTGGGAGTTTGGTCAATTTTATGTTTGTCTGGATAAGTTTTCTTAACCCCCAACCAACCTAAAGTATCTACAGTGTGTCTTCTGTAATATAAACTATAGGCTGGATATTTTAGGTACAAACTTATTTTTTGCCCCTGAAAAAATATCAATGTTGAAAAGCAGAGAGTCATGTGATTGTTTGTGATGCCAAATTACAACTGTAACTAGATCTAAACGAAACATGCATGGATAATATTCAACCATGGCACCTTAGTCATAAAAGACAACCAAAGGAAAAGTGGAACACTCACCTACACTGTTGAACTACCAAAATTATATATATAACTGTAAAAAATGTTTTGCATTATTCTGGTCATTAACTAACCAACCAACTAGGCTGTTTTTTCTTATCCCTTTTCGCCAACATAATTGGTAGATAAAATATATTATATCCATTACTTACATGATTGGTTTCATAATGGTTTTGATCAAATATGAATTGTTTAAATCTTAGGGTAAATTACACAAATCCCCTCAACGAACTGTAGGCAAGTTTGACAAAAGTATTCAATTTTGAAAATTGAACAAGTAACCCTTGAACTATTAAGTTGAGACAATTTGCCCCCTTTTGCTTGTTTGCCGTTGGAAAATTTGATGCAAATCTACCATGTGAGCATGCCATCAGATCAATTTAAAGCATAAACTAGATTTATTAATTGGTCTTTGGCTTTAGGCATTAAATTTAATGAAAATGGACCATAAATTTGACTAAAATGTAATGGAAATAGGCATTAAATTTGAGGGATGGGTCCAAGTGTCATAATCTGATAGTGAGTTGTTTGTTAAGTTTTGAAGTTCAGGGAAGTTTTGTAAAATTGACCTATAGTTTAAAGAGGTTTCGTATACCTTATCCTAAAATTTAAGTAGGTTCGCCCTATGGCAATTGGCAAGTCCACTTTTGAATGCTCCGTTTGTGAGCAATCCACAAAAAGGGCTGCTGCCAAAAAGGAAAAAGAAAAAAATCCATGTGGGTTTGGGTAGTCATGCCCATCATTTCAACAGAATATTAAAAAGAAAGATAGAGAAGAGGGGAGGATGGGGGGGGGAGTGTTGTTTGGTTTGATCACTATATAAATTACAGAAAAAACAAACAAATAAACAGATGGATTACACAATCAAAACAAAGCACCACATGCAACTTGGAAAAATCAAAAGAGACCTTAGGACAAAGTACCAACACTTAATGAAAGGTAAAATACCTGGCCTGACTGGCTATTTCTTTAATGATTTTGGGTAGATCCATGAAGAAGCACAGGGGTGAGGCGAAGAAGATAACAAACACCAGCAAAACCTCGTTGCTAAAGGATGGTCCTCCGTGGGAAGAGAAGTGAAATCCGGAGCAAAAGAGAACTCTAGACAAAATAGGAGAGCGAAAGCTGCAACAATTAAGAAGGAAAGGTAATTACTTCAAAGATATCGATTAGAACAAAAAGAAGCACAGGAGTTTAGGCCCTTCCTAGTAAATGATGATGATTCTTTGTGAGAAGAGAGATGAAAGAGGGACCAAAATGAATTATCGAAGCACAGGCATCCAATGTAGTGTAAAGCTTCAAGGGAAGAAACGTGAGGAAGGAGGGAAGTCAATGACAGGACATCGCTGGGTGAAGAGGCGAAGAGGCGATTTCCCAGGAGATGCAGGAAAAGGACAAACAATTTTGAATTTTCCACTTGCTTTAGAAAATGCAGAGGGTCGACTTCAAGTTCACGAACCCCGGAATCATGGGTTTTTTCCTTAAATAATGCTCTTTTAATTAGGGGTGGCGTTATTTCCAGTTTTCCACAGCAAAACCCAAAATTTTAAGTTATGGGTGGACAAAATTGCCCCTTTTATGTTCAATAGATCAAATTATCCAAAGTGCAAAACCAACTCTCAGCCACCAGGCCCACACAAACCAACCCAAGTGTTCCAAATCTACACCCGAAGCGGGCGATTTCACCATCCTCTGTAGTGGCGACGGAGAAGACGGGGTGGCGTGATGGTGGGTCTACGAGGGAATTGCCGAGGTTCGATCTGAGTGCAAAGGGGTTGAATTTTGGGTTAGTGTTATGATATGTTCTTCATAGTGGTGTTGGGCGCTGTGAGTTTGAAATCAAAATGGCAGGGGAGATGAGCAATTACTATGGAGAGGTTAAGAATCGGGGTAGCGGCTTGCCATGACACTTTCCTTTTTGTTTTTTATTTTTTTATTTTTTGGTCTTTAGCCATGGTTTTTGATTCGAGGTTGGGGAATTCTAGAGGAAAACCAAAGGGAAAGAAAAGGAAAAATGGTTAAGAGAAGAAAGAAATAGAGAATTTAGAGGAAGGGATGCTTTAGTTAAGGTGTGCTATTACTATATTTTAGCAATAGCACACCTTTATTGATACTCAAAAGGTGTGCTAAAAAATCGCAATAGCTCACCCTCGTATTATATTTGGCACACCTTTAACCTAACATAGCGCAAAGTTGGTTAAAGAAAGGAAGAAGATGGTGGTTGTGTCAAAAAATTACTTATTGTGTCATTTGCACTATCGGAGCACATGCTAAATTATAGCAAACACGTATTATAGCATGTGCTAAAATAGCAATAGCACTGGTAATATAGCTCACACCATTGGAGATGCTCTAATTGTGTGCTAAAAACCTGTGCTTACCAATAGCTCACCCTTGTGCCAAATATAACACAAGGGTGAGCTATTGCTATATTTGTCATGTCAGCTTTTCCTCAATTTCTCAACAACCAAACACACAAGCAATTGTGAAAAATATAATATTTTTCTTCCAAAAATTTCTCAGTAACCAAATAGCTCGTAAATAAATACAATATTTTAAAAAATAATATTGAAATCTTATATATATAAAAAAAACGGTCGCACACGAGCAAATCTAGTTAGCATCATAATTTTGTGGTTGGAATAATAGAGGTTGGAAGACAGTAGTTGGTAGTTTATAAAAAATGAAGGAAATGGAGGTTGTGACAAAAATAGCATATTATATCATTTGCACCATTGGAGCACCTTGTGCCAAATTATAGCATTTGGTACTATAACATGTACTAAAATAGCAATAGCACAGGTAATTTAGCTCACATCGCTCTTAACAGTAGATGGTGTTCACTTTTCAGTTAGCCGAAAGAGAAGTGCCAGAAATAAGCTTTTTACTTTGAGGGGCAAACTTGTCCATTAATAACTTAAAATACAAAGTATTGTAGAGCCATAGGAGTTCTATAAGCTCTAAAAAATATTATGAGGCTTTCTAAAGCCCACGACGCTCTCTAGACTCATTTAGAGTCGCCATAGACTCGTGGGAGCCTCACAACGTTTCTTATACACCCGTAAGAGCTCTATACACTCTAAAAAAAAATCCTAAGAGGCTTTCTAGAGTCCATAACACTCTCTAGACTCTATTAGAGTCACCAAAACTCGTGGGAGCCTCAAAACACTTTCTATAGATCCATAGGAGCTCTATACATTCTATAAAAAAAACCTATGAGGCTTTCTAGAGTTCACAACACTTTCTAAACTCAATTAGAGTCGCCATAGACTTGTAGGAGCCTCACAATGCTTTCTATACACCCGTAGGAGCTTTATACGCTCTGAGAAATTTTAGGAGGCTTTCTAGAGTCCACAACGCTCCATAGAGTCAATTAGAGTCGCCATAGACTCGTGGGAGCCTCACAATGCTTCCTATACGCTCTAAAAAAGTCCTAAAAGGCTTTTTAGAGTCCACAACGCTCTGTAGACTCCATTAAAATCGACATAAACTCTTGGAAGCCTCACAATACTTCCTATACATCCTGTAGCAGCTTTATACGCTCTAAAAAATTTTAGGACGTTTTCTAGAGTCCACGACACTCTCTAGACTGAATTAAAGTCGCCATAGACTCGTGGAGAGCCTCACAACGCTTCCTATATACCCGTAGGAGCTCTATACACTCTAAAAAATCTTAGGAGGCTTTTTAAAGTCCCCGACGCTCTTTAAAGTTAATTAGAGTCGCCGTAGGCTCATGAGAGTCTCACAATGCTTCCTATAAACCCGTAGGATCTATACGCTCTAAGAAATCTTAAGAGGCTTTCTAGAGCCGACGACGCTTTTTAGACTCAATTAGAGCCACCATAGACTCGTGAGGGACTCACAATGCTTCTTATAAACTCGTAGGAGTTCTATAAGCTCTAAAAAATATTACGAGGCTTTCTAGAGACCACGATGCCCTTTAGATTCAATTAGAGTTGACATAGACTCAATTAGAGTCGCCTTAGACTCGTGGGAATCTCATAATGCTTCCTATACATGCACCCGTAGGAGCTCTATACACTCTAAAAAATCATAGGAGGCTTTCTCAAGTCCACGATACTCTCTAAACTCTATTAGAGTCGCCATAAACTTGTGAGAGCCTCACAACACTTCCTATATATCCTTAGGAGCTTTATACGCTCTAAAATATAACAAACACCACCAAAACCCTTCTTGCTATAAAATGATTTCCTCCGTGGAAAGAGAATTGAAGTCTGGACCAAAACAGAAAATTTAGACAAAAGAAGAGAGCGAAAGCTACAAAACTTACGAAGGGAAGATAATGTACCTGGATTGACTAGCTATTACTTCCAAAGATCTCTACTAGAGCAAAACAAACACAGAAATGAGGCCAAGAAGACAACAAAAGTACACCAGCAAAACCTCCTTGCTAATTAATGATGATCCTTTGTGGGAAGAGAAGTTAAATGTGGAGCAAATTAAAAGAACTATTGAAGCAAAGGTTTGCAGTCTGAAAGCATGGATAAAAAGCAACAAATTGAAAGGAATGAATATAAGGAGTGAGTGTACTGCCTTAGTGAAAGGACACAACTGGTCTTGGGTAATGCTATTTCACCCACATTCTTTCATCCATCTATATGTGTTAATTTCTCATTCTATGTTGGTCCTCACATGATCGCTTTGCCTATACACTTTTGACACATATGGTGGGTGGTAAAGATGGGTAAAGTAGCGCTTTCCAGAAAGAAATAAGGGAGGTGCTATACGAAGTACCCTTCGTGCAGCACTAGCTTCATGCAGCACCCAACCCATATCAACAAAAAGAGATTTGTTAAATAAATTGATGGAGTATTGGTTCATACACATAGTGCCACATAAGATGCTATATTTTGGTGCTACACATAAAGTGTTGTACATAGCATTTCCTCAAAAAATATCTGTGGACGTAATTGAGTCTATTCTTATTTTATTTTATTTTATTTTATTTTTTAATCTAGAAAGAAAGTAATTTAAAGCATCAAAGAGTAACAAAGAATCCCAACTAAGTCGACTACTCTTTTTAAATTTGAGAGAGAGAGAGAGCTAACAACACCTTCAATCATTCAAAACACACGGAAGAAGTTTAATCTTGCCAACACTTTAAAGCACCTTCAATCAACCACTCAATTTCCCAACGCTTTAAGGCACCTTCAATCAACCATTCAAAACACTCACAAAAAGTCTACTCTTATAAAATTTGAGAGAGACACATACTAACACCACCTGCTATTCAAAGGCATGCGTTTTCCTAGTTGTGATGTGAGTCCTGAAAGAGAAAAGAAAAGAAAGAGAGAGCTTGGGAAATTTCCTCCCAACAGATCCCCTTGCATTGGAGAACCATATGAATGACCAATTACATAGCACCTTCTCAATGTGGATAGCTGGGGTATGCAGCCAGATCGGGTTGGATAGGTTGTTTGTGCAACCCATGCCATCTTGAATTGACTTCGAGTTTGCCTTTTATAATCCAATTAAGCCCAATTCACTAATAAAGAAAGGGTCCGGCCATATATTGTCACCCCTTAGTTTTATCAGTGTTCCTATTTGTTTTTGTTTTTTAAGGTTTTATTTAAAATATAAAATATTTTTGTAAAAATTAAACAAGTTGTTCATTAAAAAATATCATTTTAAATAATTTTATAGAAAAAGGTTTTTTTTTTTTTTTTAATCTATCGTTTAAATAGAATTTTTGGCCCTTTATTTATAGTTTTTTTTAATTATTTTTTTACCAAAAAGTCTACTTAAATAATAGATTTTGGAAAAAAAAAATATTTCTATAATGTTGTTCACAATGATTTTTTTAAGTAGATCCTGCGACCAATTTTTGCAAGAACATTTTATAGTTTTACATTAAACCCTCAAAAACTAAAACAAGTGGAAGTGCTGATAAATTGAGGGGTGACAACAGCCAATAGCCGGGGCCCATAAAGAAATGCTACTCGCC
The DNA here is from genome assembly GCA_039720395.1 of Liquidambar formosana. Classification (NCBI taxonomy): domain Eukaryota; kingdom Viridiplantae; phylum Streptophyta; class Magnoliopsida; order Saxifragales; family Altingiaceae; genus Liquidambar; species Liquidambar formosana. Next base: position 14,236,290 of record CM077834.1, on the reverse strand, counting down.
CAAATTTCAAATTGGACTTGGATTGGATGGGTTGAGCACTTGAGACCACCCAATCTGCATCCTTATTGTCAATACGTAATAGTTTGCTCTTTCTCTTGTTTAGAAGCTTCAGCCGGTTTCCTCCCAAAAATAAATTTAGTCACCAACCTCTTTCACACATTCCCATGCCTCCTTACAAAGAAACCAAAAGATCTGAAATTTGTTTTCGAATCTCCCATTTGCATCATACTTGCATATATTGGCCCCTCTAAAACATTATCACTACCCCAAAAAGTGGAAAATTCATCCATCCACTCGTTATTGATCAGATAAAAACAAACCTGTTAGATATGTTCATGCAAGCGGGGGCAAGCTTTAAAAAAGGACTTTGCTTTGGAGAGGGCTAAGGAGTTCAAATTTCTTTAAATTAAAGTGATAACGACATGTATTAGGATTTTGTGCTGTAACATAATTGTGCTGTGTACAATCGTTATTGCTAGCCATACTGATGTGCACAGTGATTTTTACTAGCTGTTACAACACCAAATTGCAACTCATAGCGACATTGGTAAGATATAATGATACTCAATTAGCCTATGGGATGATGTGTTTAATCGATAAGGGAGTTCAAGAATAGGTCAAGGCCTTTTCTATTATGACGAGAAAAATTCAAATAAATAGATCAAACTGAAACAAACTTTCAATTAGATAAACTAAATTGACTTTAAAATAGCACTGATTTGTCCCTCGGTATCACACTAGTTTTATATATTATTGGTCTGAATATGGTAAAGGCTCTCTTTCTTTTCTTTTTGAATGCAATGGTAAGGGCTGGTAGCTCACTAAATCACCGACAGGTGACTTCAAACAGGGAGCACAGACCATCACATGCACCAGCTTTCTCATTGTCTCGACTGTTAGGCTCAACCGTACCTGTGTTCCCGTACCTTAATGGACGTGAAAAAACGCGTTTTAATAAAAGCTGATTTTTCTATATTCTATATATATGTTCATTTCTATTATAATCACCGACGGACCGTACAGCCTACCTTAAAGAGTGTATATATGGAATGCATTTTTGATGTTTTTTGAGTAAGTTTGTTTGGTTGAAAAGAAAAATGGGTCCTGCATGTTGTTAGTCCTTTTGTTTTGCTTTGGCACTTTTTCTTCTTTGTAGGTGTGGTTTTGGAGGGTATCAACTGTCAAGTTAATGGTTGGTTTAATGGTCATGCGACTTTCTATGGCGCCCATCAGAATCCCTCCACCCTTGGTATGTTCAATCCTGAGTCAATTAATTAACCATGCTTTAGCCAGGTGTGGTAGCATGCACTAGTTAGTGTCCTTATTTGGCCTTTAACAATTTATTTTATTTTATTTAAAATTCTTGAAATGTTGTCCTTAATTATGAAATTTTATATGGTGGGATAGTTTAGGTGAAACTGATGGATGCATGATGCTTGATTTTATAGTCAAAATTAAGAAATTTTTAAATTTTTTTGAGGGTTCAGAGTAAAGTCTAATGGATCCCAAGGTTGCACAAACAGGGTAGTTCATCCCACTTCTTATGATCCCTTTCTTCCCTTGGGTTGCACAAAGAAGGTAATTCCCTTTTTAAATTTTTTTGAGGGTTCATTGAGACCTTGATTATCACTTACCAGGGGGAGCTTGTGGATATGAGAACACATTTAACGCGGGTTTTGGAGTGAACACAGCGACGGTGAGTGATGCGCTCTTCAGAGGGGGTGAAGAGCGCATAGAATGCATCTAATGAATATAATAATTAAGTTCAGAATTAATGGAAATGCTACATCTATTTGCAAGAAGTGGGTCAAACTAAAGAACTCAGAAGTGAAATGGGATAAAAGGAAGCCAAAAAATATAGGTTCCATACCATAACATTGTAAGTGAAAAATGCAATGACGCATAGAATGCATCACAGAACTTGATAATGAAACTTAATTAAGTAGCATTTTTAGACCACTGACCACCAATCCGAACAGAAAACTAATTGCAGGTACTATCATATACAAAACATTAAAAAAAAAAAAATACAAATTAACAAAGTTGATCATAAAGAAGCAAAAACACAGTGGTGCCAGAGATTAATTGAGTGCCATTCCTCTCTCTGACTGGCATTGACTTCTGGTTATATATCCTACCTAGACCAAAAATGTAAGAGAACCCATTATGACATAAGTTGAAGCAAAGTTGATCATAAAGAAACAAAGTTGATCATAAAGTAGAACCATCAGATTCAGGGGACAAACACTCACACATAACAAATTTGTTGAAGAAGCCCTCCGACAGTGCACATAAAAAAAGCGTAGTAGCTGGTTTAAATGGGCACAGAAAGAAAGAGATTAGTGCAGAAAATTTGGAGAGGTTAAAAGAAGAAGAATAAATTGTAAAGAAAAGATTACAGAGAACATGGTGGTGTTATAAATTATTAAAATATGAGTGAAGAGATAGAGTCGTACCAGTGCCTAGGCATTTCATCGAACGAGTTGCCTCTGCCGAAATTCTATGATTGAAGGACCTCTTTAGCAGTGGGTTGGTCCGACTCTAGAGATTCCAACCATTCTCTGTCGAGCAGTATGATACGTTTAAGGGAAGGGAAAGGAGATGTTTGACCATTAGGCATGGGCAGAGAGAGAGGGAGCCTCTTTAGCTCCGGACATTTGCGTACCGTTAGACCTACGAGAGAATCACAAACCATCACCGCCCTACTACTTACGATGGTCTTCAATTTTGGTAGGTCATTTAAAGACAATTTCCTCAACTTTGGGAGAGTGATACTGGTGGTGGTATCATCATTGTTTGCAATAGAACGATTGCTGCTTTCACCCACCCCTCCTTCTCCTTCTGCTTCTCTTTCATCATCTGTTGCAGCTATTATCTCCTCCATTCCGTCACAACATAAGACTTCAATTGATTCCAGGTTCTGGAGGTGTGGCAGCAACCTAGGTGTGAACAGCTTTTTCATGTTTGGACATTTAAACATGTATAATTTTTTAAGACAGGAAAAGGTGCCAGGTGGCAGCGGCGGAGACGGCGAGGCTTCCACCGTATCAATAGAACGATTGCTGCTTTCACCCACCCCGCCTTCTCCTTCTTCTCTTTCATCATCTGCTGCACCTATTATCTCTTCCATTCCATCACAATCACTGACATCAATTGATTCCAGGTTTTGGAGGTGTGGCAGCAACCTAGGTGTGAACAGCTTCTTCATGTTTGGACATTTAAACATGTATAATTTTTTAAGACAGGAAAAGGTGCCAGGTGGCAGCGGCGGAGACAGCGAGGCTTCCACCGTACCAATAGAACGATTGCTGCTTTCACCCACCCCTCCTTCTCCTTCTCCTTCTCTTTCATCATCTGCTGCAGTTATTATCTCTTCCATTCCTTTACAAGAACTGACATGAATTGTTTCCAGGTTTTGGAGGTATGGCACCAACCTAGGTGTGAACAGCTTCTTCATGTTTGGACAGTAACTCATGTGGAAGTGTTTAAGACAAGAAATGGAGTGAGGTGGCAGAGGCGAGGCTCCCACCTTACAGATGGTACGTAGGTTCCGCAAACACATAAGGTGTAGTTCCTCAAGGCTTCCAAGTGGGGTGCAAGCGGACGACGACAACGAAATCACGCACTCTATCCCGTCACATTTGAGAATAAAGCAACGCTTCAAGAAGTCATGTTTGGATGACAAAACATCGCTTAAACTACTCATATCGTGGCACTCCTTAATCTCCAGGTGGCAACAGTCTTCTGGGATCACCACAGGATTTTCTCTGCTACTGATGAAGCATTGGCCTAATCCGACGTACTTACATCCATTAACTTCATCCTTTTTTTGAATAAGTTCAATCTTACTTGGAGATGTATATAAATGTTGGGTGATTTCTCCCACCTCAAGAGAGTAATTGCGAAGTCTTTTGCCCTGCAAGGATCTGACATATATATTAAAGTCATGCAGGTTGTAGAACTTGCCTTTAAAACTCTCCAGCTTCGTCAAGCTCGCCACATCCTCTCCTTTTACTTTTGATGAAGTAACATTCTGAGTGTCAAATATTAAGTATTGGAGACGAGAGAGTCTGGGCAATATCCCAGTCGGAAAGGTCTTCAAAGATTCCGTAAAAAGATTAAGGTAGTTGAGGCTGACTAACATTTCCAGACCTTGAGGGACTTCTTCAATTCCAGTATAACTGAGGTCCAATGCCTTCAATGCCCCAAGGTTTGCTAACGAGGGCACATTTTTTAATTTAGAGCACCTTCTAAGCAATAGTGCAGTGAGATTTACCATGTCAGAGATCTTATCTGGCAAAATCACAATACCAGTGTAAGAAAGATTAAGAACCTTAAGCCCACTCATGTGCACAAAGAAAGAATCAGGAATCCTTCTCAATCCTCTATTTCTCAATAGGAACAAAGTCGAAAGCCTACCACACCTTGGTGATGCTCTGTTTCGGATTTCTGATATGTTGTTTATCATTAAGGATACCCACTCAAGATCTTCCGTCCAATGCTCGTCATCTGGTAAATCTCTCAATCCCACGCCAGCTTCTACCATGCTTCCACCACCCATGATCTCAAGGGCCATATCTCTTATCAAATCATGCATCTTCACAAATTCACCCGAATTTGGTCCTCCGGTATGTGAGTACAATTCATTGGATTGAGCTCTTTCTAGTAAGCAGACTTTTTCAAGTTTATTCAAAATAGAATGTCCTTTGTCAAGTTGTGCTTGCCTACTCTTCATTCCATCTATTATTCCCTCGACAATCAAGAGGTCTATCAACTCATATCTTTGGATTGCAAAGTCTTCTGGATATAACGCGCAATACAAGAGACAACGACGATGCACCTCATCTTCTAAGCGATCATAACTATATTTCAATTGCCCAAGTACCAGCCGCATTTCCTTGAGCCCCTTTGTAGAATATTCCTTCAATTTTTCCAGTACATGCCTCCACTCACACAGGTCAACTATACCTTTCATACTTCCAGCTATCGTGATAACCGCAAGAGGGAGACAGGCACATTCTTCAGCAACACGTTCTGCAGTTTCCTTTAAACCTGGAGTCTTTAAAACATCATCCCCAACAATATCCAAGAATAACTTCCATGCCTCTTCTTTTGAGAGGAGCTCCATTTTGATATCTTTACAGTCCATCTGTTTGCACACATTAAGTGATCGGGTTGTCAACACTATTTTGCATCCATTATCTGGAAGTAGGTTCAGGAATTCCCACTAGTTCAAGAGGAAATGCTTCCCACATATCGTCTAAGATTAGCATATACCTCTTTTTTCTCAACAAAGAAAGCAATTCTGCTGCCCTTAGTTTTTCATCTTCAAATTTGGAAATATCTAAATGAAGGACACTTGCAATGGCATTTTGTATCTTTCTTACATTGAGTTTTTTTGACACAGTGACCCAAATTACACTATTAAACTCATGACGCTCTTCTAAGATGCGATTATTGATGTGTTTCATGATGGTGGTTTTGCCACTCCCTCCCATTCCATAAACTCCAATCTTTCCAACATCATCATTGATCAAGCATACCCAAATTTCTTCCAACTTTCTTACAGCTGTATTTTCACCCGCTAATTTTGATGTTGGCAATATTGCTCCTTTGCGTGGAGGTTCATCAACTACCAAACTGTCAGAAAAACATCCCTTCTGATGAAGTTCTTCAACTTCTTGAGTCTTTTGAGCAACTTGTTCACTTAGTCTTGCGCGTTCTGACCAAGTAATGTCTATATGTTTTTCTTCAATACTTTGTATCTCGACATTAATCTCTTCAACATTATCCAACCAAAGTTCAACTTCTTTTTTTAATTTCTTTCTTGGCTGAAGAAGCTCTATTTTCTTTCTCGATTCTACATCTTCCTTTCGACAGTTCAGTTCTTTGTGCTTTCTTTTGAGTTTATTCATATTTTCATCAAGGTTTCGGTGATGATTGACCATGTCGCCTATGCGATTGGATACAGCCTTCAATGCGATATCCATACTCAAGGCACTACATAAAACCAAAATAGCACATCAAAATATAAATTTGAATAGGGAACAAAACAAGAAACCCAAGGGAAAATAATAACAATAATAATAAAAGTAAACTACAAAAATTGGGCCCAACAAATTATTAGAAACAACAAATAGACACAATGACCAGTGACCCCCACTGGGAAAGTAAATTTAGATAAACCCCAATCTTTGACAAGGTACAAAAGGGTGGGCCGGGCTACTGAACAACTGAATCAGTAAATATTAAATTATTTATGACAGGCCGGGGAGGGGATAGATTATAATAATTCTTTATTTTTTTTATATGAAATCATAAATAATCTGACAATGGTGTTACAGAAATATGCTCGGATAAATTACATCTACACCCCTGTGTTTTCTGACTAATACACTGACACTCCCATACTTTCTGAAAAAACGCTGCCCTCCCTTACTTTTGAAAATACTCTACACTTAACCTCGTTTGTCAACCAGACATCGGAGGCGTTAACGTTTTTTGCTGATGTCATGTAAAAATGGAATGAAATACCCATTTTAACTAACCCTTTTAAAACTAAAACACAACGTTTAACTGATCATCTTCAGCTCATCATGTCACTCTCTCTCTCTTATTTCAAACCTCATTAAATATTGTGTTTAACTTTTTTTTTTTTTTTTTTGATCAACGGAAAATGTTTATTAAAAAAGAACATGATAACAGGAGACACCTCACACCAGAGATATTCTACCCCACAAACAACCACCCAATAAAATGAAGAAGGAGAAAAGAGACACCCGAGCAAAACAAAATTGCCCAAACCATAACAGGACCATAACCTAAGAATAAAACTCCCCAACCATAACAGAACACAAAACCATAGCAATACACAAAATGGCAACAGGAAAAAAACGAGAAAACAGGGGAAAAACAGAGGAAGACCACACCCAAAGAGAGCACCACGATCTGCTTACAGCCAAGCCAAAAATGGAATGAGCCTACTAACGCCCCCTTTTGCCATCCAGTTCGCAATGCAGTTCACCTCCCTTGGCTCATGATGAACATCAACAAACTTGAATATTGTGTTTAACTTAACACCTTCACCTTCACCTTCACCTTCACCTCACCACGTCTCTCTATCTGGCCAAACTATGCCTTGAGCTTCATCAAGCAATGAGAGGTAGAAGTTTGGCGGAGTTTGGTGAACACACGGTCCCACAGGATAATCTCCACACTAAGATCTAATAGCATGTTAGGCTTGCCAATTTTCGTGAGGAATGGGACTTGGGTCTTAGTCCCAACTGATCACAATGGTGATACTAAGATGATGCTAGTGGTGGTGTTTATAGGGATGAACAATAGCGCTGGTGGCTACGGGCAGTAATTGGAGATTTGGAGATGGTGGTCATGTGGTTTTGGTTAATGGCGACAATATTGGAGGCATGTGTTTTCTCCATGCTTTGTTTTTTTCTTCTCTCTCAAGCCTTCTTTTTTTTATCTCTCAAGTATGGGGATGATAGTGGACATATTATAGGGTTTTGGATTAAATGCAATTATAGGAAAAACACAGAGTTGGTGAACTGGTGGTTCATGGTTGGTACGTGGAGATAGGGGTTGATTAGTGTTGGTTGGTGAATTGAAAAATAAAAAAATTTTCTTCATGCTCTAGTTTCTTTTTTCTTTTTTCTTTGGATGCATGTGGTACGTTGCAGCAACAATGGTTTGTTTGGGATTATAAAGCTTAATAAGCTGGCTTGTTGGAGTGTGCCCATGCCAATAGCCATATCCTGCTAGCCTCCAAATTTCTCTCATAAAGTGAAAGTGGCAAGAGACCAAAAAAAGATAAAAAATAAAAAATAAAAAAAAATACCAGAGTTAATAGGCATTGGACACCTCGACCAACCCATTGCCAATCCATAATCATACCACCAGCTGTCACGGGGGATGAGACGTGTTGGTGGCCGGACGTTAAAAGGGAAGGAAGAATGATCTGATTGTGAAAGGGGAAAACGGTGACCCAGCACTCATTTACTCCATACATAAAAAGGGCAAAGTTGGTAAATTATATAAAAGGTTGGTCATGTGCAGATCATGGGCTTACTTACCATAAATCCCAAATTGCAATACATTTGAAAGTACGGGTGTATTTGTATTGACTTAACGCGTTTTAAATTTGAGGATACCAAATTGAAACACACTTAAAACTTGGGATAATTTTTTACAATTTACCCATTATATAAAAAAGTAATAAACATTATAAGGGATTCTTATAATTTACCCTATATTTTTTAACTTAGTGAAGTTACCATACAATGCTATCAAAACATTATGTCTCCTAAGAGATAATTCTAAATATATTAAATAAAAAATTTGGGGCAGTTGCCTAGAAAAATCCTATACTTCGCCAAAAACCTCAAACTCCACCCAATGTTTTGGTAATGCCCAACTAAAAAATTAAATCCCTTTTTGGACAACTATGCCCCTACTCTTTGGTTACATCTCCTATGGGTGAGGAATTCCGGCTAGGCGGGCTAGCTCCATTTTTTCCGGCCCCTTCTTTTTTGAATATAAATTATTTTATTTATATATAGAGATTAATCACTGTAATAAAGCTCCTTTTTAAAATTTTTTTTTCTGTAAATGAACTTCCTCTACTTTTCTTTTTTTCAGATCTCAGACTCAAACGGCAACGAAGGGGAGGTTGCTGTGTCGCAATAGAAAGGGCAGGGAAGAGAATATATAGAGGATCTCACATGGCACGGATCTCACATGGCAAGAAAAGGAGGGAGAGAGCTTGGCTTTCTGAAAGAGAGAAGGGAAAAGGGGGGCTCAGAAGGCTGTGTCCACTCTGAAACTCCCATACATCATGATCAGTTCGTTCGAAAGGTTGAAAGCAGCAGCCTAACTTGGAAAATAAATCATGTCCTGGTTGTTCCGGCCTTGCCATCCAAAGCACGGTTTTAGAAATGCTTTAGCCCATTATCATTACACCGCCATTTTTTCGGATCTCAAACTCAAACCCAAACGGCAATGAGGCTACAAGTTGGGTGGCAAAATCGACAAATAGCAGGGAAGAGAATAGAGGAGAGAGGAGAGAGGAAAGGATGAAGAAGTGAACAGACCAAGATGCCCATGAAGGGGAGGTTGCTGTGTTGCAGACTTGCAGTAGAAAAGTTGAGAGCGTTAAGGGAATTCCTCATCCAAATCCAATGTATTTAGAGAATAGGGGTATAGTTATCCGAAATGCTTTTTGTATTTTAGCTCAGCATTACTTAAAAGTTGAGTGGAATTTGAGGTTTTTGGCAAACTATAAGATTTTTCTGGGCAAATACATATATCTCTCTATCTATATAGATATATATATATATAGATGTATATATATATATGTTAATGGTCAGCAAAAGCTACAAGAATTAGAAAAGGAAGGTAATATACCTGGTGTGACTGGCTGCTAGTTCAAAGATTTTGATTAGAGCAAAAGGAACTAAGGAAGCACAGAAGTGAGGCCGAAAAACACCACCAAAACCCTTCTTGCTGAATAATGATTATCCTCCGTGGAAAGACAAGTGAAATCTGGAGCAAAACAGAAAATTGAGACAAAAAGAGGAGATCGAGCCAAAGCTACAACAACTGAAGAAGGAAGGGTAATGTAACTGGCTCCACTGGCTATTACTTCAATGATTTGTATATTAGAGCAAAAGAAACACAGAAATGAGGCCAAGAAGATAACAAATACCAGCAAAACCTCCTTGCTAAATGATGATCCTTTGTGGGAAGAGGAAGTAAAATGTGGAGCAAATTAAAAGAAGCTTCAAAGGTTTGCAATCTGAAAGCATGGATAAAAAAAAAACATTAATTATCAGTTTTTTTTATGACGAACAATAATAAAGGATAATTAAGGCAAAAAGAGAGAGGGGGGGGGGGGGGGGGGATGCGCCAATGCTACAACAATTATTTTTTAAAAAAAAGGGCAGGTAATTTACCAGGCTTGAGTGGCTGCTAGTTCAGAGATTTTGATTAGAGCAAAGGGAAGCACAGGAGTGAGGTCAAAAAGATAACAAACACCACCAAAACCCTTCTTGCTAAATAATGATTTCCTCCGTGGAAAGAGAATTGAAATCTGGACCAAAACAGAATTTAGACAAAAGAAGAGAGCCAAAGCTACAACACTTACGAAGGGAAGATAATATACCTGGCTTGACTAGCTATTACTTCCAAAGATCTCTATTAGAGCAAAACAAACACAGAAATGAGGCCAAGAATATAACAAAAGTACACCTGCAAAACCTCCTTGCTAATTAATGATGATCCTTTGTGGGAAGAGAAGTGAAATGTGGAGCAAATTAAAAGAACTATTGAAGCAAAGGTTTGCAGTCTAAAAGCATGGATAAAAAGCAACAGATTGAAGGGAAGGAATATAAGGAGTGAGTGCCTTAGTGAAAGGACACCACTAGTCTTGGATAATGCTATTTCACCTACATTCTTTTACTCATCTATATGTGGCAATTTCTCTTTATTCTATGCTAATCTATATGTGGCAATTTCTCTTTATTCTATGCTGGATATCTCACGTGATTGCTTTGCCTATACACTTTTGACACAAAAAGAGAGTGGTAAAGATGGGTGAAGTAGCATTTTCCAGAAAGAAATATGGGCGGTGCTATATGAAGCACCCTTCGTACAACACTTCATCCAATACCCAACCCACATTTGCAAAAAGGAGATTTGTTAAATAAATTGATAGAGTATTGGCTCATACACAGTGTGCCAAATAAGGTGTTGTATTTTGGTGCTACACAAAATGTTATACATAGCATTTCCAGAAAAATATATGTGGACATAATTGAGTCTATTCTTATTTTATTGTATTTTATTTTTTAATCCATATAGAGAATTGAAAGCGTCAAAGAGTAACAAAAAATCCTAACTAAATTGACTATTCTTATTAAATTTGAAAGAGAGAGACAAAACACTTAGAAGAAGTTTAATCTTGCCAATACTTAAAGGCACCTTCAATCAACCATTCAAAACTCTTACAAAAGGTCTAATCTTATTAAATTTGAGAGAGAGAGAGATAACTAACAACACCTACTATTCAAAGAATCAAAGGCTTTCGTTTTCCTAGTTATGATGTGAGTCATGAAAGAGAAAAGAAAAGAAAGAGAGAGGTTGGGAAATTTCCTCCCAACCTCCCCTTGCATTGGATAACGATTACATAGCACCTTCCCAATGTGAACAGCTGGTATGCAACCAGAACGGGCTGGACAGGCTGTTTGTGCAACCCATCTTTAATAACCCAAGCCCAATTCACTAATAAAGAAAGGGTCCGACCAAAAATTGCCACCCTTAGTTTTATCAGTATTTCCATTTGTTTTAGTTTTTTAAGGTTTTATTTAAAGTATAAAAGACTTTTATAAAAATTAGATGAGTTGTTCACTAGAAAATATCATTTTGAATAATTTTACAGAAGAAAGTTTTTTCACAATTTATCGTTTATATAGACTTTTTGGCCACTTATTTATAGTCTCTTTTAGTTTTTTACTAAAAGGTCTACTCAAACAATAGATTTTGAAAAAAATCTTTTTCTCTAAAGTTGTTCACAATGAATTTTTGTAGTAGATCCTACGACCAATTTTCATAAAAACATTTTATAGTTTTGCATTAAACCTTAAAAAAACTAAAACAAGTGGAGGTGTTGATAAAATTGAGGGGTGACAATAGCCAATGACGGGGCCCATAAGGCCATGAAGAAATGCTACTCGCCCAAATTTCAAATTTGACTTGGCTTGGATGGGTTGAGCACTTTAGCCCACCCAATCTGCACCCTTATTGTCAATACATAATAGGCTGCTCTTTCTCTTGTTCAGAAGCTTCAGCCGGTTTCCTCCCAAAAATAAATCTTGTAGTCACCAACCTCTTTCACACATTCCTGTGCTTCCTTATAAAGAAACCAAAGGATCTAAAAACATGGGCTGGGAAGGTCTATGTTTTCGAATCTCCCATTTGCATCATACTTGCATATATTGGCCCCACTATCATCATTATATTTTCTGTGCATTCTTTGTCCATGCACAATATTCCCCTCTAAGCGTTATTGATCAGATAAAAACAAACCTAGCTATTAGATATGTTCATGCAAGCTTTAAAAAATGACTTTGTTTTGGAGAGGTCAAGAGTTCAAATTTCTTTAAATTAAAGCGGCATGTAATAGGATTTGGTGCTGTAACAGTATCGTGCTGTGTAGAATCGTTGTTGCAGCCATACTATGCACAGCACGGTGATGTTATAACACCAAATCCCAACTCATAGTGACATTGGTAAGATATAATTAATAATACTCAATTAGCCTATGGGATGATGAGTTTAATCGATAAGGGATTCAAGAATAGATCAAGGCCTTTTCTATTATGAGGAGAAAAATTCAAATAAATAGTTCAAAATGAAACAAACTTTCAATTACATAAACGAAATTGACTTCAAAATAGCATTGATTTGCCTTTCTTTTCTTTTTGAATACAATGGTAAGGGCTGGTAACTCACCAAATCACCGACAGGTGACTCCAAACAGAGAGCACAAACCTCACATGCACCTGCCTTCTCATTGTCTCAACTGTTAGGCTCAACCGTACATGTGTTTCCGTACCTTAAGGGACGTGAAAAAACGCGTTTTAATAAAAGCTGATTTTTCTATTCTATAGATATGTTCATTTTTGCTTTGGAACTGTTTCTTCTTTGTAGGTGTGGTTTTGGAGGGTATCAACTGTCAAGTTAATGGTTGGTTTAATGGTCATGCGACTTTCTATGGCGCCAATCAGAACCCCTCCACCCTTGGTATGTTAAATTCTAAGTCAATTAAGTAACCATGCCTTTGCCAGGTGTGGTAGCATGCACTAGTTAGTGTCCTTATTTGGCCTTTAACATTTTTTTTATTTATTTAAAATTCTTGAAATGTTGTCCTTAATTATAGAATTTTATGAAATTTTATAAGTGGGATAGTTTAAGTGAAACTAATGGATGCATGACGCTTGATTTTATAGTCAAAATTAAGAATTTTTTTAAAAAATTTTTTGGGGTTTCATAGTAGAGTCTAATGGGTCCTTAGGTTGCACAAAGAAGGTAATCCATCCCACTTCTTATGATTCCTTTTTTCTTATAAAACAGAGTTGAAATCACATCTTCCTCAAAACTCTACCTTGCACCTAGGTAGAGACATTCCATTTGGGCAACAACACAATTGGCATAGGTAATTTGTTTGTACAACGTATAGTAACCCTACTTAGCCTAGGTGTGGCACCTCGTATAGGATTGTGCGAGTTCTTGATTATATACACATTACATACGCCACCAAAAAGAAAAAAAAAAAAAAAAAAAAAGAGAGAAAAAAACAACAACAACAACAACGTGCAAATTCCTTCTTCATTTTTTTCCCAAATTTTTCGAGGGTTGCACTACAGATCAGAGTGAAGAGATGTGTGGGGAAACCCTCCCCCCCCCCCCCCCCCTTTTTTTTTCCTATATTGTGATTTCTTCTTTTGCGAGATTTATAAGTGTAAGATTACTACAAGAATATGGGTATACGGAATACCTCAGCGGAAACAATTCGGATCTTTGTACTTGGATTACAAGCCCCACGCAATCACGAACTTTGAAAACGCACCCACTCGTCAATGGAGAAGACTACCAGAGTCTCCCCAATAATATCCACACTCCAAGTTCAATGGCTATGGTGATGGTTGCCAGAGAGATGAAACAGAGAGAAGAAAGGGCTAGAATATTTTCACATTACATCTGTTTTCAACAGACACACATATATATATGGGTATATCTTATGTCTGTTCCCAACAGACATAACCCATTTAATCCAATTAACCCATGTGGACGATCCATGAGTTGTGGGTCGAGTTAAAACCCGATCCAAATACCAACATCTCCCACTCGTCCACTTTGGGTAACATGTCCACTAAATGGTTTTTTCTCTATCTCGTTTCCAATTCTCTTCTCATACAGAAAATGGAGCGTGCGACCTGACGAGAAGGTATAAGTTAGGAGTGCTATATTAAGTCACCATCTAACTAATGTAGCACATCACTCAAAAAATCTCGTCTATGCCCCAGATTATTCTATCACACCATATCAAGCATATTTTAACCCCTCATGGTTATAAACCAAAAAATCATGCTCAACCTCAAACAGTGTACTCGTACTCATAATTATATCAAAACAAATTTGACATAACTGTCCGGACTATGAGCTACAAGACAAGGGTGCAATATCAAACAATCTTCCCTAGCTACTCATGCCAATCAATTTAGACTTGACCGCTTTCCTAGACATGGTCCGCTGGACCGTATTTTTTCGTGGCCCTTGGATTTCATGCTAAAGTAGCGACATTAAGTCCTTATTTTATGGCATAGTCCCAGGTTCAAAGGGCACAGTATAGATCACGATTTGATCTATTAGGGCTCACACAATGCTGGAGCAGGGATTTATCCAGCCATTCCCTTAAATAGTCGTCTATAGCACATACAGTATGATATGTATGCTATGGCGGAGCTCCCACTAGGTTTGGGCCTGTCACACTCCAACGCCGTACGAATCTTAGTCTAGTCGCTATACAAGCGTCTAACTTGAGTTTCTTAACCCAGTCACTTATCAAGCGCCTGTCTAAGATTTCACATTCGGCTCTATTCAGGCTTCATGAAGTTGTGGAATTACTTCATGCGACTTTAATAAGTCTCATCTTAGCTCAACTAAGGCGACATTTCCAAAAAATAATATTTTGATCGCTCTACAAGCGCCAGCAAAATATCTATATCTTGCTCACTCTCTTAGTGCCAAGATTATTGTCTCATCCTGCTCGCTATCTAAGCGCCAAGGTGATCACCCGTGTGAGTGGGCCGATCTAAGCCTGGTGACATCAACATAAATGTGTGCTAGATTTTAATATCAATTACGCCATAATATAAACCTATATGCATAAAATACTCATAAATATAGATGTCAAATACATCAAAGTCAATATGGTGTCCGAAATACATCAAAGCCTACGTAGTCCCATACTTCTCCTATGGGTCTGAAATGCATCTCTAGCAATGGCTTTGGTTAGAGGATCATCCACCATCCTATTGGTAGAGATACGCTGTAGGACCACATCCCCTTGTGCAACAATATCATAAATGTAGTGAAAACGAATGTCTATGAGTTTGGTTCTTCCATGATTTTTGGGATCCTTAGTGTACACTAAGGCTACTATATTGTCAATATAAATCATTACGGCTTCATCTGCAAGAGCAAAGATCCCAAGACACTGGAAGAATCTCCTCACCAAACAGCCTCATGTATTGCCACAGAACAAGCAATATACACTAACTTTAATATGGACAAAGCTATGTGGGGCTGTTTCTTTCTATACCAAGAAATAGCCGCACCATTAACCCGAAAAATCCTCTTGACTGCTTCCTAATGAACAGGGGGTTATCTAGTAACGAATGACCATACCTACTACAAAGCATATATTCAGTCGAGTACACAACATAGCATACATCAGACTACCAACTACACTCGCATAGGGAACCGTTTCTATTTTCTTTTTTTTCTCATTAATTTGTGAAATGATTTTTTTAGGCCATAAATCGAACATTTAAGGCAGCATACTTTGCGCTCTTGTCCACTGACCAATTCCTAGACTTGAATTTTAGCCATGAAATTCATTTCATCCTTCATAGCACCTAACCATTCTGTAGAATTAGGTGAAGTTAAAGCTTCTTCATAAGAGGTAGGCTCATCTATATCATTACGATCCAACAGAGCACACATAAAGGATTCCTCTTCAATCTCAAAATGACGATGAGGAATTACTCCACGTTCTCTTCTACGTAACTGAGACCCTTATAAGCTAATTTCTAGTGGTACACTCCCACTAACTGGTACACTCCCACTAGGAGGCAAGTTACTCCAACTATCTTTGGCGATTTCAGGATGAGTTTCTAATTCCCCACCTTCACCCAAAGATGGTGTAACTTCCTCAGATTCTTGTAACTCATAAAGTTCAAGATCTTTCTTCATTTCACCAATATCAAAATGGATTAGGTCTAAAGGATATGATCCCTAGGTGCCTTCCTATAGGCTTTTCTTGCTAAATAATACTCACACATAGGTTGGCTTACTTTAGCGAGAGACCCCAATAAGCCTTCTCTAGTTAGTCTAACCATTTTATCTTTTCCTATGTGTTCAAGTCTAGCATGTCATTTCACAAAATCAAAAAAACATTATCATCATAAGTCACATAAGAGTATAAAAAAAAAAACCAAATCTAACATAAAAATATTAGACACATGTCCATGTCTATACAAATTACCATCTAAATAGAAGTTCAACTGTGTAACATAAAAAAGAAAAAATAAATCCAAGTTCTAACAAAAACAACAACTGAAAATAAATTACATTAAACACCAAGAACATCCTCTCGAGTTCCATTACCCAAAGTAACGTACTATGTTCTCGCAGATATCTTTCTGTAATCTACAAACCCAACTCCATCTCTGACTACATATCTGGTTGCTCCTGTGTCTACAATCCAACCATGGAGAGAATGAGCAACAAATATATGTGAATAAACATAAGTATTGAAAGAGTTGTGTTAGAGGTCTACCTTCTTTGCCTCAGTGCATTCATTAGCAAAGTGACCCATCTTTTGACAGTTATAGCACTTTATCTTGGACTTGTCCTTTTTCCCACCGCGCTTGCCTCTACGGCGCTTTCCTACATTGCTTTTCTTGGACCCATGGTTACTAGATGTCTCAGCACTGTTCCCTTGTCCCTTGCGCTTAGACCCAGATGGTTGGCGCTGCCTTTCTTGGGCGACAAAAAGAGTGCCACAGTGCGCCCCTAGGCGCTCCGCCTCTAACTCAAGGTGACAAGATATATCAACAAAAGTCTTAATATTCTCGCTATGGGTGAGGACAAGCTTCATTTGCCCCCTTAACTTAGGTAAAGAGCGTATAACAGCTGTAACCTGCTGCTCATCGGTAAGGACATTACCAGCAGCCTTTAAATCTCGAATCATGGCAGACATTGCCCTCAAATGTTCAGGCATAGAATGTTTAGGGTCCGCAGTATACTGCTCAAACTTCAAAGTGAGAGCTCGCAACCTAGTAGCAGATGTAGTACCATATGTAACTTTCAGTTGGTCCCACATATCTCGGGCAGTGAGAGAGTTCTCAAACTCTCCAATAAGATCGTTGTGCATGCTGCTAAGCATGGTAAAGCGCGCGCACCGATCTTTTTTAACCCAAGCTTGATAGGCTTCTATATCACGACGGTATTGGGCAGTGTCACCCTTTTCAGGTTCAACCATAGAAGTGGTCAAAGTCTCTAAGACTTCTTGTTCATTAAGCAGGTATCGGATTTTCCTATGCCACATATCATAGTTGGTTCCATCTAATTTCTCTCCCTTTGTGAGATCAGCAACAACATTCTTAGAGGCCATTTCACTACATTTATTGCACAGGGTTGACAATAGCACACATTTTAATTTTATCTCAGAAACCCAATTAGCATATGATGTCCCCACCTACATAGTAAGATCGAAAATTTCGCGAGGCTAGTAATCATCTCCCACTACGTAAGCTAGAACAACATATCCAATTGATTTCGAATAAAATAATAGAGGACTTAATCTCTCTAATTCCACAAGTCAAATCATGCATATATATCCATGTGTCCACAATATTTAGGCACGGGCTCCACTTGAAACCCTTTGGTATTTTGGTGCATCATGTCAAGGTAACCTCCAAAACATATTGGTGAAAATGAAACACATCCCCTTACAAAGCCATGAATAAATAATACATCTCAAATATTACAAATCCAAAATTCCCTATTACAAAGAATCTAATAAAAATAAATGGGGATGCCACTTCACCAATATATTTGACGTGTGCCTTAATCCATCCACAAAATAAATAAATAAATAACACCAACCATGAGCACAACAAAAATACCAATGCCAAGCCTCCATCCATACATAAACCATTCACACAATAAATAATAAACAATAAACAATATAAATTATGTTAAATAAATGGAGGAATAACAACACTTCCATCTATGGAAAGGGTTTAAGGTCATTAAAGCCTAGGACACATTATACAAAAATTAACCCAATCACAAAAATAAAACATAATACAAAACTATGTAAATTGATTAGGCTAATTAATATGCATGAATTAAAAAAGAAAATAAAATTTTCTTTTATTTTAAGCCAAAACAGGGAATAAATGGACATAAATAAAAAATATAATCACTTAGGATTTTAAAATAATATAAAATAAATAATAACCATGGAAAGATGGGAGATTGAATGTACAGTGGGTACGGCCCCTTTGGCACACTTTAAAGTCCCATTGGACTTAAAGCAACACTGTTTGCCTTTAAAATAAATAATAATAAAAAATTAGTCTTGCGTCACTTGGGTGGAACCCGTGTTCAACCATTCACGCAACAAATTATTTATTTATTTATTTATTAAGTCAGCCAAGCCGAGCCGCACCATTATGTGTCTAGCCAAGCCTAGCCGAGCCAAGCCACATGGCAAGCCTAAGCTGTGCATTGTTCATCTTCAACTTTTTTGTTTACGCAGAAAAATGCAGATTTTGTATTACCAACCCCCAAACTTTGAATGGTCATATCTCATTCAATTTAAGTCCAAATTACACATACGATACATCGTTGGAAAGCCCATGCGACATAGATTCGCAATATATAAACATCACACATTATAAACTTGTCCAAGTGTATCGAAAATTGACTCAAAGTTTCTGAAAAAACACAATTTCAGAAAACAAAAATTGATTTTTCTTCCAAAACACACAACGGTTTTTCACGAAATTTTAGAGGGAAGTTCCTAACACATAGAGGAACAAAACCCTATAAAAAATTTTGGATAAAAACACCAGTTTTAAAAACGAATTTAATAATCCCAAAAATTGTGTTTTGAAGAAAAAACTCATGTATGATGCAAATCATATTCTCAATGATCACAGGAGCGAAAACAAGTAATCACATGCTCTGATACCAATGTAAGATTACTACAAGAATATGGGTATACGGAATACCTCAGCGGAAACAATTCGGATCTTTGTACTTGGATTACAAGTCCCACGCAATCACGAACTTTGAAAACGTACCCACTCGTCAATGGAGAAGGCTACCAGAGTCTCCTCAATAATATTCACACTCTAAGTTCAATGGCTATGGTGATGGTTGCCAGAGAGATGAAACAGAGAGAAGAAAGGGCTAGAATATTTTCACATTACGTCTGTTTTCAACAGACACACATATATATATGGGTATATCTTATGTCTGTTCCCAACAGACATAACCCATTTAATCCAATTAACCCATGTGGACGATCCATGGGTTGTGGGTCGAGTCAAAACCCGATCCAAATACCAACAATAAGAATGCAAATTTCACTGCCCTTGACTATCACTTTATCAGGGGGAGCTTGTGGATATGATAACACATTTCACGTGGGTTTCGGAGTGAACACTGCGGCGGTGAGTGGTGCGCTCTTCAGAGGGGGTGAAGCATATATGTGGTGCTTGCTACCAAGTAATGTGCAACTATAAGGTTGATCCAAAGTGGTGCATCCAGCGTGGTGTTGTGACCATAACCACTACCAATTTCTGCCCACCGAACAACAATGGAGGGTGGTGTGATCCCCCTCACCAGCGCTTTGACATGTCCATGCCTGCATTCCTTCGCATTGCCCGTGTAGACATTAAAATTTTGTAAAGCTCAAATCACCGTTGGATGGGTCAAATAGTCAAAGTCTAAAATATTTAACTAGTCAAAGACAAATGGGACTTATTCAAACTATAAGTGGACACAGCCCACCTGATGAAAATTGGCCTGGTGGTCTAACCTATGCATTGGCCCAACTCACCAAATCAAATCCAAGCCATATGCCAACATGGCCCATTATATCTACGTGGGCCCCACATGTGGTACAATTATGAGGTTTAAATCACCCTCATAAGAAAGTCCACTCATGAAATATTGCCTCCCATAATTTGGGGAAATTTGTCTCCCCAAATTTGGAAACCTTTCAATAAGATTTCCATAAATTTCAAATGAAGGAGAAAATCCCTCCTTAATTAATAATATTCCCTAGACTTTGGGATGACAATCAATTCAAATTTAAATTAAGGGGACAAATCTCCTTTTAAATCGATATTATTCCCTAAATCAAGGGAAGTCAAATATGGGGTTTCCAAGAGAAGACCTCCACCCTTGCCTATAAATACAAGGCTCCAATCCATGAAGAGACAGACAAATAGAGAGCTCCTACCGACACTCTGCCGAGAAGAAGCGACAAGAGCATCTTCACTACCAAGTTTGAGTTTCGAGATTAAGCCACACGGCCCTCGAATCTAAACAAAGCAATTCAATCCACATGTCTCTCTTAAGCGATTCAAGATCAAGCGCTCACCGCCCTTGGATCGTAAAGCTCACGGAGATTTAATCAGAGGAATACTTTCTTTTGTAAAAAATATTCATAGAGAATTGTACCCATTCATTTCATTTAATATAAATTGTTATTTGTCCGCATTTCTCGTTTCTTTATTTCAGGATACGAAATTTGTGTGTACAGCCCGCCAAGGCAATGAAGGCATAGTTCCTGTACTCCATAAAAGGTAGGAATAAACAAGGACACGAGACACATATACAATTTAATTACTCCATAGAATTAATCATCACAAAAACACACGCAGTGGCTGTACATTGGAGTATTAATTATTTTTCAGTTGTTATTATCTGATATTCATGTGCCCAGTAAAGCAAAAAACGAAGATGTGTATGCTGTTAGAGGTTTTGCAGACAATTGTCTCTAATTATGTAATCACCTTTTTTGTCTTCTCTTCTTCTGACCATTCTTCACTTACCCTTTGTATAGTTTTAACGAAGTTATGAGATTAAGTTTATGAACAGTACAGGGTACATCAAATTAATATATATGATGTGTTGTATAAAAAAAGATAGGATGTGTATGCTATTAGAGGTTTTGCAAACAACTGTCTCTAATTATATTTTATTTTTGTTCCTCATGCGTACAAATGAGTATGTTTTAAATTGGATTTATGATTGGTCCTTCGTGTGAGCATTATGCCGATATTTTTTCGTACTATTATAGTAAGGTTAGGGTCCCAACTTTTGGTGGTTTGGACACCAAATTTGTTAAGCCATCCAGAATAATTTATTAGACATGCCATCACAAGTGAAAATGTTTAACAAGGTGAATGACTTGAGGATAAAATTTGGACTGCCAGAAAAAAAAAAAAAAAAAAAAAATATATATATATATATATATATATATATATATATATTTTTTTTTTTTTTTTTTTTTCTTTTTCTGGGAGTCCAAATTATATATATATATACACACACACATAAAAGGGATGGAAGTATTCAGTAAAGATTTTTCCTATCATCTTGAGATAATGTGGAATGAAGTTCTGCCAGGTCTTTTTCACCTTGATTGGTGATGCCCTCCAATATTGATAAGAACTTTAAATGTAAAAGTGGCTTCGAGATCAGGTTGTGGAATTCAACCAAACCGTTTGACAGTAATGCTAAAGGTTTTGCGAACTTTACTAATTTGATTTCCTTTCATAAATCAACGACAAAGTAACAAAACTGAGTTGAAACGAAAATTTCATTTAAAATATTAATAAAATAAGTGATCTGCTGTGTTTCAACATGAAGGGGAAAAAAAAACCCCACACTTACTATGCAGTTTTGTTAAGGTGATAATTGAGCATTTTCCAGTGTGCCATAGGATATAAACCTCATATCCGAACTATAAACCATCAACTTGGAAGTGTTACGTATCAACAGCACTTTCTTTATTGGTTTTGTTGAAACTAAGGATGACAACCACAACAGATATTTGGATGAGCCGATGAGCCACACTCCCTTAGTGTCTTGATTTCAACAAAACTGAAAATTTAACTGTTGAAGTCTTTTAACTTGAGCAGTGGTGTGTTTATTCTTACTATGCAGCAGAAAACAGGGAAGCAATGAACTAGTAGCAAACAGAAAACTAAAACATGTAAAAATAAAAATTGTTAAGCAAGGTCATTTCAGTGGGTTTAACGCAAACACAAAAAAATTTAAATAAAAAAGACTGTATTTTTATCGAATTCTAATAGCCTTCAGTGGGTTAAACTAATTAAAGAACTCAGAAGTGAAATGGGATAAAAGGAAGCCAAAAAATATAGGTTCCATACCATAACGTTGCAAGTGAAAAATGCAATGACGCATAGAATGCATCACAGAACTTGATAATGAAACTCAGTCAAGTATCATTTTTCGTAAAAATCTGGAATGCCAATTGCATTGCTTTTCATTGATTGGTGTAGAAATATATACACATGATAGAGATGCAAAAGTATGAGACAAATCCCATAATTTTAGGACTAGGATCTGATAGATGAAAGGCTATAGATCTGATAGATGAAAGGCTATTAAATAAAAAGGTCAACACATGTGGGCACATCAGATCTTGTATATCTTATACAACGTGAAGGAACTGAGTCTTCTTGACTTTGCTACAGCTTGATGTCCTTGACTTTTAACACTCCCCCTCAAGTAGGAGCGTGAATGTTGAGAACGCCCAACTTGCATAAGAGAGATTGGAATGCCACTTTGTAGACACCCCATTTTGTACCGCCCAATCAGATGTGAGATCACCCGAGTTGGAATCCCGATGATGAGGTTTATTGTGTGTCCCGAGAAATTGACAAAGCAATTCCCAACGAAACGCTTAGATTGCAGCCTGAAAGCCTGTGTGTTTACCTCTTGCGTATGCATATATTATATATGCGTACGCATCATGCGTACGCAATAGTAACATATGCGTACGCAAATTTGTCACTTCCCCGTATTCCAGCACCAATGTTTTCACCCAAGTCTGATCAGCATGGGGTAGAGGGAAAAGGTTTCGGGGGCCGCTAGAATTTGAAATGTATGGGGAACAAAACAAGGGAACCAGCCGGTTGCTGATTTCCTGGGTCGCACAGGTATGCTTTTGGTTTTTAGTGAGGAAAATCGACTTACCGCAGTCTATAAATAAAGACTCTGCTGAATAGAGAAGGGGGGTGGAGAAGAATCATCCGAGTGAATAACATTGAAAGATTGAGAAATCAATGAGAAAAAACCAGTCAGAAACTTAGGGAGAAAAAGAAATGAAATCATCCATCAAACAGATACCCAAACACTAGAAAGCCATAAGGAAACCAAGGGAATGTACAGCTGCAATCTAAGGCGATAAGGTGGGAATTGTTGCATCGATATCGGAGGTACTCAAACCTGAGGGTAAGTTATTCTCATTCCAATGTCTATTATTCTTGTTTTTAACACTAGAGAATACATTGAGGATTAGCTATTATATACCCAGTAGATAGGTATCACTAATTATTTTGTTACTTTGTACGGACCGGATAGTCGCCGGGATGGAAATCCCAGACTTTGAACTCAAATATGACCATGATTCTGTAAATATCTGTGTAAATAAGTTATGCATGCTGGTAGTATACTATGGGAACTGTAATCTAGGTTTTGAATCATTGAATATGGTTAAGAAATGATTGAGATAAGCTAGAAAGAAGTTGGTCTCTGACAAAATGAAAATTGACGTGGATACTTTCAGCCCGTGCCCAGGGTAGAGGAAAGAACACAGTGCACTCATGCGTACGCATTATGGTATGTTGCGTACGCACTTGTGTGCGTGCGCATTAGTTATTGTTGCGTACGCACCATGCGTACTCATTATCCCGTATTGCGTACGCACCTGTCACCACTCTTTCATTAACTTCAGTTATTATCATGTCTCTTTTTAATATTAAATATTTCTGATGATTTACTCTGGTTTTTGCTAGTTCATTAAATGTTAACTTGTATATATTATTTCATCAAATGGTAACCTGCATATCTAATTTTCTGTATATCTTGTTTTGCTATGTATTATAGCCTCTTTCTCACTTTACTCACATCATTTTTCATATGATTAGCATGACATTTCATATATTGTGTGCTTATGGATGAAATTCAACTAAATTTTCTGGATTAAATAGAGCCAACAATCGTTTACGGAGGCCGATTTTTTTCGGGCATTGTCGGGTGCTTAACACCTTCCCAACAGTGTACCTTAGCTCCGAACTCTGGATCTCTGGTTCGAATTCGTTGAATTTGAGATTGAATTACCCAGAATGGTATGATTAGTTCCCAAGGCTGACTTGGGTGGCGACTCCTGATACGCTAGTGCTTCGCAATAGCATTATACGTCCTAAAGGGCCGCATCAGCCCGCGGCGCTTACACACTTTACCCAACGGTTTGGTGAACATATCAGTAAACTTGTGTAGCTGATGGAGTGTAGACAGTTGAAATTATCCCAGATTGAATTGTTTTCTCGGACTAAGTGGCAATCTAATTCTATGTGTTTAGTCCGTTCGTGAAACACAGGATTGGCTGCAATGTGTAAGGCAGCTTGGTTGTCACAATATAATTTTGCAGGTTCCAAGTTAGTAACCTGGAGATCATTCAAAAGGCAACGCAACCAAGTAATCTCACAACTAGCAGATGCCATTGCTCGATATTTTGCTTCAGCTTACGAACGAGAGATAGTAGTTTGTTTCTTACTCTTCCAAGAAATAGGAGAATTCCCAAGAAAAGTGCAATAGCCTGTTACTGATCTTCTTGTGGTTGGGCAACCAGCCCAGTCTGAGTCACAATAACCTTTCAATTGTAAGGTGTTTTGTGCAGGGAACAAAAGTCCTTGGCCAGGTGTTCCTTTCAAGTAACGTAGGACACGTAAGGCTGCATCAAGATGTGGCTTGCGTGGTTGGTGCATAAATTGACTAAGAACGTGGACTGAATAGTTAATGTCCAGCCAAGTGATAGTGAGGTAGATAAGTCTACCTACAAGGCGTCTGTACTGGGAAGGATTTTAAAGAAGACCACCATCGAAAGGGGTGAGCCTCAAGTTTTGTTCTATGGGAAAGTCAGATGGACGTGCACCAAGAACACCCATGTCGTCAAGTATATCTAGTGCATACTTGCGTTGAGAAATGTAAATTCCTTTCTTAGAGCGAGCAACTTCAATTCCTAAAAAATATTTGAGAGCACCAAGGTCCTTAATACTAAAACGATTGTGGAGAAATCGTTTGAGATTGCTAATGGCAGATGGATCATTTCCTGTAATTATCATATCGTCCACATAAATGAGAATGGCAGTGAAAGAATCCCCAGATGCTTGAGTGAATAGAGAATAATCAGCCTTTGATTGCTAAAATCCTACATCTTGTATAGCAAAAGAAAATTTTGAGAACCAATTACGTGATGCCTACTTTAATCCATATAGGGACTTATTTAGTCGACATAACAAATGCTCCCCCTGTCGACAATATCCGGGAGGTGGAAGCATGTAGACTTCTTCAGCAAGGTCACCATGAAGAAAGGCATTTTGCACATCTAATTGATGAAGAGACCAATTGCGGGCTGCAGCAATGGCAAGGAGACACTGGACGGTGACTAGTTTATCGAAAGGAGCAAAAGTTTCATGATAATCTAGACCTTCAGTCTGTGTGTACCCCTTTGCCACCAAACAGGCCTTATGGCATTCTATAGAACTATCAGATCTGTACTTGATTTTATAAACCCATTTGCAGCCAATTAGTTTCTTGCCCACTGGGAGAGAAGTGAGAGTCCAAGTTTTATTTTGTTCCAATGCTTTAATTTCAGAGGCCATGGGTTGTTGCCACTTAGGATCTTTTTTAGCTTGGGAAAATGTGTTAGGTTCCATAGAACTTGAAATACTGGCAACAAAGGAACGATGAGAGCAAGATAATCGACTGTCAGAAATAAAATGCGATAAAGGATATTGAGTACCTTTTGTGCGAACTAGCATCAAATTAGACGAGGAGCTGGGTAAAGGCAGCATAGGCATCGAGCAGTTATAATCTTTAAGCCAAACAGATGGTTTCTTCAACCGTTCTGACCGTCGTAGAATAGATAAAGCTGGCTTAGGAGATGAAGTATCAGGGACAACATCACTAGTGTTTAACGGGGTTGAAGTGGTAATAGGATCTGGTTTAGATGGGTTTGAAGAATCATTGTGTGCAATGTTTTCATGGACAGGAAGGGGCAAAACAGGATTATGCGAGAATGTATCATGTTGATCTTGCCCAAAAGGAAAAAAATTCTCATGAAAGACGACATCTCGACTCGAAAAAAATTGTTTATTTATTAAATCATAGAGTCGATATGCCTTTTGGCTAAAGGGATGACCTACAAAGATACACTTTTGAGCATGCTAATCAAATTTGTGACGAGGATTGACATTTGTTGCATAACAAAGACATCCAAAAACACGCAAATGACTATAATTGGGCGTGTACTTATAAAGGACTTCATAAGGTGATTTCCCTGATAACAAAGGTGTGGGCAACCTATTGATAAGGTAGGTTGTTGTAAGAACACATTCACCCCAAAAGATTAGTGGAAGATGAGCATGAAACCTGAGAGCACGTGCCATTTCTAAGAGATGGCAATGTTTCCGTTCAACTACCCCATTTTGTTGGGGTGTAGAGACACAAGAATGCTGAAAAATGATGCCATGTTCCCAGAAGAAGTCATGCATAGAATAAAATTCACTCTCATTATCAACACGAATTTGTTTAATTTTGTGGTGAAATTGTGTCTCAATAAGAGCAAAAAATGATTTTAATAATTGTTGCGTTTCAGATTTGTAACGCATCAAATATACCCATGTGCACCGAGTAAAATCATCCACAATGGTCAAAAAATAATGGGCACTAGAATGAGAGGCAGTTTTGTAAGAACCCCAAATATCACAGTGAATTAACTCAAATGGTTCAGTTGTAGAAATAGAACTTAGACTAAAAGGTAATCTTGTTTGCTTAGCTAAAGGACAGACATCACAATGACTATACTGACTAATGGAAATTTCGGAAATAGACTTAGCCAATTGTTCCAAGCGTGCCTTCGAAGGATGTCCAAGACGCTTGTGCCATAAATTGTGTATGGTGGGATTATTTTGAGAGAAAGCTGTTGACGAGGACAATGAAGGAGACAAATAGTAGAGACCACCAAGTTGTTTACCCAGTCTAATCGTCTTCTTCGTTGCTAGGTCCTGCAAAAGGCCAGAGTCAGGGAAGAAAGTGATGGAACAATTGAGTGAATGAGTCAGTTTACTGACTGATATTAAATTGACATGAAAAGAGAGCACGCAAAGGACATCATAGAGGTGTAAATTGGAGATGAGTTGAGTTGAACCCATAAAAGTGATATGAGCCAATTCTCCATTAGGCAACTTAATTGATGGAGATTACTAAGAAGTTAGGGAATGGTTCAAAAGGGTAGGTGATGATACAATATGGTCAGTGGCACCACTATCGATTATCCAATCATTCAGAACAGAATAAGAAGTATAACAAGTGGGAATAGTCAAACCTGCAACGTTTCCTTGAGGCTAAGAAGTACCGTCATTTAACAATGTCAAAATTTGGCGGTGAGACTTGAAACAGTATTTTGTGTGTTAAAGGCAATGGACTGTTTCTCATTCCCAATTGGTGGTTTGTTGGATAATTTTCCATTGGTCTTGTGTAACCGTTGACCAGGTGGGAATCCGTGCAAGAAGAAGCATTTTTCAATGGTGTGATTATTCCCATCGCAATGTTCACAGTGGAGTTGCTCTCGTTTATTCCCACGATATTTCCCATGAATGTTGCGGGAATAGGACCCATTCTTATTTCCAGCCTCGGCTAACATTGCCATGCTTTCACCACTTGGTTGAGTGGTAATAAGCTCTCTCTATTTTTCTTCTTGAAGAATAAGAGAATATGTCTTCCCAATGGAAGGCAGAGGATGCATTAATAAAATTTGACCACGTATGGCAGAGTATAAGTCATTCAAGCCCATAAGAAATTGCATGACTCTCTCTCTTTGATCGCGTTCAGCATGTGCCTTCATGGCTCCGCAAGTGCAAGCGGGTAGATCATTATAGGATGCAAGTTCATCCTAAAGACCCTTCAACTTAGTAAAATATGTCGCAACTGGCACCTGCTTCTAGGCATGCGATGGGATATCTCGTTGAATCTGAAAGATCCTTGGAGCATTGCTCTGTGAGAATCGTTCTTTGAGATCAGACCACACTTCATGGGCTGAATTGGTGTAGATCACGCTATTTGCAAGATCACTGTCAATGGAATTAAGAATCCAAGGCAATATCATGTCATTACACCACTACCAAAGAAGATGTTCTGAGGGTTTCTCAGTTCATGATGGTTCTACAATTGAGCCATCAATGAAGCCAATCTTGTTTTTTGCGCCAAGAGCTATACTTATGGCATGACTCCAGGTGCCATAGTTTTCACCCGTTAATGGTTTTGAAACCAAGACCATCCCTGGTGATCTGAGTGATGAAGATAATAGGGGCCTGAAGGAATCAGTGGAGCCTTCAGGTGTTCTAGTTTGGCTTTCTTCTGTCATTTTAATTTGTGGAGGGAAAGACACTGGTAAGTCTCAATCCACGAACAAGATAGAAGAAGCAAAATAAAGATATGAGCAGGATTGCTCTGATACCATGTAAAAATCTGGAATGCCAATTGCATTACTTTTCATTGATTGGTGTAGAAATATATACACATGATAGAGATGCAAAAGTATCAGACAAATCCCATAATTTTAGGACTAGGATCTGATAGATGAAAGGCTATAGATCTGATAGATGAAAGGCTATTAAATAAAAAGGTCAACACACGTGAGCACATCAGATCTTGTATATCTTATACAACGTGAAGGAATTGAGTCTTCTTGACTTTGCTACAGCTTGATGTCCTTAACTTTTAACATTTTTAGACCACTGATAACCAATCCAAACAGAAAACTAAATGCAAGTACTGTCATATAGAAAACATTACAAAAAAAACAAAGTAGCAAATGAGATGCATGGAAAGATCATCCAAGTTACTGGAATAAAAACACAGTGGTGCCAGAGATTGATCAGTGCCATTCCTCTCTGACTGGCAAGGACTTCTGGTTATATATCCTACCAAGACCAAAAATGTATATAAGAGAACCAATTATGACATAAGTTGTAGCAAAGTTGATCATAAAGTAGAACCATCTGATTCAGGGGACAAACTCTCACACACAACAAATTTGTTGAAGAAGTCCTCTGACAGTACACAAAAAAAAAAAAAAAAAGCGTAGTAGCTGGTTTAAATGGGCACAGAAAGAAAGAGATTAGTGGAGAAAATAAGGAGGATGTGGTGATAACTAACTTTTGGGAGAGGTTAAAAGAAAGAAAAATAAATTGTAGAGAAAAGATTACAGAGAACATGGTGGTGTTATAAATAATTAAAATATGAGTGAAGAGAGTCATACCGGTGCCTAGTCATTTCATCGAATCATCGAACAAGTTGCCTTCACTCAAATTCTATGAAGGGTTGAAGGACATCTATAGCAGTGGGATGGTCCCACTTTAGAGATTCCCACCATTCTCTATCGTACAGATTGATACGTTCAAGGGAAGGATGAGGAGATGGTTGACCATTAGGCATGGGCAGAGAGAGAGGGAGCCTATTTAGCTTCGGACACCGTAGTGTTAGCTCTACGAGAGAATCACAAACCATCACTGCCCTACCACTGACGATGGACGTCAAATTTGGTAGTAGAAATAAATTCAACTCCCTCAAGTTCGGGAGAGTGATACTGGTGGTGGTATCATCATTGTTTGCAATAGAATGATTGCTGCTTTCACCCACCCCTCCTCCTTCTCTTTCATCATCTGCTGCTGCTATTATCTCTTCCATTCCGTCACAAGCACTGACATAAATTGTTTCCAGGTTTTGGAGGAGTGGCAGCAACCTTGGTGTGAACAGATTCTTCATGTTTGGACACCCACTCATGTATAATTCTTTAAGACAGGAAAAGGTGCCAGGTGGCAGCGGCGAGGCTCCCACCTTACAGATGGTGCGTAGGTTCCGCAAACACGTAAGGCGTAGTCTCTCAAGGCTTCCAAGTGGGGTGCAAGTGGACGACGACGACGAAACCACGCACTCTATCCCGTCACATTCTTCAATATTGCAACGCTTCAAGAAGTGATGTTTGGATGACAAAACATCGCTTAAACTACTCATATCGTGGCACTCCTGAATGTCCAGGTGGCAACAGTCTTCTGGGACCACCACAGGATTTTCTCTGCTACTGATGATGCATTGGCCTAATCCCACATACTTATATCCATTAACTTCATCCTTTTTTTGGATAAGTTCAATCTTTCTTAAAGGTATATATGGATATAGGTTGATTACTCCCACCTCAAGAGAGTAATTGCGAAGTCTTCTACCCTGCAAGGATCTGACAAATGTATTAAAGTCATGCAGGTTGTAGAACTTGCTTTTAAAACTCTCCAGCTTCGTCAAGCTCGCTACATCCTCTCCTTTTACTTTTGATGAAGTATCCCACTGAGTGTCAAAAATTAAGTACTGGAGACGGGAGAGTCTAGGTAATATGCCAGTCGGAAAGGTTTTTAAAGAGTCCGTTAAAAGATTAAGGTAGTTGAGACTGACTAACATTTCCAGACCTTGAGGGACTTCTTCAATTCCAGTGTAACTGAGGTCCAACGCCTTTAATGCCCTAAGTTTTGCTAACGAGGGCACATATTTTAATTCAAAGCACCTTCTAAGCAAGAGTGCGGTGAGATTTACCATGTCAGAGATCTTATCTGGCAAAATCTCAATATCAGTGTAAGAAAGATTAAGAACCTTAAGCCCAATCATGTGCACAAAGAAAGAATCAGGAATCCTTCTCAGTCTATTTCCCGACAGGAACAAGGTCGAAAGCCTACCACACCTGGGTGATGCTCCGTCTCGGATTTTTGATATGTTGTTTTTCATTAAGGATACCCACTGAAGATCTTCCATCCAATGCTCGTCATCTGGTAAATTTCTCAATCCCGTGCCAGCTTCTACCATGCTCCCACGACCCATGATCTGAAGGGCCATGTCTCTTATCAAATCATGCATCTTCACAAATTCATTGGTATTTGGTCGTTTGGTAAGTGAGTTGGACTCAGCTCTTTCTAATAAGCAGGCTTTTTCAAGTTTATTCAAAATAGAATGTCCCTTGTCGAGTTGTGCTTGCCTACTTTTCATTCCATCTATTATTCCCTCAACAATCAAGAGATCTATCAGCTTATATCTTTGGATTGCAAAGTCTTCTGGATATAACGCGCAATACAAGAGACAACGACGATGCTCCTCCTCTTCTAAGCGACTATAACTATATTTCAGTTGCCCAAGTACCAGCCGCATTTCCTTGAGCCCCCTTGCAGATTCCTTCAATTCTTCCAATGCATGCTTCCACTCACATATGTCAACTACACCTGTCATACTTCCAGCAATCGTGATAATCGCAAGAGGCAGACAAGCACATTCTTCAGCAACACGTTTTGCAGTTTCTTCTAAACCTGGAGTCTTTAAAACATCACGCCCAACATAATCCAAGAATAAGTTCCATGCCTCTTCTTTTGATAGAAGCTCCATTTTTATCTCCTTACAAAACATTCGTCGGCACACATCAAGTGATCGGGTTGTCAACATTATTGTGCATCTATTATCTGGAGTAGGTTCAGGGATTCCCACGTCTTCAAGACGAAATGCTTCCCAGATATCATCTAAGATTAGCAGATACCTCTTTTCTCTCAACATAGAAAACAATTCTGCTGCCCTTATTTTTTTATCTTCAAATATGGAAATATCTAAATGAAGTGCACTTGCAATGGCATTTTGTATCTTTCTTACATTGAATTTCTTCGACACTGTGACCCAAATTACGCTATTAAACTCATGAGGCTCTTCTAAGATGCGATTATTGATGTGTTTCATGATGGTGGTTTTGCCACTCCCTCCCATTCCATAAACTCCAATCTTTCTGTCATCGTTATTGATCAAGCATGCCCAAATTTCTTCCATCTTTCTTACTGCTGTACTTTCACCTGCTAATTTTGTTGTTGGCAATATTGCTCCTTTGGGTGGAGGTTCGTCAACTACCAAACCGTCAGAAAAACATCCCTTCTGATGAAGTTCTTCAACTTCTTGAATCTTTTGAGCAGCAAGTTCACTTAGGTTTGCGCGTTTTGACCAAGTAATGTCTATATATTTTTCTTCAATGCTTTGTATCTCAACATTAATGCTTTCTACATTAGCCAACCAGAGTTCAGCTTCTTTTTTTAACTTCTTTCTTGGCTGAAGAAGCTTTGTGTTCTTTCTCGATTCTACATCTTGCTTTCGACTGTTTAGTTCTCCGTGCTTTCTTCTGAGTTTATTCATATTTTCATCAAGGTTTTCGTGACGATTGACCTTATCGCCTATGAAATTGAATGCAGTGTTCAATATTGCAGATTCCATACTGGAGCACTACATAATACCAAAATGGCGCATTAGAATATTAACTTGAATAGGGAACAAAACAAGAAGAGAAACTCAAGGGAAAAAGAAATAATAATAATAAAAGTAAACTACAAAAATTGGGTCCAACAAATTATTAGAATACAACAAATAAACACAATGACCAGTGACCACTAGGAAAGTAAATTAGATTAACGCGAGGAACCTAATCTTTGACAAAGTACAAAAGGGTGGACTACTGAACAACTGAATCAGTTGTGATAAGGACGGGATTCATGAAGATCTTATTCGCAAGACTGTGCAGGAAGTTATATATATATAATATTGCAGATAAGTTGTTTGATGATGCTGCTGAGGTAGTCCTAAGAAGTGATCAAGACAAGGGTGCTGATTGCGTGAACGGTGTTAATGCCAATTTTGCTATTGTGCCTTGTGCAAATGGACAAAATGGTGAGACTGGGGTAAGAGTTTCGGCTCAAGATTAAGGGCAACCTATTGCTCCTCATCAGGCTACTACTTGCATCGTTGAGAGTGTTGATTACCATATTTTAATGGATGCTACAAACAAGGTTACTGATAATATCAACAGTCTTACTCTAATTCATAATTCTGATCTTACTACAACTTTGAATGGGAAGTCTAGTGATAATGTTCAAAGCTAGCCTTTTACTTCTGAAGAAGGTAACTTTCCTTCTTTTGTTCTTAAGCAGATAAATTTAGTCATTAAGGAGGTGGAAGACAGAAGGGCTATTAAAGACTCCTTTATTCCTGTTTTATAAAAGTCGCAACAAAAAAAACTTCGACAACAAGCTAAGCAAGACACGTCCAATGTGCCTTACCAATTTCGAAACAGGAATTCTTCAAAAACCTCCAAGTACACAGATTTTGTGCTTGACCATTAGAGGTTTTGATATTTATCCTCCTTGCATTGTGACCTAGAATGTGACATTCTATAAGTCACCAAGTCCAGTCCAGACCTATCCTTTATCCTTTATTGTCTTTTTTTTTTTATATATAAATTTTATTTTCTTTCTTTTAATAAAAATTTTAAATTATCTATTAAAAAAAAACAAAAACTGAATAAGTTATTAATTAATTATGTGTAATGACACTGGAAGAGATATATTTTAATAATTATTGATTTTTTTTTATAAATTATAAATAATCTGACAATGGTGTTACACAAATATGATCTATAAATAAAAATCTTATTAAATATACAAAAAGTGAAAGTGACACCGTAAGCTAGCGCATGATAGAATAATAATATGTTCTAGAATGATAAGATAACATCTTTGTAAGCAGCAATAGCCGATAGGCACAACCCTGGGAAGTTTATAGAAGTGAATGGGTTAAAATGTTCATTTTCAAAGGAGTAAGAGTCATTAATTTACAGGTAAAAGAACTTGCTTGGAGAATGAGTGTTTGGTGATTATAATATATCTATGCTTGAAGAATGAGTGTTTGATGTTAGCTGGTGGAGTTAGTCATTGCAGAATCTAGTAATCTCATCTTCCACACCGGTAGCTGCGATACTTGCTTCCTGGACAGGTGCATTTTTAGTTTGGGGAAGGGGGTTGTTTGGTCTTTGATTACGAAGTGGTTGTTTGATGATCTCTATGTATGGTTTTTTGTTGGAATTTTTCTTGAATGGGTATTTGAGGAATATTCTGTTTTCCTTTGTTTTCCACTGTTTTGGTAAGGTGCTAGGTTGGTTTTAAGATTGAGTCTAGGTAGTGATATGGGGAGTTCTACAGGGCAGTTTGGTTTTTTTGGGAATAGTCTATGTAATGCCATGCTTATTAATAAAAAAAAAATTTTCTTACCAAGGACAAAAGAAAGAAAAAGAAAGAACTAGCTTGTTGTTAATGGCCAATTCCATAAGGCCATGTTTGTTTAGGAATCGAATCACACTCCAATTCATACCAAACAGTGTGTTGGATGAAGTAATTTAAATGGGAATGGAATCAAATAAGTATGTTTAGACAGTCATTTCAAATCTTTTTTTATTCCAAACTACTTTAAGTATGGAATCAGAATCCATTACAGCTAAAAAAACATGGCCTATGAGTCGAACCATCCAGGTGACATTGCTTTGGAAACAATCCTATCCAATTATTTATTCTCCTGTGTTCATTTGGCTGGTGGAAGGCAAGAAACTCCGCATGAGCGATTACAAGGAAAGGGGACCTATTTTTGCATATTATACATGCAACAAATGAAATTGCATGAACTGCATCACACTAAATGAAATCGCATGAAATGCACATAGGTTTATCATGGCAAGCTAGCTGTGATTAATTGCCTTTAAATTGAAGTCGACCCCAAACCATGTAACAAAAGGAGACGTACCCTCACAAAATGTGAAGACAGTTGAAAAAAATGTAATTAGACAGAAACAAATAAAACAATATTGTAGATAATATTGGACAAACAAAGATGTAAGTCAAACAAAGCAAGTCTTGGATCTAATTTGGTTATGTGTCCCCCAAAAAAGGGAGAAAAAAAAAATCTAAGTGGTCTAGTTTGGTACATCTAAAAGAAAAATGGGAACACAATCAATGCTAACGCTCAACCCAATGGTCTCATCTTTCCAAGTATGTATGTATGTATGTATGTATGTATTTATATTTACATCGAACTTAAGACAATTATATAAGATCTTAGGGTACGAAGAAAACCCTCTTGCTCTAATCCCTAATGAGAAAGAGAAGTGAAAACCATGGAGCAACAAAAGATTCAATGAAGCAAATTAAGGCAAAGAAAAGGACAAGACACATGGAAGTGAGTCAATTCAAGACTTCTCTTTTTTTTTTCTTTCTTTTTTTTCTTTTTTTTGGGGGGTGGGTGGTGATTAAAGAAAGAATTCATTAAGAAGATGCATGGAGAGGAATTGCTTAATTAAATAAGCAAAAGGTAGCTCTGAGTTAGATTCTAAATTTCTAATTAATATGTCTGTGATTACAAGTAGGCGTTTGATTTGTAATCTTTGTAAATCACATTTGGGGTCCATTTTTGCTAGGTGAATTACATGATGTCATCTCATGATGGTTTTTGTTACGAAATTATGAGGTGGAAGTATTTTATTATTATTATTATTATTATTTTGGGTTCAAATTAGCAAAATTTCCTTGATTTTGAACAACGTGAAATTCTTGTTTCCTTAATTATGACAAAATATTTCAATGAATTTTCTAAATAATTCATCTAAATTTTCAGTCATACATGTAAAAATAACATATGTCACTTATGATCGACCAAGTTACTTACATCAGAATTTAAGTGGAGTGCATTTCGAAACTTTGATTCTACATCACCCTTAAGGCCATGTTTGTTTGGTTGGAATGGAATGGATGGAATGGAATTTCATTCCAATTCATTCCAAATAACATGTTTGGATGAAGTAATAAAATGGGAATGGAATCAAACATTAGTAGTAAATTATAATGATATTCAATTCGCAATGTTTATTTCAATCTCATTCCATTCCAAACTATTTTGAGTATAGAATCAGATTCCATTCCCACCCATTCCATTCTAACCAAACAAACATGGCCTAAGTGTCTCCACTTGCTCAGTTAAAATTTCCTACAAGCATCGTCATCGTCTCTTTTCTTTCTTTTTTTAATTTTTTCGCTTCCCATTTTTTTTTTTTTTTTTTATTTTGCCTGTTTAAGGGACGTACAAGGAAGTGGTGTGTAAAAGCGTTACGAAGAAAGCAAATCAATCTCTTTTATGGAACATAAAGCATAAGAGAATAGAAGTAGAATCATTGCAGTAATGTAATTAAGATACGTATCTTAATCCCAATCTTTGAGATTGGGTTGGTGTGATTTGATTAAGATGATGAATATTTGATTAATCTTATGTTATCTCCTTTCCATCTTTAATCTATGTTTAGACTTTTATTTAAACCATTGTAATCAAGCAATTCTATTGTCAATGAGAATTCAGATCTTTAATATAAAGAATGCACAATCACAGAGAAGATAAAAGATTAATTTATGTGGCGGTAAGATGTCTACGTGTACACTCCAAAACATAAAGAGATTAATCGCGTCAAAAAATACCCTAAACAGATTGGTTCCAAAACAACAACAACAACAACAAAAATGGTCCATCGGGTAAGCAAGAATCCGGATAGAATTCATGACAACCAACCAATAAGAAGTTAATACCAAAAAGGAAAAAGAAAAAAAAAAGAAGTTATTAAACACCCCCCCCCCCCCCCCCACAAAGAAAAAAAAAAGAAAAGGGAGGGACAAGAAAGTTGACCGTACCAGGAATTTCAAATTGTAAAAACAATCTATGATGGTAGTCTTCCTTCCCTTGCATTTTTTTCCTTCAAATTGTCAGATCCACGCCCCTCCCCTCTCTTCCTTCCAAATTCTTCATTTTAATTACAATGAGCCCCATTTTCTTTTATTTTAAGCGAATCAACTAAGTAGAGCCTCTCAAACTTTCAAGAAGTTATAGCAAAACCAATCATTGAATTAAATTTGATTTATATTTAAGTCATACATACCAAAATAAAGTTGATCTAAGATTAAGAGTTGTTTCATCCATAAATCTATACTACCTATAAAAGTTTGTATCTCAGAAAAACTTTTGATTGACCATTCTGCCATCATTTTAATTTATAAATACAATTTTAGCCTTAGTAACAAATGAAAGTTAGATTTTAACTCAAATTCTTAACAAATGAAAGTTATATTCTTACTCAAATTCCTCATAATGCTAGCAACTGAGAGCAACTATATATCAAGTTGCATGATAATATATATGAACGCAAACTCTTTGAATCTTCCGTTTTATGGAAACAATAAATTTATGAATGTATCTAAAAGGTTTTTTTTAACTTTCATTTGCAATTTTAATAAAAAAATTATGTACTTTTGAATTTTAAATATTATCTTTTATGAAAAAAACATAAAATATCTATGTATTTTTTATTTTTTATATAACTAATATTATTTAAAAATATTTACGTGCAACGCACGTGTGCTATATCTAGTGTTTATAAATGAGCGATTGTTGTTGATTAAAAAAATGAAAATTTTGGATCGAATCACAACTAATCTATTAACTTGATTTTTAGCATAGATCACCTATATGATAAAACTAATGCACTTGATATTAAAAAGACTGTACATATGTTTTTCCCAGCATGTAGTGATTTTTTAATATCAATGCCATGCATTAGAATTGTATAACCTTCAATGTATGGTGCTGAGGTTATAATATAAACAAGTGTTGACTAGAAAAATACTATATATCTATTCTAATAAATAAAAGCATTGTGTTTTTGGTTGGATGTACACATTG
Organism: Liquidambar formosana; assembly: GCA_039720395.1. Lineage (NCBI taxonomy): Eukaryota > Viridiplantae > Streptophyta > Magnoliopsida > Saxifragales > Altingiaceae > Liquidambar > Liquidambar formosana. The sequence goes on along the minus strand of CM077834.1, from coordinate 14,198,487 downwards.
AAATACAAAAATCTGATTATATTTTAACACATGAGCACAAGTTACGGTTATTTCAACAAGAAATCCACAAGTAATTACCAAATAAAGTATCCACTATCCAAATATCTTCTATTGCATTGTAAAAAGCATCTCTTACATGTAATGTGCGCACACACATAATATGTGTCACCACCTTTAGACCATGCTTGTTTGGTTGGAATGGAATAGATGGAATGGAATCACATTCCAAACAATATGTTTGGATGAGGTAATTAAATGGGAATGAAATGAAACAATAGTAGTTAGTGAATTGTAATGATATTCATTTTATAATATTTATTTTAATCTCATTCTATTCCAGACTATTTCAAACATAAAATCAAATTCTATTCTTACTCATTCCATTCCAACCAAACAAACATAGCTTTAGTATATTTATCCATCCATATAAAAAAAGGGAATAAGGCACCTTTTATTGTTGATTCAATAGTGCATTTTCCTTTTTACCCTTCTGTTCATCTATCTTATACTTTGCACCAAAAACGACCACGTTTTGATTCCAAGCCTAAAGCTCCCGTCAACTCGACCCATGTCTCTCCAGTCTCCGCCCATGTCTCACTGCATCAGACGAAGGACAACCTCCTCACCTCAACCCATACCTCTCCACTTTCTCCGTCCTCGGCTTTAGAGAAAAGGTACTCTCTCTCTATTTCTAGGTGTGTGTTCTATAGCATAGCAGATTTGGAGCTGTGATGACAACCTTGATTGTATCGCAAGGTTTTCCCTTCTTCGATGAACCCTCACTAGGTACTCTCTCTCTCTCTCTTCCTTTCTACTTATGCTATGAAGATGCGTTTATGCTTCTACCAAAATAAAATTTTCTCCTTTCGTGTTGTGTAATTGCCCAATTTCTTGTTCTGGGGCTTAGATGCAGAGTGAATCTACGCATTTGGAACTCAACGGTAATTGAGCTGCTGATGAATCGATTAAAGGTACATCGATTCTCCACCCATAGGTACGCTTCCATTCGATCGTATTAGGGTTTCATGTCGTTTATATGTTGCCTAAATCTCAAATATTAGCTGTTTTTGGAATCAAATATTATCCTGTCAATATATTGTTTTTATTTTAGATGTAGCTTGTTTTCATGCTTTAATTTATGCTTTGTTTGGTTGCTAGAAAACTATAAAGAAATTGAAATTTTATTTCTCGAATCTTTAATTATTTAGGACCTGAGATTGAGGTTGGTTTCCAATTTTCTGGGAGCCCAAATTTATAAAATAAAATATAAAATTAAAAAAAAAAAAATGCCCTCTCCTTTTTTCCCCGTTTTCTTGGCAACCAAACAAAGGGGATCTGTATCTATATGCATAATTGCATACATATATCTATATGTGTGTGTGTGTGTGTGTGTGTGTGTGTTTAACACTCAAAGGAATCTAATATATTGACTTTGTACTCTGCTAGATGTCATACTCAAGGGAAGGAAGATGAGTTCCCATTCAATGAAGATTTTCCTAATTATAGTTTTGTTTAATTGAAACTATAAGTTATATATATGTATTACTTGTGATGATGGTTACGCTCCCATTATAGGTCTGTTTTACCACCCAATTCAGGCTCACCTGGTAGAGTTTGTCCTTGATTGAGATCATTGTCAAGGTCTAAGAGGGGCTGGTCCAGGTAAATCTATCATATGCATAGAAGTCGTAGTAGACTGGTGTTTTTAATCAATGAGCTATTTGGTATAGTAAATTCCGAAGCCTTTTACACATTATTGTATATTATATATATTATTTGTGAGCTGAGTTTTTTATCAAACATTCTCTTGTATATGCTAATTGAATTTTATTGCTTCAGGAGCCAAGATTCTATTATCAACAAGAGTAACTACCAGTGATTTGAGAAGTATTTTAACAATAAAGGAAAGGTATGGTCATTGTGAATTTATTTTTAGATTTAGTATAGCATGCATCATAAACATTTTACTAAATTTATTTCTATCTTAAATGTTTTGTAAATTGTAATACTGACATGGAGATGTGAGGCCCTTTTGGAAATTTCTTGTTCATGAACTCGCTGTACCAATGAGGATTATATTGAAGAAGTATAAGGTTATGATTCTTGAGACCAAATTGTTAGATATGCTAGGACTATAAATTTGACAGGGTACTACTGATAGACCATAATGCTTGGATTATAAATTTGAACCAACCATAGAATTTGTGAAATATTAGCTATTTTTAGAGTCGCATTTTGAGTCTAAAAACAAAGAAAATACTATCAGTACTGTGTTTTCATATCAGATCTAGCTTCTTAAATATATGCTCTGTTTGGTTGCTAAGATTTTTTTTTGATAAAGTAGTTTGGTTGCTAAGATTATTGTAAAGAAATTGAAATTTTAAATTTCGAATCTTTCATTATTTAGGACTAGATATGGGGCAGGTTTCCAATTTTCTGGAAGCCCAACAAAAAAACATATTTCCTTCCATTTTTTCCTCGATTTCTTGGCAACCAAACAAAGGGGTTTCGTATCTATTTATATTTACATACATATTTGTAATGCTAAAAGGGATCTGATATATTGATTTTGTATTTTGGTATTCTGGTAGACGTCATACTCAAGGGAAGGAAGGTGAGCTCCATTCAATGAAGATTTTCCTAATTGTGATTTTATTTATATAAATGTATTTATGTATTACTTGAGATGATGGTTATGCTATACTTGTAGGTCCTTCCCCCCCCCCCCCCCCCCCCCCCCCCTCCTCCCCTCTTTTTTTTTTGGCTGAGAATATGTTTTAGGTCTATTTCACTACTCAATTCAAGCTCATACAGTCGAGCTTATTGTTGGTCGACATCATTGTCAAGGTCAAGGAGGCGCCCCCCCAGGTATACTGTATACCTATCATATGTGTATATGTTGCAGTAGACTATTGATCTTAATCAAACTAACTATTCGGTTTAATAAATTCTAATGTGTTTTACTCAATGTTATTATATTAGATATGTTATTTTTGAGCTGATTTTTTTTTATCAAACATTATCTATTGATGCGATGAATCCCATAATAACTTTTATGTGTAATGGGCATATCAACAAGGATAACTCTACCAATAATCTTGAAAAGTATTTTAACAATGAAGCGAAGGTATGGTCGTTGTGAATTTAGTATTAGATTAAGAGTATAGCATGCTAAAATTTCCCTTACATAACTTGATGTGAACATTAGAAGCTTGTGATGAACTTTCATTGTTGTGGAGATTTAAAGAGGAGGATCAGACAAAAAATAAGGAGGGGTGACATGTTTTCGTTCCCATTTTTGAAAAATAAAATAAATAGAAAGGTAACATTATTTTTTAGTATGATGAAAATTTATCTTCCCTGTAGTAGCTAATGTCTAAATATTGTGCCTCTATGCTATAATTGCACTTTTGTGAGACGGTGTTGTCTAATACTTTCCAAAGTGGATTTGTCTATGCTGCAATCAACTTGTAATGATTTCTTAAACTACTTGTCTCATGCCATATATTTATATATTGTGACCTAAACTAATCACTTATTTTGCCATCTACAGATACTTGGAGGTTGGTGGCAAAATGATACTAGGCAATATAAGCAAGATGGGTTTGATTATGGCTAAATGGAACCCAAGCTACATGTGGGGTTCAATGTGTTGAATGGGGTTTTGAATTGTGTAATTTACAATGAATATAATGTTTTTTTTTAGCATGGCGTCTATTAGACTATTATAAGTACATATGCCTTTCATGACTTTTATGTAAATTTGCACATATAAATGACCCCAAAAAAAAACAAAAAACAAAAAAAAAAATTGCACATAATACATCGGGATTGAATTAAAACTTCGCACAAAATATATATATATTTTGGTAATGTGTGTGTGTATATGTATAGATAAGTTTAGTTGACCATGCTCATCAAGTTCAATTTGATATATAAAAATAATACTATATATTGCAGCAGGTTCAATTTGATGTCTAGCAAGACATTTTATGTTTATTAGATAATAAGTTCAAGTTGCTCATATGTGGGCAAGGGATTAGAAGAAAGATGCGTAGCTAAACCTGTTGCAGTAGAATGGCAATTCGTGAATGAAGCATTAATCATAGAGTGCATATTCTTCTATTTTTTTGGCTAAAATTTTATCTTTTAGTTCTTTTTCCATATTCTTTAGCAGCATTCATAAGTCTTGCCTTGATGTTCTTGATTGCTTCCAGAGGATCTCTTTGGGACAATGGTAGAATAGGCAAGTTTCATTATACACGTGCCTTGCACGTGATCCTTTCCTAGTATATATAAAAGACTATTATCTAGTTTTGATCTGCTCAACAGCGCCTGAGACTAGTAATGATTTTGGTCTTTACACCAACTTTTAATTTTGAATAGCTAAAATACTAAATGAATGCGCAATATAAATATATATTAAATCTCACACTTGAGATGCTTCATACTTTAAAATCACAACTGTGTAAGAATTTTTTCTCTCTTTTATTTTATTCTATTTTATTTTTTCTTTTAACGTCAGGATTGTAGAACTCCAAAATTGAGGTTAAAACTTAAAATAGTATCCATATCCTTTTATTTTGTTATAAAGCACCAAAATATACAAAATCTTCGAGACATGTCTTAATAATTTTATTCACCATGCCCAAAGATTGGCCCATGCAGTGGTGCAGCCACATTGGGATTTGGGACGACTGGGCGTAGCAGCACCACTCAAATTTTATTTTATTCTAATTTTTTACCCCAATTATTTATATAAGTTTGTATTATTTATAATGTGACCCCATTAAATTTCTTTTCTTCTTATTTTATTATTTTGCACCATCACATAACTTTATTCTAAAACAATTCTGCATACCAATATTTCTCATTTTGTCAGTCATCCTCTCTTGTTCTCCCTCCAACACGAGACACCTCTCTACTGGTTACTTGTTTTTGGGAATTTTGACATAGGCACTCCAACAAACCAGCTAAGATATATTTATAGATAAATTAGAAGAAATTCCTCTGATGTTTAGATCTTTTTCACATAATCCCTAAAAATTTAATGCAATGTACCCCTCGATTAGGTTTCAGATAAAACAATTGAGTAAAAATTAAGTAAAAAAACACTACAAGATCGAATGGGTGAATAATGAGCACGTGATCTATATATATATATATATATATATATATATATTTTTTTTTTTTTTTTTTTTTTTTTTTTTTTTTTTTTTTGGTTTCCTAAGGTGTCCCTAAGCTTCACCCAGGACTAATCCTCCGAGGTACGGTCGGGCGCCGAAGCAGAGACCTCTCCCAAGAAAGTTTTCTTCATTCACAAGGGCTCGAACCCGAGACCTCTTGCTTAAGCGACGAGAGTCCCTTCCACTCAGGGCAACCTTCGTTGGTGAGAGGGATATATTTAACCAAGGAGGACATTACATCAATATTTTCTATAGGAGTTATGTGCAAAAGAGTTAAACATTTGATGAATTTCTTGTAATTTACCCTATATTTAACTTAGTGGAGTTACCATACAATACTATGAAAACAATAGAGGTCTCGATGAAAATAATTGTAAATAGGGTGCTTATGCCATAAATTGGGATTTTTACACATTATTTCTAACAACCACCATCAAATTTTTAGAAAGAAAATACTTGCCTCCACCCTTAGGTGGAGGAATTCCTTCCCTCCTCCCACTCATATATTGTCATTTGTCCAAATAAATAAAGGGAATTGATTATGTGCATGCATTCTTATATTTACGTAATTGTGAGCATATTTTCGTAAGTTTATATTTACGTATTACATGTTTTTATTAAGGGAAAATTGTAGAAAACCTCTTGAAGTATGGGGGGTCAACAAATAACTTTCTTTATGTTTTAATTTTGTTAATGTGCCCCTAGTTCAATTAGAAGGCAAAACCAATCATCGATGGCTATCCATTTGGCCATAATGCTAACGAGGGTTCCAGCAATTTTGGGCACATTAATAAAAATTAAAATATAAGAAACGCACATAGACAAAATTAAAACATAATAATGGTTATCTGCTGACCCCCCATACTTTAAGGGGGGTTTTCTCTAATTTACCCTTATATTAACATAAATGTGTGTCTACATATCCATATCCACATATTTATTCGTTCGTATTTTTAAATTCATATTTTTCTAAAATATTTATGACATGGACAGAAAATGAATGGAGGGTGAAGAGGAGCTTCTTCTCCACTTAATACGAAACATAACCCCAACCCCACACCCTCACGCACCATTTTTCATTTACAACCCACCCCACCCTCGCACACCATCTGCGTCATCATCACGGCTTCTCACCCAGCCGGGCTTCCATTCTGACGGTTCCCCTTTTCCTCTTTCACGGCATCATAAGGCTGTCACGACTTCACCCATGAGGTCTCTCTCTCTCTCTCTCTCTCTCTCAATAGTGTATGTATCTGTGTAGATTTATTGTTGGGAACCACAAAACTACTTGTTGACATTTCAATGTTTGGATGCGTTTAGGGTCATTTTGATCAATGTACATGTTTGGAACCATAGAAAATCGAGGAAAAACTAGGAAAATTTTCGAATTCAATAGTCGAACCGTTGGGTCTTAGATCACCAAACGATTTACATATGTAAGGCTCCTCCCAACAGAACATATTAAAATGTTCAGACGACAAGGATTGAACATATTACTTATGTTTTTAATGGTGGGTGTCCTTAATAATCAATTTATAAGAGAGTAAATTGGTAATAAAATTTTTCATTAAATGGTGGGTGTGAACAACACATCTTCAGATGTAAATAGAAGCACCCTGGTAAATATAAATATTTTAAATAAAAAATTTATCAATTTTTTTTTATAGGAATTAGAATATATATATATTTAAAAAAAGAAAGGTGAGCCTAAGCTACAAGAATTAGAAAAGGATGGTAATGTACCTGGCTTCAGTGGCTGCTAGTTCAAAGATTTTGATTAGAGCAAAAGGAAGCACAGAAGTGAGGCCAAAAAGAGAGCAAACATCACCAAAACCGTTCTTGCTAAGTAATGATATCCTCCGTGGAAAGAGAAGTGAAATCTGGAGCAAAACAGAAAATTAAGACAAAAAGAGGAGATCGAGCCAAAGCTACAACAACTTAAGAAGGGAGGGTGATGTACCTGTCTCCACTGGCTATTACTTCAAAGATTTGTATGTTAGAGCAAAAGAAACACAGAAATGAGGCCAAGAAGATAACAAATGCCAGCAAAACCTCCTTGCTAATTAATGATGATCCTTTGTGGGAAGAGAAGTGAAATGTGGAGCAAATTGAAAGAACTATTGAAGCAAAGGTTTACAGTCTGAAAGCATGGATAAAAAGTAACATATTGAAGGGAAGGAATATAAGGAGTGAGTGCGTTAGTGAAAGGACACAACTGGTCTTGGGAAATGCTATTTCACCCACGTTTTCTCACCCATTGGCAATTTCTCCTTATTCTATGCTGGGCGTCACATGATTTCTTTGTTTGTACACTTTTGGCACATAAAGTGAGTGGTAAAGATGGGTGAAGTAACATTTTCCAGAAAGAAATATGGGCGGTGCTATACAAAGTACCCTTCGTACAACACTTTGTGCAATACCCGACCCACGTTAGCAAAAAGGAGATTTGTTAAATAAATTGATGGAGTATTGGTTCATACACAATGTGCCACATAAGGTGCTGTATTTTGATGCTACACAAAGTGTTATACATAGCATTTTTTGAAAAATATATGTGGACATAATTAAGTCTATTCTTATTTTATTTTATTTTTTTAATTCATAAAGAGAGTTGAAAGCGTCAAAGAGTAACAAAAAATCCTAACTAAATTGTCTATTCTTATTAAATTTGAGAGAGAGAGACAAAACACTCAGAAGAGGTTTAATCTTGCCAGTAAGGCACCTTCAATCAACCATTCAATTTGCCAACGCTTTTAATGCACCTTCAATCAACCATTCAAAACACTCACAAAAAGTCTAATCTTATTAAATTTGAGAGAGAGAGATAACTAACAACACCTACTATTCAAAGAGTCAAAGGCATGCGTTTTCCTAGTTATGATGTGAATCATGAAAGAGAAAAGAAAAGAAAGGGAGAGGTTGGGAAATTTCCTCCCAACCTCCCCTTTCATTGGAGAACGATTACATAGCACCTTCTCAATGTGAACAGCTGGTATGCAACCAGATCGGGTTGGACAGGTTGTTTGTGCAACCCATCTTGAATTGACTTCGAGTTTGCCTTTTATAACCCAAGCCCATTTCACTAATAAAGAAAGCTAGGGTCCGACCATATATTGCCACCCCTCAGTTTTATCAATGTTTCCATTTGTTTTAGTTTTTTAAGGTTTTATTTAAAGTATAAAAGACTTTTATAAAAATTAGACAAGTTGTTCACTAGAAAATATCATTTTGAAAAACTTTATAGAAGAAAGTTTTTTCAACATTTATCTTTTAAATAGACTTTTTGGCCACTTATTTATAATCTCTTTTATTTTTCACCAAAAAGTCTACTCAAATAATAGATTTTGAAAAAAATCTTTTTCTCTAAAGTTGTTCACAATGATTTTTTGTAGTAGATCCTGTGACCAATTTTCATAAAAACGTTTTATAGTTTTGCATTAAACCTTAAAAAACTAAAACAAGTGGAGGTGTTGATAAAATTAAGGGGTGACAATAGCCAATAACGGGCCCATAAGGCCATAAAGAAGTGCTACTCGCCCAAATTGGGAACGGCTATTGCAACCCCCCATTCTTATTACCCCACCCCCCATCCTTTAGGTTTTTAATGTTTTATGCAAAATATAAAAAGTTTTTATGAAAACCGGTCATGATGTCCACTAGAAAACATCATTTTGAACAACTTTGTAGAAGAAAATTTTTCCTAAATCTATCGTTTAAATATATTTTTTAGCTATTTATAGCTTTTATTTTATTTTTTGCCAAAAAGTCTACCTAAATGATAGATTTTGGAAAAACTTTCTTTTGCAAAGTTGTTCAAAATGATGTTTTTTAGTAGATCAAATGATCGGTTTTTGCAAAAACCTTTTGTATTTTTCATAAAATCTTTAAAATAAAAAAGAAAGGGGTGGGCTTATAAGAATGGGGGGTTGCAATAGCCGTTCCCGCCCAAATTTCAAATTGGACTTGGATTGGATGGGTTGAGCACTTTAGCCCACCCAATCTGCACCCTTATTGTCAATACATAATAGTTTGCTCTTTCTCTTGTTCAAAGCTTCAGCCGGTTTCCTCCCAAAAATAAATTAAGTAGTCACCAACCTCTTTCTCACATTCCTGTGCTTCCTTACAAAGAAACCAAGGATCTAAAAACATGGGCTGGGCAGGTCTATGTTTTCGAATCTCCCATTTGCATCATACTTGCATATATTGGACCCACTATCATCATTATATTTTCCATGCATTCTTTGTCCATGCACAATATTCCCCTCTAAAACATTTTCACTACCCAAAAAAAGGAAAATTCATCCATCTATGCGTTATTGATCAGATAAAAACAAACCTATTAGATATGTTCATGCAAGCTTTAAAAAAGGACTTGACTTTGGAGAGGTCAAGAGTTCAAATTTCTTTAAATTAAAACGGCATGTAATAGGATTTGGTGCTGTAACAGCACCGTGCCGTATAGAATTGGTGTTGCAGCCGTACTGATGTGTATAATGATTTTTACTATGCATAACACGGTACTGTTATAACACCAAATCCCAACTCATAGTGACATTGGTAAGATATAATTAATGACACCCAATTAGGAAATTAATCGATAAGAGAGTTCAATAATAGGTCAAGGATTTTTCTATTATGAGGAGAAAAATTCAAATAAATAGTTCAAAATGAAATGAACTTTCAATTAGATAAACGAAATTGACTTCAAAATAGCATTGATTTGCCCCTCGGTATCACACTAGTTTTTTTTTATTGCCCTGAATATGATAAAGGCTCTCTTTTTTCTTTCAATACAATGGTAAGGGCTGGTAACTCACCAAATCACCGACAGGTGACTCGAAACAGAGAGCACAAACCATCACATGCACCTGCCTTCTCATTGTCTCAACTGTTAGGCTCAACCGTACATGTGTTTCCTTACCTTAAGGGACGTGAAAAAACGCGTTTTAATAAAACTGATTTTTCTATTCTATAAATATGTTCATTTCTATTATAATCACCGACGGACCGTACACCTTAAAGAGTACTATATATGGAATGCATTGTCGATGGTTTTTTTGAGTAAGTTTGTTTGGTTGAAGAGAAAAATGGGGCCTGTTGTTAGTCCTTGTGTTTTGCTTTGGCACTTTTTCTTCTTTGTAGGAGTGGTTTTGGAGGGTATCAACTGTCAAGTTAATGGTTGGTTTAATGGTCATGCGACTTTCTATGGCGCCAATCAGAACCCCTCCACCCTTGGTATGTTAAATTCTGAGTCAATTAAGTAACCATGCTTTAGCCAGGTGTGGTAGCATGCACTAGTTATTGTCCTTATTTGGCCTTTAACAATTTTTTTATTTATTTAAAATTCTTGAAATGTTTTCCTTAATTATGGAATTTTATGAAATTTTATAAGTGGGATAGTTTAGGTGAAATTGATGGATGCATGACGCTTGATTTTATAGTCAAAATTAAGATTTTTTTTTTTTTTTTTTTAAATTTTGGGGTTTCATGGTAGAGTCTAATAGGTTTTTGGGTTGCACAAAAAAGGTAGTCCAGCCCACTTCTTATGATCCCTTTCTTCTTATAAGGCAGAGTTGAAACCACATCCACCTCAAAACTCTAGCTTGCACCTAGGTAGAGACATTCCATTTGGGTGACAGCACCATTGGCATAGGTAATTTGTTTGTACGAGGTACGGTAACTGATCTACTTAGCCTACGTGTGGCACCTCATATAAGATTGTGCGAGTTCTTGATTATATACACATTACATACACAACGAAAAAAAAAAAAGAAAAAAAAGAAAGAGAGAGAGAGAGAGAAGAGAACATACAAATTCCTTTGTTTTTTTCCCCATATTGTGATTTCTTCTTTTTTGACATCTATAAGAATGCAAATTTCAATGACCTTGATTGTCACTTTATTAGGGGGAGCTTGTGGATATGATAACACATTTCATGCGGGTTTCGGAATGAACACTGCGGCGGTGAGTGGGGCACTCTTCAGAGGGGGTGAAGCATGTGGTGCTTGCTACCAAGTAATGTGCAACTATAGGGTTGATCCAAAGTGGTGCCTCCGGCGTGGTGTTGTGACCATAACCACTACCAATTTCTGCCCACCGAACAACAATGGAGGGTGGTGTGATCCCCCTCACCAGCACTTTGACATGTCCATGCCTGCATTCCTTCGCATTGCCCGCCAAGGCAATGAAGGCATAGTTCCTGTACTCCATAAAAGGTAGGAATAAACAAGGACACGAGACACATATATACTAATATACAATTTAAATACTCCATAGAATTAATCATCACAAAAACACACGCAGTGGCTGTACATTGGAGTATTAATTATTTTTCAGTTGTTATTATCTGATATTCATGTGCCTAGTAAAGCAAAAAATAAGAACTTTATTGTTATATATAAAACAAATTTTAGCACAAGATCAAAGCCCACTAACAAGGAGTTGATCTGGATTTGGTGTCGTGCATAACCAAGGTCTAACATTTTGGTTCAAAAGCTTACATTTTGCTAACTATGCTGTGGACAATTGGCAAAATAAAGCATCCACTGTGTTGGCAAAATGTTAGCTTTTGAACCAAAATATTAGTCCTTAGATGTGCACAATACCAAATCCAGGCTCCCATTGACAACTATTTTAAAATAATACTCGTATTTTATATTATGTTATGACAAGTCAATTTTTAATTTGATGCATTTGAATTGAAGGGTGCCATGCAAAAGGAGGGGTGGAGTCCGTTTCACCTTGAAGGGACTATCAAATTTTAATATGGTGATGATCTCTAATGTGGGCGGCAGTGGTGACGTGAGGGCTGCTTGGATCAAGGGCTCGAATACGAGAACATGGGTGGCCATGCATAGGAATTGGGGTGCGAACTGGCAAAGCAGCATAGATCTTCGCAGCCAAATTTTGTCATTTAAGCTCACTTTGGTTGATGGAAAAACATTAGAATTCTTCAACGTTGTGCCTTCAACATGGATGTTTGGACAAACATTTGCTTCCCAAAATCAGTTCTCTTAGCTTCATAGAGTGACACCATATAACATGTCCAAGAACAAACATTTTTTTGATGGTTCAAGGGCATATCAATTTACTATTTATTAATTTGTTTCTCCAGGGAAATAATGCCATTTATGTGTTTGACAATGTCACAGTAGTTATGATTTACAAATGTAAAAGGCTCCAAAATTTGGGGCAGTGGTATTTTTGTAATTTTAAATCAAAACAATAACAAGTCAAATAAATAAAAATATTAGTGGATCAAATTAATGATCCTCTTTCTTTTTTTCTTTTTTTTTTTACTTTTTTTTCTGGTTAAGTGCATTAGACCCTGGTTTTCCAACTTTCAAATGATTAAATGAATATATTGCAATGCCTTTGAAGGAAGATTATTTGCACGTAAGGGGTTTTTTTTCTTCCTATTTTTTTCCACTCTAGTTTGAAGTGCGCTCAGGCCAAGTAACAAAGCAACATCGAACAGATTCAACAAAGACGTTCTTTATTAGACAAGCAGATATTGTAAATAGTCAAAAAATTTACTTAAACAAAATAATTTGAAATAAATGTTTAAAATTGAGTTTTCTAATAAATAGCTAAGTTTTTATTAAAACTTTTTATAAATTTTATGAAATCTTGAAAATTTTAAAATAAGTGGGTGCAAAGAAATTGGAGGCGTCCATTGACAAAAGCTTAAGCCCATTAAGGCGGACTTGAGATTCAAATACACTCTATTGCCATGAATAAGATTTCTGAATTATTGTAGGAAACCATGGAGACGCAATATTTCCCTTTTTGGGCAAAAAAAAAAAAAAAAGGCAAGGAAAATGGAGACACTAAATTTCGAGTCCAAGTGAATTGCAGGGTCTTCTACCTGTAAAAGGTTCCCTCATAGAATCAGGGGGGAAAAAAATCAAAATCAAAATCCATCATTCACTTCAAACCCACCTGAGTTGCAACTGGCCTCTCATGGCTTCAACCATCTTCACAATCCTGAACAGACTAAAATTCAACCCTCCAAACCAACCCTCAATCCTTTCAGACCCTTATGATAAATGCACTCTTATGCAGGTCATGCCATACAGGACGGCACTCCAAGACTAACCTTTACTTAAGAATCAATTTTCATGCAAAACCTAATCTCATTGTCGTTCCAGCTCTCGATAAGTGGGTTGAAGAGGGTAAAAAGGTCAGGTATTTTGAACTCCGAGGCATCATTCGCGATCTCTGCAGCCGCAAGCGGTACGCGCACGCCCTTCTGCTTTGTGGATTCTCTAAGCCTCTGTTTGTTTTTCTGGGAAAATGGCCAAAAAAAAAAAAAAAAAAAGGGAAATGAAAATTTTGAATCCAATGGTTTTTGTTGATACGGGTTTGGGCAGAAAATATGAGAAAATTGACTGGATTGAGATTATTGTCGTATTAAGCTCAGTTTGCTTGCTAAGAAAATGTGGGAAATGGAAGGGAAATAAAGTCAGGTCTTATGTTCTATGTTGAGTGGATTTTGAAAACAAAAAAAAAAGGTTGGAAAAATCACCTGAATTGAGACGATTTGTCCGATTCACATGCATTTCCGATCCAATTAAAAAACCAGATCAGTCTGGTGTCCGATTCATCGGTCCAACCGGCCGATCCAATCCAAGTTTAATAACACTGTTTATTACTTTGTTTAGGGGGAAATAATGCCATTTACGTGTTTGACAATGTTACAATAGTTGTGATTTACAAATGTAAAAGGCTCCAAAACTAGGAGCAGTGGTACGATAATGTTCCCATCAACACGTGTTGATATAAGTTATCAGCACCATGTATTGGGGGTTGTACATTTTGCATTGACTTAATGTACCCCGTAACCCACTAATGCACAAGGTACAACTTCCAATGCGGGCGTTAATATAAGTTATATCAATACGTGCTTACTTGATCATCATCTAGCAGTGGTATTTTTGTAATTTTAAATCAAGATAATAACAACTTAACAAGTCAAATAAATAAATGTATTAGTGGATCAAATTAATGATCCTCCTTCATCTGGTTAAGTGCATTAGACCCTGGTTTTCCAACTTTCTAATGAATATATTGCAATGCCTTTGAAGGAAGATTATTTACAGGTAAAGGGATTTTTTTCTTCCTTTTTTTCTTGGCCACTCTAGTTTGAAGTTTCCAAAGAGCAAAGCAACATCGAACAGAGTTTAGCAGACATTTTTTATTACAAAAGCAGAGATTGTAAATAGTCAAAAAAATCCACTTAAACAAAAGAATTTGAAAAAAAATTTCTTTTACAAAATTATTTAAAATAGAGTTCTCTAATAAATTGCATAATAAGTTTTCATAAAACATTTTGAGTAAATTACAGATAACCCCCTGAAGTATGGGGGTCAGCAGATAACCCCCTTATGTTTTAATTTAACTAATGTACCCCTCTTATGTTTTAATTTTTGTCAATGTACCCCACTGTCATTCGCGATGAAATTTGACGAAAATTAATCACGTGTTACGCACGTGATAACGTTAACAAACCCGTGTTGCCTAAAATGCCTTTGACTAAAAGGTGCACGTGATGGGGAGGGCAAGTTTACTGTTAACAACTTAATGGTATTAAACCAATTAAATCTCAAATTGAGCTAGGCAACACATTGATGAATTTAAAAATAAGGGGTTATTTGCTGACCCCCATACTTTAGGAGGATTTCTGCAATTTACCCAAAATTTTTTATAATTTTTATGAAATAAGTGGGTGCAAGGAAATTGAAGTGTGCCAAATAGAGGCCTCCATTGACAAAAGCTTAAGCCCATTAAGGCGGTCTTGAATCTTGATACTCAAATACACTCCATTGCCATGAAAAAGATTTCTGAAATATTCTAGGAAACCATGGAGACGCTATATTTCCCTTTTGAGAAAAAAGGAAAAAAGAAAGAAAATGGAGACGCTACATTTTGAGTCCAAGTGAATTGCAGGGTCTGTACCTGTAAAAGGTTCCCTCGTAGAATTAGGGGGAAAAAAATCAAAATAAAAATCATCATTCACCTTCAAACCCACCTGAGTTGCAACCAGTCTCTCATGGCTTCAACCATCTTCACAATCTTGAACAGACTAAATTCAACTCTCCAAACCAACCCTCAATCCTTTCAAACCCTCATGATAAATGCACTCTTATGCAGGTCATGCCATACAGGACGGCACTCCAAGACTGACCTTTACTCAAGAATCAATTTTCATGCGAAACCTAATCTCAGTGTCGTTCCAGCTCTCGATAAGTGGGTTGAAGAAAGTAAAAAGGTCAGTTATTTTGAGCTCCAGGGCATTATTCGCGATCTCCGCAGCCGCAAGCGGTACGCGCACGCCCTTGAGGTTTGTGGTTTGTCAACATATAGGTTTTGGGAGAAAATATGAAAAAATTGACTGGATTGAGATTATTGTTTTATTAAGCTCAGTTTGCTTGCTAAGAAAATGTGGGAAATGGAAGGGAAATAAATTCAGGTCTTATGTTCTATGTTGAGTGGATTTTGACCAAAAAAAAAAAGGGGGGGGGGGGGGGAAATCACCTGAATTGAGATGGTTAGTTGTCTTAAGTTCTGTTTGGTCACTGACAAATGCAGAAAATATAAGAGTAGGAAATTTTGAATCTAGGGGTTGTGTTATTTTGGATTTTGGCGAAAACAGTGTGAAGAATTTACCTGAGCTGAGCTAATTTTTTTCTCTCTCAAGCTCTGTATGGCTGCTGAGAAAGTTTAGGAAGGGAAATGTAAAGAAATTCTAAAATTTTTGTTTTATGTTGTTTTGGGTTTATAATTGGGGGGAAGATACAAATCACCTGAACAGCGCTAATTTAGTGTGTTGTGCATTTGTTTGGTTGCTTTAAAATGCAGGAAAATAAAAAGAAAGAAAAATGTGTACCTCTTTTATTTTTGTTTGGTTTTTTGGAAAATGCAAAACTTTCCCGAACTAAGCTATAGTTTTTATTTTATTTTATTTTATCAATGTTTTTTAAACAACAAATGAAGATGTAGAATCTCAGTTGGATGTTGGGTTTTTTAATTTTTAATTTCTAAATTTTGAAATGTTAGTTACTTTTGAAGGTTTGGATGAGCAAGTGTTAGTGGTGAACAGGCTAGCCCTGGGCATGGCACATAATCAGTTTTGCGTTTTTGGTTATGAAAGTATTTTAATGATTTAGAGGAATGCTTGGGAGAATCAATTTTCCGAATGAAGAGATAAATCTTGTTTCCGAATCAGGGAAGTGGGTAAAGGTTAGCCCACTTCCCTCACAGGACTCCTCAAGGATGATATATTGATATAAAAGGGGGCTAAGGTCGTGAATGTACTAAGTTAGATTGTTTTCATTTCTTTAAACTACAGTTTGGAACTCCAGTCAACCATATGAAGTAGCATATTGTGGTTGGTCTGCCTTATCTTGATAGTGGATGTCTTGATCTCTAGAGTATGGTCATTTCTAAACCATTCGTTTCATTGGAATTGGACTGTGAGGTGATGAATCATTTGCTAATTTACTGCCCATTTTCCCGTTCCCATGGGTTGTGTTGGGATCTGCCTTGTTCCTTTTTAGTGTTAGTGTGTGGGTGGGCTTGTCTGGCTTTGGATATTAAGGATTGAGTTGTGGAAAGTGACTCTTTTTGCAGTATTGTTGTCACTTTCTTTATGCCCCTGAATTGTTCCTAGGCTTAATTATATTGAGTTTGTGTGGAAAGTGACTCTTTTCATGCTCTTTCCCCAATTAAATTCCACGTGTTGAAGTGTTCTTGGTGCTCCATATATATCTCCCAATTTCTGAACTAGTGACCATGGTTCTAAGCGTCGTTGTTTCTCAATCTTCTGCTGTTAAGTGCTTGGTAGTGCAAAGTTGTTCAAAATGATGTTTCCTAATAGATAACGCGGCCGGTTTTCGTAAAAACATTCTATATTTTAGATAAAATCTTATAAACCTAAACCAAGGGAGCTGATCATAATAGGGGGCAATAACCGGGCCCTTTCAATTCCACTTGTTAGAGGCCCATAATAATAGAAATTGTAAAGGGAATGGCTATTGCAACCCCCCATTCTTATCACTCCACCCCCCATCCTTTAGGTTTTTAAAGTTTTATGCAAAATATAAAAGGTTTTTATGAAAATCGGCCGTGATGTCCACTAGAAAACATCATTTTGAACAATTTTATAGAAGAAAGTTTTTCCTAAATCTATCGTTTAAATATATTTTTTAGTCATTTATAGCCTTTATTTCATTTTTTGCCAAAACGTTTACCTAAAAGATAGATTTTGGAAAAACTTTCTTCTGCAAAGTTGTTCAAAATGATGTTTTCTAGTAGACCATGTGATCAGTTTTTGCAAAAACCTTTTATATTTTTCATAAAATCTTAAAAACTAAAAAGAAATGGGTGGGGTTATAAGAATGGGGGGTTGCAATAGCCATTCCCAATTGTAAATTCTGTAGCCGAGTTCCATGGGATTGGGTTACAATACGAAAACATGTCCGTCAATACATGCGGGGAGGGGTCAGAATTGTAATTTACACGATGGAATTATGAAAGGCGTTGGAGACTTGGATCCCCATGAAAGGGATTTTTGTATGATCAACTCTGTGTTCCAATCTTTGAGGTGAAAATGTGAAATCCAATACTCCCAGAGTAGATGGTTGATTTTTGTCTGCGTTTGCATTTGGGGTCAATTTTGTACTTTTAATTTAAATGGTAAGCCCCCTTGATGGTTTTTAAATTACGAATTAAGACATGAAAGTTTATTTTGTTCAGACTAAATCTGATTTGTTGTCCAAATTACCAAATCTCCAACAATAGCTGGTATCCAACCAGATCCTTCCCTGACCCATACGGAAGTTTTGCTGCTATGCCATCATCATATGTGGGTGGTACAGCAATGACGGGTATTTTCAACCCAATGATTGGGATGTTTGGAGAAATGGTCCTTGCAAGGATGTTTGGGAGCTCAGATACAAGACTTTTTGCTTATCCTCATCCAAATTCCTACCCTTTTGTCGCTGGGAGTAGCAGTCCTAGGATGAGAAGGCAGGAAATGCAGATTGATAAGTCTCTCAACAGAGTATCCATCTTTCTTTTCTGTTGCTTTATTCTTTGTCTTCTCTTGTTCTGACCATTCTTCACTTACCCTTTGTATAGTTTTAACGAAGTTATG
Organism: Liquidambar formosana; assembly: GCA_039720395.1. Lineage (NCBI taxonomy): Eukaryota > Viridiplantae > Streptophyta > Magnoliopsida > Saxifragales > Altingiaceae > Liquidambar > Liquidambar formosana. Next base: position 14,180,145 of record CM077834.1, on the reverse strand, counting down.
AGATTAAGTTTATGAACAGTGCAGGGTACGTCAAATATATATGCTGTTATGTAAAAAAAAAAAAAACATGTATATGCCATTAGAGTACTGCCTCTAATTATATTTTATTTTTGTTCCTTATGTGTACAAATGAGTATGTTTTAAATTGGAGTTATGATTCGTCCTTCGTGTGAGCATCACGCCGATATTTCTTCATACTACTCCAAATTATAGTAAGATTAGGGTCCCAATTTTTGGTGGGTTGGACATCAAATTTGTTAAGCCATCCTGAATAATTTATCAGACATGCCATCACAGGTGAAAATGTGTAAGAAGGTGAATGACTTGAGGATAAAATTTGGACTGCCAGGAAGAATATATATATATATATCCTATGGATTGGTGGTGGTTGGTGATGCCCTCCAATATTGATAAGAACTTTAAATGGAAAAGTGGCTTCGAGACCAGGTTGTGGAATTTAACCAAACCATTTGACGGTAATGCTAAAGGTTTCGCTATTTCATTTAAAATATTAATAAAATAAAATTGCAGAAAGAAATTGGTTGCTGTCATAGTTATCTTTCATATTTGATAAAAAGAATGGCAAAATTAATAAGTTTTTGACAAGCAACAATAAATACAATAGATCCGAGCTATTCTTGAATGCTAGTATGAAAAAATTGTGAAACAGAGTTTACGTCCGGAACATGATTGATGCAGAGTGTAACAAACCCAATGTGAAAAGAAGAAACATTAGATAGGCACTGTGACTATTTCCCATGATTCATTTCGTGTCTAAATGCCAAATGCCCATGCTGCCACAATTAGAGAACTAATTGCAAGTACTATCATATACAAAACATTAAAAAAAACAAAGTAGCAAATGAGATGGAAAGATCATCCAAGATACTGGAAGAAAAACACTGTGGTGCCGGAGATTGATCGAGTGCCATTCCTCTGTGACTGGCATTGACTTCTGGTTACATATCCTACCTAGACCAAAAATGTAAGAGAACTAATTATGACATAAGTTGTGGCAAAGTTGATCATAAAGTAGAACCATCTGATTCAGGGGACAAACACTCACACAGATCAAATTTGTTGAAGTAGTCCTCCAACAGTGCACATAAAAAAAGCGAAGTGAAGTAGCTGGTTTAAATGGTCACAGAAAGAAAGAGATTAGTGGAGAAAATAAGGAGGATGTGGTGATATCTAACTTTTGGGAGAGGTTAGAAGAAAGAAGAATAAATTGTAGAGAAAAGATTACAGAGAACATGTTGGTGTTAAAAATGATTAAAATATGAGTGAAGAGATAGTCTTACTACTGCCTAGGCATTTCATCGAACAAGTTGCCTTCACTCAAGAAATGGTGTGAAGGGTTGAAGGACATCTTTAGCAGTGGGATGGTCCCACTCTAGAGATTCCCACCATTCGTTACCAAAGTACCCTGTACTGATACGTTCAAGGGAAGGGGGAGGAGATGGTTGACCATTAACCATGGGCAGAGAGAGAGAGAGCCTCTTTAGCTGCCAACAAGATCGTATGGATAGAGATCGGAGAGACTCACAAACCATCACTGCCCTACCACTGACGATGGACGTCAAATTTGGTAGGCAAGATAAAGTCAACTCCCTCAACTTCGGGAGAGTGATACTGGTGGTGGTATCATCATTGTTTGCAATAGAACGATTACTGCTTTCACCCACCCCTCCTTTTCCTTCTCCTTCTCCTCCTCTTTCATCATCTGCGGCAGCTATTATCTCTTCCATTCCTTCACAACTATGGACATCAATTGATTCCAGGTTTTGGAGGTGTCGCAGCAACCTAGGTGTGAACAGCTTCTTCATGTTTTGACACTCTTCTATGATTAACTCTTTAAGACAGGAAAAGGTGCCAGGTGGCAGCGGCGGAGACGAGGCTCCCACTTTATAGATGGCGCGTAGGTTCTGCAAAGAACAAAGGACTAGTGTCTCAGGGCTTTCAAATGGGGTGCAAGAGTAGGAGGATGACCACGATATCACGCACTCTATCCCGTCACATCTTCTAATGTGGCAATACTCCATCAAGTCATGTTTGGATGGCAAAACATCGCTTAAACTACTCATATCGTGGCACTGCTCAATGTACAGATGACAACAGTCTTCTGGGAGCACCACAGGATTTTCTCTGCCACCGATGATGCATTGGCTTAATGCTACCTGTTTAATGTTATCAAAGTCTTCCACGAATGTATCATTTAAATACAATGAATCTGAATCAAAAGGTCCCACCCAAATACAGTAATTGTGAAGTCTTCTTTTCTTCAAGGATCTGACATATATATTAAAGTCAGGCACATCGTAGAAAATGCCTTGAAAACTCTCCAGCTTCGTCAAGCTCGCCACATCCTCTCCTTTTACCCCGAAAGTTTTCAAGTCAACTCTTAAGTACTGGAGACGGGAGAGGTTTGGTAATATCCCAATCGGAAACGTCTCTAAATGTACCCCTTCAATATTAAGGTATTTGAGGTTGATCAACATTTCCATACCTTCAGGGACTTCTTCAATTCTAGTTTGAGAGAGGTCCAACGCCTTTAATGCCCTAAGTTTTGTTAATGAGGGCAGATATTTTAATCCCCTGCACCCTCTAAGCAGTAGTGCAGTGAGATTCTCCATGTCAGAGATTGTATGTGGCAACATCACAATGTCAGTGTCAGAAAGATCAAGAACCTTAAGCCCACTCATGTGCACAAAGAAAGAATCAGCAATGCCTAGAAGTTCATAATTTCCCGACAGCAACAAGGTCGAGAGCCTACCACACCTTGGTGATGCTCCATCTCGGATTTCCATTATATTGTTTTCCATCAGGGAAACCCACTCAAGATCTTCTGTCCAATTCTCTTCATTTGGTAAATCTCCCAATTGCACACCAGCTTCTACCATGCATCCACGACCCATGATCTGAAGTGCCATGTGTCTTATCAAATCATGCATCTTCACATATTCACCTTGGAATGTTTTGTATCCCCTTTCTAATAAGCAAACTTTTTCAAGTTTATTCAAAATAGAATGTCCCTTGTTGAGTTGTGCTTGTCTACTCTTCATTTCACCTATTATTCCCTCAATAATCAAGAGCTCTATCAGCTTATCTCTATTGATTTCGAAGTCTTCTGGATATAACGCGCAATACAACAGACAACGACGATACACCTCATTTTCTAAGCGACTATAACTATATTCCAATTGCCCAAATACTTGCTGCATTTCCTCGAGCCCATTTGTAGATTCCTTCAATTCTTCCAACGCGTTCCTCCACTCACGTATGTCAATTACACCCTTCATACCTCCAGCTATTGTGATTACCGCAAGAGGCAGACAAGCACATTCTTCAACAAGAAGTTTTGCAATTTCCTCAAGACCTGGAGTCTGTAAAACATCACGCCCAACATTATCCAAGAATAAGTTCCATGCCTCTCCTTTTGAAAGAAGCTCCATTTTGATAACTTTACAGTCCATTCGTTGGCACACATCAAGTGATCGGGTCGTCAACATTATCTTGCATCCATTATCTGAAGTAGGTTCAGGGATTCCCACGACATCAAGAGGAAATGCATCCCACGTATCATCTAAGATTAGCAGAAGTTTCTCCTTTTCTCTCAAGATATCAAATAATTTTGCTGCCCTTATTGTTTCATCTTCACATTTTGAAATATCTGCCCCTAGTCTGCTTGCAATGTCATTTTGTAATCTTTTTACATTGAGCGGCTTTGACACGGTGACCCAAAATACGCAATTAAATTTATCAATCTTCTTCTCTAAGATGCGATTATTGATGTGTTTCATGATGGTGGTTTTGCCACTCCCTCCCATTCCATAAACTCCAATCTTTCTGGCATCATCGTTGATCAAGCATTCCCAAATTTCTTCCATCTTTCTCATAGCTGTAGTTTCTCCTGCTAATTTTGTTGTTGGCAATATTGCTCCTTTGCGTGGAGGTGCATTAACTACCAAACCTTCAGAAAAACTTCCTTTCTGATGAAGTTCTTCAACTTCTTGAATTTTTTGAGCAACACGTTCTCCTAGGCCTACACGTTTCCAGGTTTCATCCTTTTTTACTTCATTTTCAATTTCAATGTTTTGTATCTCAACATCGATAATTTGTACATTAGCCAACCAAAGCTTAACTTCTTCTTTTAACTTCTTTCCTGGCTGAAGCTCTACTTCTATTTTTGATTTTACATCTTCCTTTCGACTGTTCAATTCTTCTTGTTTTCCTTTTAGTTTATTCATATTTTCAACTAGACTTCGGTGATGATTGACTTTGTTGCGCGTGAAATCTAATACAAAGCTCGCTCCAGTTTCCATACTCGAGGCACTGCATAATATCAAAATGCACATTAGAATGTTAACAAACCCAAAACTCAAGAAAAAAAAATTACAAAAATTGGTCCAACAAATTATTAGAATACAACCAATAAACACAATAACCAAGTGACCACTGGAAGAGTAAATTGGATGTAGTAAATAGAAAAAGACCTAATCTTTAACAAGGTCCAAAAGAGTTTTGGGTGGCGATATTACCACAGCAAAATAATTTTCTGCCACAGCAGCAAATATAATAGTAGATGAAAGGACTATTTTGCCCTTTCTCTCTCTTTCCCCTCAGTTATGGAGCAACCAAACCCAAGAAAAAAACCTAGTTCTTCTTCTCTGGCAAACTTCCCTAGCCGTGCACCCATCTCCTATCACTATCGTGAAACCCCCACATGACAACTAAACCACTTATACCTAGGGGTGTTAATGGTTTTGGTTAAAACCCAGAACCAAACCGAATCAAACCGAATCGGGCAGTTTGGTTTGGTTTTTTTGTCATTAGGTTTGGTTATGGTTTTAATTTTAGAAAACCGAACTCAATTGGTTTGGTTTTGGTTTTCAGTTTTAAAAAACCAAACCAAACCAAAAAACCGAAAAATATAATATATATATATATATATATATATATATATATATAAACTTAAAGTTTGTAAATTCCCAATTCTAATAAGGGTAAAATAGGTAATGGGCTTGTTTTTGTTGATTTTAAGTTTCTTATTGTTTTCCCATTGACATGTATTAAACTAGCTATTAATTTTGTGTGTATTAATGTTGTGTGTGATATTGACATATTGATATATGTCAATATGTTTCTATTTTGATACAATGTTTGTTTTTTTTAGTTACTAATGTAATGCCTTTATTAAAAATGTTTTTATTTAGAGTTTGGCATGTCATTTTTTTCATTTTCAATTATTTGTTGTTACTTGATAGGTTAAAACCGAAACCGAACCGAACCAAACCGAAATATAATGGTTTGGTTTGGTTTGGTTTTGGTTTAGGAAGAACAAAACCGAAGTATAATGGTTTGGTTTGAAATCTCCTCTAAAACCGAACCAAACCGAACCATTAACACCCCTACTTATACCTATTACTCTCTTTGTACTACAAATATAAGTTTTTTTTTTTTTTTTTTTTTTGACAAAATACATGGTTTAAGAAAAACCATCATTGCATTAACTTGTCACCATTAAATTTATTTTTTCAAAAGTACCATTTCCTATTTAATATTAGGATTTGTGTTGAGAACAGTTATTGAAATAAAAAAAGGTAGTATAGGAAAATTCAAAAACTTTATAATTTGACTTTTCGAAATGGACAAACATTTTGAAAAAAAAAAAAAAAAAATTCTCCCTTCATTCCTAAATTATTGGTTTTCTTTTCTTTTTAGATGTTTCAAAATTATTGTCACATTCCAAAAGTCAATGATTTTTTTTATTTCATTTCCTTAAATACCCTTAAAAGGGTATTCTCTCTTTTTCCAATGTTTTGTACACTTGATGATAAAATTGAAATATCAAAACATATATATTGATGTGAAAGCATTTAATAAGACTTCCTAAAAAAATGTGCGTTTTTTCAAAAGAAATGGTCAATTAGGAAGGGAGAACAGCAAAAATAGCATATCTTTGTGAGTAGGGTTGTATCATTGTATGCAGGTCGGTTTGAAGCGGTTTAAAGAGAAATCATCAACCAACCCGCTCATAGTGGGTTGCAAATTTTCCAACCCATCGCTAAACCGCAAGTGCTAATCAGAATACAAATTTGAATAGCTAGGGAACCCAAAAAAAAAAAAAAATCATAATAAAAGTAAACTACAAAAATTGGGTCCAACAAACTATTAGAATACAACAAATAAAGACAATGACCGGTGACCGCTGGGAAAGTAAATTAGATAAACGAGAGGAACCTAATCTTTGACAAGGTACAAAAGGGTGGGTTACCGAACAACTGAATCGTACGTAATGACAGGCTGGGGAGGGGATAGATTATAATAATTTTTGAATTTTTTTTATAAAATCATAAATAATCTGACAATGGTGTTATAGAAATATGATATATAAATAAAAATCTTATTAAATATACAAAAAGTGATAGTGCGAATGTAAGCTAGCGAGTGATAAAATAATTAATGTATTCTAATGTCAACTAGGTCTAGAATGAGAAGATGACATCTTTATAAGCACTTTATAGAAGTGAAAGGGTTAAAATGTTCATTTTCAAAGGAATAAGAGTCATTAATTGACAAGTAATAGCACAACCTTGCATAATGAGTTTCTAGTAATTATGATATGTATGCTTGAAGAATGAGTGTTCGATGTTAGTTGGTGGAGTCATTGTAGAATCTATTAGTCTCATCTTTTAATGTACTCCTTCCGTCCCACAAAGATAGGTTAAGTTTGACAAAACACGCAATTTAAGACAAACCATCATTACCTTGACTTGTCATTAATTAAACTTTATCTTTCCAAAAATATTCTCTGGTACTTGGCATTGGATTTTGTATTGAGAATAATTATTAAAATAATAAAGGGTAATATAGGAAAGTTAAAAAAAAAATTATGAATTGACTTTTCAAAATGGACAAACATTTTGGGATACAAAAAGTAACAAAAATGGCCCATTTTTGTGGGACAGAGAGAGTAGAACAGATCGCTAAAGAGTACATGGTTTGCGTGGACCACCGCCTTTCAAACCTGGGGTACCGAACTGAAATCTATCCCAAACTTGGAGATAGTTTTCTACATTTTATCCTAAATGCTATAATATGGACTTGAGGCTACATTCCCCTTCGTGGGTATTTATTGAAGGGGTCTATGTATGTTGCTTAGTCTGTTTGATATAATTTCTCCTGTGACCATTTTTCATTAAATTGTTAATATTATTTATAAAACTCTCAGTTAATACCACGATGCAATTTTTTTTTTTTTTGGGGGGGTACTCTATTTTTTTTTCTTCAATTGTCGCTTCTCTCAATTTTTTTTGGATTTAATTATTAGTAATAGTAATAATAGAAGAATGATCGAACTTTCAAGATTTCCCTGTTTGTCTTAAGGGTGACAAATATGAATTTAGATCAATAAATAATTTTAAATTTGCGTGAGATTACCGCGCACCACACGGGTCATCACTAGTGTGTGTGTACAATTATCCAATATTGATCCACTAAATAGGTTCCGAGACTATTAATGATTTTGGTCTTTACAACAAGGGCCTGTTTGAGAACTTAAAAAATTAGATCAAATTGGATTTGATTCATAACTGTTATCTGGTTTTTAAATATACCAAGTCGCAATTGGTTTGAAAAAACCTATGTTTATGTCTTGCTTTCAAAACAAAGTAATTAGTAAAAAAAAAAAAAAAAAAGGATTTACCAAACAATGTGAAATCAAAACTGGTCATTTTTTTTTTTTTTTGTGAAGAAATCAAAACTGGTCAGATTTATCCTCCGCTGGCCAAATTTTCATGTTTACCTAACAACTGCTAAATTTCAATTTTGAATAAAATCCTAAATGAGGGCTCAATATACGTATCTATTAAATCCCACACTTGAGATACATCATACTATAAAGTATAAAGTCACAACTGTGTTAGATTTTTTTTTTTTTTTTTTTTTTTTCCCCTCTTTTTTTCAGTCCTCCAAATGGTAGAACTCCAAATTTGAGGTGAACGTAGTAAGCTTTTTACCTTTTTTTATTTTTTATTTTTTATTATTTTAAAGCACCAAGATATACAAAATCATCAACACATGTCTTAATTATATTCACCATGCTAAAAAATTGGCCCATTCACTGGTGGAGCCACATTGGGATTTGGGACTAGTGGTCGTAGCAGCCCCACTCAAGTATTATTTTATTTAACCTTTTACTCCAATTTTTTATATAAGTTTTGTATTATTTATAATGTTACCTCCATTAAATTTCTTGTCTTCTTTTCTTGATTCTTATTTTAGGGAGTACTATTTTGCACCATCACATAACTTTATGCTTACTAATCCAAAAAAAAAAAAAAAAAACCCCTTTATGCTTAAACAGTTTTGCCAGTCATCCTCACTTGTTCTCCCTCACCCACACGAGACACACACCTCTCTCTCTCTCTCTCTCTCTCTCTCTCTCTCTCTCTCTCTCCTAGTTACTTGTTTTTGAGAATTTTGACAAAGGCACTCCAATGAACCAGATATATTTAAGAGTAAATTATAAGAAAATCCTCTTATGTTTAATTATTTTTCACATAACCCCTAAAAAAATTAATGCAATAACCCCCCCTAATTAGGTTTCGAGTAAAAAATTGACTAAATATTGGGTAAAAAAATAATACAAGAATAGGATAATAAGAGTAAATTATAAGAAAATCCTTCTATGTTTAATTCTTTTTACATAACCCCTAAAAAAATAATTAATGCAATGTCCTCTTCCTTAATTAGGTTTCGAGTAAAAAATTGAGTAAAAATTGGTAAAAAAACAATACAAGAATACGTTAATATTGAGAACGAGACAGATATAATGTTTTTTTCATCCAATTTACACTCAAATTTTCAACCAAAACTCAACTAATGAGGATGTTACATCAATTTTTAATTTAATAATTATATAAGTGTAAATTGCAGAAAACTATCCCTAAGTTTGGTGTACGTTTCAATTTAGTATCCCAAGTTTAAAACACGTCAATTTAGCACCCGTACTTTTCGTTGACTCAAAATCATCGACGCCGTTAACCGTAATGATAAAATGACTTTATTGACTTTATGTTAAACAACATATTTCAGGGGACAATACTTGCATAGTTTCATCCACCTTTTTTTTTCTTTAGGTCCAAAATACCCCCACTCTTCACTCCCATTTACATTTTTTCCCAAACCTTTTCCTCTCTTCTTCTCCCCTCAATGTAGTTCGCCGCCGACGCTATTAAACTTCCATTTCCAGTGACACTTAAACTCATTCCTCCACTTATACCTTCCATCCCAAACCACCGTCTCTCTCCCCATTTCAATAAAAGCCATAGTGCTAATTCCAATACCTCCCTAACAACAAAACCCACCAGAGACAACCTATTACCCATAGGCTGTAGATGTAGAGAGAGTTTCAAAGAGAAGAGAAAGAAAAAAAAAAAAGCCAAACACACCACAGAAAAGCTCTTTAGCACAACTCTTTCTCAACCTATGTACAAAACCCACCATTAACAACTGACAAATGAGTTTTTCCCTCTATTTTTTTTTTAATTTTTTTTTTTAAATTTTTGTTCCATTTCTTGTGATTTAGAAAATTTGGAAGGAGAGAGTTTAGAAGCTAGTCGCTAGTGTCATTGCCAATCAAGAAAATTAGGGGAAAGATCACAGAGAACGATGGAAATGTGTGGAAAAGTTGGTATATTAATGGCAGAGGAGACAGGGTATTTTGGTCCTAAAAAAGGAGCAGGACAGAGAGTGGATCCAGCCTCATAAAAATCACAGGAGTAAAATGCAAATTTGGTTAGGGTCAAGCTATTGCCACAACATAAAATACTTTAAGCCCCCATTTAGTTTATATTTTTTAAGATTTTATGAAAAATATAAAAAGTTTTTACGAAAACTAAACACGTAGTCTACTAGAAAACATCATTTTGGACAACTTTGTAGAATAATTTTTTTTCAAAATCTATCATTTAAGTGGACTTTTTAACCATTTTTCATAAAAAATGAAATAGAGATTGTAAATGGTCAAAAAGTTTACCTAAATGATAGATTTTGAAAAAATTTTCATTTACAAAGTTGTTTAGAATGATGTTTTATAGTGAACAATGTGCCTAGTTTTCGTAAAATCTTTTTATATTTTTCATAAAACCTTAAAAAGTGTAAACTAAGAGAGCTTAAAGTACTTTATGTGGTAATAATAGCATGCCCCATTTGGTTATTAACATAACACATGTCAGAGGGAAAAACACGCCACATCAATTTGGAGCCTCCAGATGTTGGAGTGAAGTATTGTCTGTTATTTAATTAGCACCAGCAGTGAGCTAGTGCATTGCACAGGACAAAGAGAAGAACATGATATTTAATAGGAAAAAACTCAAAAAGAAAAGAAAAGAAAAGAAAAATGCGAAAAAATAAGATCTTACTTATGCCAATACATTAGTCTCGTCAACCTCTTTATCCAACTCCTGAATCAAAATTGTAATCCTAATACATAGATGTCAATTGAAAAGATTGTGCCTTTTAAATTAAAACAAATGGTTACAACATTTGAAAAAAAGATTGTGTTTTTTAAGAACTAGTAATCAAGCATACACATCGCGTGTGCAACACATCTTTTCAAGTTTCCATTCTATCAGTAGAACTATTATGTCAGTTTCTAAGTTTTTTAAACCGCATGTGTGTGTGTGAGAGAATAAAAAGGAAACAGATTGTGGTGTATTTTTTAAAGTTGGTAAAATTACCAAATTTATTAACTTATAAGATCATTTTAATATTTTCGGATGCAGTCCAACCACCAAGGGAATTGGCTTTATATAGTAGTATAGATAATTGAACGGTTACGGCTTTTGAAAATTAGAGACAACTTTTAAAAACAATTTTTAAAACACCTAGAAATAAAGAAGAGGCTAGTGATTGCATAAAAAATTACCACGTGATGATTGTGAACACTACTTTTTTATATATATATATATATATATAATAATTCGATGTGTCCAACAACACATGCATCTCACGTGCTCTCATAACTTTTTGTCTTTTTCTCTTTTTTTTTAACCAACTCAATCGGAGAAGAATAAGTTCTCCCTAAACTGATCCTAGCTCTCCCACCCTCCTCCGGCGACTGACGACTACATCCCGCCTCCGATGATTGGATCTCCCTCGGAGGAAGACTTGACGCCGGCAACTCGCATCCACCAAAGATTTTCTGTCCGTAACAAGGAGAACAAATCTCACTCGTACAAGCCCTCTTTCTATAACACATTTATCGCCGGCATCGCTTCCTTCAACATTTGGTGGGTTGAGGGCTTCAGATTTTTGTCACTCAATCTAACTATTTATTTCTATAAGAGGATCTATACAAAGTTACGCCTTGGTAATGAATCGAAGATTTAATCTTTATAAACCACTATGCGTTGTTAATGGTGGTGGGAGGACAAATTGCAACCAGTAACATGTCTAGTTTTTATATTTTCAAAATTATGCTTGAGATTTCTTTAATGGAGGAACTCGAGCTGGTATTTTGTGTATCATTTCCTGTAAAAAAAATTCTGATTCAAAGGAACCGACATCAGCGAGATATGCCTTGAACAACCCTTCCTTTTGTTCTGAATTTATTTTCATTTTTGTTTAAATACTTAATAATGTCAAGTGGTGATGGTTCCCAGCGTCAACTCCTTCACCGATGAGACACGGTTAATTGCCGGAGCTGGACCTTCACGATGAGATACATCACTCGCCGGAAGTGGGGTGGGATTTTAGGAGACGAAATTGATCTGTTTGGGGAGAACCCATCCTCGTCTAATTGGGCTGGTTTTCTATTCACTAACCAGAGTTAATAGGCATTGGACACCTCCACTAACCCACTGCCAATTCATAATCACACCACCAGCCGTCACCGGCGATTAGAGGGTGTTGCGGCCGGATGTGAAAAGGGAAGGAGGAATGGTCTGGTTGTTAAACGGAAAAGGGTGAGCCAGCATTCATGTATATAAAAAGGGCAAAGTTGGAAACTTATATAAATGGTTGGTCACCTGCAGATCATGTGATTATTCATCTGGGTTATGATAAATCCCAAATTACAACACATTTGAAAGTTTGAATGAATTGACTTGATATATTTTAAACTTGTGGATACTAAATCGAAACACATCAAAATTTTGGGAATAATTTTTTGAAATTTACGCATTATATAAAAAAGTATTAAACGTTATAAAGGATTCTTCTAATTTATCTTTTATTCTTTAACTTAGTGAAGTTATCATCCAACACTATCAAAACATTATGTCTCGTGGGAGATAAGTCTAAATATATTAAATAAAAAATTTATCAAATTTTTGACATGGAATTAAAATATATATATATATTAAAGGTCAGCCAAAGCTAAAAGAATTAGAAAAGGAAGGTAATATACCTGGCTTAACTTAACTGGCTGCTAGATCAAAGATTTTGATTAGAGCAAAAAGAAGCACAGAAGTGAGGCCAAAAAGACAACAAACACCACCAAAACCCTTCTTGCTAAATAATGATGATCCTCCGTGGAAAGACAAGTGAAATCTGGAGCAAAACAGAAAATTTAGACAAAAGAGGAGATCGAGACAAAGCTAAAAGAATTAAAATATATATATATAAATTAAAATATATATATATATATATTAAAAATTTAGACATGGAATTAAAATATATATATATATATATATATATATTTTAAAGGTCAGCCAAAGCTAAAACAATTGGAAAAGGAAGGTAATATACCTGGCTTAACTTAACTGGCTTCTAGATCAAAGATTTTGATTAGAGCAAAAAGAAGCACAGAAGTGAAGCCAAAAAGACAACAAACACCACCAAAACCCTTCTTGCTAAATAATGATGATCCTCCGTGGAAAGACAATTGAAATCTGGAGCAGAACAGAAAATTTAGACAAAAGAGGAGATCGAGACAAAGTTACAAGCCTACAACTTAAGAAGGGAAGGTAATGTACCTGGCTTCACTGGCTATTAATTACTTCAGAGATTTTTATTTGAGCAAACGAAACACAAACGAGGCCAAGAAGAGAACAAACGTGCACCAGCAAAACCTCCTTGCTAAATGATATGATCCTTTGTGTGAAGAGATCTAGATCGAAGTGAAATGTGGAGCAAATTAAGAGAACTATTGAAGCAAAGGTCTCGCAGGCAGCTTCCTCGAAGGTGCTGGGAACAGACAGGTGACTTGCCAATGCTTTGGATAGAAAGAAATATATGTGGACATAACTTTTTTTTTTTTCATTTTTTTTTTTTTTTTTTTTTTTTTTTCGTCCTTCTTTTTTGCTAAGGTATATGCTGATCTAGCTGAGTCAAGGTCAATGCAAGATTTTTCCATGAAGGCATGGGAAAAGGATTTTGGAAAAAGACTATAAGAGCATCACCAACCAGGGAGTCATTTAGGACACCACTGGTCCCAGAGGCAGCTTCCTCGAAGGTGCTGGGAAAAGATGGGTGACTTGTCAATGCCTTAGATAGAAAGAAATATATGTTATGACAATTCCTTCCTGGACAATGCTTGGCTACTGAAAGCTGAGGAGGAGTTCCTCCTTAATGCTGATGTGGCATCATTGGTGATCGACACATGTCCTATAATATTTAAGAAAGTATGCTGCTTATGGTGTTTCTGGAATACCCCTCTCCCCTTATTTTATTAGGACCAAAATACCCTCTTTCTTGGAAGAGAAAGAGAAGAAAGAGAATGACATGTTTTTGGGGAGAGTTCAACCTCCATTATTGGGGCAACCAATGCCGACAACTATTGGAACTCCAACCACCTTCTTTAAGTTCCACCTACACAGTGTCACAACCACACTTATATCATTGTTGATTTGTTGGACCCCAATAACACTATCCCAGATCTGACCAAATCTAAAACCAATACACCAACATCACAGAGGTGAAACCACATGGAGTGAGACAAAATGACATAGACGTAGCGGTGAAGGTCCATTTTTCTGATCTGGAGCTTGATGATGAATGGGCCAAAATGGATGTAGGTGAAACGGCTACGATGGCTATATGGTTACGATCTAGAGCTTGGTGATGAATAGGCCAACACTATCCTAGATTCTCTCATTTCTCTTTGCTACTACTGTTGTTATCATCATGTCGCTGGAATCCCACCATTGTCGTCCAGCAATCTAACCTGTATTATGAAGATAGAGGAGTGGTTTGGGTTTCGATGATTCTAAAAGTTCAGAGTGCGGTTACTTTGGTCCTAACGAAAAAGGGGAACAAGGCATATTATAATCACCTAAGCAAAATATTTCTTACATAATTGTGAGACACGTGTAAATCACCAATGATGCCACATCAGCATTAAGAGGAGTTCCTCCTCAGCTTTCAGTAGCCAAGCATTGTCATCATCCCAAGACTTGCTTTTTCTTTCTCTCTCTCTCTCTTCTTCTTCTTCTTCTTCTTCTTTTTTTCTTTTTATAAAACTTTTCAAGGTTTTATAACAAATACAAAATATTTTTATGAAAAATGACCACCTTGTCCACTAGAAAACATTATTTTGAACAACTTTATAAAAGAAAGTTATTCTAAAATCTCTCATTTAAGTGAACTTTTTTACCATTTACAATTTTTATTTCGTTAAATGACCAAAAGTATACTTAAATAACATATTTTTTAAAAAAATTTCTTTTATAAAGTTATTCAAATTAATTTTTTTTAGTGGTCAACATGATAATTTTTAGGAAAACCTTTTGTATTTTTCCATAAAACCTTGAGAAGTTTAAAAAGTGCGGGATAAAATGCAAGGGTGCCAATACCAACCTCATATATATATATATATATATAGACAATTATGTTTCCATCAACACGTATTGATATAAATTATATCAGTACGATGCATTAGGGGTTTATATCCTTGCAGAATCTGTTTCACTTTGAAAGGACAATCAAATTTTAATACGGTGATGAGCTCTAACGTGGGCAGGAGTCGTGATGTGAAGGCCGCATGGATCAAGGGCTCGAATAGCTAGCAGAACCTGGGGGGCAATGGCCATGCGCGCATAGGAATTGGGGTGCGAATTGGCAAAGTAGCATAGATCTTCGTAGCCAGATTTTGTCATTTAAACTCACTTTGGTTGATGGAAAAACATTAAAATTCTTCAACGTGCCTTCCACATGGATGTTTGGACAGACAATGGCTTCCCAAAATCAGTTCTCCTAGCTGCATAGAGCGACACTAACATGTCCAAGACCAAGCATTTTTCGACAGGTCAAGGACATATTATTTATTACTTTGTTTCCGAAAGGAAATAATGCCATTTATGGATGTCATTTTACCTCATTCAATGGGATATAAATGTCAAATAAACATAATAGATTTTTTTTTTTTTTTCAACAGGAATATCCAAACCTTTGACTTGATCCCTAGAACATAGGATTAGCAATTAAGGTTTTTATTTTTATTATTATTGTTATTTTATTTATTTTGATTTGAATGGGTCTTAGGTCCAAACTATAAAAGCGAGCAGTTCCAATGAGGGTGGTTATTACAACTTCTTAATTTTATTTGCATATCCCACAAATTTTAATTTCTCAGTATTTTAACAAAGGGTAAGGCTATTGCCACCATATAAAATATTCTAAGCCGCTCACTTAGTTTATAATTTTTAAGGTTTCATGAAAATATAAAAGGTTTTTATGAAAACTAATCATGTAGCCTAATAGAAAACTTCATTCCGGACAACTTTGTAGAAGAAAATTTTTTCAAAACCTATCATTCAAGTAGATTTTTTGGCCATTTTTCATGAAAAATGTAATAGAGATTATAAATGACCAAAAAGTATACTTAAATGACAGATTTTGAAAAAACTTTATTTTATAAAGTTATTCAAAATGATGTTTTCTAGTGGATAGCTCGGCTAGTTTTTGTAAAAAGCTTTTATATTTTTCATAAAACCTTAAAAAATTTAAACTAATGGAGGACTTAAAGTACTTTATGTGGTGGCAATAGTCTCCCTCTTTAACAAAATATAAAAGGTTTTTGTGAAAACTGGACACATTGTCTATTAAAAAACATCATTTTGAACAACTTTGCAAAAGAGAGTTTAGGCAAATTTCAATTAGATTGTCATATATTTTACTGTCTATTTATTTATTTTTGGCTAGGATAAATGTTGGGAATTAATGTTGAAGGTCTGAATATTATTCTTAGAATAATGTGTATGACGAGTTTATGACCGAACTTGATGCACAGATTTATAATCTCCCACGCTGCTAATATATTTCCTACTAGGTTTTTTCCAAATGTCACATACATAATATATTGGTTCGAATTTGTTTTTGGGTGTTGACAAGAAAACGGAGGTTTGAAAATCTCAAAGTCTTATACTACCCTGCAAATTTTTTTTTTTAAAATTCATGAAATTATTGAGCTGGTAATTTTGTTTTTCCCCAAGAATTAATGGAATGATCATTTTTGGAAACATTGAGTAAAAAGAAAATAAAATGCTCAGAAAGGAATACAGGAAACGGGTTTTTTTTTTTTTTTTTTTTTTTTTTTTTTTTTTTTTTGCATTCTCTTACTACATTTAAGAACCAATTGGCACATTAAGCTTTGTTTGATTGCCAAGAAACTAGAGAAAAGGGAAGAGAAGGAAAAATGAAACATATGTCTTCCTTTGCTTGGTCGCTGAGAAAGTGAATTAATCAACTTCTACCATGTACAAGTATGAGGAATTAAATGACAAAAACGTAATTTTCAAACTTTCTTTCTTTTCTCTTTTGTTAGGTTTCTAGGAAGACCAAACAGACGTTTAAGGATTTAAGCTTTCCTTTTCTCTTCTGTTCAGCGGTTCGGCCAAATGGAGCACCTAATACTTAAAAACAGTGTGTGACAATTCAATTCCCATAGTATGTCCAAACGTGGCCATAGAGATTTATTTAATTAGACATTTTCTGGTGAATCCTGTCCACAATAATGGAGAAGCCTTGACTTATCTGTTCTTTATTTGTAATTCCAAGGTCTAAAGCCTTCAATTCAAATATGATCTTATAAAAAATACATAATCTGACAGCCAAAGCAATTTTTTTAGATCTTGTTTTCACCTCCCAAAATATATTTGCAATAAATTTTTGGCTACTGGACACTACTGGATAGTAGTGGATTGGAGAGGAGCCTGATCCCATTTTAGGGGCTCTGATTGAATTGTTGTATAATATTCAAGGGGGATTAGGGGTAGGTTTTATCAATTGTCCAAAAAAAAAAGAAAAAAAAAAGGAAGGGGTGGGGGAGTGGCCGGAGTTACAATACAATGCTATCAAAAGTTAAAAACATTAGGTCTCATAAGAGATAATTGTAAATTTATTAAATAAAAACATTATCAGCCACTAGGATTACCCTAGTGGTGAGGGTGGGTGGGTAAAGGGTAGGAGTAGGATGAGTTGGGTAAAATACCCCTCTCATTGCACCCAAAAAAAAAACACACATTATCAGTTTTTTGATGAGGAACAATAACTAAGGATAATTAAGGAAAAAAGAGAGGGTGGGAGGGATGCGCCAAGGCTACAACAATTATTTTTTTTAAAAAGGGCAGGTAATTTACCAGGCTTGAGTGGCTGCTAGTTCAAAGATTTTGATTAGAGCCAAGGGAAGCACAGAAGTGAGGTAAAAAAATATCACAAACACCACCAAAACCCTTCTTGCTATAACTAATGATTTCCTCCGTGGAAATAGAATTGAAATCTGGACCAAAACAGAAAATTTAGACAAAAGAAGAGGGCCAAAGCTACAAGACTTACGAAGGGAAGATAATGTACCTGGCTTGACTAGCTATTACTTCCAGAGATCTCTATTAGAGCAAAACAAACACAGAAATGAGGCCAAGAAGATAACAAAAGTACACCAGCAAAACCTCCTTGCTAATTAATGAATGATCCTTTGTGGGAAGAGAAGTGAAATGTGGAGCAAATTAAAGAAAGGAACTATTGCAGCAAAGGTTTTGCAGTCTGAAAGCATGGATGAAATGTGACAGATTGAAGGGGAATATAAGGAGTGAGTGCCTTAGTGAAGGACACAACTGGTCTTGGGTAATGCTATTTCACTCACATTGTTTTACTCATCTATATGTGGCAATTTCTCCTTATTTTATACTAGATCTCATATGATTGCTTTATTTATACACTTTTGACACATAAAGTGAGTGGTAAAGATGGGTGAAGTAACATTTTCCAGAAAGAAATATAGGCAGTGCTATACGAAGTACCCTTCGTACAATATTTCGTGCAATACCCAACCCACATTAGCCAAAAAAAGATTTGTTAAATAAATTGATGGAGTATTGGTTCATACACAATGTGCCACATAAGGTGTTATATTTTGGTACTACACAAAGTGTTGTACATAGCATTTTCCAAAAAATATATGTGAACATAATTGAGTCTATTCTTATTTTATTTTATTTTATTTTATTTTTTAATCCATAAGGAGAATTAAAAGCGTCAAAGAGTAATAAAAAATCCTAACTAAATTGACTATTCTTATTAAATTGAGAGTGACAAAACACTCAGTAAGAAGTTTAATCTTGCCAATACTTAAAGGCACATTCAATCAACCATTCAATTTGCCAACGCTTTTAAGGCACCTTCAATCAACCATTCAAAACACTCCATAAAAGTCTAATCTTATTAAATTTGAGAGAGACAGATAGCTAACAAAACCTGCTATTCAAAGGCATGCGTTTTCCTAGTTATGATGTGAGTCCTGAAAGAGAGAAAAAAAAAAACGAAAGAGAGAGGTTGGGAAATTTCCTCCCATAACTTATCCCCTTGCATTGGAGAACGATATGAATGACCAATTACATAGCACCTTCTCAATGTGAACAGCTGGTATGCAACCAGAACCTTCTCGATGTGAACAGCTCGTATGCAACTAGATCGGGTTGGACAGGTTGTTTGTGCCACCCATCTTGAACTGACTTCGAGTTTGCCTTTCCAATTCGCTAATAAAGAAAGGGTCCGACCATAGATTGTCACCCCTCAGTTTTATCAGTGTTTCCATTTGTTTTAGTTTTTTAAGGTTTTATTTAAAGTATAAAAGACTTTTATAAAAATTAGATGAGTTGTTCACTAGTAAATATCATTTTGAATAACTTTATAGGAGAAAGTTTTTTCAAAATTTATCGTTTAAGTAGACTTTTTGGCCACTTATTTGTAGTCTCTTTTATTTTTTTACCAAAAAGTCTACTTAAACAATATATTTTGAAAAAAAAAAAAAATTTCTATAAAGTTGTTCGCAATGATTTTTTACAGTAGATCCTGCAACCAATTTTCATAAAATTTTTTTTATAGTTTTGCATTAAACTTTAAGAAACTAAAACAAGTGGAGGTGCTGATAAAATTCAAGGTGACAATAGCCAATGACGGGCCCATAAAGAAATGCTAAATTGCTAATCACCCCAATTTCAAATTGGACTTGGATTGGATGGGTAATGGGTTGAGCACTTGAGCCCACCCAACCTGCACCCTCATTGTCAATACATAAAAGTTTGCTCTTTCTCTTGTTCAGAAGCTTCAGCCGGCTTCCTCCCAAAAATAAATTAAGTAGCCACCAACCTCTTTCACACATTCCTATACTTCCTTACAAAGAAACCAAAAGATCTAAAAACATGGGCTGGGCAGGTCTTTGTTTTCGAATCTCCCATTTGCATCATACTTGCACATATTGGCCCCACTATCATCATTATTTTTTCCATGCATTCTTTGTCCATGCACAATATTCCCCTCTAAAACATTTTCACTACCCCAAAAAAAGGAAAATTCATCCATCTACGCGTTATTGATAAGATAAAAACATACCTATTAGATATGTTCATGCAAGTGGGGCAAGCTTTAAAAAAGGACTTTGCTTTGGAGAGGTCAAGAGTTCAAATTTCTTTAAATTAAAGCAGCATGTAATAGGACTTGGTGCTGTAACAACACCGTGCTATGTAGAATCGTTGTTGCAGTCATACTGATGTGCATAATGATTTTTACTATGCACAGCACAGTACTGTTATAACACCAAATCCCAACTCATAGTGACATTGGTAAGATATAATTAATGATACTCAATTAGCCTATGGGATGATGAGTTTAACCGATAAGAGAGTTCAAGAATAGGTCAAGGCTTTTTCTATTATGAGGAGAAAAATTCAAATAAATAGTTCAACATGAAACGAACTTTCAATTAGATAAACGAAATTGACTTCAAAATAGCATTGATTTGCCCCTCGGTATCACACTAGTTTTTTTATTGCTCTGAATTTGGTAAAGGCTCTCTTTCTTTTCTTTTCCAATACATTGGTAAGGGCTAGTAGCTCACTAAATCACCGACAGGTGACTCCAAACAGAGAGCACAAACCATCACATGCACCTGCCTTCTCATTGTCTCAACTGTTAGGCTCAACCGTACATGTGTTTCCGTACCTGAAGGGACGTGAAAAAATGCGTTTTAATAAAAGCTGATTTTTCTATGGGTAAAATATATTTACACCCCATGTGTTTTCTTATTATTACACTGACATCCCATATCCTTTCTGAAATTATACTGCTCTCCCCTATCTTAGAAAATAATATATATATTCATCTGTCCATTAACCAGCCGTTTAGAGGGTTAACAGTTATTGTTGACGTCATGTAAAAAATGGGCTAAAATACTCATTTTACCCTTATTGAAACCAAAATGCTGCGTTTGGCGTGGAGGCTACTCCCCCAAATTTGAACGAAGCCAAACCTCTCACCCTCAAGCCCTAGAACCCAATCTCGCAACCATGGCCATGGACAAAACTCTGCGTTGACGGTGATCAACACGGATGGCAGCAATGGAGTTACAGCGGTGGCGGAGCGACTGTCGCTACTACTTCTTCTCTTCTTCTTCTTCGTGAGAATGGGGGTGATGAGGATAATGGTGATGGATCTGCTTCACCCAAAAATGGAGTCTTTGACGCTCGTCAGAAAAAATGGAGTCGGTTTGGAGAGAAATAAAAAATAAAAAAATAAAGAAAGAAAGAAAGAAAGAAAGAAAGAAAGAGATGAAAGAAGAGGGGAGACGAGAGGGAGAAGGAGCTCGCGGTGGCTTCTGGTAGTGTGGGGAGGCACGAGGATTTGGAGAGAAAAAAAAATGAAAATAGAGGGAAGACGAGAGGGAGAAGAAGCTGCCGTGGCGACCGACGAGCTATGGCAGCAGGCTTTGGGTTTTTCTCAGAAAATGGGTTTGGGTTTGATGTCAAGGAAGAGTGACAAGAAATGCTCACCGGAAAAAATGGAGTCTTTGACGCTCGCCGGAAAAAATGGAGTCTTTGACACACGGATTTTTTTTTTTTTTTCCTATTGCTGCATCTTCTTCCTCATCCTCCCTTTCTCTGTCTTTTTCCTCCCTTGGTTTGCTTCTCTTTTTTTTAGAGCAAATCTGGTTATGGGGTGCTCCGGCAGCAAACCCCCATCCCACCCACCCTCCCTCTGCACCATGATGCCGACCATGCCAAACACCATCGTTTTGGCTTCACTAAGGCTAAAATGGGTATTATGCTTCTTTGTCAGAAAAAATGGAGTTGGTCGGCGTTCGAGGCTGCTCCATCGACCCCTGTTCTTCTTCTTTCTTCCTCACCGTCGACGCACTCCCTCCTATCGGCAACCCCCGTTCTTCCTTTTTCCTCTTCTCTCGTCTTTCTTTCTTTCTTTCTTTCTTTCTTTCTTCCTTTTGTTTTTTTCTTCTTTCTCTTTGCAGACCAACTCCCCATTTCGTCTCCAGCGAAACGACGCTGTTTTAAAGGAGGAGCAATTCAGTCATTTCACCATTCCGTTTACTCCATTAGTTAAGCCGTTCTGACAAGGGGAGGTCAGTGTAATTTCAGAAAGTATAGGGGGGTCAGTGTAATAGTCAGTAAATAGAGGGGGTGTAGATGTATTTTACCCTTTTTCTACTCTATAAATATGTTCATTTCTATTATAATTACCGACGGACCATACACCTTAAAGAGTACTATATATGGAATGCATTGTCGATGTTTTTTTTTGAATAAGTTTGTTTGGTTGAAGAGAAAAATGGGGCCTGTTGTTAGTCCTTGTGTTTTGCTTTGGCACTTTTTCTTATTTGTAGGAGTGGTTTTGGGGATTTGGATTTGCTCAAGTTGGACATTTTAAATGGACGCTCAAGTTGACGTTGGATGTGTGCCATGTGGTGCAACCATTCTTTCAACGGCTGAGATGGCACAAAATTTCACCTCATATGTACCTACAACACAAATTATTTTTTATTCCTTCTCATCTCAGCCATTGAAAGAATGGATGTGCCACATGGCACACATCCAGCATCAACTTGAGCGTCTATTTAAAGTGTCCAACTTGAGCAAATCCAAATCCGTGGTTTTGGAGGGTATCAACTGTCAAGTTAATGGCTGGTTTAATGGTCATGCGACTTTCTATGGCGCCAATCAGAACCCCTCCACCCTTGGTATGTTAAATTCTGAGTCAATGAAGTAACCATGCTTTAGCCAGGTGTGGTAGCATGCACTAGTTAGTGTCCTTATTTGGCCTTTAACAATTTTTTTTTTTATTTAAAATTCTTGAAATGTTGTCCTTAATTATGGAATTTTCATGATGCTTGATTTTATAGTCAAAATTAAGATTTTGTTTTTTAAAAATTTTTTTTGGGGTTTCATAGTAAATTCTAATGGGTCCTTGGGTTGCACAAAGAAGGTAGTCCATCCCACTTCTTATGATCCCTTTCTTCTTATAAGGCAGAGTTGAAATCACATCCTCCTCAAAACTCTAGCTTGCACCTAGGTAAAGACATTCCGTTTGGGTGACAGCACCATTGGCATAGGTAATTTGTTGGTACAACATATAGTAACTGATCTACTTAGCCTACGTGTGACACCTTGTATAGGATTGTGCGAGTTCTTGATTACATACACATTACATAAATGACGAAAAAAAAGAAAAAAAAAAAAAAAGAAGAGAACGTGCAAATTCCTTTTTTTTCTTCCCCATATTGTGATTTCTTCTTCTTTGACATCTATAAGAATGCAAATTTCAATGACCTTGATTGTCACTTTATCAGGGGGAGCTTGTGGATATGATGACACATTTCACGCGGGTTTCGGAGTGAACACTGCGGCGGTGAGTGGTGCGCTCTTCAGAGGAGGTGAAGCATGTGGCGCTTGCTACGAAGTAATGTGCAACTATAGGGTTGATACAAAGTGGTTCCTCCGGCGTGGTGTTGTGACCATAACCACTACCAATTTCTGCCCACCGAACAACAATGGAGGGTGGTGTGATCCCCCTCACCAGCACTTTGACATGTCCATGCCTGCATTCCTTCGCATTGCCCACCAAGGCAATGAAGGCATAGCTCCTGTACTCCATAAAAGGTAGGAATGAACAAGGACATGAGACACATATACAATTTAAATACTCCATAGAATTAATCATCACAAAAACACACACAGTGGCTGTATATTGGAGTATTAATTATTTTTCAGTTGTTATTATCTGATATTCATGTGCCCAGTAAAGCAAAAAATAAGAACTTTATTGTTATATATAAAACAAATTTTAGCACAAGATCGAAGTCCACTAACAAGGAGTCGATCTGGATTTGGTGTTGTGCATAACCAAGGTCTAACATTTTGGTTCAAAAGCTAACATTTTGCTAACTATGCTGTGGACAATTGGCAAAATAAAACATCCACTATGTTGGTAAAATGTTAGCCCTTAGATGTGCACAACACTAAATTCAGGCTCCCATTGACAACAATTTTAAAATAATACTCGTATTTTATATTATGTTATGACAAGCCAATTTTTAATTTGATGTAATTGAATTGAAGGGTGCCATGCAAAAGGAGGGGTGGAGTCCGTTTCACCTTGAAGGGACAATCAAATTTTAATATGGTGATGATCTCTAATGTGGGCGGTAGTGGTGACGTGAGGGCTAGCTGCATGGATTAAGGGCTCGAATACGAGAACATGGGTGGCCATGCATAGGAATTAGGGTGCGAACTGGCAAAGCAGCATAGATCTTCGCAGCCAGATTTTGTCATTTAAGCTCACTTCGGTTGATGGAAAAACATTAGAATTCTTCAACGTTGTGCCCTCAACATGGACGTTTGGACAAACATTTGCTTCCCAAAATCAATTCTCTTAGCTGCATAAAGTGACACCATATAACATGTCCAAGGACAAACATTTTTTTGATGGTTCGAGGGCATATCAATTTATTATTTATTACTTTGTTTCTCAAGGGAAATAATGCCATTTATGTGTTTGACAATGTCACAATAGTTGCGATTTACAAATGTAAAAGGCTCCAAAATTTGGGGCAGTGGTATTTTTGTAATTTTAAATCAAAATAATAACAAGTCAAATAAATAAAAATATTAGTGGATCAAATTAATGATCCTCTTTCTTTTCTTTCTTTTTTTTTTTTTTTTTTTTTCTGTTTCTTTTGTTTTTTTTTCCTGGTTAAGTGCATTAGACCCTAGTTTTCCAACTTTCCAATGATTAAATGAATATATTGCAATGCCTTTGAAGGAAGATTATTTGCACGTAAGGGGTTTTTTTTCTTTCTTTTTCTTCTACTCTATTTTGACGTGCACTTAGGACCAATTAATCAAGCAACATCGAATAGAGTTTAACAAATCTTCTTTATTACTAAAACAAAGATTGTAAATAGTCAAAAAGCTTACTTAAACGAAATAATTTGAAAAAATTATTTAAAATAAAGTTTTCTAATAAATAACTAAGTTTTTATTAAAACTTTTTATAAATTTTATGAAATCTTGAAAAATTTAAAATAAGTGGGTGGAAAGAAATTGGAGGCATCCATTGACAAAAGCTTAAGCCCAATAAGAGCAACTCCAATGGTGAGCTATATGGTGTGCTATTGCTATATTATAGCATTTAGCACAAGTTGGGATGCTCCAATGGTAAGTTAAATGCATGTACTAAATATAGTAATAGCTCACCCTTATGCTATATTTGGCACAAGGGTGAGCTATTACTATATTTGCCATGTCAGCTTTTCCTCCCTTTCTCAACAACCAAACACACCAGGAACTTCTTTTCTTCAATTTTTCTTTCAAAATTTTCTCAGTAACCAAACAGCCCATAAATAAATATAATATTTTCAAAAATAATATTGAAATCTTATATAAAAAAAAAAAAAAAAAACAAAAACAAAAATCAGAAGACATACCCTTTTTCTAGTTCATTCATCCCACTCAAGTAACATTGCATTTGATCCACGATATACCTCATTCACTATATTATGAGACCTTAAATCTATGGAAAGAGTTGAACTTGTGCCAAAAAATAGCACATTACGTTTATTTGTATCATTGGAGTACATTGTGCTAAATTATAGCACTTGGCACTATAACATATGCTAAAATAGCAATAGCATACCTCATTTAGCTGACATTGCTGGAGATGCTCTAAGGCGGTCTTGATACTCATATATTGATATACACTCCATTGCCATGAATAAGATTTCTGAATTATTTTAGAAAACCATGGAGACGCTATATTTCCCTTTTGAGGAAAAAAAAAAAAAAAACAGAAGGAAAATGGAGACGCTAAATTTCGAGTCCAAGTGAATTGCAGGGTCTTCTACCTGTAAAAGGTTCCCTCGTAGAATTAGGGGGAAAAAAAACACATCAAAATCAAAATCAAAATCCATCATTCACTTCAAACCCACCTGAGTTGCAACCGGCCTCTCATGGCTTCAACCATCTTCACAATCCTGAACAGACTAAATTCAACCCTCCAAACCAACCCTCAATCCTTTCAAACCCTTATGATAAATGCACTCTTATGCAGGTCATGCCATACAGGACGGCACTCCAAGACTAACCTTTACTCAAGAATCAATTTCCATGCGAAACCTAATCTCAGTGTCGTTCCAGCTCTCGATAAGTGGGTTGAAGAGGGTAAAAAGGTCAGGTATTTTGAGCTCCAGGGCATTATTCGCGATCTCCGCTGCCGCAAGCGGTACGCGCACGCACTTGAGGTTTGTGGATTCTCTAAGCCTCTGTTTGTTTTCTGGGAAAATGGAAAAAAAAAAAAAAAAAAGGGAAAAGAAAATTTTGAATCCAATGGTTTTTGTTGATATGGGTTTTGGGAGAAAATTTCCTGCATTGAGATTGTTAGTTTTACTGAGCTCAGTTTGCTTGCTAAGAAAATGTGGAAATGGAAGGGAAATAAATTCAGGTCTTCTGTTCTATGTTGAGTGAATTTTGGAAGAAAAAAAAAAAGAAAAAAAGTGGAAAAATCTCCTGAATTGAAATGGTTAGTTGTCTTAAGTTCTGTTTGGTTTCTGACAAATGTAGAAAATAAAAAAAGTAGGAAATTTTGAATCTAGGGTTTGTGTTGTTTTGGGTTTTGGGGAAAAGAGTACGAAAAATTTACCTGAACTGAGCCAATTTTCTGTGTCAAGCTCTGTTTGGCTGCTGAGAAAGTTCAGGAAGGGAAATGAAAAGAAATTCTAAAATTTATGTTTTATGTTGTTCTGGGTTTATAATTGCAAAAAGAAAAAAAAAAATCACCTGAACAGAGCTAATTTATTGTGTTATGCATTTGTTTGGTTCCTTTAAAATGTCGGAAAATAAAACAAAAGAAAAATGTGTATCTCATGTTTTGTGTTTGTTTGGTTCTTTGGAAAATGCAAAACTTTCCTGAACTAAACTATAGTTTTTATTTTATTTTATCAATTTTTTTTAAACAACAAGTGAAGATGTAGAATCTCAGTTGGATGTTGGGTTTATTTTATTTTATTTTTTAAATTTTAAAATGTTAGTTCCTTTTGAAGGTTTGGAAGAGCAAGTGTTGGTGGTGAACAGGCCTGGGCCTGGGCCTGGGCATGGCATATAATCAGTTTTGCGTTTTTGGTTATGAAATTATTTTGATGATTTAGAGGAATGCATGGGAGAATCAATTTTCTGAATTAAGAGATAAATCTTGTTTCTGAATCTGGGAAGTGGGTAAAGGTTAGCGAGTCTGAATTGTGTTAATATATATATATGTGTTTTATTTAGGATGTTATCACAGAAAATCGATTGTGTTTTTAGGGTTGATTCCATTTGTAGCTTAGTGATCCTGTTCAAGCTTGAATTAAAATATTCTGAGTTTTGCACTTGGACTGATAATGATAATCTTAGTAAACATGACCACCAAGTACCAACCTTGATTACTTCTAGCCAACATTTATCCTAATGGATATAACTCCAAATCAATAAATCAATAAATAAATAAATAAATAAAACCCTATATTTAGGTACCTCATAGACTCTTCAAGGATGATATAAAAGTGGGTAAGGTTGTGAATGTACTGAGTCAGATTGTTTTCAATTCTTTAAACTACACTTCGGAACTCCAGTCAACCATCTGAAGTAGCATATTGTGGTTGTTCTGCCTTATATTGATAGTGGATAGTGGATGTCTTGATCTCTAGAGTATGGTCATTTCTAAACCATTTGTTTCATTGGAATTGGACTTTGAGGTGATGAATCATTTGCTAATTTACTGCCCATTTTCCCCATCCCAGTGGTGAAGGTTCTTGTGTGAATTTGGGTTGTGTTGGGATCTGCCTTGTTCCTTTTTAGTGTTAGTGTGTGGGTGGGCTTGTCTGGCTTTGGATATTAAGGATTGAGTTATGTGGAAAGTGACTCTTTTTGCAGTATTGTGGTAACTTTCTCTATGCCCCTTAATGGTTCCTAGGTTTAATTATATTGTTATACTGGTGTCCTGGATTTTTTTCATGCTGTTTCCCCAATTAAATTCCACGTGTTGAAGTGTTCTTGGTGCTCCATATCTCCCAATTTCTGAACTAGTGACCGTGGTTCTAAGTGTCGTTGCTTCTCAATCTCCTGCTGTTGGATGCTTGGTGTTGCAGGTTTCCGAGTGGATGAATAGCAAGGGACTCTGCCCATTTTCACCAGGCAATCGTGCTGTGCAGTTGGATCTTATTGGAAGTGTTCAGGGGCTGGATGCTGCAGAGAGCTACTTCAATAACCTGGATGACAAAGATAAATGTGCCAAAACGTATGGTGCTCTTCTAAACTGTTACATTAGGGAAGGCCTTGTTGACAAGTCTCTCTCCCATTTGCAGAAAATGGAGGAAATGGGTTTTGCTTTCTCTCCTCTTACCTACAATGACTTCATGTCCCTCTGCACAAACACTGGCCAGTTTGAGAAAATCCCTGATGTGTTGTCAGCGATGAAGGAGAATGGTGTCTTGCCTAACAACTTTAGCTATAGAATTTGCATAAACTCTTATGGAGCAAGATCTGATCTTAACAGCATGGAAAAAGTTCTCGAAGAAATGGAGAGCCAACCCCACATCTCCATGGACTGGGCCACCTATGCCATGGTGGCAAATATGTACATAAAAGCAGGCCTCAATGAGAAGGCGCTTACCTTCCTGAACAAATCAGAAGAGAAAGTATATAAAGATGCACTTGGCTACAATCGTTTGATTTCAATCAATGCGAGTCTTGGGAATAAAGAAGAGGTGATGAGACTGTGGGGCCTTCAAAAAACTGCTTGTAAGAAGCATATTAAAAGAGACTATATGAACATGCTGGGTTCTTTGGTGAAGCTTGGGGAACTTGAAGAAGCCAAGGCATTGCTTAAGGAGTGGGAGTCATCTTGCGTCTGGTATGATTTTCGAATGCCCAATGTCATCCTTATTGGGTATTGTCAGAAAGGTTTGGTTGAGAACGCTGAAGCAATGCTTCAGGAAATTATTGACAAGGGGAAGACTCCAACTTCAAACAGTTGGGGGATTGTTGCAGCGGGGCATGTGGATAAGCAAAACATGGAGAAGGCTTTGGAGTGCATGAAGAAAGCTCTGGCAGCAGAGGCAGAAAACAATGGGTGGAGGCCCAAACCTAGGGTCATTTCGAGCATATTGAGTTGGCTTGGTGATGAAGGAGAAGCTGAAGAAGTGGAAGCTTTTGTGAGCTCATTGAAGGCAGTGATTCCAATGGAGAGGGAAATGTACCATGCCTTGATCAATGCATATATCAGAGGCGGGAAAGAAGTGGATGGGCTTTTAGAGAGCATGAAAGCTGATAAAATAGACGAAGATGAGGGAACGGAGAGGATCCTCAACTTAAGACAGGAGAAATCTGAATTATTTTCGATGACTTTTAATCGGTGATTTTTGTTGATTCTGGCATATGTAGTTGCAGTTCATTGCCCATGTTGAGTTGTAAATTGTAATGCTAAAGATGCTTGGAGCGATGACTGGCGGTGCCAGTGATTGAGATTAGTGTAGCAATCGGAAGTGCTTTTGCTTGAGTGATTTATCCATCGATGATCAACAGTTTTGTTTGCCTCTGGTCATATGGCCATCACATGTATCATCCACAGGGTGGCTGGTCGGGAATTTCCTCTGTTTCTAAGTCATTACTCGTATTTTCATTTAGTGCCCATAATAAAGCTAAAAATAAATAAAAATTAAAAAGAAGAATTTTGTTGGAAGACTGCTCTGAATTGATATCTTTTGGCTGGAAGAAATTGCAATACACAATAATTTCTTTTTGAACTTCTACATTCTTCATTTTTTTTTTTTTTTTAAAAAAAAAAAGGAGCTTTTATATCATTCGAGTGGTAGGTTGGAATCATTATTTCTTAGAGTTGTTCCATAAAACCTCAAATCTTAATTCGCGTCAACATTATTGTTGACCTCATTATAATCTTTTTAAATCTTTCTTACTAATTCTACTACCTTTGTGGTCTAGTGATATCAGTAACCTTAGAAAATGACTTGGGTGTCAACTAAACAAAGAGCTATATCTGCTTCTAGGAGATCTTAAGATGTAAGCAAGGAAGTATTATCCTTTCACATCGATTAAAGTTAAATCTAATCTAACTTGCAATTCATCCTAAAAAGTAACAAGTCCAATACCTTTTGTAGCGAGAAACTATGACATGAGCCTAAAAATTAGGAGTCTCAGTTTCAAATTTTAACACAAGCAAAAATTTTGTTGACGTTATAGTCTAACAGTATTCTCTTTACTTGTTGAATGATCAATCTTTTTCAAGTTACTTTTAACATAAACATTGATATTAAAGAGAGGTTAGTAACTTTGGGTAAGGATAGATTCTATGATTATCAAAATAAATAAATAACTGAACACCAAAAATAATATGTTTGCCTTGCGTGCTGGAAAATTACCTTGCCAAAATAACTTCCCCTTCCTTGAAACGATTTTTCCTAGGTCCTTAAACCCTAGTCTCCACACTAGTCTCAAAACCCCTCGTTTGGCAAACACAGTTTTCCCCTTCCAAACCCAACCCGAGTTCCAACCAGCCACTCATGGCTTCAACCATCTTCGCCATCCTGAACAGACTGAACTCAACCCTCCAAACCAACCCTCAATCCGCTCAAACGCTTATGACAAATGCACTCTTGTGCAGGTCATACTATACAGGAAGGTACTCCAAGACTAACCTCTACTCAAGAATTAGTCCTCTTGGTAACCCTAATGTCAGTGTTGTTCCAGTTCTTGATAAGTGGGTTGAAGAGGGTAAAAAGGTCAGGGATCTTGAGCTCCAGCGCATTGTTCGCGATCTCCGCAGTCGCAAGCGGTATGCGCACGCACTTGAGGTTTGTGGATTCTCTAAGTCTCTGTGCTGAGAAAAAAAGAAAAGGAATTTTTTTTTATTTATTTATTTTTTTAATGCAGTGGCTTGTGTTGAATTGGGTTTTGGGGGAAAAATGAGAAAATTGCATAAATTGAGATCACTAGTTGTACTAAGCTTTGGTTGCTTGCTAAGAAAATGTGGGAAACGGAAGAGAAATAAATTTTTAAGCCTTATGTTTTATTTTGATTGGGTTTTGAAAAAAAAATTGTGGAAAAATCACCTGAACTGAGATGGTTGGTTGTCTTAAATTTTGTTTGGTTTCTGAGAAATGTAGAAAATGAAAGAGTAGGAAATTCTGAATCTAGGGTTTATGTTGTTTTGGATTTTGGAAGTAAAAGATGAAGAATTTACCTGAACTGATTAATTTCTGTGTTAAGCTCTGTTTGGCTGCTGAGCAAATTTAGAAGGGAAATGAAAAATAAATTTTACATTTTATGGTTTATGTCAGTTAGGGTTTAAAAATAAAAATTAAAAATAAAATTTTAAAAAAAAAAAACTCACCTGAACAGAGCTAATTTATTGTGTTAAGCATTGTTTGGTTGCTTAGAAAATGTAAGATAAGAAAAAGAAAGAAAAACTTGTATCTGACTTTTTTTGTTGGCTGGTTTCTTGGAAAATGAGATACTCTCCTGAACTGAGCTATTTAGTTGGAGGAGACTCAGTTTTTGATTCATCAGACTTTATGACAACAAATGGAGGCTAATGTAAAATCTCAGTTGGATATTTGATTGTTATTATTATTACTATTATTATTATTATTATTATTTAAGAAGTATGAGTTACTTGATTTGAATAAGCAAGTGTTAGTGGTTTCCAAAGAGGCTTGGGCCTGGGCATGTATTTCAGTGTCATATTGGCACATGTTTTGGTTTGATTATTTGCGTTTTTCATTGTGAAAGTATTTTGATAATTTAGAGGAATGCATGGGATTATATGGACAAAAATCTTGTTTCCGAATCAGAGAAGTGGTTTAAGGTCCAATGTGTATGAATTGTGTTAAAGAAAGTTATAAATATATGTTTTCTTTATGATGTCTATTACAGAAAATTGATTGTGTTTTTGGAGTCAATTCCATTTTTAGCTTAGTGCTCCCTATTCAAGCTTCACACCATACGAGGGGAATCCAAATGAATTAACATCTTTTTGAGTTTTGCACTTGGACTGATAATCTTAGTAAAAAATTACATCACCACCAACCATGATTACTTCTAGGCAACATTTAAATATGATTCTAAATCAATAAGGAAACCTATATTAATATATCTCATAGCCTACTCAAGTATGATATGTAAGTGGGTAAGGAGGGGTAAGGAGGCTTCGGTAGGAATGAGGAAAAAGATTCCTTTCATTTCTTTAGACTACACTTTGGAACTCCTGCCAACCATCTAAAGTAGCTTATTGTATTTGGTCTGGAGTATCTTGATAGTGCATGTTTTGATCTCTAAGGATATGATCAATTCTAAACCATTCTGTTTATTGTGAATTAGACATTGAGTTGATGAGTCATTTGCTAATTTATTGCCCATTTTACTCAACCCTTTTGTGGAGTTATTATTATTATTATTATTATTATTTTGTGTGTGGATTTGGCTTGTGTTACTTTCTGCATTATTCCTTTTTTAGTGTTAATGGGTGGGTACTGGGTAGGCTTGCCTAGCTTGGGATATCAAGGGTCAGGTTATGTGGAAAGTAACTCTTTTTTCAGTATTGTTGTTACCTTCATTTGAAAGAATTAGAAGTGTTTTCTTGGGACCAAAGTTTAAAGTGGGGTGCAATAAAACACAGATGGTGTATGTACCTTTTTTTGTTTGTTTAGAGTTCAGTCTATGGCAGTTCTTATAGTTAATTTTTATAGATTTGGACACTTTGATGAATCAAGTAGTTTTTGGTTTGGTGGTTTTCTTTTCAAGTTATGGCGGTTAATTTGAGGCATTGACTATCCATGCTATTTGATGTACAATTTGTAAATTCAGTTACATGCGTTGTTAGCATACTATTGAATTTCTCAGAAAATTTGTTGTTTCACTTTAGGATTTAAATTCCACCTATAAAATGCGGTAATACCTACCATGTTTGCAAAGCATGATCAGAATATCATGAGAAATATATATATATACAGTTTTATGTTACTATACATTTAAACCATGACGGAAGTATATATTCATATATTTATATATACCCTGTTTACTTGGTTGTCAGCTGTATAGCTCATGGAGAGTGAAGCTGCTATTCTGATAAGTGAGATTTAAGACAGAGAAATGTAGCTCCATGAACTTAAGATAAAAGGATTATGCATGAATATGTCCCATTCAATTTTAGCCAAGAGGATTAGAAAACTAGTTGGGTGAATTACGACAAACATTTGTCTTTAATTTTGGAATTTTTATGCCCTTAAATCTTGTTAGTGGAAGTATTTTCCTGCTCCTGCTTTGAAGCTTGTAATATTATTTCTTTGCTTGTTCAAAGTTTCAGTCCAGAATGATCTTTCGCCCTTAACATGCCCCCCCCCCCCCCCCCCCCCCCCAAAAAAAAAAAAAAAAAAAAAAAAAAAAGGCCCCAACATCCAACCACACACAAGAAAAAAGACAATGGCAAAAGAAAGAATGGAATTTAAGCAATTCTTGAATTTTGTCTCCGAATTTTGTTCCTAAATTTTTTGCTTAATTTCATTGTTATACTGGTGTTCTCACTTCTTTCACAGTGTTTCCCCAACTAAATTCCCACATTTTGAAGTGCTCTTGGTGCTCCATATCTCCCAAACTCTGAATTAGTGACCATGGTTTTAAGTGTCATTGTTTCTTAATTTACTGCTGTTGGATGCTTGGTGGCGCAGGTTTCCGAGTGGATGAATAGCAAGGGACTCTGCCCATTTTTACCAGGCGATCGTGCTGTGCAGTTGGATCTTATAGGTAGAGTTCGTGGGTTGGATGCAGCAGAGAATTACTTCAATAACATGGATGACCAAGATAAAATTGACAAAATCTACGGTGCTCTTCTAAATTGTTATGTCAGGGAAGGCCTTGTTGATAAGTCTCTCTCCCATTTGCAGAAAATGAAGGAAATGGGTTTTGCTTCCTCTCCTCTCACCTACAATGACCTTATGTGCCTCTACACAAACACTGGCCAGCTTGAGAAAATTCCTGATGTGCTGTCAGAGATGAAGGAGAATGGTGTCTCGCCTGACAACTTCAGCTATAGGATATGCATTAACTCTTATGGAGCAAGGTCTGATCTTAACAGCATGGAAAAAGTTCTAGAAGAAATGGAGAGCCAACCCCACATCTCCATGGACTGGACCACTTATGCCATGGTGGCAAATTTGTACATAAAAGCAGGCCTCAAGGACAAAGCACTCACCTTCCTGAAGAAATCAGAAGAGAAACTATATAAGGATGCCCTTGGCTACAATTATTTAATTTCACTGTATGCAAGTCTTGGGAATAAAGGTGAGGTGATGAGATTGTGGGGCCTTGAAAAAATCTTTTGTAAGAAGCAGGTTAACAGAGACTATATAACCATGCTGGGCTCTTTGGTGAAGCTTAGGGAACTCGAAGAAGCTGAGGCATTGCTGAAGGAGTGGGAGTCATCTGGACTCTGTTATGATTTCCGAGTGCCCAATATCCTCCTTATTGGGTATTGTCAGAACAGTTTGGTTGAAAAAGCTGAAGCAATGCTTGGGGACATTATTGACAAGGGCAAGACTCCAACTCCAAACAGTTGGGGGATTGTTGCAGCAGGGCATGTGGATAAGCAAAATATGGAGAAGGCTTTGGAGTGCATGAAGAAAGCTCTGACAGCACTGGCAGAAAACAAAGGGTGGAGGCCCAAACCTAGAGTCATTTCAAGCATTTTGAGCTGGCTTGGTGATAAAGGAGAATCTGAAGAAGTGGAAGCTTTTGCAAGCTCATTGAAGATGGTTGTTCCAATGGATAGGGAGATGTACCATGCCTTGATGAAGGCATATATCAGAGGTGGGAAAAAGGTGGATGGGCTTTTAGAGAGCATGAAAATTGATAAAATAGATGAAGACAAGGAAACGGAGAGGATCCTGAGCTTAAGACAGGAGCAATCCCAATGATTCGATGGTGTTTAATGGACGATTTTCCTTGATTCTGGCATATGTGGTTGCAGCCCATTGCCATGTGTAGTTGAGATGTCACAAATGCTTAAAGCAATGATGGCACAAATCTTGAGATTTAGTGTAGCTATGAGAAGTACTTATACGTGCATGATTTATGAAGATTAAGAGTTCAGCTTTTTGAATTGCTACACTGAAAAACCATGTAATGATCATTTTGCCCTTGTCAACATTTCTGTTTTTATTTTTATTTTAAGCCCTTTCTTGATTGCCCCTTACTTCATAGGCAGATGATGGAAAGATAGGGACACTATGACAAGCATTTTTTGTGGTCTGATATCTTCTCTTTAGTCTGCATGTGTTACATATGGTTAACTTTGCCAAATTATAATGTGGAATTGTTAACAGAAGGTTTTTATAATTTCCAGTCATGTTTTGTTTTGCCTGTCTGTAAAGAAAGCAGGAGATATATTGGAAGATATAAAAGATATGATAACATTTACAGCTTTTAATACATGCTTAAATGCTGTTAACTCAACTCAGCTAGTCAGCTGGCTTGATGCCCCAACCTTTAATCCTGTGATCATATGGCCATATGGACATCACATGCATTGAATATGGGTTGCTGCTCGGTGGTGAGAAACACTTCCAAGTTTCCTCTGTTCTTAAGTTATTCTCTCTCTTTTTGTGCCCATGAGCAACAAATAAAAAGAACGACTTATGTGGGAAGACAGTTCTAAATTGATTAATTTGTTTGGGATAAATTGCAAAGAAGTTATTTAGGAAGAGAGTTCTAAATATTTTTGTCTCGGAGAAATTGCAAGTCATAGTGATTTCTAAAGGCCTGTTCGAGTGTCCAAATGGAAATTAAACTATTTTTGTGTATTTTATATATTATTGATGACACAAATCTATCATCATCTAAAAGTTATCTATAACATTTTTAAATAGTTTCATTCAATTATAATGATGATTACAACATTTTTTATTTTTTTGCCAGTCGATAGAATTTACCTTATATCTCTAATCCCTCAATATCAATAAATAGGTATCAACGTTTTTCTATAAGATTAAACCTGAGATCGCTCACTCAACGAGTGAGGAAAATATTAATAAACTATATATCATGCTATTGGTGACCACGGAATTTTTAAATAGCCTCATTCAAGGTGATGAATTTTCGATACCATGTAAAAACTACGATTTCAATTTGGACAATCAAACGGGTCATAATTGGCCACCTACTCATTTTTTTTTTGGGTCCTAATTGAACTTCTAACTTCACTTTAGTGGATCCAGTCACTGCATTTCTTTCAGTGGGCCTCTAATCCAGCAACCCTCCCAGGTAGCAGCCCAACTTAAAGTCCCAAAATGGAATCTATTCATTAACCAATCAACAGAAAAACCTATTTCCTTTGTATTCTCCAGGAACAGATCATAGGTTTTTAACCAGAAGCTACTTCAGGAGCTAACTCTCTCTTCGAGTGACCACAGGAAAAGCCAGAAATGGCGAAGGACAGAAACGGATCTCTTTCAGAACGAGAAAACGCAGGAAAAGTAGAGAAACAAGAGAGAGATCATGAAAGAAAATCGAGAAAGAAAGTGCTTGAAAATTCCGGGTCTGAAGGGGACGAAGAAGAGAGAAAACGCACCAAATCCGAGAAGATGAAGAGAAAATCCAAAAGAAAATCACGGAAACGTCACAGTGACGACGAAGATTCGTATTCTTCTTCTTCTTCATCTGGCGACGATGATTCGGGCAGTTCGTATTCGGACTCGGAGGATTCGAAGTTGGAGAGGTCGGGTTCGGAGAGCGAGGATGAGAGGAGGAAGAGGAAGAGGAGGGAGAGGAGGAGGAGGAGAGAGAAAGAGGATGAAAGAGAGAGGCGGAGGAGGAGGAAAGAGAAAGAGAGGAAGAGGAGGAGAAAAGAGAAAGATGAAGAGAAGAAGAAGAGGAAGAAGAAGAAGGAGAAGGATGTGGGGAAGAAAGGAGCGGTGACGAATTCGTGGGGGAAGTATGGGATTATTAGAGAGACTGATATGTGGTAAGAGTTTCTATTCGTTGAATTTTTTCTCTTTGTTTTTGTTTTTGTTTTTGTTATTGGTAATATAGGGGAAAAGAGAAGAAAAATGAAATTTTGCATGTTAGGTTTTTCATTAGCTTGGGACTGAATAAATCTCGAACAGTAATTTTAAAATGAACTGGGGTTTGTTTGGTTGCTGAGAAAATGCGGGAAAATAATAAAATTAAGAATTTAGGGCCAAAGAATACTCAAACTTCAATATGTAGTTATTATCTCTCTCTCTGGTTTGTTGAGAAAATATCAGAAAAGGTTTTTGTTCATTATTTTGGGACTAGGGGGGAGACAAAAGGCTTGATTCGACTTTAAGTGAGTCTAGTGCAAAAATTTGGTCTAACAAAGTTGAGTTTCTATTGTTTGAACATTGCACCAAAATGGTTAAGAACATCAGATTTCTGAACTTTATTTTCTTTGTTTTTTCTCTTTGGTTTTCTCAGGGAATAAATGGAGGGTTATTTTTTTCCTATTTGTTTTTATAGTAGCTTGATATGATACATCTGCGTTCATTGTTTTGTGTGATTGGATGATTCAATGTGGTTTGTTTCCCAGAGAGAATTGGTTAATTACTTATTCATTTGCCTAGTTGATTAAATTGGTAACGTGGGCATAGGAAGACAATAAGTTGGTTCCAGTTGCCAATGGCTGTTTCTAAGATTTTTAGGAATTAGGATATAGATGTATAAACTTTAATGGGGTGGTTAGACTCTTCATCTGCTGGAGTTTGAGAATGAACCTTAAGTTGGTTGTGTTTGGCTTGGGTGTCCAATATAAGTGATAATTGGACTCAAAATCATCTCAGCAAATGGGAATTGATTGTTATGTGTTTTCTTTTCTTTGGCGGAAGTTGTTTTTGTAGTTTGAGATCCTTTAAGCTGATTGGGGGACATTGCTGGGAGTGCTAGAGGCTTTTGAAGTAAATAACGTCTCTCTCATTTTTCAAACAGTTGGCAATGGTTTCAAGTTGAAAGAAGGTTTTGTTGATACTCCATTTTTCTTTATGATTAGGATAAGGTTGAAAAGGAGTCTCTCAGGGTGAAGTATTTTGTTCTAGGGGGACTGCTTGCTGTTTTTACTGGTTACCCAGGTGGGATATTGGGTGCAGAGCACAAGAATTCCAATTTGTTGGTGTTCTTTTCCATTGTATAAGAGTGCCTGGTCTCCTGTAATCGATAGTATATTTAGTATTGCAAAGTTTCCATCGGAGAATATATGTGTGTGTGTCTGTAATCGATAGTTGATCAGACAATATGTGTGTGTGTGTGTGTGTGTGTGATGTTCTGGAAGATAGGGCTGTTAATGATAGTACTGAATAAATATATGAAGTATATATATGAGGATAATTCGGTAATTTTATACTCCGATATGCATATGTAGATTCACAAGTAAGGATCGAAAGCTTGGTTGAGGATTATAAATGTGAGATTCCAGTACTGTGAAGAGTAGATAGGTGCAAAGATACACTGGGTAGGGAAGATTGATAATTTGGTATGGGTGGTGGTTTCTTCGGGATGAGATTCATTAGAAGGTTCGCAGGTGTAGCATAATAAATACTCTGGGTACTCTTGCTGCCTGCTTCAGGATTTTAACAGCTTTATTACTAGGGACAGATGGGACAATAGATTATCTGTCATGCATAACTTAGGGCAGTTGTGAGCATCAGATATGCAATGGAAACAGTACGTGGAATACTTGTATATACATGTTCTTCCAAAAAAAAATAAAAAATGCATGTACAGTACCTCTTCCCAGTTTTTATACAATTTAAAATGAGATTCCCATCACGTCCTTTCCTTTGAAAAACCATTTGTTTCCTCCTGATTTGTCCAAATCTTGGCTGGCAGGCCTCGTTCTCTAATCTTATAGGGTATTTGTCATTTTAGGTTCTCATCTTTTATTTTTCATGACATGTCTTGTCTTCTTCTTTTTCTTTTTCTTCTTCTTCTTTTATTATTATTTTAGCTCCTGTTTAAATGGCACTCACTGATAAAGGATTGCAAGATAACATACTTCTTGGATAAATCATATTAGACAACAAGGTTATATGCATATTATAATTATTGTATCAGCTCATCCAGCTGACTTCATGTACAAGTTCCGAATGCTGATATCATGAGATAAATTATGGCTTTAATAATGGAATATTTGAATGAATATAAAGTTTCAAACCTCTTTATTAAGTGTGTGTGTGTGTATCAAACCTCACCTCTTTCCTGTTCAGTGTAGGGTCTATTGACCACGAAATTTATGGCTTGAAAACTGTTCTTTTAAATCCTCACTTTTCATTTTTCCCTCTTCCTGATGTGAGGATTTATCTTTTGTAGGAATAAACGACCAGAGTTCACTGCATGGTTAGCAGAAGTAAAACAGGTATTCCACGTTGCACTGTCTTACTATCCCATGGCACCCAGAACATGTTTACAGTGAAGGATGCAAAGATGCAGACTTGATACTGTCCCAAATGTAGTCTTTTTTCATATATTCTGACATAAATTTCTGCACAATTTAGAATTAAAAATTCTCTTCATTTTATAATTAATGTCAATTAAGTGATGATTTCTGTGTTTGCAGCATTTTGCCATGCAATAAATTTAATTCTTAATATTGTGCATATAAGTGGTCTAAATTTTCATCAGTTCTAGGTTGTGCTAATGATTCGGAGAATGGTGACCAGATTATAATTGTTTGAATATTGTAATATCCATATAAGTAGTTTAAATTCTTTGTGTACCTCACATGTACATGTGTTTTTGCCCTCTTGTTTTTTTATCATGAAGTCCTTACTTGATCCCCCCCCCCCCCCCCTCTCTCGGGAAAAAATTGTTTGGATGGATATTGTTTTGACAGGTGAACCTGGAAAGTCTGCCTAACTGGGAAGAGAAGCAGATGTTTAAACAGTAAGTACATATAGTTGTGTTTTGCGTACACTTTACAGAAATCTTTCATGAGACATAACTAAGCTGTGTTCACTGTAGACAAGAATTATTTTATCTATGATTGTTTTCTTCTTTTCAGAGTTGATTTAAGACTATGTTATTTACAATTAAAATGTCTAATGGTTATCCCGTGTACAGATTCATGGAGGACCATAATACAGCCACCTTTCCTTCTAAAAAGTAAGACTCTGCACCATTAACTATATAGCTTCTGTTATTCATGTTGTTTTAAGAGGTCATAGTGGTTATCACTTCAAACAAGAAGATCAGACTAATTATTGTACACATGTATATGGTAGTAGTGGGCAGGGTTAATTATTATCTTTTTCTTGTAAAAATGTGTTTCTTTGGTCAACACCATTGAATATCCACA
This sequence comes from Liquidambar formosana, assembly GCA_039720395.1. Taxonomy (NCBI): domain Eukaryota; kingdom Viridiplantae; phylum Streptophyta; class Magnoliopsida; order Saxifragales; family Altingiaceae; genus Liquidambar; species Liquidambar formosana. The sequence goes on along the minus strand of CM077834.1, from coordinate 14,140,014 downwards.
TAGGTACATCTGTACATAAACTAGAACTGCTGCAACAAGGGACTTGACACCTTATTATCAAGGAACCCCTGCAAGGGTCACTCTTTTTATAGTAATGGAGTTTGGAGTGGATATTGGAAATCATCGGTTACACATGTGCTCTATGGTGATGTTATAATTTCTATTTCGGGAAACATTCTCTCTCCTTTTTGAGTTTTTTCTATTCATTTTGATTGCACAATTAGTACTATGCACACACATACATATGAAGTTAGATTCAATATGCTATGTTACAGGTAATAAAAAATTACTCTGATGTTTTTCTTGCAGATATTATGACCTTGATGCTTATCACAGGCACAAAATAGAAAAGGAAATGAAAAAGGGTTTCAAAAAACTACCAGAAACAGAACGCACTATATTTAATGATGAAGAACAACGTCGGTATGTTTCTAATGTGAATGCGGCACTATCTCACTTCTTATTATTATTATTATTATTTTTTGTTGCAATTTTCAATTATGATGAAGTATGAAGTAATCTGGCATCATAGTCTTGTTTCAATTTTCATCGACTAACGATGAAATGAGGGGATCTGACCATGGTTCTCAGGCCCTTGTTATGCTGATAATTGAAAAATCTCTTTTTAAAAGAAAGGCCTTAGGTCGGTAGGCTAGATAACCTTCTTTTGAAAACGATGGGACCAAATAAGCTTCTATTGAAAGAGATGGGCCTAATTGAATTGAGATGCCATGTATTAGCTTATTATTGAATATTTATGCCATAAAAACACACGTAATAATTAGACTGTTATGAAATAAAGAAAACAAATATTTTGGCCTATTAGCTCAAATTGCAGGAACATTGTACAAAGCCAAAAGGTAGTTAACTTTTTAATAGCCAAAATGGAACGAGAAGAAGATGGAAGAAGAGGACAAACCAATATTCTCAGCGAAAATCATCATTGGAAATCAAGTTTTTGAAAACCCTAGAAGTCTTCTTTGTTTTCTCATTTGTATCAGCCCGTGAGCGTTGTCCATGTAAAAGAATATTTAAAGTCATAAATGTTCAAAACAGAAAACTTGATATCCTGTATGTCAGAGCACCATAATACGGTAAGGGATAGGGTGATTATTTTTATACGGAGGCATAAATTTATAAATTCCAAAATTTTCATAAAGGCATGCCTTTTGTGCCTTGAGCCTCCACCAAAGGTGCACACGCTTAGAAGTGTGCATGATTAAAATCAGATTGCCTGGTGCAAAGAAATGTGCATGAGGTCAAAAAATGTCAATTTGGATCCTCATGTGAATTATTTAATTGAGTCAAGTTTTAGTATTAATATGAAGTGCGTGTCTGCTTCTGTAAACCTCCTTGTCTCCTCTCTGTTCTGTTGATAAAAAACTTCTGCCCTCATATTGTTTCCGTAGAATGCAACTTCAGCAGAATCCAAGTAAACTAGGAACTTTTTTCATCTGAGGTTTGGTGGTTTTCCATGAAATGCCATTACTGGTGGATTTCTATGAAATGCCTTTTGTTTCACTAAAATTTAAGGACATCCAAATTTCCTCAGTTCCACTGACTTGCATATTGACAATTGGAATTGCAGATACAAGATCCGGGTTCCTTGTTTCAATTAAATCCTAATAATCATTGCTGGTAAATTGATAAGAGTCATTTTGCAGTGAGCACAAATAATAATAATAAAGTTTTATTGTAAAACTCTACCAAGAAAAAGTTTAATGGGAACATTAAAGGAGATGTTAAATGCTGGCCATCGTCAGAGGAAACCATCTGGGTCTTTCTATAGTCATAATTTGGTTGTTGGAAATTGGCATGTCATTTGCTCCACTCTAGGATTTGAAAAAATTACATTTGCATATTTGCAATGGCCGAAACAAGTAGAAAGTATTTCAAATTTCAATTGTAAAAAATATGATCGATTTTCCAAACTGTTACAATTATTAGTTTGGTTAGTCAGTAGCCTAGTTCTATTTTTTCAGGCAAGAATTGCTGCGAGAACGTGAAAAGCAAAAGGAAGAACAGGTGGAAGCACTGAAGCTTTCTATGCAGAGTGGAATGGTGAGTTTATGTTCTACTACTCTTTTTATTAGAATTACATTTTCTTCCTAATCTATTAAACCAAAGGAGATATGGAGTGTCATAATCCATGATCTCATGTCAATTTCCAGGCACAAGCAATGAAAGAACAAGCTCAGCTCAGGGAAGAGATGGCTTACCAGTACAAGCTTGGCAACTTTGAGGTGAGGATAGCAACCTCAATGTGTCTCTGCAGAGTAATTGTCAATTACTGCTGAATTAGTAATGCATTACCCGATTTATTTCTGTAGGCCGCAGCTGCTATACAGAGAAGATTGGACCCAGATGTTCCTATGTAGAGAGGGGTCACTAAAATGAGGGAATTGGAACTGTTCGCCTACCATCTAGGTGCATACAGATTCTTACCGGTACCAAGCTTCCAAATAATTGCTACTCTTTTTGGACATGTTTCTACTCCTGAAAAAGTTCACTAGATCCATCTTATGTTACTCGGTTTATTTTGGGACTCAGTGTCTCCTCGTCTCATTTTTGTAGATCTATGAGTGTGTGTTGACTGTTTCTGTATTACGTTAATTATTATTTTTTGTGGTTCCTTTAATGCTCTAGTCACAGATATCGTTGCTGCGGTAACAATGAGCCCTGGGTGCTCACAGATTATGTTACCCTTGCAAAGGGAGTGAAAATCAATATGCGGGGTTTTATGATGGTCATCCCAAATGAGAAATGTTTAATCACATATTAGCTCATCGATATAATAAAAATGCCCTACTTTTAGTGATGTGGTGCAACATGTTAGAGGAATTCCAGATGAAACAAAGGACAAACACCACTGCACTTCATGTTGTCTGGGTTGTGTTGTAGATAGCATATAGCAAGTCAAAGTATCTGTATGTAATGTAGCCTCTATAGAAAATGCCTCTACCAGTAAGAGTTATGGTGACAAAAGTGAACTAGTGTCAGCACACCATCAGTTATGGATTCATTTTTCTTTGATGGCCCCATTTCAAGTGATGAGTATTCACCTTCAAACGCTATGTAGAACAGAATGGTACCATTCAAATTCAATACGACGTTCAAATGCATTGCTATTGAATTGACAGTCACTCATTATGGAATTGACAGTCATCGGCGCTCTTGATCAACCTAAGAATTTTCATTTGTAAAGGATGATGAATTAACTGTTTGGTTGTCCCTTTGGAGATTGAATCGCTTCATTATAATTCTACATAGCATTGAAGTCACAAAAATCCATCATCTTAAATGGGATCATGAAAAAGAAGTTTACATAATTAGTAAAAAATATAATGGTATAAAATCAATTTTAAGAAGTCATAACACGACGTTCTCAAATTTATACTTCCATATGTGATGATGGCAGCCATTCGCTTTAAGTGCCCCATATAAAATGACGGATTTGTTCACAAAAGCATATGCACAACACAATGGAAGTAGACTCCAAACAGGCTCTAATTCAATCATAAATAACATAGAATCATAAATTATGCAGGTAGGCGGATATAATTCAGAATAATATAGTTTGTTAAAGAGTTTGGCTTGTTTGTCTACGTTTCCTCCTTTGTCAACTAATATGGCTAGTGATTCAGAAAATAGAAGTAGCAACCTCGCAAAACCAGTGAAGAGATTTCAGTGGACACTGATTCAGCAAAGAGGCAACTTTTTTTTTTTCCTCCCTTTTTTTGCCTGTGATAAGGAAAAAAAAAGCTTCATTCCATAAAGAAAACAAATATTACAAGCCATACAATTCATGCTATATATTAACAACCTGCAAGCACACAGATAGCAGTACAGACCAACACCCACATGTCGACAATCTAGTAGACTACCTGTCAGCAGGCACAAACCAGTACCTAATTCCAACAAAATATAATCCCTACCAGCCAAAAAGGTAAGATCATGGGCTTCCTGCACAGATTGCCAAGACACCGTATAAGCATGAAATTAGATAATTGGTTAGCCCAAATTAAAGGATCCAACAAGGGTTAAGTGTCCCATTTCAGCTTCATTTGTCCCAGTCGTCCGGAGGAACAAATCATAGAATAAGTACATATACAAATATGTGAAATATGAAGAAGTGTAGCCCACAGCAATGCAGGAAAGCAACAACTTGAGCTACATGCAAGTTTAAAATCCTCACACCACTCACTAGAAGACGAGCCTATTTTCACATAAAGTTACATTAATAGATACACTGGAATCACTGCCTCTGACCATTTCTGTTAATTGTTGTTTTTTTAGCCTTCCTCTCGCAATTATAGCGCCTTGACTTGGGTCATATCACTTGGTTTGTGCTGTGCCCAATGTCTAAAATTTTCCACAGCCAGTCCCAAAGCCCCAATTAAAAAGAGAGAAAAGAGCCGCCCGGGGGAGTGTTGGGGGGCGGGGTTGTGATAGAAAACTACTAACCAAAAGCCCCTAAAACTCGTAACACTTTGTGAACATTACACCCCAGGCTGAACTACTTAAAAATTCATTGCCTTGTAAGCACAGCCCAAATTCTCCAACCTCACAAACCTAACAAAACTATTTTTGACTAGATCTTTTTGCTTTAAATGCATGTGAAATGTTTATACTCCGTTGCTATTTAGGGGCTGCACAGGTGCCATCAACACACTTTGAGTAAATCCTTATAAAAAATAGCAAAAATACGAGCAGCATTTGATAGTGCAATCACAGGAGTGTTATTGTGATTCAGTCTGACATAGACCAAGTGAACAGTGTCAAGAGTATCGGCAGTTTGTGGTGGCATTACTGAGACGGAAGAAGGTAGGCAATAAAAATAGCAAAAGCTGTGATGATCAGAAAAAGTTGTCTATTCTCCAATTCCAGGTAACTGACATCTTTGAAGGTTTGCATATCCTTTATGAGTTGCAATTTCATAATTATAGATGAGTGTCCCATGGCAGCTACCGAAGGAGATAATTTCATAATAATGAATTGACGTATAGCTTTTTCCAAATGGGAAAAGAAACAAAATTAAGGGAAGTAGGGCGAGAGATGAATTCATAACCATCATTGGTAAGAATAGAAATACAAGGCAAGAGATGTAGTCAGCTGGTATAAAGATGATTTTAGACATCATTTAAAAAGAGTTACATTGGATAAGTTACACACAAGTAAAAATTAGGGTTAATTACATTTTTGTACCTTCAACTTTAGGGGTAATTTCAATTTAGTCCACAAATTTCGAATTGTCTCAATTTAGTAACAACTTATAACTTTTTGTTGCAATGTGGTCCAGAAGCTGACGTCCATTAGGGTTTTTAACGGAAATGACATGTGCCGCGCACGTAATGCTTACGTGGAGCCTATGTGGCATCCACCTGCATTACAGTTTACTATAAGTTGTTATAGTCAAGTATAACATTTTAAGAAAAACCCAATTCTTACGACAACTAAACAAAATCAATATTTAGAATCTTATAATTTTTGTTTTGATTTTTAAAAAAATAAAAAATCACTTGTACTAAGTCTGTTCCGATGAGTTTATTGTTTCTCTTGAACACATTTTTTTTTTAAAAAAACTTATAGTCGACTATAACACAGGTGAATGCCAGGTGGATGCTACATAGGCTCCACGTAAGCATCATGTGCGCAGCACATGCCATTTCTATCAAAAACCCAAACAAACATCTGCCCTTGGACCACATTGCAACAAAAAGTTATAAGTTGTCACTAAGTTGAAATAATTCAAAGTTTGTGGACTAAATTGAAACTACCCCTAAAGTTGAAGGTACAAAAATATAATTAACCCTAAAAATTAAGAAGCGTACTAAAATTGAAAATTTTAAGCCTCACAATCCCTAAATTTGCAAACAATAGCATAATTGACTAAGTTATATAATGGTGGAACCAATTCTAATCAGCAAAATTATATATATCAAAAGACTTCTTTTCCATAAGAAAGCGCTCCCCAGTTAAACACCAAGCATTTACTGTTTGTACTGCTATAACATTCCCACTAAGGAGAAATAAGAAATAAACATAAAAACGTCTATTTGCATCAAGAAAATAGTAAACCAACTATAACTATGTTTTTCTTTTCCTTTTGGTAAAAGATGAGAACTTCATTAAAACTACAACTACTTCATATCCAATCAAAATCATGTCAAAGGAGTTGTAGCTTTTATATTGAACATATAAATAGATGTACAAACAAAATACGTTAGTCAATTTGACCAACTCATTCTTCTCCTCTCTAAACCATTCCACCAAATCATATTAATTTTCTAAATCTGTTCATGTCTTAATCATGCTTAATCACTCTTTCCTAGGGTTTCATAGGACGAGCCTTAACCCTCCATTCATCAAGTTTTTTCCTTATTGTATCCAATCTTGTTGAACAATTTAGCTAACCAAACTACACACTGTTGCATATACACTTTCAAGCCTCAATGCCAAATTAGATCCTAATGCAGCACCATGATGTGACTTTAAACACCTTACTTGAGTTCTGTCCCAAATTCCCACTAAATGAAAATCCCTACATGAAATTTGAGAACTAATCACCATCTTAACAGACTGGATTTAAAAATTTACAGTTACCTTAATGGCAGTCTCAACCGCAGGATAAGAACCACCAACACCAAGCATTCAGGTGCATAAATAATGCCAGGAAACTTATAAATATATATGATTAATTAAATTAGCAATAGAATGGTGACGGAATGCATAGATAATGCTATGAAACATATAAACATAATGAGTAATTAGCAATAGAATGGTGTTCTGAATCCTTGAAGGAAATGAAAAATTTTACATGGGAAATGCTTATAAATGCATATAAGCTTTGATCAATTACTAGTCATACACAAAACAATAACACCAAGAGAAATTATGAAAGGGTTTCCCAAAGAATTGTCAACGGTCACAAAACATCAGCAAGTTACACATTCACTCTCCTGATAAAGTAAATCCCAAAAGATAAAAGAAAACGGAGACGGTCCATACTGTTGACAAAAGAAATCTCAGTGAAATGCGACTTTACATGTCTCGGAGCCTCGTGAAAACATTGATATTTTCTCGAGAACAAGAGATTTTTCCTTCGAATCTGGACAACGGCAACTAACGTTTGCTGTCTTCAAGACTTTTGCATGCTTTAAAATATACCTTACCAACTTCAGCTCATTTGTCAAGCCATTAAATTGACTAATATTAACTGTTGTAAGGTGTAAGGAGAGACATTTAGGGACACGCCGTGGCTTCCTCCAGCATGCAAGTCGTCCTCCACCGTAACGATTATACTAATCACAACAGAAATGAAAGTTCATTAGCTTCAAGTTTTAAAAAAAAAAAAAATGTTAAAACCCAAATTATGCCTCTTGTCTCATCTAACCCCAAGGGAGAGAACTTCCAAATTATGTGAGCTCTCAAGAAACGTTGGCAGCAAATGCCAGTCACCGGTTATCTTCAAACTGGTCAAATTATGAAACATAGGTAGATCATAATCGGAAGCATATTTGAAAACCTGCACAGAGATGATGACAAATGTATTAGCCATAATAGAACAAGAAAGGGGCTTAAAACAGGGCCGCACCGAAGATTCTCCCAATAAATATCATAAAGAATATCAACATAGCGATGATAATTATTAAAGATGATCGCCTTACCTCTATTGTATCAACGGATAACGATAGAGACTTGACATTATAAAGCCCTCTGAGAAGCTCGAATGAATAATTACCCTTATACCCATCATCAAATTCCTCTACATCAAAATCAACATGTGCTTCAACTAAGGAGGACAGGTTTTCAATAGAAAAAGATTCACCAACTGAATCTCGGATGTTGAGGTATTCAAGAGCTGGGGCATTTATCTCAAGTTTAAATAAATTAAGTTCATAATGAGGCATAAAACAAACTATCGTTAAGTTCTTGAGAGCAGGAGCAGATATATTAAAGACTCCCACATTATCACCTCCAAATCCTGCTATAAACAAATCTTCAAGAACTGGGCAGCCAGAGAAGAACCTCCGAACAGAATCATCATTCACGTATTCGACAAACAGGAGATGAAGAAGCTTCAGATTCGGGAAATGAACAGAGGAAGGAACATTAACAACAATTCCACCACTCAGTTTCAAAACCCTAAGTGTCTTGCAAGTGAAAAGCCTTTCCGGCAACTCGACACATTCTTTACGAGACAGGATCAGTTCAAGCTCTTCAACGCCACGAACTATTGCGCAGCAAACCCACGAAAAGAAATGGTAAGAGTCGATATTCCTGTTGAAATCTAGGCGAAACTTTTTAATACACGAAGCCTTGTTGCGAAGAACCAAAACTCTGTGCACAAAAAGCGCGAAGCCCATATATCCCACTGGTTCGTCAAACTCGAAGTCAAGAGTAGGGACCCAAGTCCATAAGGATTTCCATCTCGTCGATAGAATGCTGGTGGCGACGACATTCTTCGTCGGAAGCAATGAAAGGATGTCGCAAAGAAGTGAGTCCGGCAAACTGCTGATCCTGTCGATGTTGCCGTTAGATTTCATTTCTACTTTGGAGAGTTTGTGGGTTTTGGAGCTTGAAGCTGTGGCAGAGGACTGTGTCATTTGTTGAGGTGAGTCGGCCATTGATAAGATTGTCTCAGAAGAATCGGATATTTCAATGGTGGAGAGGAGAGTGACGGTTTAGGTTAGGGTTAGGGTTCTGTCAGTGGTACATTTGGATGGAGTTGCAATTACAGGGGAAAAGAGAGAGGTTTTGCACTTACCAACACTAGAGGAGCTCAAAACTAAAACAGGGTCCTTCCATGAGCGCCCCCTCATCCCTCTTTCTATGAGGTTTCCCACCTTTTTCCTTGTTTTTTTTTTTTCGTGAACTCCCGCTTTTTTCTAAGCTATTTCATTTTGAAAATTAAAATTAATTTTTAGCCTGCTACAGTAAAAACAGGTCGAATTATCAAATACCTTTTGAGCATTTTTTCGTTTTTTGGTTTTTTTGGGCTCTATCTCTATCTCTCTCTTCCTTTGTGATCGAAGTTCAATTCCCCAATATCAGTTTATGTGACTTGGACAAATAGCTTGAGCTAGACTTTGAGCCACAAAATCTAGCTGAAGCTATTTTTTACTCGTGAAATAGCTCATGCATTGGAGTCCCCTTTTCTCCAACCCTTTCGGTTTTTTTTTTTTGGCTTGAGCTAAAATATTAATTTAGCATCTCAGTAAGAATTTCAGTAAAATAGTGAACCAGTCTGTTAGCATATCATCAGTTGTAGTAATGGATTCATTTTTATTTTTTTTTATGACCCAATTTCAAGTGGCGAATATTTTACCTTAGAATGCTATAAAGAACAGAATGGTACCGTTCAAATTCGACAGGATGTCCAAATGCAATCATATAAATTGATGGATTTGTTCTATAAAATTTTAATTGATGGTACAAGATCCATGAAATTACTTTAAAAAAATTCACTTCCATTTGCGATGATGACAAGTTGGCAACCATACTCTTGAAGTGCCCCCCCAATGTGTCTACAAAAGCATACTCATAATAAAATGAAACTAACCAATTTCCATGGATCATTCAAACAAGCTCTAAAATTCAATCATGAATAACATTAGAATAAAAAAAGACATAGGTTGGCAGATATAATTCAGAATGATATAATATTGTCAAACTCCAAGGAGTTCTTAAGAGTTTGGCTTGTTTGTCTACTGTCCACCTTTGCCAATTAATATGGTTAATGATTCAGAAATAGAAGTGGCAACCTAACAAAACCAGTGAATATTTCAGTGGAAACAGATTTAACAAAGAGGCAACCTTTTCTTTTCTTTTTCTTTCTTTTTTTTTTTTTTTTTGTTTTTTGAAAAAATAATTATTATGTGATAAGAAAAAAGAACTTCCTTCCAAACAGAAAAGGAAATAGTTACAGGCCATATAGTTGAGTCCATATACAAACTACTGGGTAGCACACAGAAAGCAGTACAGACTAACATCCACTAGTCCACAAGCTACTAAAAACTACCAGCCATAAGGCACAAAGCAGTACGTAACTCCAAAGAATCCTGGCGACTTGGCGAGCCAAGAAGCCAAGATGGGCTTCCTGCACAGATTGCTGAGACATCTATATTGTATAAGCATGCAATCAGTTAAACGATTGGCCAAAAAGAACATATCATCCAAAAAGGGTTTAGAGTCCATCTGAGCTTCATTTGGCCCTGCAATACAGAAGAACAAAATCATAGAATTAATACATGTAAAAATATGTGAATTATAATGATTAGTAGTCCACTGCAATATATGAAGGCAACACCTTGACTTGATGATTAATTGAATAAGAAAATTTTCCAAACCATCTTTCTTCTCTTTTCTCCCTCTATTCTTCTCCTCCTTCACCTTCTTTCTCTCTCTGTTCTTATCCTATTTTTCTTCTACGATCTACAACACGCAAATTTGAAATCCTCTCACAACCAGTCACTTAAAGTTACATTAATATATGCACTGTGGTAGCCTATTCTTTGGTGCCTTCAACTAACTTTGCATGACAGCTTGTAGGCCAACAGCATGAGAAAGAACAGTTTTGGTAAAGGCACTGTTAATGCAACTGAGTAATTTTTTATTAACACAGGTCAAGTGACAAAGCTTAGTTGCTTAAATGAACACCACCAGAAGAAAGAAAATGAAAAGGGGCTGCACAAGAGCCATCAACACATATTGAGTAGATCCTTATCAGAAATATCAGCAGCATTTGGTAATGCCATTGCAGGAGTGTTGGTGTGATCCAACTTAACATAGACCAAATGAACAATGTTCAGACTATCAGCAGTTTGGCATTACTAAGAAAAAAGCAGGTAAGCATTAGGAGATAAAGGTAGCAGAAGCTGTGATGAAAGATGAGGAGGAAGTGTAAGAAGAAAACAGAGAAAAATCTTAACAAATAGGAAAAGAACATGTTCTCTGATGCCAGGAAATAACAGATTTCTTTGAAGGTTTTTGTACCCTTTATGAGTTGGAATTTCATAATTATAGATGAGTCTCACAGAAACTACTGAAGGAGATAAATTCAGAACAATTACTTCAGGTATTGCCCTTTTCAGATGGGAAAAATAAACAAAATTAAGGGAACTATTCAAGGCAAGAGATGAATTCATTACCATCATTGGAAAGAACAGAAATACAAGGCAATTGATGTAGTCAGCTGGTACAAGGAGATGATTTTCTAAACTATTCCACCAAATAATATTAATTTTCTATATCGGTTCATGTCTTAATCATGCTTAATCATGCTATCCTGGAGTTTTAAAGGATCAACCCTAACCCTCCATTCATCAAGTATTTTCCTTGTTGTATACAATCTCATTGAACAATTTAGCTAACCAAACTACACATCATTGCAAATAAACTTTCAAGCCTCAATGCCAGATCAGATCCTAACGCAGCATCACGATGTGACTTTAAACACCTTACTTGAGTAATGTCCCACATTCCCACTAAATGAAAACCTCTACACAAAACATGAGAACTTATCACCATCTAAACAGGCTGGATTTAAAAATTAACAGTTACCTTAATGGAAGTCTCAACTGCAGGATAAGAACCACTAACACCAGGCATTCAGGATTTCAGGTGCATAGATAATGCTAGGAAACTTATAAACCTATATGATTAATTAGCAATAGAATGGTGTTGGGATGCATAGATATTGCTAGGAAACATATAAACATTTATGAGTAATTAGCAATAAAATGGTGTTCTGGATCCTGGAAGGACAGGGGAAATGCATTTAAGCTTTGATCAAATTACTAGTCATACACAAAAAAAGCACTATGAAAAGGTTCCACAAAGAAATGTCAATGGTCTCAAAAACATCAGCTAGCTCTACAATCATTCTCCTGATACAGTAAATCTCAAAAGAACTAAGAAAAGAAAATGAAAATGGTCCATACCGTTGACAAAAGAAATCTCAGTGAAATGCTACTTGACATGTCTCAGAGCCCCGTGAAAACATTGATATTTTCTTGAGAACAGAAGGTTTTGCCTTCGAACCTAGATGACAACAACTAATGTTTACTGTCTTCAAGACTTTTGCATTCTTTAAAATGTAGCTTACAAACTTGAGCTCATCTTCCAAGCCACTAAATCCACTAATATCAATGGTTGTAAGGTGTAAGGAGAGACATTTAGGGACATGCCGTGGCTGCCTCCAGCATGCATGTCCACTATGGTAAAAGCCGTACTGATCACAACAGAAATGAAAGTTATTTAGCTGCAAGTTAGAAAAGTTAAAACCCAAATTATGCTCCTTGTCTCATCTCACCTTCTTAAGGGAGAGAACTTCTAAATTATGTGAGCTCCCAAGAAAATTTGGCAGCAAATACCAGTCACCAGTTATCCTCAAATGGGTCAAATTATGAAACATAGGTAGGTCATAATTGGAAACATATTTAAAAATCTGCACAGAGAGATGATGACAAATGTATTAGCCATAATAGAACAAGAAAGGGGCTTAAAAAAGGGCCGTGCCGATGATTCTCCCAATAAATATCATAAAGAATATTAACATTAGGATGATAATTATTAAAGAAGATTTGCCTCACCTCTATTGTATCAACAGATAAAGATAGAGACTTGACATTATAAAGCCCTCTGAGAAGCTCGAATGAACAATTACCCTTACACTCACCATCAAGTTCCATTACACCAAAATTAACCTGTGCTTCAACTAAGAAGGATAGGTTTTCAATTGAAAAGGCTTCACCAACCGAATCTTGGATGAAGAGGTATTCAAGAGCTGGGCCATTTATCTCAAGTTTAAATAAATTAAGTTCATAATGAGGCTTCAAACAAAATATTGATAAATTCTTGAGAGCAGGAGAAGATATATTAAAGACTCCCACATTGTCACCTCCAAATCCAAATACAAACAGATCTTCAAGAACTGGGCAGCCAGAGAAGAGCTTGCGAACGGAATCATCATTCACGAACTCGACAAAACGGAGATGAAGAATCTTCAGATTTGGGAAATGAACAGAGGAAGGAACATCAACAACAATTCCACCACTCAGTTTCAAAACCCTAAGTGTCTTGCAAGTGAAAAGCCTTCCCGGCAACTCAACACATACTTTACGAGACAGGGTCAGTTCAAGCTCTTCAACGCCACGAGCTATTGCGCAGCAAACCCACGAGAAAAAATGGTACGAGTCGATATTCCTATTGAAATCCAGGCGAAACTTTTTAATACACGAAGCCTTGTTGCGAAGAACCAAAACTCTGTACACAAAAAGCGCGAAGCCCATATATCCCACTGGTTCGTCAAACTCGAAGTCAAGAGTAGGGACCCAAGTCCATAAGGATTTCCATCTCGTCGATAGAATGCTGGTGGCGACGACATTCTTCGTCGGAAGCAATGAAAGGATGTCGCAAAGGAGTGAGTCCGGCAAACTGCTGATCCTGTCGATGTTGCCGTTAGATTTCATTTCTTCTTTGGACAGTTTGTGGGTTTTGGAGCTTGAAGCTGAGGCAGAGGACTTTGTCATTTGTTGAGGTGAGTCGGCCATTGATAAGGTTGTCTCAGAAGGATCGGATGTTTCGATGGTGGAGAGGAGAGTGTGGGTTTAGGTTAGGGTTAGGGTTCTATCAGTAGCACATTTGGATGGAGCTGCAATTACAGGGGAAGAGAGGGGGGGATTGCACTTACCAACACTAGAGGAGCTCAAAACTAAGACAGGGTCCTACCATGAGGGCTCCCTCGTCCCTCTTTGACTCTTTCTATGAGGTCTCCCGCGTTTTTTATTTTATTTATTTTTTTTTTTTTGGTAAACTCCCGCTTTTTTCTAGGCTATATCATTTTGAAAGTAAAAATTAATTTTTTGCCCGCTATGGCAAAAACAGGTCGAATTATCAAATTTGCTGCAAAACATTGGAGCAAATTCTTCTCTTCTTTTTTTTTTCTTTTTTTTTTTTTTTTGGGGGGGGGGGGAGCTCTATCTCTATCTCTACCTCTCTGTCTTCCTCTGTGATCAAAGCTCAATTCCCCCATGTCACTTTTAGGTGACTTGGATAAATAGATTGAGCTAGACTTTGAGCCACAAAATGACATAGATTGGCAGATATAATTCAGAATGATATAATATTGTTAAACTCGGAGGAGTTTTTAAGAGTTTGGCTTGTTTTTCTACGTTCCACCATTGTCAATTAATATGGTAAATGATTCAGAAATAGAAGTGGCAACCTCACAAAACTAGTGAAGATTTCAGTGGAAACAGATTCAACAAAGAGGCAACCCTTTTTTTTTGAAAAAATAATTATTCTGTGATAAGAAAAAGGAGCTTCCTTCCAAAAAGAAAAGGAAATAGTTACAGGCCATACAGTTGACTCCCTATACAAACTACCGGGCAGCACACAGAAAGCAGTACAGACTAACACCACAAGTCCACAAGCTACTACAAACTACCAGCCAGAAGGCACAAAGCGGCATGTAACTCCAAAGAATCCTGGCGAGCCAAGAAGCCAAGATCACGGGCTTCCTGCACAGATTGCTGAGACACCTATATCGTATAAGCGTGCAATCAGTTAAACGGTTGGCCAAAAAGAACATATCATCCAAAAAGGGTTTAGAGTCCATCTGAGCTTCATTTGTCCCTGCAATACAGAAGAACAAAATCATAGAATTAGTACATGTAAAAATACGTGAATTATAATGATTAGTAGTCCACTGCAATAAATGAAGGCAACACCTTGACTTGATGATTAATTGAATAAGAAAATTTTCCAAACATCTTTCTTCTTCTTCTCTTTTCTCCCTCTACTCTTCTCCTCCTTCACCTTCTTTCTCTCTCTCTGTTCTTATCCTATTTCATGCAAATTTGAAATCCTCTCACACCCAGTCACTTAAAGATGAGCCTATTTTCACCTAAAGTTACATTAATATATGCACTATGGTAGCCTATTCCTTGGTGCCTTCAAATCAATTTGCATGAGCAGTTTGTAGCCAACAGCATGAGAAAAAACAGTTTTGGTAAAGGCACTGTTGATGCAACTGAGTAACTTTTGATCAACACAAGTCAAATGACAAAGCTTAGTTGCCATAATCAATACCACCAGAAGAAAGAAAATGAGAAGGGGCTGCACAAGAGCCATCAATACACTAGAGTAGATTCTTATCAGAAATATCAGTAGCATTTGATAGTGCCATTGCAGGAGTGTTGGTGTGATCCAACTTAACATAGACCAAGTGAACAATGTTCAGAATATCAGCAGTATAGCATTACTAAGAAGGAAGAAGGTAAGCATTAGGGGATAAAGGTAGCAGAAGCTGTGATGAAAGATAAGGAGGAAGTGTAAGAAGAAAACAGAGAAAAATCTTAACAAAGAGGAAAAGGTAAAGCATTTTGAAAGTTTGCATACCCTTTATGAGTTGCAATTTCATAATTATAGATGAGTGTCTCAGAGGCCCCAGCAAAAAAAAAAACAGATGAGTGTCTCAGAGAAGCTACTGAAGGAGATAATTTCAGAAAAATTACTTCAATTATTGCCTTCTCAAGATAGGAAAAATTAACAAAGTTAAGGAAACTATTCAAGGCAAGAGATGAATTCATTACCATCATTGGTAAGAATAGAAATACAAGGCAAGTGAAGTAGTCAGCTGGCATAAGGAGATGTGATTTTAGAGTTCATTTGAAATGAGTACACTGGATAGGTTAACACACAATTATATTTGAGCCTATTAAAGTTGAAAATTTTAAGCCACACAATCCCAAATTTGCAAACAGTAGCAGAATTGACTAAGTTATAAAGGTAACGGCAGAAGTGAGCAGAACCAATTCTTATCAGCATAATTATATAGTAATTCAAAAGACTTCTTTTCCATGCTGAACCACTCCCAATTGGACACCAAACATTTACTGTTCGTACTGCTATAACATTCCCACCTGGAAGAACTAAGAAATCA
The DNA here is from genome assembly GCA_039720395.1 of Liquidambar formosana. Classification (NCBI taxonomy): domain Eukaryota; kingdom Viridiplantae; phylum Streptophyta; class Magnoliopsida; order Saxifragales; family Altingiaceae; genus Liquidambar; species Liquidambar formosana. The sequence continues at coordinate 14,124,068 of CM077834.1, read as the reverse complement.
ACATAAAATGTTTTTTTGCATCAAGAAAATAGTAAACCAACTATAACTACTTTTTTTGTTTCCTTTTGGTGAAGATAAGAACTTCATTAAAACTACAACTACTTCATATCCAAACGAAAGCATGTCAAAGGAGTTGCAGCTTCTCTATTGAACATGTAAATATATGCACAAACAAAGTACGTAAGTCAATTTGACCAACTCATTCTTCTCCTCTCTGAACCATTCCATCAAATCATATTAATGTTCTAACTTGGTTCATGTCTTAGTCATGCTCAATCACTCTTTCCTAGAGTTTCACAGGATGAACCTTAATGACCAAGATAATTACTAATTATATATAAATTTCACCTTTGTTCTTATATATAGGAAACATGTTGCTTTTGCTCCATTCATCAATTATTTTCCCTATTGTATCCAATCTTGTGGAACAATTTAGCTCACCAAACAACTCATTGTTACAAATACACTTTCATGCCTCAATGCCAACACTATCAGATCCTAATGTAGAGCTTTCTTCTTGTCGTTTTCTTAACGACTAATTCATCATGATGTGGCTTTAAACACCTCACTTGAGTTCTGTCCCACATTCCCACTAAACAAAAATCCCTACAGAAATCTTGAGAACTCATCACCATCTTAACAGGCTGGATTTAAAAATTTAACAGTTACCTCAATGGCAGTCTCAACTGCAGGAAAAGAACCACCAACACCAAGCATTCAGGTGCATAGATAATGCTGAGAACATATCAACCTATATGACTGATTAGAGCAATAGAATGGTGTTGAAATGCAAAGATAATGCTATTAAGCATATACACATTTATGAGTAATTAGCAATAGAATTGTTATTCTGGATCCAGGAAGGAAATGGCAAATTTTACAGGGGAAATATATATAAGCTTTGATCAATTACTAGTCATACACAAAAATGCAACACCAAAAGAAACTATGAGCAGGTTCCCCAAAGACAATGTCCATGGTCACAAAAATCTCAGCAAGTTATGGAGTAAACCACAAATGAAATAAGAAAAGAAAAGAGAGACAGTCCATACCATTACGAAAAAAAATCTCAGTTAATTGTGACTTGACAGGTCTCAGAGCCTCGTGGAAACATCAATATTTTCTCGAGAAGACGAGCTTTTTCCTTTGAATTTCGATGACAACAAATACTCATTGTCTTTAAGACTTTTGCATTCTTTAGAATATATCTAACCAACTTCAGCTCACCTTTCAAGCCTTCAAATCGTTCAATATGAATTGTCATAAGGTGTGAAGAGAGGCATTTAGGCACACACTGTGGCCACCTACAGCATCCATGTCTATCACTGCGATAACAAGTCTGATCACAACAGAAATGAAACTTCATAACTGCAAGTTAGAAAAAGTAATAAACAAAATTAAGCTTCTTGTCTCATCTAACCTCCTCAAGGGAGAGAACTCTTAAATTATGTGAGTTCTCAAGAAAATTTGGCAGCAAATGCCAGGCACCAATTATCTTCAAACGGGTCAAATTGTGAAACATAGGCAGGTCATCATTAGAAACATATGGGAAAGTCTGCACGGGGAGATAAGCACAACGTATTACAGGATATAGAACAAGAAAAAAAAAAGGGGGGGTATAAAAGGGGGACAGACTGATAATTCTCACAAATATTTATATTAAAAAAGCATATTAACATAAAAATAATAGTTATAAAAGAAGATGGGCTTACCTCCATTTTCAAACTAAATAAGGTTAGAAACTTAACATTATAAAGCCCTCTAAGAAGCTCCAGTGCACATTTACTAGAGTACTCGTTGGGTTCCACTAAAAAAAATTGAAGCTCTGCTTCAACTAAGGAGGATAGGTTTTCAATCGGAAAGGCTCCACTGACCGAATTCACTATAATGCTGAGGTATTCAAGAGCCGGGACATTTATCTCAGGTCTTGATAAATTAAGTCCATCAAGACAGTGCGAACAAACTCTTTTTAATTTTAATTTCTTCAGAAAAGGAGCAGATATGATTCGCAGTTTATCACAATAAAATCCCCCTATAGACAAATTTTCGAGAACTGGGCAGCCAGATAAGAGCTTTGAAACGGAATCATCAATTGCATATTTGACACAACCGAGAAAGAGAATCTTGAGACTTGGCAAATGAACAGATGAAGGAACATTAAGAACAATTTCACCATACAGATTCAAAACCTTAAGTGTCTTGCAAGTGAAGAGGCTTTGCGGCAACTCAACACACTGCGTCAATTCAACAGGTTGGTCAAAAGGCATCATAATCAGGCGACTCAAGTCAAGCTCTTCAACGCCGCGAGTTACTGCGGCACAAACCCACGCATTAAAATGGAAAGAGTCGCTGGACTCAAGGTCAAGACTATTGACTGGACAAAACAGGCGAAACTTTTTAATACAGGAACCATTGTTGCGAAGAAACAAAGCTCTGCACACGAGATCAACAAAGCTCCTATATCCCACCCGATCTCCAACATTCAAGTAGACCAACTTGAACCCTGCCAAATATTCAAAGTCAAGAGTAGTTACCCAAGTCCATAAGTATCTCCATCGCGTCGATAAAATGCTGGTCACGGCGGCATTCTTTGTCTTAAGGAATGATAGGATGTGGCAAATAACTGAGTCCGGTAAATCGCTGATCCTGTCGATGTCGTCGTTAAAGTTCATTTCTTCGTTGGGGAGTTTGTGGAGTTTGGAGCTTGAAGCTGTGGCAGAGGACACGGTCATTAATTGAAGCGAGCCGGCCATTGATAAGGTGACTCAGAAGACTCGGATGATGGTGAAGAGAAGACTGAGGGTTAGGGTTAGGGTTCCATCAATGGCGCAAGAACAGAGGAAGAGATCAGGTCACACGGACAATTGGACAAACACTTAGAGCTCAAAACTGAGATAAATTGGGCCGCTTCACTGTAGCACCCATGGTTTTTGGATGTAATGTCGCCAGCACGGGCAGAGGGAGGTGGGGGTGGTCATATGACCCTTCTGACCCTTTTTCATTTTTTTCATTTTCTGTAGGGTGCTCACGCATCTGCTCGGCTTGCAAAAACCGCCCAATCCGACTCTATCCAAAAGCATTGGATGGATTCAACTGATGGAGTGGGTGGGTAATGGTTTAGGATTTTTTTTTTTTTTTTTTTTTTTGGCGGTTAGTGGGTGGTTCGCGGTTTTGAAAGAAAAAAACCGATTCAAACCCACCCGCCCGCATATTTTCATACTTATTAAATTATGCATGTTACATGTAATGGTGAATCATTGATTCTTGACTTTTATTTCTTTTTTAAGAATCAATATATGTTTTATAATTTTTATTTTACTGTTCGTGCTCTTTCTCTCTCTTTCTATTTCTATATATATATATAATATAATCAACATATGTCTTAAATTATTTATCATTTTGTCTTCTTTTTCTATTTGTGTTTTTAAGATATAAAATAGTATGACCAAATTAAGGTGAAAAAAAAAGAAAAAAAAAAGCCCAGCAAGATCCAACTAAAATCCCAACCCGTAAACCCACCCGCAACCCACCCATAACCCAATGTGTTACATGGGTCAAAACCGCCTGCTTATATGAGCGAAAGTAGATGCGAATTTAGTTCACCCGCCAAGACGTGAGTGGATGGCGGATGAACCCCAAACTCGCACCCACCCGACCCGTGACCACCCCTATTTTTTTGTATAAAGAATTTTGGGCATTTACAAATTTGACCCTTAATTTGCCCGTATAATTAATTAAACTTTATTTTTTACTCTACCAAAGTTAAAAATGAAATGTTTTCCCCCCCTCCCCACTTTTATTTTTAATTAGAAATGATTGCCGATGCCGAGTCTAATTGTATCTCTCATCTTAATAAGGATGTAGGGTTTAGAGATTTAGTTTGATTCTGTATAAGTATATGTATAGGTGTGTGTTCATTTATTGTTTAACAACAAAAAAAAAAAAAAAAAAAAGGTAAATGACGTTTTAATACCATGAACTTTACACCAAATGTCAATTTGGTCCATAAACTCATACATTGCACGATTTTAGGACAATTTTAAAATTTTTGATTCAATGTAGGCCAACGAGTAACGTCCGTCACTTAAGGTTAACGGAATAGCACGTGACCAACACGTGCGTGCTTAGTTGGCACACACGTGGCAGCAAATGATGCAAACAATGTCGTTTGAAGCCAAAAAAATTAAAACATAAATAAACAAATAAACAAAACAACAGAAAAAAGAAAAAAAAAAGGAAAAAGGGATGTTGTTCATCCTCGCCGGGTATCTCCTTCGTCGAAGAAGATGAAGGCCTCGCCGGAGAGGATGAAGGCCTCGCCGGCTATCTCTTTCGCCGAAAAAAAACGGAAGTAAAGAAGGGTGAAGAAAAATCTAGCACAAATCTAGCACCCCCAAAATTTTCTTTGCATTTTTTTCATCATCTCACAGCAAAACAAAAAATTCAAAAAATATAAATATAAATTATCATCTTTATCATCCCATACCCATTCAACCACTGTTTGTTTCCCCCCCCCCCCCAACCATCATCTTCAAAATCGCAAACCCCTTTACCCATTACCCACAATGCCACGTTGTTCCATATATTGTAGATCCGAGAGTTGTGGTGTAAATCTGGGAAGAGATGAGGATGAGGATGGCGATGGCGATGGGGACAACAATTGGTTCGCAGATGGGAGGCGTGGTGTAGATCTGGGAGGAGATGAGGACGAGGATGGCAACGAGGACCAGGGGAGTCAACGACAACGAAGCGGACGATGGCCATGGCTGCCTCTAAATAGAGCAGATGAAAAAAAAAAAAAAAAAACACAGAAAGAAAAGAAAGAGACGGCAAAGCCCCTTACCGACGACAAAGCCCCTTACCAGACCCATCCATTTTTCAGATCTGGTGTTGTTTCTCCAAACCCTCACCACGTTAGCCTCTCCATCTTCATGCCAGCTGATGAAGGTCGTGCCGCTGCAGCAACTTGCTTCCGTTTTTTCTTCATCCCATCCATTTTTCTTCACCCTTCTTTACTTCCGTGTTTTTCCGGTGAAGGAGATACCTGGCGAGGATGAACAACATCCCTTTTTCTTTTTTCTGTTGTTTTGTTTATTTCTTTATTTATGTTTTAATTTTTTTGGCTTCAAACGACATCGTTTGCATCATTTGTTGCCACGTGTGTGCCAACTAAGCACGTACGTGTTAGTCACATGCTATTCCGTTAACCTTAAGTGACGGACGTTACTAGTTGGCCTACATTGAATCAAAAATTTTAAAATTGTCCTAAAATCATGCAATGTATGAGTTTATGGACCAAATTGACATTTGGTGTAAAGTTCATGGTATTAAAACGTCATTTATCCAAAAAAAAAAAAAAAAAAATTTTTATAAATATTTATCATTAGTCTTGATTGTTCAAGATTAATTTCTTGGCTCTACCACATTTTGTGGGGATTGAAACGTGTACCACATGTTGTGCATATAGATCCTTACTTATTATACAGATCGAGCTTCCAAATAATTGCTGCTTTTTTCCGATTTGCCCCTACTCTTAGCTCGTCATTGTTTTAAAAATGAAAAATGGCCTACGTTCGAATGCGTCAAGAACTTGTTCAAATGCATAAAGAGTTCATTCGAATGCAGTACAAAGTACCGTTTGACCAACAGTATGGACCAAAGTCCATAGGTATGTCCATCTCCTCGATAAAATGCTGGTCGCGACGGCTTGCTTTGTCGAAAGGAATGAGAGAGGATGTGGCAAAGAAGTGAGTTTGGTAATCTGCTGATCCTGTTGATGTTTTTGTCAAATTTCGCTTCTTCGTTGGATGGTCTCTGGCGTTTGGAGCTTGAATCTGTGGCAGAGGACTCTGTTATCAATGGAGGTGAGTCGGCCATTGATAAGATGTCTCAAAACTCAGAAGACTCAGATGTTTCGAGATGGAGAGGAAAGTGAGGGTTTGGGTTAGAGTTCTGTCACATTAATTTGGATGGGGTAGCAATTACAGAGGAAGAGAAAGGGGGTTACACTTACCAACACTCGGAGCTCCAAAGTCAAAACTAAAACAGGCTCCTCCTACCATGAGGGCTCCCTCATCCCTGTTCCTAAATAATCTCCCTTTTTTTTCCTTTTTCTTTTTTTCTGATCGTACGGCTTCCCTTTCCCATGGGTGTGTTCTCTATCAGATCAGCATGGGAAGCGATACGAGAGCGAGACAGTCAAGAATAGAGATCATTTGTTTTTCCAATGTCATTACTCAGCCGCTGTGTGGAAGGAAGTTTTGCATAAATGCTGCATTGTACGCATGGGAAGATTCATGGTTATGTCTTTCACTCCTATAAAGTGGTCATTGACTGTACTGTGAATGATAATAGATTTACAACTTTGAGTTTTAACGGTATCTCTGATAATGCCAGGAATAGGACTCTTTGCGATAATCGGGGTATTTCATATAATAGCGTCGTTAGATGATTTTATGTTTTGGTTGCTCTCAGCTGTAAGGCTTTTAAATGCCTTCTCATAAACAGTTAAACACACCCCAATCAGCTTTTGAGTTTAGCTAATTGGGATGTGTTTGCTGAGATGTTGGCTTGTTTTCCTTTTGTTCTGTTCTAGTCTCTTGGCCTAATAGCTTGTATTGCCCAAAAAAACAAAAAAAAAAAAAAAAAACCCAGAACATTGATAGTGATTCAAAAATAGAAGTGGCAACTAGGTCTGGCAAATTGGACCCAAACCTACCAACCCATCCAAATCCACTCGTAATAAATGGGTTTGGATAATGATATATTGTTAAATGGGTTGTTATTGGGTTACCCAAATCCAACCCAATTATAATTGGGCGGTTTCGGGTTTACAAGCAAACTCATCAACCCCGTGTAGAAAAATAAGAAGCGAAGCAAAAAAAGGAAAGGGTGGCGTCAAAAAAGTATGCTTCCTCGATATTTTTGGTAAATAGACCAGATTGCCCTTAAAACAACTTTCCTTTGTATCCATCCAAAGCCGAATCAGACACTAGTGCTCATCTTGACCCCTTTAAGCAATCAACCCAACAGATCTTAGGTGCTCCTTTTCAAACCCCATCATTGGTAGTGCCCCTATCAGCATCAGCAAATGGTGAACTGGCTTCGAGTTCTTCATCGCAACAAACAAAGGTGGTCCGTCATTCAAAGAAGCGATCCAGAGCATCTTGACGAACACCCACTACTGTTCTTACCACCAACACATCAAATTTTAGGGCGATGGTGCAAGAATTCACAGGGATCCTGCACCGCCACTCTTCTCATCTAAACCCTTCTCGGACTCATCCTTATCTTGGAGCAGATTTGATCTTTTCAATATTGCCTCTGCCACAAGGTCCAATTTCTCATCTCAGTCTCTCCAAGGATTTCCTCCTCATCTGAAGTTCCGGCCAGATGCTTTCGAGGTTGGGTTTGTGTAATTAGACAATGCTAAACTTTCTGTTTGGTTGGTGAGAAAGTAAGGTGGAAAAGAGAAGAAAATTTTTGTTTTGCTCTCACATCCCTTCTCTTTGCTCCTCCTTTTCATTTCTCTCCGGTGAAGTGCCAGCGGCGGTCAAAACCCTTTCCCTTCTACGATATTTTCTGTCTTTTCTATCTTTTAAGGGCAATTTGATCCATTTAAAAAAATTGCCGTCATAATTGAGTTAGAAAAATGGGTTGGATTTAGATATAGGTTGGATCATAATTGGGTCGATAGTCCATTTATTTCACTGTCTGTTTTGTAACTTGTAAGCTAATGGAAATGGAAATAATTTTTAGGATATTAGAGAGAGAGAGGAAAAAAAAAAAACAAAACAAAACTAGGGCACAAAACGGGTCGGGTCAAGAAAATGGGTTGGGTAAAAAACGGGTTGGGTTTAGAGATGGGTTGGGTCATAATTGGGTCGGTTGTTCATTTGTTTCATTGTCTGTGTACATATTTTCGTAACTTGTAAGCTGATGGAATAACTCTATGGAGAGAATTTTTAGGATATTAGAGAGAGAGAGAGAGAGAGAGGGGGGGGGGAAAGCACAAAACGGATCGGGTCAAGAAAATGGTTCGGGTAAAGATCTAGGTTGGGTCATAATTGGGTCAGTTGTGGGTTGGTTTTAGGTATGCACAGTAATTGGGTTGGGCATAACCCAACCCATTAATGACACAAATTATACGACCCATTAATGATCCAACCCAACCCATTTATACCCAACCCAAACCCACCCAACCCGCCCATATTGCCAGGCCTAGTGGCAACCTTACAAAACCAGTGTATAAAGATTTCAGTGGACACTGATTCAGCAAAGAGGCAACAACCTTTTTTTTTTTTTTTAACAAAATAAATATTCTGTGATAAGAAAAAAGAGCTTCCTTCCATAAAGAGAAAGAAATAGTTACAGGCAATACAGTCGACTCTATATACAAACTACCCGGCAGCAAACAGAAAGCAGTGCAGGCTAACACCCACAAGCCCACAAGCTACTACAAACTACCTGCCAGAAGGCACAAAGCAGTACCTAACTCCAAAGAATCCTGGAGAGCCAAAAAGGCAAGATCATGGGCTTCCTACACAGATTTCCGGGACACCTGTATAGGCGTGTAATCAGCTAAACGGTTGGCCAAAAGGAACATATCATCCAACGAGGGTTTAGCGTCCATCTGAGCGTCATCTGTCCCTGCAATCCGGAAGAACAAAATCATAGAATCAGTACGTGTAAAAATATGTGAATTATGATGATTGGTAGTCCACTGCAATGCATGAAGGCGACAACTTGACTAGATGATCACTTAAATAAAAAATTCTCCCAAATCTCTTTCTTCTTCTCTTTCTTTTCTCCCTCTATTTATATTCTTCTCCTCCTCATTCTCTCTCTCTCTCTCTCTCTCTCTCTCTCTCTCTCTCTCTCTCTCTCCTTCCATTTCTCTTCTATGTACACCATGCAAATTTGAAATCCTCTCACAACCACTCACTTGAAGATGAGCCTATTTTCACCTATTAATATTTGCAACTGTGGTAGCCTATTCTTTGTTCTGCTTTGCTTTGTTTTTTAGCCTTCCTCTCACCATTTTGGTACCTTCGACTTGACTCGAGTCATATCTTCGCATAACCAGTTTCTAGGCCAACAGCATGAGAAAGAACTGTTTTGGCAAAGGCACTGCAAATGCAATTGAGTAACTTTTGATCAACACAAGTCAAATTACAAAGCTTAGTTGCCATAATCAATACCACCAGAAGAAGGAAAATGATAAGGGGCTGCACAAGAGCCATCAACGCACTTTGAGCATGATCCTTATCAGAAATATCAGCAGCATTTGATAATGCCAATGGATGAATATTGGTGTGATCCAACTTGACATTGACCACCAAGTGAACAATGTTCAGAATATAAAGAGGTTAGCATTACTAATAAGAAGGAAGAAGGCAGGCTTTTGGAGATAAAAATAGCAGAAGCCGTGATGAAAGATGAGGAGAAAGTGTAAAAATTAAAAATTAAAAATTAAAAAAAAAACAAAGAAAAATGTAAACAAACAGAAAAAGTCTTCTGCTCTCTGATACCAAGACCGACCAGATTTCCTTGAAGGTTTGCGTACCCTTTATGAGTTGCAATTTAATAATTATAGATGAGTATCTCACAAAAGCTACTGAAGGAGATAATTTCAGAATAATTACTTTGGGTACTGCCTTTTCCAGATGGGAAAAAGAAAAAAACATTAAGGGAAGCATTTAAAGCAAGAGATGACATTGAGACGGATATAACCATCCCAATGTAGTTTAGTTGAATGTTGAAAAGAGCAGAATTGCCACGGATATAACCATTCCAAAGGTGAATAATAATATTAAAATGAGCTTGGGATGGATATAACCGTCCCAATAACTTTGCCACGGTTGTCTTATTCCGTTCCAATTTTTTCTGCGATGGCAGCAATTGCAATAGAGCTTGGGACGGATATATCCATCCCAATATTGGCTTTAGGACCCTTCTCTATTAGTGATGGGGACGGATTTTATTTGTTGCAATTAGAGTCTTTTGTTGTAGTGAATTTGAATGCTATGCACGACAGATGGTACCATTCAGCAATTTAACCCATTCAGGACACCCAACATTCATCCCGTTCCAAGTCATCAAATTGGTCCATGGCATCATACCAAACTTATATCCATACATGTCCCAACATGAACACATCCATGCTTCTTTTCTTTTATTTTTTTTTTTTTCCTTTCGAACACAACTCTCTACATTCATAATTTCATATACATACATATATACAAAAGTTTACAAGAGTGTTACATGAGTGTGATCGTGACCAACCCTATGACGGGTTGTCTGCCAACGTGGTCTTTATACAAAACAACCAAGAGAAACACAGGAGGAATATTCGATACAAAAAATACGTGATGGCTCAGCTCCTACATGAGAGGCAAGATAGTCCGCAACAAAATTTCCCTCACGACAGCAAAAAGAAACCTTGGCATGTCGACAGTCATCCAAGAAACAGAGAATCTCTCAGCAAAACTCTGTGGAGTTGCATACTCGTCCTGTGCCTATGAATCATTTTAAAAGAGACTAAAGAATCAGTTTTCATGTCTTAAAAAATTCCAAATAACATTGAAAAAAATGTTCATAATATATCCGTCCATTGAAATCAATTGAAACAGTACTTAAAGAAATAAATATATATCCATACCGAACAACAAGGGGTCAGCTATATGAGTTGTTCTATGCTATTCAGTTTGATCAAAAATAGTATCTTGTATATCACATGAGGTTGAAAACAAAAGGGTTTACTTCCTCAAGTTGCACAAAAAATAAATAAGGAACACAAATGAAATTTGTGCACCATTTCAAGTCCTGATGAACTACTACATAGCTAACACCAATTCAGGTCAGAGCACACCTTGTGGTAGACAAACCATCATTACAGCATCACAAGAGAGAAACTACAATTTTCTGGTCTTCTCCTACCCAAAAAGGGGGACACTTGACAAATATCTATGTAGTGAGTTCCAACATCTCTTTTCATGACATTATTAACAAACAATTCATGCAGATTAGCACAATGGCAAGTGACATATAATGTGCAAGTGGCCAAAGTACAAAAATAAAACCATCCACAGTTTACGTGCACAAGGGAAGATTAACAGTTCTCTTATTCATTTCAAGGGATGGGAAGTAAAACAGCTGCTCATGAATTGTGTAGAGATGGTGAAACCGCAACAAATCAGAACATCAACTGGAAGGTGCTAAAGCTCTTCTTACAAAACTTTCATAAAATTCCCACTCAGTGTGAACTGAGAACTAGAAATTAACATAAAATGTCTCTTTGTGTCAAGAACACACTAAAGAAACTATAAATACTCTTTTCTTCTTTTGGTAAAAGATAAGAACTTATCTTAAAATTACAACAACTTCACACCCAAACGAAAGCATGCCAAAGGAATTGTGGCCTCTATATTGAACATAGAGATAAATGCACAAACAAAGCACGTAATTCAATTTGACCAATTGACAAGTCAAAACAACCAGTTGATTCACAATCTACAAATGGCTCACACAACCAGTTGCTGATTCCCAAATTAAAATATGACTCACTACGAAGCTGAAATCTTGATATGAGAATTTCTTTTAGAATAGTCTCAAATGTCCCCCACCGTCATCCTTGTCTGCCTAAGTTCTGATCCCTCCCCCTGCTCCCACCAGTCAACACTCAGTGAACAACAGAACCCTTTCCTCTTTACGGTTTCTTCACACCTTCCACATGGACGATTTCCTGCTCCAAACCCTTCCAAGACTACACACCACCATACATGTTAAAGTTGAATTACCTAAACAACCCAATCTAATTTCCTTCATATAGAATTACCACATTACTAAGTTTAGATCGTCATATTTTCATCCTGTAATCCTGTACAAATTAATTTTTAACTCTCCATAATCTTTGCTCCACTCAGATTAGCCATATGCAACTTGAGGTTCTCAAGGTCTTTCATTCTTAGACTTACAATACTCAATGAAGGCCCATATCTCAGGAAACAACTAGAGGCTGGATGAAAATATGATTAGAAAAGCTGTGAAGAAGTTATGAATAAACAATGGAACTAGCCAATTTCTATGGGACATCCAAACAGCCTCTCTAATTCAATTATAAATAACATAGAATCATAAATAATACAGGTTGGTGGATAAAATTCGGAATAATACAATCTTGTTAAATTCCAGGGGGTTTAAAAGAGTTTGGCTTGTTTGTCTACTTTTCCACCTTTGCCAATTAACATGGTTTAGTGATTTAGAAATCGAAGTGGCAACCTCACAAACCAGTGTAGAGATTTCAGTGATAAGAAAAAAAAGTTTCATTGCATAAAGAAAAGGAAATAGTTACAGGCCATACAGTTCACACTATATACAAACAACCTGGCAGCACAAACTAACACCATAAGTCCACAACCTACTACAAATTACCTGCCAGCAAGCACAAAGTAAGCACCTAATCCCAAAAAAGCCCCACCATCAGAAACAAAAAAAAAAAAAAGGAAAAAAAAGAAAAAAAGAAAAAGATCATGCTTCCTGCACACATTCTTCTCCTCTCTAAACCATTCCACCAAATCAGATTAATCTTTTAAATTGATTCAGATTTTCATTGTACGAAGATAATTAGTATAATTAAGAATTTCACTTTTGTTTTTCTATGTTGTTACTTTTCCTCCAGTGATCACATATTATTCTTACTGTATGCAATGTTGTTGAACAATTTAGCTAACCAAACTACAAATTGTGGCAAATACACTTCCAAGGCTTGATGCCAACACTGTCAGATCCAAATTAATGCAAGACTTTCTTGTTGTGGTTTTCTTAATGATAAATTCATCATAATGTGAAAATCCACTAAATGTAACCAAAGTACACATCAAATGCAGGACTTTCTCAATGCCAACACCTTACTTGAGTTTTGTCCCACGTTCCACTAGATGAAAATCCCTACAAGAAATAAGAATCTTAACCGGCTGGATCTAAAAATTAATAGATAGCTTCATTGCTGTCTCGACAGGAGGATAACAACCACCAACACCAAGCGTTAAGGTGCATAGATAATGCTTGGAAATATATAAACATATATGACTAATTAGCAAAGGAATGGTATTGGAATGCATAGATTATGCTAGGAAACATATAATCATATATGACTAATTAGCAAAAGAATGATATTCAAGCTTTGATCAATTACTAGTCAATAGTCATACAAAAGAAAGTAACACCCGAAAAGCAATTATGAAAAGGTTCCCCAAAGAAATGTCAATGGTCACAAAAACATGCTGCTTCTACATTCACTCTCCTAATAAAGTAAATCTCAAAAGAAATAACAAAAGAAAATTGAGATTGTCCATACCGTTGAAAACAAGAAATCTCAGTCAAATGTGACTTGACATGTCTCAGAGCCTTGGGAAAACATTGATATTTTCTTCAGAACAAGAGACTTTGCCATGAAATCTGGATGGCAACATCTAATCTTTACTGTCTCCAAGGCTTTTCCATTCTTTAAAACATATCTTACTAACTTCAGCTCATCTTTCAAGCCTTAAATTCTCTAATATAAATTTCCGTAAGGTGTAAAGAGAGACATTTAGGCACACCCTGTGGCTGCCTCCAGCATGCACGTCCATCACTGCCATTTGACCCCCCATAAACATACTGATAACAACAGAAATGAAAGTTCATAACTACTAGTTAGAAGAAGTTAAAACCAAATTAGTCCTTCTTGTCTCATCTAACCTTATCAAGATAAAGAACTTTCAGATTTTGCGAGCTTTCAAGAAAATTTAGCAGCAAATGCCAGTCACCTCGTATCTGCAATTCGGACAAATTATGAAACATAGGCAGGTCATAATTTGAAGCATATTTGAAAGTCTGCACAGCGAGATAAAGACAACGTACTAGAAATAATGGAACAAGAAGGGAAGATAGAACAAGGACCGATAATTCTGTCTCATGTACTTGGGCTAAGCCCCTTTTTGTTCATTAATACGTACTTTATAAATATATATATATATATATAGAAGAAGAAGATCGTCTTACCTTCATTGTATGACTAGATATATATAGGGACTTTACATTATAAAGCCCTCTCAGAAGCTCGACTGCACAATCAGCATAATACTTATCATGTTTCCTTGCTTCAATATTAACCGTTGCTTTAACTAAGGAGGATAAGTTTTCAATGGAAATGGCTTCACCAACCGAATCCCGGATGTAGAGGTATTCAAGAGAAGGGGCATTAATCCAAACTTCGTATGAAGTTCACGACAAAGCACATCTAATTTCTTCAAAGAAGGAGCAAAAACATTAACGACTCCCTTATTACCAAGATAAAATCCCGTAATAACAACTCTTCAAGAATTGGGCAGCCAGAGATGAGCTGCTGAAGGGAATCGCCGTTTGGATATAAGACATCATGGAGGCGGAGAAACTTGAGACTCGGAAAATCAACAGACGAAGGAGCATTAACAATAATTCTACGCCTCGGTTCCAAAACCGTAAGTGTGTTGCAAGTGAAAAGGCTTTGCGGCAACTCAAGAAGGTGTCCAGGGTCCATGGCCAGGACAAGCTCTTTAACTCCACGAGTTATTGCGGCACAAACCCAGGTACCAAAATGGAACGAGTCGCAATCCGCCTCACTAATCAGGCGAAACTTTTTGATACACGTTGAATTGCGAAGAACCAAAACTTTGTACACAATATGCACAAAGCTTATATTTACAGGGCCAAATCTCCAATCCTCGTCACCTACTTCCTCATCAAAGTCAATAGTAGGGACCAAAGTCCATAGGTGTTTCCATCTCGTCGATAGAATGCTGGTCGCGACTCGCGACGGCTTCCTTTGGCGAAACGAACGAGAGGATGTGGCAAAGAAGTGAGTCTGGTAATCCGCTGATCACGTCGATGTTGTCGTGAAATTTCGCTTCTTCGTTGGATGGTCTCTGGCGTTTGGAGCTTGAAGCTGTGGCAGAGGACTCTGTCATCAATTGAGGTGAATCGGTCATTGATAAGATGTCTCGGAAGAATCGGATGCTTCAAGGTGGAGATGAGGGTGAGGGTTAGGGTTCTTTCAGTGGCACATTTGGATGGAGTTGCAATTACAGGGGAAGAGAGAAGGCTCCCTCATCCCTCTCTTCTGTGAGGTCTCCTGTGTTCTTCAGTACAAGAAGCTACTATGAGGGATATCGTGGGATTTATTGATAATGAAGAGTGTCCACTTTAAATTGACATACACACGGACAATCAAGTTCGTATTTTAATTATGTGAGACATCAAAATCGTCACAGAGAGATCAATTAGCTCTTCGTTCTAATAAGAATCCAAGCCTATGCTAGAATGAAGGTGGGAATAGAATCACCGTTCTATTCTCATCATATCTTGGAGTGTTTGGTTGCCCTTGAAGAAAAAACATATTCATTCCATTTTAAAGTCTATTCCTTCCTATAAAGAAAAAAGTCATTCCTTCCCTCAAACTAAAGAATGGCCATTCCCATGCCTCTTGGAATGAAGTGAAATTTGGTCTGCTTGGGAAGGGTGGGGAGTGGGAGAATAAATGTGATTGGGGCCTTATTTATTTATTTATTTATTTTTGTCGTGGTGTTGGTGGGTAAGGGAGCTAAATATTCCTTTTAAAAGAGAAATGATTTCTTAATCACATAAATTAATTATTTATGCTTTGGGGATAGATTGGGGGATTCTTTTGTTCAATTTTTGGATTCTCTTAGGTTCTATTTGGTTTGTGGAATTTATCAAGGAAAAAAATAAAATATAAGAAATTCTACTTTTTTTTATTTGGTTGCAATGGAAAATTGGAAGAAAAAGAAGAATTGAAATAATTTTAATTTGATATGATTTTATCTTTTCTTTTCATTTTCTTTCCTCCTCATTTTTTTTCCCTTCCTCTTTTTTTGTTCTTTGGTAGAATCCATGAACCAAATAGAAGGTTAAACTCTATAACAGAGCTTTTTTTTTGTCCTTTTGCATGTATACGAGTCGTGTAGATGAGCTATGGTTGATAACAAATGTACATGGGCTATGCCTTTTGTGATTATAAATACAAATTTACTTCATTAAAAATAAAAAATAAAAAATAAAATCAACAAAGCCTTTGTCCCAATTTTTGGATTCTCTTGAGCTCTAAGACGGAGCTTTCTCTTGATTGCTTTAGAAAGCTTAGTGAACTCCACCTCTGTCTTTCCCCTAATTCACATTAGAGTTTCTTCTGGCTTAGTGGACTTATCATGCTAGATGAGACATGTAGGGGTCTCACTAATAGCCAAGGAGGCTAGAAATAACATGGTAGTAGGAAACCCACCATGGCAAAAGTGAGCCTTATGTAGTTCATTAGAAGCCTGCCAATAAAGTACCAGCTGGCATAAATTTGGAACTAAAATAATTTATCAACCTTTCCTCGATCGTGATTCTTTTAAGGTTGCAGTATGAATCCGACTTCCACCCCTAGAATAATCTAACAATAAGAACTGGTTTTAAAAAAGGGGGCCTCTATTGGCACCCAAAGACTTGCTTTTCATCCCCCACTTATTTTACATTTTATGGTTTTAGAAAAAATATAGGAGCTTTTCATAAAAACTGATCGTGTATTTTATTAGAAAACATCATTTTGAACAACTTTTTAAAAAAATGTTTTTCCAAAATCTATCGATTAAGTAGACATTTTTGCCATTTATAGTATTTGTTTCATAAATGACTAAAAAGTCCACTTAAACGATAGATTTTGAAAAAATTTTCTTCCAAAAAGTTGTTTAAAATGACGTTTTCTAATAGATAGTGTAATCAATTTTTATGAAAACCTCATATATTTTTCATAAAATCTTAAATTATAAAATAAGTGGGGGATGAAGAGCAAGTCTTTGAGTGCCAATAGAAGCCTTCTTAAAAAAAGAGTAATGAAAAAAAAAAAGAAAAAAAAAGTAAGTTGGAGAAATTACTTTTTGGTAATCACTTCCCAACTTAATACCAAACAAAGAAAATTAGTAGTCCTTTTAAATCACATGACAATACCAAATCAAAATTTACAAATCATTAATATGACCTACGAAATAAGAATTTCTTTTAAAGCAAATTGAATATAGTATTAAACCATCAAGATCCCATTATAAAAATTGTCAAAAACTTGAAGGAATAAACACCAATCTGTCCATTGAAATTGATCAGATTAATAATTTTTGTTTCTTGATAGAAAATTACAGGTGTCCTAACAGTAAGTGAGCACACATGCTCACGTGCAGAGACAATGAGAAGCACACCATTGCCACCAAGTGGAATACAAAGCTAGAACCTTCTATACTAAAGAGTTGAGGACCCTATGAAAAAAAAAATTCAAAGATAGGGAAAATAATTCTCTGTTGTTGCATGTTTAATAAATAGCTGTTTTCCTTGCAGAATGGCCCTTTTTTTTGCCCGTAAAATTTAAAAAATTCTTACCAATCGTACTATAACACATGACAATAAGAAGGATTCAACAATGAGAACTGGTTTCCTCCCCCAAACAGTTGCTCAGCATGAATACTAGAAAATGAAATACAATAATTGAGAGATGTAATGAAGAAATAAAGAGTAGAATCCACTGATTACTATAGTCGCAGAAATTGTTTTCCTTGGCTAGCTTCTGTTTTCTTTACAAAGACTGCTAGAGACAATTTAACCAAAAATCAATCCATGCTAGGGACTCCTCTTACAACTGTGAGAGGTAGCTATTCCAAGAATATGGGGGCCATGCTCATCATGACATAAACTTCATAGCATTCAATCCTAGATAAATAAGCTGGTTGCATCTTAATTATTAAGCATATCCATTTATAGATATATTTAATTTAATTCTTCAGGTTGCAATCTCAATATTGCCTCCTACGAATTTTATTTATCTTTTTTAATCTCTTAAATTTAAATGATTTTCTAATGTTACTTGTGGTGCACGTACTTTGCACATGTCATTGTGCACATGCTTTGCACATGTCATTGTGCACATGCTTTGCACATGGACATTATGCACGTGTTTTATTTTTTTGGGCTAAACACACATAAGAAACACACACACACACATACACAACACACAAATGAGGAAGCCCACATATGTAACATTGATCAAAAGAAAACTTAAGAGCCTATAAAGTTGACCTACACTTAACTTCCAAAAGGGCCTATTTCTTGAAGGAGAGGCGAAACCTCATAAACTCTTAAAACAAACCTTGACTAGTCGATGTAGGACCTTACACCTCCAAAGGATATATTTTTTTGCTAACCACACATAGGAAATACATACACACACAACACATAAATGAGAAAGCTCACATATGTAATATAGACCAAAGGAAAGCCCAAGAGCTGCACGTGTTATATGTATACATCTTAAGAGACATAAAGAATTCAATTTTTTAAACATCTCTATGTCATGATATGACGGTGTGGTGACTTTACACAACTATTTCTACTCATTTCTTAGATATATGGAAAACCACGTGAAAGTAGGGATTTTATCCCTTGGAAAAAAGGAAAAAAAAAAAACCCTTGACTAGTGAAACCATCACTATCCAATGTCGTGCACCTATACAAAGACACCAAAAACACCATGAGAAACTGGTGCTCCTTTTGCTCAAGTCTTGAATGTGGCAACAACATTTCACAGTACATACCTCTGTCAACAGTGAGAGCAATGTGCTATATATGCATTGAATTTATTTTTCTTAATTAATAGAGAATGCCTAATGTCTATCCTCACCACATAGAGAACTATATTTAACCATTTTAGGTGAGATGAATATGTAGCTCTATGATGAATTAATTCTCCCATGAGTAATTATGGCTTCTAAAACCAATATAATATGTAACGAGATACTAAAGCATAAAAAATGAAGCCGCACATGCTACAAGGTTTAACATTCTCCAACCAATCAGATTTGAGATGAAAAGTAATATGAATGTAAATAGTATACTAAAACAACGAATAATGGCAGGCATCAAGTATGCCACATGCGATGTGTAATTGAAGGATTGAAAAGGAGGTGGCCCATAATTTACAAAAACATTAATTCTCCAAAAGTGGCTGGAGCACTTGTGCCATGGTGCTTATTGCCAACGACGGGAGACTAAGAGGCTTTGATATTTCTTCAACTGGATTGTTAACTTGCAATTGGTTGATCTTGATCGATTTAGAAAGCTTAGTGAACTCCACCTCTATCTCTATACCCCTAATACTCATTAGAATTTCATTTGGTTTAATCGACTTATCATGCTAGATAAGTGGATGAGGCATGTAGGGGTCTCACTAACCACCAAGTAGGCCATAAATACCATTGCATTAGGAACCTTCATAATGCCAAAGGAGAGCCTCCAACACCACCAATGAGAACACGATGCAATGTAGTTCATTAATATAAGTGGCAATAAAGTCCCAGCATAAATTTGGAGCTGAAATAATTTATCAAGCTACAACAAAAGAAATTTTTAAAAGGGTTCCCCAAAGAAATGTCAATGGTCATAAAAAACATTGCGAGTTCTGCTTTTGCACTCTCA
This sequence comes from Liquidambar formosana, assembly GCA_039720395.1. Taxonomy (NCBI): domain Eukaryota; kingdom Viridiplantae; phylum Streptophyta; class Magnoliopsida; order Saxifragales; family Altingiaceae; genus Liquidambar; species Liquidambar formosana. Next base: position 14,104,532 of record CM077834.1, on the reverse strand, counting down.
TAATAAATTAAACCTCAAAATAAATAAGAAAATAAAAACAAGATAGCCCATACCGTTGAGAAAGAAATTTCAGTAAAATGTGACTTGGCATGTCTTAGAGTCTCATGAAGACATTGAAATTTTCGTAAGAAGACGTGAATACAAATTTTCTCAAGAAGACGAGGTTTTTCATTCGACGTTTTATAGTCACAACTAATGTTTAGTGTCTTCAATACTTTTCCATTCATTAAAATATATCATACCAACTTCAGCTCACCTTTCAAGCCTTCGAAAGGACTAAAATTAAACGTTGTAAGGTGTAAGGAGAGACATTTCGGCACAAGCTGTGGCGTCCTCCAGCATCTATGTCCACTCCTGTAAAACCAATTCTGATCACAAGAGAAATGGAAGTTTATAAACTACAAGTCAAAAAAAAAAAAAAAAAAGAAGTGGAATTAACCAAAATTACCCTTCTTGTCTAATCTAACCTCCTTAAGGGAAAGAACTTCTAGATTATGCGAGCTTTCAAGAAGAATTGGCAGCAAATTCCAGTCACTGTGACCAAAGTGAAAGATTTTTCTTGTATGAAGCGGAAGCAAAATATAAATTTCAAAACAATTTTGAATGAGAAAAACCATAAACCCTTGATCACCTTCATGGTCTATGCATGATGTATAAACCCTAAACTATCAAGAGGGTTTAGGGATACTTACATATGGTCCTTAAGACGCAAAATGATCAAGCTCCAAACGTATGAAGCCTCCAAGAGTATCCACACCAAGCTTTAGCACTCAAGGGATTTTCTCTCTACTTTCTTTCAAATCTCAACTATGGAAAAGTCTCTAAAATGAAAAGAACGTACGTAGAGATAAAATATAGGGCTGCCAACCAACCTTATCAAATATATTTGAGAAGATATGTGCTAGCATATCTTTATCTCATATTCAAAATATTGGCCAGCCATGTGGGAAATTATCCCTTTAAATTTGTTATACAATTATTTAATAATTGTACTTTTAACCCTATCAATAACATTTATTACATAGGTTGTCAAATTAAATTTTAATTTTAATTTGATATTTGCCAATTTTATAAATCCTTAAATGCCCTTAAGCTTATAGGTGTGTGACTTCTTGGGTTCACGCCCATCTAGTAGTAGGATTGGGCATTCATAATACCCTAATGGAACACCTTCCATCTAATTGGGTTCAATTGGACTCTTTCCAATTCCTTGAAAAACATTAATGTTATCCAGCTATTAGTCATGAGGGACATCTAGCAATATATCATGACGCAACCTAGATAGAATGAAAGGTATATATATATACAGTGAACCCTTCAGCTACAGTTAAATGCCATTCAATCCCTCTACCAACTAATGCCCCAATTAAGTTAATAGGGTATGGAAGCCAGTCAAACCCCTAACTCAATCCTATGAATCATCTTGATATCTACTAATGATGGCGCACTTAAGAAAACCCTTTCTCAAGTCGCCCTTGCTTTGGTCAAAGACTTAATGAGTCATATCCAAGAAGATAGCATAGGGCATTCCTTCTCTTTAATGAGAATGATAGATTCCTTATTGTACACTCACATACCTCCATATATGACTTACTATAGCCAATGAATACATTTGTAAATTAATGGTTAGAACTCACACTCTGTATCATTAAACCCTAACAACCCGTACACAAGATATCAATAGTGCCTTAGGTCAAAGGACATCACTATAACTAGGAGATATTATTTGACATGTAGTAAAACTCCATATAGCATACTCTAATGTTGGTCAAGTTTAGTGAACTTGTTCTCTAACAAGCACCCACAGGTTTGCTTTAGTGTCTTTACACAAATGGTTCGAGACTAGCCATCCTCCTCATCGAGCAAACATAACCTGTGCTAACTTAATTTGGTTCATCAATGCCCAGTTGATAACCTACAACTAGGAACCTTTTAGAATTAATGTATAGAGAAAAACGAGTCTCTTATCTCAACTCTTTAAGCTATCATTCCCTCTACAATTATCCTATGGACTCATCATGCAAACCTAAATAAGCATGATAATAAAACTTGCCCTTTTATTGATTAACAGTAATAAATGAAATAAACATCGTTCATATATCCCAAAAAATTACATCAAATGATTGGATTTTGGGCACCTATCTAACAATCTCCCACTTGCACTAAAGCCAATCTATCTGGTATCTCATACCCATTTTCTCAAGATGTTTATCTAACACTTGTTGTGTCAATGCCTTAGTTAGTGGGTCTGCAGTGTTCTCTGCAGATGCATGCTATCTTCTAAATGTAGACATCACCTCTACCAATAATCTCTCTAATTAAGCTGGTTGCATCTTAATTATTAAGCATATCCATTTATAGATATATTTAATTTAATTCTTCAGGTTGCAATCTCAATATTGCCTCCTACGAATTTTATTTATCTTTTTTAATCTCTTAAATTTAAATAATTTTCTGTTACTTGTGATGCATGTGCTTTGCACATGTCATTGTGCATGTGCTTTGCACATGAATGTTGTGCATGTGTTTTTTATTTATTTATTATTATTTTTTTTTTGACTAAACACACATAAGAAACACACACACACACAACACACAAATGAGGAAGCCACATATGTAACATGGATCAAAGAAAGCCCAAGAGCCTATAGAGTTAACCTACACTTAACCTCCAAAAGGCCTATCTCTTGAAGGAGAGGTGGAACCTTATAAACTCTTTAGACAAACCTTCACTAGTCAATGTAGGACCGGCCTTACACTTCCAAAGTATGGTTTCAAAACCCAGACCGAACCAGCCGGTTGAACCATCGCCCAGTTGAGTTAATGGGTTGGTTATTCCTCAAAACCCTTTCAAGAGAAAAATCGTAAGATTTAATGAAATTCGTTTGAACTGGCGGTTGAACCAGTAGCCCAGTTAAACCGTTACTGGTTTAGAGGAACCGGCCGGTTTTTGCACTTCGTTTGAAAGCCCCAAATTCCACTTCTCTCTCAGCATGTCTGTGTGTTTCGCAGAGATTTCAACAATAAATCTGAGAATATAGCTTCCTCATCTTCTCTATTATTCAAGTAGTAGATGTCTCTCTTTTCTCTCTTCTATATATATTTTCTCTCAATCGACATCAATGGTGAAGGCAGGCTATGTGGTGATGCTCTCTGTCTTCTTTTTCTTAGTCTTCGTGAGTTGTATATGCTTCTTCACCACCACTTAAGATATTGTTCTTCTTTTTGCTTGCAAGCTGTGCTGGGGTTGTGACTTGACAGTGGTCTCAAGCTCTGTGGTCTGTGTGTATACATCAAGCATTTGGGTGTGAGAGGGCCGTGTGGAGTACATTGGATGCAGAGTATGTCTCTATATCTATGCAACTCCATTGATATTTGTAATTCTTTATAATTTTTTATTCAATCTGTGTGGGTGAGTGTCTGTGTGTAAGGTATATGACTATATGAGTGAGCTCCAGTTCACTAACATTTAGTTTTATATATATTTAATCAATCTATGTAGGTGGGACCGTGGGACTATGGGAGGATCAATATAGTGTACAATTTATGTGAAATTCCATAATACAATTTATTAATATATATGAAGATTTTATATAATATGGGTTATTAAACTTCATATTTATGTATCATTTTTTCAATTATTTATAATTATTAATAATTAACATATTATGACGTCATGGCTCAATGCCGGTTTGACCAAACGGTTAAAGCGATGACCTTTAACCCGATAATTTTTCTAGTTTGATGCATGGTGTGGGTTTTAAAACATTGCTCCAAAGGATATATTTTTTTGCTAAACACACATAAAAAACACACACACACACACAATACATAAATGAGAAAGCCCACATATGTAACATAAACCAAAAAAAAATCTAAAAGCTGCACGTGTTATATATATACATCTTAAGAGACATAAAGAGTTCAATTTTTTAAACATCACTATGTCATGATATGACGGTGTGGTGACTTTACACAACTATTTTAACTCATTTCTTAGATATAGGGAAAAAGCACGTGAAAGTCGGGATTTTATCCCTTGAAAAACAAAAAAAAAAAAAACCCCTTGAATGGTGAAACCATCACTATCCAATGTCGGGCACCTATACAAGGACACCAAAATTAACACCATGAGAAACTGGTGCTCCTTTTGCTCAAGTCTTGAATGTGGCAACAACATTCGACAATACATACCTCTGTCAACAGTGAGAGCAATGTGCTATATATGCATTGAATTTATTTTTCTTAATTAATAGAGAATGCCTAATGTCTATCCTCACCACATAGAGAACTATATTTAACCATTTTAGGTGAGATGAAAATGTAGCTCTATGACGAATTCTCCCATGAGTAACTATGGCTAGGGGTGTTAATGGTTCGGTTTGGTTCGGTTTTAGGGGAGATTTCAAACCAAACCATTATGCTTCGGTTTTGTTCCTCCCAAACCAAAACCAAACCATACTATAAAAAAACCAAACCAAACCAAACCATTATATTTCGGTTTGGTTCGGTTCGGTTTCGGTTTTAACCTATCAAGTAACAACAAATAATTGAAAATGAAAAAAATGGCATGCCAAACTCCAAATAAAAACATTTTTATTAAAAGAATTACATTAGCAACTAAAAAAAACAAACATTGTATCAAAATAGAAACATATTGACATATATCAATATGTCAATATCACACACAACATAAATACACACAACATTAATAGCTAGTTTAATCCATGCCAATTCTAAAAAGGGAAAACAATAATAAGAAACTTAAAATCAACAAAAACAAGCCCATTACCTATTTTACCCTTATTAGAATTGGGAATTTACAAATTTTAAGTTTATATATATATATATATATATATATATATATATATATATATATTATATATTATATATTTTTTGGTTTTTTCGGTTTTTTGGTTTGGTTCGGTTTTTTAAAACTGAAAACCAAAACCAAACCAATTGAGTTCGGTTTTCTAAAATTAAAACCGTAACCAAACCTAATGACAAAAAAACCAAACCAAACCGCTCGGTTCGGTTTGGTTCTCGGTTTTAACCAAAACCATTAACACCCCTAAGTCTATGGCTTCTAAAACCAATGTAATATGTAATGAGATACTAGGGCATAAAAAATGAAGCCGCACATGCCACCAGGTTTAACAATCTCCAACCAATCAGTATAGATTTGAGATGAAAGGTAATATGAATGTAAATAGCATACTAAAACAATGAATAATGACAGGCATCAAGAATGCCACATGCGATGTGTAATTGAAGGATTGAAAAAGAAGTGGCCCATAATTTACAAAAACATTAATTCTCCAAAAGTGGCTGGAGCACATGTGCCATGATGCTTATTGCCAACGACGGGAGACTAAGAGGCTTTGATATTTTTTCAACTGGATTGTTAACTTGGTTGATCTTGATCGATTTAGAAAGCTTAGTGAACTCCAACTCTATGTCTATCCCCCTAATACTCATTAGAATTTCATTTGGTTTAATCGACTTATCATGCTAGATAAGTGGATGAGGCATGTAGGGTCTCACTAACGACCAAGTAGGCCATAAATACCGTTGCATTAGGGACCTTCATAATGCCAAAGGAGAGCCTCCAACACCACCAATGAAAACACGATGCAATGTAGTTCATTAATATAAGTGGCAATAAAGTCCCAGCATAAATTTGGAGCTGAAATAATTTATCAAGCTACAACAAAAGAAATTATGAAAAGGGTTCCCCAAAGATATTTCAATGGTCATAAAAAACATTGCAAGTTCTGCTTTTACTCTCTCCTAATAAAGTAAACCTCAAAATAAATAAGAAAATAAAAACAAAGATAGCCCATACCGTTGAGAAAGAAATCTCAGTAAAATGTGACTTGACATGTCTTAGAGTCTCGTGAAGACATTGAAATTTTCGTAAGACGTGAATACATTGAAATTTTCTCAAGAAGACGAGGTTTTTCCTTCAACGTTGTATAGTCGCAACTAATGTTTAGTGTCTTCAATACTTTTCCATTCATTAAAATATATCTTACCAACTTCAGCTCACCTTTCAAGCCTTCAAAAGGACTAAAATTAAACGTTGTAAGGCGTAAGGAGAGACATTTCGGCACAAGCTGTGGCGTCCTCCAGCATCTATGTCCACTACTGTAAAAACCATTCTGATCACAAGAGAAATGGAAGTTCATAAACTACAAGTCAAAAAAAAAAAAAAAAAAAAAGTGGAATTAACCAAAATTACCCTTCTTGTCTAATCTAACCTCCTTAAGGGAAAGAACTTCTAGATTATGCGAGCTTTCAAGAAGAATTGGCTGTGACTAAAGCCCATCTCCAAATGTGTCAAATTATGAAACACAGGCATGCCGCCATGGGAAACACATTTGAGAGTCTGCACACAGAGATAATTACAGTGAATTACGGACAAATGAGCAAGTGAGAGTAATGAAAGGGGGACAGACCACAGACCGATTGATAAATACAAAAGAAGATCGCCTTACCTTCAAATTGATATAAACAGATTAGAGACAGAAACTTAACATTACAAAGCCCTCTAAGAAGCTTGAATGGATTTTTACGATAATACTTTGGACGAACAACCACCTTTGCTTCAACTAAGGAGGATAGGTTTTCAATCGAAAAGGCTTCACCAATAATATCGTGGATGTTGAGGTATTCAAGAGCTGGGGTATTTATCTGAAATTTTTTCATATCAGGATGATTTACCTGGCAAATGATTGTTAAATTCTTCAAAGCAGGTGCAGAAGTATTAAGGATTTGCACATTATCACCACCAAATCCCTGCATGAGCAAATCTTCAAGTAGTGGGCACTCGGATAAGAGCTTCCGAAAGGAATATTCATTCATATATTTGACGTACTCGAGATGAAGAATCTTGAGACTCGGAAAATAAACGGACGAAGGAATATCAAGAAAAATTCCAAACAGTTTCAAAACCTTAAGCTTCTTGCAAGTGAAAAGGCTTGGGGGCAGCTCAACAGCTTGTTTCGAAGGCATCCACAGGCGAAGCTCTTCAACGCCACGAGTTATGGCAGCACAAACCCACTTATCCAAATGGAAGGAGTCGCAATTTTTATCCCATTTCAGGCAGAACCTTTTAATACACAAATCGTTATTGCGAAGAAGCAAACCTCTGTTCACAATATGCTCAAAACTTATACGTCCCACCCGATCACCATCACGCCTTAGAGGATTTGAAAATTCCCCGTCGTCAGAGTCGCTGTCATCTTCCTGTACAAACTCAAGAGTAGGCACCAGAGTCCATAAGTATTTCCATTTCCTCGATAGAATGCTGGTCGAGACGGCATTCTTCGTCGGAAGGAATGATAGGATGTTGCAAAGAAGCGAGTCCGGTAAACTGCTGATCCTATCGATGGCGTCATTAACTTTCGATTCTTCGTTGGAGAGATTGTTCCGTTTGGAGATTGAATCTGTGGCAGAGGAATGTGATGAGTCGACCTTTGATAACATGTCTTGGAAAGACTCAGATGTTTCAATGGTGGTCGAGAACTAGGGTTAGGGTTAGGGTTTTGTCGGTGATAGAGTTGCAATAACAGAAGAAGAGAGGGAATCACTCTGACAACCATTCAGAGCACAAAACTACGACAGGGAAGGAGGGCGCTCTGATGGGTAATGCTACTTTGCCTCACACTTTGCCATATTATGTGTATTCATGAAAGTTTCAATTTTTAGGATTTGACCATATTTGTTGGTCTTACAATTTTACTTTCCTAAATACATTAGTAGGGTAAAATGTAGGGCAAGGTAGCATTACCCCATCCTCATCAGTCATCTCTCTGTATATTGAGGCTCTCTTAAAAAAGGATGTTGTTTTAACTAAAAAAATGGATTTACGACTTCATAAAAAAATGGGTAAATTGCACTAGATTTAGGGTCCAAAGTTTAAATCACGTCAATTCAGTACTCAAATTATTTGTTGAGTTACAATTTATGGTATGCTCTCAGAATTTACTGTATTATCCCTATTTTGCGCCTTTTATGGGTTCGAAAATCCTATTTTACCCCTATCAACAACTAATAAATTTTTATATTTTAATCAGATCTGAATCAGTCTTATATTCTTTTTCTCTCTATATTACTTCTATCAACATTTAATAAATTTATATTTTCTATTTACATAACACAAATATGACTGTAGAGTGATTTAGATTTGGTTAGACTATAAAGGTTTATTAAATGTTGATAGGGGTAAAATAAAATTTTCAAACCTACATAGAAAGGGCAATGTAGGTATAACACAAAAAATTTTGAGGGTAGACCTCCAATTGGAACTCAACTAATAATTCAGGTACTAACGTGATTTAAATTTTGGACCCTAGAGTGAAACTTAACCCAAACTTTGGACCCTTAAGTGCAATTTACCCTAAAAAAAAATAAACATGTCCATGTGCCTCTAAAAGTCTATGCATATAGACTTTCCACCTATTTTCCCCTATCGGACATATGTAGTTCCTCTATCCCACATGCACGAGGCAATTATTAGGCCCTTCAAGCCTTAGGGGTAATCCAAAAGGGATCAATGCTTTTGTGAAGTTTCAAACACTCAACCAAGGCTTTTTGAGGTACTTATCAAAGCTTGACTTACCACTAGGTTGATTTCTGTAGTAAAAACTTAATTCGAACCTCTTTTAATTTGGTTCTTATAGATTTGGTTCTCAAATTACTCTTTGAACGATGCTTTTTAGTTAAGTAGATCAATTTGTTGAAACTTGAAATATAAGAGGAAAAGTGAAAACAATGAGTGCTCATTTATTTGGTGGAAATCCCATAAAGAAAATCATCACATCATTGTTTCTCGTCTAAGTTCTTAAGGAACATCAGTTCAATTGCGCTCGCCTAAGATTTTTGAGGCCAAGAGAAGTAAATTGATTTTTGAGGCCCTAAACGAATTCCTAAAATGGGGCATTAGGCGAAACATAATGTAATAATTATGAAGCAAGAAACATATGTAATGATAAGCAATGTTATTTGTTCCCAAAAGCTTGCATTGAGGGAATAATGGATCCATTTTTCTTTGATGGCACCATTTTAAATGATGAGTATTCACCTTTGAATGCTATGCAGGACAGGGCAAAATGGTACCAATCAAATTCCCCAGGATGTCGAAATGCATCCTTATAAATAATAGTAAAAAATTTCATTTGTGAAGGATGAAGAATTGCCTAATTCAAAAATCTTAAATAATATACTAGCATTTGCTGGGTCCCTTTTAATCTGGCGTTCTTATGATGATAATAAAAAAATAAAAAATAAAATAAAAATCATAAATAATATTAGATTGGCCATTAACAGATATAATTCAAAATAAAATGTTAAATTGCAAGGGGTTTACTAGTTTGGCTTTGTTTATTTTTCTCACCTTTCCTGATTAGCATGGTTAGTGTTGTCTAGCATAGTCTTTATACAAAACAACCAAGAGAAAGACAGGAGGAATATCTGATACAATCATGCAAAATACATGATGGCTCAGCCCCTACATGAGAGGCAAGATAGTCCGCAGCGAAATTTGCCTCATTACAGCCAAAAGAAACCTTGGCAATCCACTGTCATCCAAGAAACACAGACAATCTTTCAGCAAAACTGTGTGGAATTGCATACTCGTCCCGTGCTTATGAATCATTTTAAAAGAGGCTAAAGAATCAGTTTCCATGTCTGAAAAAAAAAAAAAACATAGAAAAAAATGTTCATATTGTATCCGTGCCTTGAAATCCATTTAAATTTCAAAAAATGCTTAAAGAAATAAGGGTAAATTGCACTTAAGGGTCCAGAGTTTAGACCATGTTTCACTTAAGGGTCCCAAATTTTAATTGCGTTAATTTGGTACCCAAAGTATTAGTTTGGTTTCAATTTGGGGTCCACCGTTAGAAACCGTTTGTTTAACAAACGGAATTGCTTCTAAATTTACACGTGCAGTGCATGTGACCAAATTTAAATGAAATTATCCCCATTTTACCCTTTATGGTATAAAAACCCTATTTTACCCTCCTTATTATCCTCTATTCCTTACTTTCATTGGATCTGGATCCTCTCCTTTCTCTGTCTCTGTCTTTGTCTCTCTCTCTCTCTCTTCCTTTTCTCTATCTCACACATACATCAGATCAATAGAGATATTTCTAACCCATCATACAAAATTACATAATATAAGCACCCATGTAATAGTGTCTAATAACTTATTGTTTCAAAATTATTGATTAGTCACTCTAATATGATTAACCACTACTGAAGAAATGCATATTTAAACCCTCGCTCCAAAAATCAAAATTGGTCAAACTGTGGTCAAAGTAGTCAACTAAGGATCATACGTGGTAGGATTCGTCAAGACGAATCCGCCTGTCAAATCTGGGGTCGATCGGTTTAACCTAAGGTCTTCAAAAGCATGAGTACACGATAGGTGTGGGTGGGTGCACCCACACTAGATCATACTTTCATACTTCGTCCCCAACCTCCACTGGTTGCATATCAGATTCTATTTGATTTTGAATTTGTTTGGCCAACTTCTCTCTAACTTATCTCACTCATCTCTTGGCCAAATCAAGTGATTCAAAAGCCATTTTAAAGCTTGTTCAGCCCTCTACAAGGGTATATAAATGGTTCATACAAAAGTTCATAAAAACACATGGGTTTCACAACCCAAAAATGGTTCGGCGACTGGTTAGCCAACCCAACCCGGCGGGAGCCATCAGATCCGAAGCCGGCGGTAGCCATCCCCAACACAGGAGAAGAATTCGAAAAAAAATGAAAAAATTACACCCAACCCAACCCAAGCCGCCGCCCTCACCACCACAGAGGACATTGTCGCCAAAAAAAAAAAATTCCAAACCCCACCGTTGGCGACTGGTCAGCCGGCCTCATCATCAAGCGCATCACGGTGCTTCGCCGTTGTGGATGAGTGTGGTGGTCATTTCTCTCTTTAAAACTCAACCATGGCAGGTGTGGAGGACGGAGATCAGAGAGGGATGGAGGGAGGGAAAGAGTCGGCAGAGAAAAGTAATGGGGAAAGAAAAAGGAAAGAGAAGAAGAGGGAAGAGAAGAGACAGATGGAGTTTCATCACCGGAAAAAATGGAGAAATGACCCAGAAAAGAGAGAGAACAGAGACGATATTGGAGACGAGAGAGAAGAACTGGCCAATATTGCAAACGACGTCGTTTTTTTGGGGGCATTGAAGTCATTTTAGAGTTGACGTTAACACCGTCTGTGATTTCTATTCAATGCTGAAACTGGGTACCAAATTGACGCAATTAAAATTTAGGACCCTTAAGTGAAACCTACCTCAAACCTTGGACCCTTAAATGCAATTTACCCAAGAAATAAAGATATATCCATACCCAACAACATGGGGTCAACTACATGAATTCTTTTATGCGATTCAGTTCTATCAAAGGTCAGTATCTTCTATTACTTATTTGAAAAAATTATATCACAAATGAGGTTGAAAACAAAAGGGTTTGCTTCCTTAAGCTGCACCAAAATCAAATAAGGAACACAAATTTCATTTGTGCACCAACCAGGTCTGGTTTTGAGCCTAGGCAACCACTTTGGTCGCCTAGGGCCCCATATTTTGGGCAAAAACTAAGGACCCCATTCTTGGACTAACCCTTGTAGTAGGCCTAATTTTTTTTTTCTCTTTTTATTTTTTTTCAAAGGGAGCAGCTATTGCAACCTCCCAAAGATGCCCCCCCCCCGCGCGATTTACATACCCAACCCTCTCAAAGACTAAAATACCTCTCCTTCTAACCCTAACCCTTCTCACCCACCCCACTCCCCCACACAACAGCCCCGATGGAAGGGCGACGGCGACGGTGAAGAAGGCGAAGACTGACGACAGCGACGGCGACAGCGAGGGTGACGTCCTCTTCTCTCTTCTTCTCCTTTTTTTTTTTTTTTTTTTTTTTCTCTACTGGTTAGATCTGTGTGTTTTCCGGCAAGGGAGGTCTTTTTTTTCAAAACCTCCCTTTTTTTCGACAAGGGAGGTCAGATCTGTGGGAAAAGGGGTTGGCGACGGCGACGACGATCACCTGCCTTCTCTTCTTCTTCTCTCTTCTTCTTCTTCTTCTGTTTTTTTTTTTTTTTTTTAACTCTGTTGGTTAGATCAGTGGGAGAGGGGTGTAGGAGAAGGGATTGGGGGGGGGGGGAATCCTCATCCATTTTTTCCGGCGATGAGAGAGAAGAGAAAGAAAAGGAAAGAAAAAAAAGAGGGCTGCCGACGAGAGGGAAGAGGAAAAAAAAAAAAAAAAAAAAAAAAAAAAAAGGAAGAGAAGAAGAGGGGTGTGGGAGAGGGTTGCGTTTGCCTCGCTGTCGTCGGTGGGGTGGGGTGCTGGAGAGAGTCATCGGTGGGAGAGGGGTGCAAGAGAGGGGATGGGTGGGGGGTTGCCCTTTTTGGTAATTTTGTATAATAATTTTTCTAATTAAAAAATATAAGGGGCAGTTTATCAATTTGGAGGGTTGCAATAGCCATTCCTTTTTTAAAAATACCTTGATCATTGAGGGCCTGAAATCCTCAAACAAAATTCAAAGGCCCCATACCCAGTCCTGTTCAGTCAAGCCCAAACAAAAACCAATTTTTTTTTTTTGGATACGTATAACTTTTTTTTTTTTTTTTTTTTTTGGGAATATGTATAGACGGGCAGAGGGCCCCATTTTAGGGATTCACCCAAGGCCCCAAATAAGTCAGAACCAGCGCTGACACCAATTCAAGTCGTGGTGAACTACTACATGGCTAACACCAATTCAGGTACAGAGCTCACCTCGTAGTAGACAAACCAGAATTACAGCATCACAAGAGAGAAACTACTACTTTTCTGGAGCCTATGCAAAAAGAGGGACACTGGACAAATATCTCTCGGGTGCAACGTCTCTTTTCATGATACTAGTTGGTGCACACGTGTGTTGCACGTGAATTTTTTTGAGTTAAATTCACACAAACCAAATGTAATCTTATTGTATGATAATAATTTTTTTTAATTTAATAATTTTATCTTGCCTTTGCATAAGATGAAAGCACTTTGATCACTCAATCATTTACTTCTTTTAATATGATTACTATTTTTTTTTTCATTATCTTTCCCAAATCATAGTGCTTAAAATTATCTTTGAAACTTCATTATATATAGGTTATTTGATATGATTTGATTTCGATATATATATATATATATATATATATATATATGTATATATATAGTTTCTTCATCGATGCGTGGTGGATCACTGCTTGTGATTTTATTTTTTTGGGCCTGTACATTTAAAAAAAAAAAAAAAGATTTTGAACTTCTTTTTTTTATTTTTGGGGGGGTTGTGATCTAAATTATTTTCTTTTCTTTTTGTTCTTTTTTGGTTTTGTCTTGTTTAGTTTGGTATTTTGGGTTTGCAGGTAAATATTATAAAGTTTCATGAACCTTAGGACTTGATAGGGACTTTTTTTGGTGGTTCATTAGACCTTCCTTTTTTATTTTCTTTTTTTCTTGTGCATTCGTTAATGGTTTTTTTTTTGGGTTTTATTTTGTTTTTGTTCAAGCTTGCTTCTTTTTTAATTTTCGTTCGATTGAATCGTCTTTGATTCTCTTCTTTTTCTTGGTAATTTAACTTGATTATTTTCAAAAATCAGAAATTATAGATGAATTCTCAACAAAATATGAAAATTATGCAACAGCAGCATTTTAAAAGTTCAATAATGCAATTCAAGTTTTTTCTGATATGCAAATCCTTAGAAAATAATCAAAGATTATATGTGCTATTCAAAACTTTACTTATGCAATTCAAGTTTTTTTTTTTTTTTTTTTTTGGCCTCTTAATCTGGGTTTTCATTTGTTTTTGTTTAAACATACGTCTTTTTATTTTCATTCAACTGATTCGTCTTTGATTCTCTTCTTTTTCTTGTTAATTTTGCAATTCAAATACAGATTTAAAAGTCTAATCATGCAATGCAGGCAAAGATTTAAATGTTTATGCAGGCAGAGATTTAAATGTTTAAACATAATTTGTATATATGAGTCAAGTTTATTAAAAACTACATACCAGACAAAACACTAGAAGAAAGAAGACACAATGAAGGCACATAGAAGATGCAGAAGAAGGAAGCAGTAGTTGTTTTTTCCTGTGTTAGGGTTTTATGATTTTTATAATGTGTTTCTATTTCTATTTATATGTTAACATTGTTAGGGTTTTACGAATTATAGTTTCCGTTTCCTTAGAATTCCTATTTAGGTTTGGTTTTATTTAATTGTGTGGGATATTTACGAAGAGCAAATGAAACGGCGACACGTGCATGATCTCGGTTATAAGCTCGGTCTACCCCGTTCCATCGGGCCAGCACGTCCTCGGACCATCCGAGACCTCAGTCTTGACTTCTCTCGGGTCGATGGTCCCTCGGGCCTTAATGCCCTCGATTTTTATCAACCTCGGGCAGGTTCCCTCTCGGTCCAATGGACCCCTTTCGGGCCGCATGAGCACGCGCCCCCCACGTGCTTCGAATTTGTCTTACTCCCCAGATCCGACAGAGGAAATCAGACCGGGAGCAGAGCACGCTCCTGGAAACCGAACCAGGGGAACGGCTGTCAGTGGCCAGGTCTGTAACTCCGAAAGATCCGCGATCTGGTCTGAAACCCCTATCTAACCATGGTTAGCTCGGAACCCTAATCTGACCACGGTCAGGTCAGAGCATTCGACCAATCCGAAACCTAACGTCCGCATATAAAAGGAACACTATTCATGATGAGAAAGGTAAGTTCCTCTAGCACAAAAACCTAGAAATTCCTCTCCCTCTCTTTCCCCTCAGAGACTGACTTGACCGTCGGAGGGTCTTAGACCGGGAAACCCCCGGTCACCCTTGACGATCTTCTTTGATTTCAGGTCCCCGTTCTAGGCGACGCTTTGCTCTCCTGTTCGTCGAGAAGGTTCTGCATCCTCGCACGACCACGAGCCATCTCAGTCCATACAACCCACTCGGGTCATAGCTGCGCGGCGCTCCGAGCCTCCGGACCACTCTTTCAAAGCGCTCCGCCGACTGTCCGGACTTTTCCCCGTACAGTTTGGCGCCGTCTGTGGGAAATCGAGCGAAAGGCCTCTGTGCTCGACTTCGCTTGAGCTTGTCTTCCCTTTCTTACAAATGGCGGGGCGAACTAGGTCCGGGGCAACGTATGCTGGGCCAGAAATGAATGGAGCAAGTGTAGTGCTTCCACCACCACCGGCTGGGCGTCCCCCAGCGAGCGCTACCTTCATCGGGGAGACCAGTAGGCCTGTGGAGCAAACCCCGATGCAAGAAGTCCAGGCCCCGTATGAGCGGGCGGTCGCGGAGCACTCCAACCCGGAGGCGGTCACCGCTGTAGTCGCAATGCTCCAGGCACGGTTAGATGAGGCGAATCGCGAGAAACTCGCCCTAGAGCAGGAGTACCTCAGTCTCAAAGAGCGTAGCCGCCATCAAGCCTCCCCCCACCACGGCCGAATGACAGCGGAGGATGGTGACGACAAGCGAAGCTACACTACTTACCCCGCCGAATCCCGGCCACGACGGCGCAGGGTACTCGCCCAAGAGAGGCGGTTTGAAAGAGGTGAGGATCAAAGCTACAGGAAATTGAAGAGTAAGGTGGAGCGCCAAAGAACTGATAGGGGGCGGGTGCATGACTCTTTCTCCAAGGTCGTCACTGGAGCGAGTTCTAGTCGAGTTAGGCGGACCCCCCGCGAAGATAACCAAGGTCGGAGAGGAAGCGAGCGGCGCTCCGAGATGTCAGCTCTAAGGGCCAACCGGAGGGATAGAGAGCGTTACGAGGCAGTCGAGGGCTCGGCAGAGCCAAGCCGGTATGGGAGAAGCTCTCGAGAGGAGAGGAGAAGGAGGATTGGAGATTTAACCTCGGACGAATTCGCAAGGAAGATCCGAGAGGAGATCAAGATAATGAGGGAGCCGGTGCGACCGACACCGAACTGTTTGCTAGTAGGAAAGTCTCCCTTCGCGAGCTGGATCCAAACCACGCCAACCCCAAAGAATTATAGTGCCGTCACCTTCACTCCCTACTCCCCTGTAGCGGATCCCGACTACCATCTGACGTACTATGTCCAAAAGATGTCCCTCTATATTGACAATGAAGGCTTTATGTGCAAAATCTTTCCGATGAGCCTTGGGGAGATTGCCCTCAGGTGGTGGGCGAAGATTCCAGAGAAATCGATCCGAAGGTGGGAAGATTTGGTCAAGCTCTTTCGGGATCGATTCATAACAAGCAAGAAGTACGCCAAGACCATGCAAAACCTGTACGAGATGAGGCAGGGGACGGAGGAGCCCTTGCGAGATTACTCCCAGAGATTCTGGGAGCTTTACACCGAGATCGAGGAACCAGATGAGCGAAGCGCTCTCGACATCTTCAGACGAGGGCTGATTCGATCCTCTCGGTTGTTCGAGCAGCTCACCCTCGACCCACCTTCCAGCATCGGAAAGCTGCTTGATCGAGTACAGAGGTACATACGACTCGACGATGCCTTTCGGATGGCTAAGCAAACCGAACAGGCGGATAAGAAGAAAGATAAGAATCCCCGAACGGACCGAGCAAGGGACGACCGAGCAAAGCATGAGCCGACGAGAGACAAGGTACCAGCAAATCCAAATCAGGCGGTCCTCACTGTTTTCACTATGCCAATCTACAGACTCTTGCGAATCGTCGAAAATAAAGACTTCTTTGAGAAATCGAGGCCGATGGGCGGAGACCCCGAAAGGAGGAACAAAAAATGGTTTTGCGAGTACCATAAAGATCACGGCCATAAGACTGAAGACTGCAAAACCTTGAAGCATAACCTGGAGACCTGGGCAAAGGCCGGACACCTGAGTGAGTTCATAGTCAAGAACGATGATCGGAAAAAGCCCGAGGATAAAAAAATCGAGAAACCAAGAACTGAGGCCGAGGGATATACCGTCTTGGGGGCCATCGACGTGATTAGTGGGGCATATGATAGGGCTTCGGTCTCCATAAACGCTCTTCGGGCGCAATACCAGAAAGCGTCCCATCTTCGGGAGGTGTTCGAAGTAAAATCAGAGCCAACGCTCGTGGCTGAAAGAGGGAAGGACGATCTGAGTTCCACCCTATTCTTCGGGAAAGATTACCCGACCACGGAAACACACCACCCCCACAATGACGCCCTGATAGTCCGAATGATGATCGCAAACTACGACGTGGGGAAGGTCTATGTCGACAACGGAGCCTCGGTTAATGTCATGTTCAAAAAACTCTTCGACCAGTTAGGGTTGAAAAAGGACGATCTCTCCCCGAGTAATTTGAGCTTGAAAGCATTTAACGGGAATCTTTCCTACCCCCTCGGGCAGGTCGCCCTAGCCGTCCGAACTGGCCCGGTCCAGACCATTCAGCACTTTGTCGTTCTAGAAGAACGATCAGCATACAACGTGATAATGGGAAGGCCCTGGCTCCACGCCATCGAAGCGGTCCCCTCCACTTACCATCAGTCCGTCCGCTTCCCGGGACCTGAAGGCATAATGGAACTCCGCGGAAACCAAGCTGTAGCCCGAGAATGTTTTATGTATGAACTTACAGGTCACACTCCGTCGTCCGCGGCCAAGAAGAAGGAAAAGAGCAACGTTCGGATTGAGATGATGGAAGACTGCTCCGTCGAGCCGAAAAGATCTAAAAGGGACATCGATCCTTTATAGCAATTAAAGCGCGGTCGGCTTGGGGTTGAAGATACCCTACTCGAGCCCGACGACCGAACGAGTGAAGAGCTCCGCAAGATGATCATTGATGAGAAATGCCCCGAACGATACTTTCTTCTCGGAAGTTCTCTCTCAGAGGAAGAAGCTTCGGAGTTGTTTCAGTTCTTGAAGAAAAACGCTGATGTGTTTGCCTGGTCGCCACATGAGATGCCAGGAATCGATCCGAGCATAGTCCAACACAGGCTTAGAGTGAATCCGAGCTCCAAGCCCATCAAACAGAAGCAAAGGAGGTTGTCCGACGACCGAGCTCGGGCCGTGAACGAGGAAGTAAAGAAACTTTCGAAAGCCGGATTCATACGGGAAGTAATGTACCCGACATGGCTCGCCAATCCAGTCTGTGTCAAGAAGAAAAGTGGCGAATGGAGAATATGTGTTGATTTCACGGACCTAAACAAAGCCTGCCCGAAGGATAGTTTCCCACTACCGAAGATCGACCAAGTCATAGATTCGATTGCCGGGTACGCTCGGTTAAGCATCTTCGACGCCTTTTCCGGATACCATCAAGTGCCGATGGCAGAAGAGGACCAGGAGAAAACAGCATTTATCACCCCCACCGGCACCTATTGTTACAAAGTGATGCCCTTCGGTCTCAAAAACGCCGGGGCGACATATCAACGACTTGTCTCTCGGATGTTCGAGGGACTAATCGAGAAGAACTTGGAAGCCTACGTCGATGACACTATCGTAAAAAGCTCGGTTGAGTCCGACCACATTGCTGACCTTGCAGAGGCTTTTGGGAGATTGCGGCAATTCGGGATGAAACTCAATGCTAAGAAAAGCTCCTTCGAGGTGCGGTCAGGAAAGTTCCTCGGACACTTGGTTACTCGACGAGGGATTGAGGCAAATCCCACGAAGATAGAGGCGTTGCGATCACTAAAAGAACCAAGCACATACCGAGAGGTTCAGCGGTTGAACGGAATGATCGCGGCACTCGGGCGCTTTATTTCACGATCCTCGGACAAGTGCCAGCCCTTCTTTCAGGCCCTAAAGAAGCAGAAAACAAAGCATGTTTGGACGGAGGAATGTCGAGTCGCCTTGAAAAATTTAATAAGACATTTGGAAAGCCCTCCTGTCTTGTCGAAACCAAGACACGGAGAACCGTTGTTCTTATACCTAGCGGTTTCCCAGCACGCGGTAAGCGCCGTCGCGATCCGAGAAGATGGAAAAGAACAAAGACCTGTGTATTATGTAAGCAAGACCTTACTTGATGCCGAAACACGGTACCTGCCTCTCGAAAAGATTGCCCTAGCACTCCGAACAGCTTCGAGAAAGCTCCGACACTATTTTCAAGCACACACCATCATCGTCCTGACGAACCAACCCTTAAAAGATGTACTTCGGAAGCCCGACCTTTCCGGAAGAATTTCTAAATGGGGAATCGAGCTAGCGGCATTTGATATCCAGTTTAGACCGAGGGCGGCAATAAAAGGGCAAATCTTAGCGGATTTCGTGGCTGAGTTTACTGATTGTAACAGCGAACGAGATGAGGCAAACCAAAGTTCGCCCGAACAATCGGATACCTCTTCCTCGGCCGAACTCGGGGGCGAGAATAGTAAGAAATGGGAGCTGTATGTCGACGGGGCCTCGAACAATCAAGGGGCAGGAATCGGGATTGTCCTCCGATCTCCGACAGGCGAAGTTCTAGAAAGCGCAATCAGACTGCAGTTCTCCGCCTCAAACAACGAGGCCGAGTACGAGGCCACTCTAGCAGGACTAAGACTTGCCCTGGCGTTATCGACGACCAAATTAAATCTTTTCAGTGATTCTCAATTGGTGGTGCGCCAGTTGAACGGTGAGTATGAGGCCCGGGACGAAAGGATGAAAGCTTACGTAGAGCTCACCAAGAAGCTTATTTCGAATTTCGAAAGCGTTTGCATCCAACAACTTGTCCCAGAACGGAACAAGCACGCAGATGCGCGAGCATCTCTCGCGTCGGCACTAGAAACAGAATCCCGAAGAACAATTAATATCGAAACTATCCATGCCCCGAGCATAGAGACAAGCCCGGAAATCAACGAAATTGTCGAACTTGGTCCAAGCTGGATGGACGAAATAATCGATTACCTCAAAAATGATGTCCTTCCTGAAGACCACCATCAGAAGCACCGGATCAGGGTCAAATCGGCACGATTCTGGCTCTCTCCAAAAGGCTTGCTATACAGGCGATCTTTCACCGGAGCATATTTGAGATGCGTTCACCCGAACGAAGTTGAAGGAGTCTTGCAAGAACTGCATGATGGAAGTTGTGGAGGTCACGCTGGGGGACGCTCGCTGGCACACCGAGCAATAACGCACGGTTACTGGTGGCCGTATATGCAAAAGGATGCCCTTAAGTACACCCGGAAATGTCCCAATTGCCAATTCTTCTCGGATAAAATCCACCGACCAGCAGGAAACCTGCATCCGTTATCAAGCCCTTGGCCCTTTGCAAAATGGGGCCTAGATTTGGTCGGACCGCTCCCCCGAGCAAGCGGTAATAGGAGATACCTCGTTGTCGCAACCGACTACTTCACAAAGTGGGTGGAGGCCGCTGCCCTAGCCTCCATCAGGGACTCGGATATCATCAGTTTCCTTTGGGAAAACATCTTCACAAGATTTGGGGTTCCCCAAGCGTTTATCTCGGATAACGGTACTCAATTCGAGAGCCGAAGAACTCAAGAATTCTGAGCACAATTCGGAGCAAAGTTCTTCTATGCCAGTCCGAGTTATCCGCAATCAAATGGTCAAGCGGAGGCGACAAACAAAGTGATTGTAAAAGGAATCAAGAAAAGGCTGAAGAAGGCGAAAGGGAGGTGGCCCGAGGAGCTTCATGCGGTCCTATGGGCATACAGGACGACTCCTCGGAGGTTGACAAACGAAACCCCTTTTGCACTCGCTTTCGGGACAGAGGCAGTCATCCCAGCAGAAATGGAATACCCGACTCTAAGAACAGAAGAACCGAGTCAAGAGCAGGACGAAGAGAACTTGGCGCGCGAGCTTGACCTAGCCGAAGAAAGAAGAGGCGAAGCAATGATCCGAATGGCGATTTATCAGCAGGAACTCCGGAAGTACTATGAGAGGAAAATCAGTCCCCGAGAATTTAAAGTCGGTGATCTCGTCCTCAGAAAAGTAAACTTGGGAACTCGGGACCCAAAGGAAGGAAAACTCGGGGCAACCTGGGAAGGCCCTTATGAGGTCATCGCTGTCGGAGAAAAAGGTTCTTATGATCTGAAGCATTGTGAAGACAATAGGGACCTACCAAGGTCGGTAAACGTGTCAAACCTTAGAATGTTCCACAAATGAAGAAAGATGATGTAATATGAGCATGGTCGGCAAAACACCAGCTCAATCCAATCAATGAAGTCTTTTTATTCAATGAAAATGCTGCCATTGCTAGAAACTCCTAGTCTTATCATGGTGACGAGGACTGATCACCCTAGCCTCACCATGACAACAAGGAAATGCATATAGAAAACCTTAGTCTCGTCAAGGTGGTGAGGGCCGATCACCCTAGCCCCACCTAGGCGACAAAGGGATATTTGCTAAGGTCTCGGATTTCGAGCAACAACGGCTTGCAAACGCAAAACAAAAGACGCGAGCACAATTTCATCTAAAAGAAGGGAAACATCCAAGGAAAAATAAATTCTAACGCCCAGAACGTAAACACAAAATGAAAGGCCCGTCGGGCCAGAAACAAGCATATAAGCAGATCAATCATACAACGAAAGCCCATCGGGCCAAAAAAGAAGCATATATATATTCTGACCAAGTATAGACTGGGAAGCCTATCGGGCCAAAAATGATTATATATTCACAAAAGAGAATTTTTTACAAAATGTTCAAGTACATACTGAGCCCCTCGGGCCAAAAAAAAAAAAAAAAAAAAAAAAAAAGAAAAAAGAAAAAAAGCTAAGTGGAAGGAGCTGGGTGCTCGGTTGCCGGAGGGTCCTCAGCTGCTTGGCGCTCGGTCCTCTCGGTTGCTGGAAGGTCCTCGGTTCCCGGGTGCTCGCTTGGAATGGTGGCTGGATCCTCGGTGTCCTCGGGCGCAACATTTTGATGCTCGGCTGCCTCAGGACTCTCGGGTAGAGTCTCCCCATCCTCGGCGTCACCATCTTCTTCATCACCCTCATCATCAGAGATGGGCAATGCTACCCTCTCAAAGGGAATCTTCGCCAAGTCCACCTCAGGGTAAGTCTCTTTCACCCGAGAGCCGAGAGTATCCCAACCGAGCCTGTAGTTCTTTTCCAGATATGGCTCCATTCGGTCGACATACTCGTCGGCAGCCTTGTCCTCGGCCTGCTTGATCAGAGCCGCCCGAGAATCGACCTCGGTCTGCCACTGACCATACCATTCATCGGCTTGCTTCTTCCAGTGAGAAGCATCGCCTCGGGACTGGTCAAGCTTGGACCGTAAGTCCTCGGTCAGGGCCTGGGACTTTGCAAGCTCGTCCTGGGACAACCGAGCAGCTTCCCGAATGCTCTCCAGCTCGGATTGCACCTTGGCCAGTTCTTCCCTCAGCTGGCTCCCCTCAGCCTTCAGATCCGACCTCTCGGTCGACCATTCAACCACCTCCTTTTTATACCGGTCCTCGGTCTTCAAGAGGCGCTCGGTCAGGAGCATGGTTTGTTGCGCGGCCTGCGGTCACCGAGCACAATTAGTATAAAAAACTCAAAATTTTCTAAGTGTTGAAAGAACAGAAGCTTACCAAGAGCTGGTGGATGAGCGTCTCGTAGCCCAAGTCCACCGACCGGTGTTTCTTGTGACTGGCCATGTCCGTCGGGAACTTCAGCAAGTTCCCGATTGAATGGTACGTGAACTCCGGGTCGGTCATGACCGAGAGCCTCCGGTCGGTGGGCAGGGGGAACTGGGGCAATTCCCTCATTATCTCCCGACGTCCTCGGTCTATTGTGAGGGGCTGGTACTCCGAGGAGGGGAAGGGATAGTCCATTTCCACCCGCTGCTTTTTCTTTGCCTGCTCGGGAGAGTGGTCCTCGATGAAGATTGTCTTCCCCGGCCTCTCCGAGGGCCCAATCTCCCGAGGAATGATCAGCTCTGAGGACCGAGGAATTTCCGGAGCAGGCCTCTTCTCCGGAACCCTCGGGGTCGTTTCCCTCGGGGCAGCCTTCTCGGGCGGATTAACTTGAGGGACTCTCCCCTGCTGCTTCCTCCGCATAGCCTCCTTGATGGGGTCAGACCCCTTCTGCCTGCTCGGGCCTGCGCCTTTCTTTTTGGGAGCAGGAACCTTCATGGAAGTCCCTCGGTCACCCATATTATCGGGCGACCACTGCTCGGGGGAATTCGAACCCTCTCCTTCTGCTCGGCCCTGTGTACCGAGAGCGACAACTATGCTCGGTTCTTGCGCTATGACCTTCTTCTTCTTTGCCTGGCCAAAGGTAGGGTACCCTCGGGGAACACTTGTTGCCTGGAAGCTCCGGTACCGAGGAGGGTACTTGAGAAGGACGTGGGCTGCCCGACCAAACCCGTCTTCTCCTCGGTAGCGCAGTACCCTCTTGATCTCTTCCTCTCTAACTTCAAGGGGAAGTTCAAAGGCAGCTTCAGCTGTAATAAAAAAAAAAGAAGAACAAGTCATGAACCGAGAAGGGGGAAAAAACAGAAATAAACAAGTGATTAAAACTACCAAGTGTAAAATAAACTTACGAGGCTCCCCGAGCTCCCGAGGGACTCTTCGCCCTTCTCGCCCGAGCAAGGGAGGCTCAAAGTCGCCATAGACAAACACTATGTCCGACTGATACCCTTGGCTGCTGTCGGGGATGTGTGTGACCAGCACCCGCTCGGGGTCTCGGGATCTGAGATAGAACCCGCTCGGTGACCGAGAAAGCTGATAACAGTTGAGTATCTCCTCAACACCTAGATTGGTACCAAGGATTTTATTGAGCTCCACAACCCCGAGCACTACCTTGTACGTGTTCGGTTTCAACTGGATGGGCGCCAAGTTGATGAAGTTCAAGAAATCCACTAGCAGCTCGGGGAAGGGGACCCGAACACCACCCTCGAAGAAGTTGATGTTGTGGATTGGTACTCCCCCTCGGTTGTCGGTGGAACCGATCTCTTCACCGACCTCGGCAGACCGAAATGTTATCTCGGTCCCAAAACCGAACTTCTCCCCGAAGTCCCTCTCCTTGTTCGGGATCCCTCGAATTTGATGAGTCATCTGTTAAGTACAGAGCTCGGTAAGGATAAAATGCCCTAGGATGCATGTAGCAAAATAAAAATCCTATCTTAAGGGAACTCCCGAACAGCCCTAGGTAAGTTAGTTTCTCAGTTTAAAGCCTAGTCATATCCGAGCACATATGTTGTGCTCGGTTCAAACACATTGCAGGGAACCGAGCACATGTGATGTGCTCGGTTCAGACATTTCACAAACAACCGAGCACACAATTTGGTTTTTACGAGCGGATTGAAAAAAGGAGATCACAGAGAAATGAATGGAGAAAAATGAAGAACACCAAGAACAAATGAAGAACTCACCGGAAAATTCAAGCAGGACGATTTCCGGCAGCCGTCCACGGTCGGATTTCCTCTCTCCGGCGAAGTCTCTTCGGTCGGCAAGGCTCTGGCTCTGGGAGTGAAAGTGAGAGAATAAGGGAGCCAAAAACCCTTATATACCTAGCTTCCCGAGGCTGACGTCACCCCCTCGTGATTTGTGCCCAAAGGCTGCCTCGGGCATACGAAACGGCGCTTGACTGAAAGGCAGTACCACCATGTCAGAACCATCACATCCTCGGTAACCGAGTGACCGAGGACGTGATGGCTCGGGGGAAGTTGTGTGGGATATTTACGAAGAGCAAATGAAACGGCGACACGTGTATGATCTCGGTTATAAGCTCGGTCTACCCCGTTCCATCGGGCCAGCACGTCCTCGGACCATCCGAGACCTCGGTCTTGACTTCTCTCGGGTCGATGGTCCCTCGGGCCTTAATGCCCTCGATTTTTATCAACCTCGGGCAGGTTCCCTCTCGGTCCAATGGACCCCTTTCGGGCCGCATGAGCACGCGCCCCCCACGTGCTTCGAATTTGTCTTACTCCCCAGATCCGACAGAGGAAATCAGACCGGGAGCAGAGCACGCTCCTGGAAACCGAACCAGGGGAACGGCTGTCAGTGGCCAGGTCTGTAACTCCGAAAGATCTGCGATCTGGTCTGAAACCCCTATCTAACCATGGTTAGCTCGGAACCCTAATCTGACCATGGTCAGGTCAGAGCATTCGACCAATCCGAAACCTAACGTCCGCATATAAAAGGAACACTATTCATGATGAGAAAGGTAAGTTCCTCTAGCACAAAAACCTAGAAATTCCTCTCCCTCTCTTTCCCCTCAGAGACTGACTTGACCGTCGGAGGGTCTTAGACCGGGAAACCCCCGGTCACCCTTGACGATCTTCTTTGATTTCAGGTCCCCGTTCTAGGCGACGCTTTGCTCTCCTGTTCGTCGAGAAGGTTCTGCATCCTCGCACGACCACGAGCCATCTCAGTCCATACAACCCACTCGGGTCATAGCTGCGCGGCGCTCCGAGCCTCCGGACCACTCTTTCAAAGCGCTCCGCCGACTGTCCGGACTTTTCCCCGTACAGTTTGGCGCCGTCTGTGGGAAATCAAGCGAAAGGCCTCTGTGCTCGACTTCGCTTGAGCTTGTCTTCCCTTTCTTACAAATGGCGGGGCGAACTAGGTCCGGGGCAACGTATGCTGGGCCAGAAATGAATGGAGCAAGTGTAGTGCTTCCACCACCACCGGCTGGGCGTCCCCCGGCGAGCGCTACCTTCATCGGGGAGACCAGTAGGCCTGTGGAGCAAACCCCGATGCAAGAAGTCCAGGCCGCGTATGAGCGGGCGGTCGCGGAGCACTCCAACCCGGAGGCGGTCACCGCTGTAGTCGCAATGCTCCAGGCACGGTTAGATGAGGCGAATCGCGAGAAACTCGCCCTAGAGCAGGAGTACCTCAGTCTCAAAGAGCGTAGCCGCCATCAAGCCTCCCCCCACCACGGCCGAATGACAGCGGAGGATGGTGACGACAAGCGAAGCTACACTACTTACCCCGCCGAATCCCGGCCACGACGGCGCAGGGTACTCGCCCAAGAGAGGCGGTTTGAAAGAGGTGAGGATCAAAGCTACAGGAAATTGAAGAGTAAGGTGGAGCGCCAAAGAACTGATAGGGGGCGGGTGCATGACTCTTTCTCCAAGGTCGTCACTGGAGCGAGTTCTAGTCGAGTTAGGCGGACCCCCCGCGAAGATAACCAAGGTCGGAGAGGAAGCGAGCGGCGCTCCGAGATGTCGGCTCTAAGGGCCAACCGGAGGGATAGAGAGCGTTACGAGGCAGTCGAGGGCTCGGCAGAGCCAAGCCGGTATGGGAGAAGCTCTCGAGAGGAGAGGAGAAGGAGGATTGGAGATTTAACCTCGGACGAATTCGCAAGGAAGATCCGAGAGGAGATCAAGATAATGAGGGAGCCGGTGCGACCGACACCGAACTGTTTGCTAGTAGGAAAGTCTCCCTTCGCGAGCTGGATCCAAACCACGCCAACCCCAAAGAATTATAGTGCTGTCACCTTCACTCCCTACTCCCCTGTAGCGGATCCCGACTACCATCTGACGTACTATGTCCAAAAGATGTCCCTCTATATTGACAATGAAGGCTTTATGTGCAAAATCTTTCCGATGAGCCTTGGGGAGATTGCCCTCAGGTGGTGGGCGAAGATTCCAGAGAAATCGATCCGAAGGTGGGAAGATTTGGTCAAGCTCTTTCGGGATCGATTCATAACAAGCAAGAAGTACGCCAAGACCATGCAAAACCTGTACGAGATGAGGCAGGGGACGGAGGAGCCCTTGCGAGATTACTCCCAGAGATTCTGGGAGCTTTACACCGAGATCGAGGAACCAGATGAGCGAAGCGCTCTCGACATCTTCAGACGAGGGCTGATTCGATCCTCTCGGTTGTTCGAGCAGCTCACCCTCGACCCACCTTCCAGCATCGGAAAGCTGCTTGATCGAGTACAGAGGTACATACGACTCGACGATGCCTTTCGGATGGCTAAGCAAACCGAACAGGCGGATAAGAAGAAAGATAAGAATCCCCGAACGGACCGAGCAAGGGACGACCGAGCAAAGCATGAGCCGACGAGAGACAAGGTACCAGCAAATCCAAATCAGGCGGTCCTCACTGTTTTCACTATGCCAATCTACAGACTCTTGCGAATCGTCGAAAATAAAGACTTCTTTGAGAAACCGAGGCCGATGGGCGGAGACCCCGAAAGGAGGAACAAAAAATGGTTTTGCGAGTACCATAAAGATCACGGCCATAAGACTGAAGACTGCAAAACCCTGAAGCATAACCTAGAGACCTGGGCAAAGGCCGGACACCTGAGTGAGTTCATAGTCAAGAACGATGATCGGAAAAAGCCCGAGGATAAAAAAATCGAGAAACCAAGAACTGAGGCCGAGGGATATACCGTCTTGGGGGCCATCGACGTGATTAGTGGGGCATATGATAGGGCTTCGGTCTCCATAAACGCTCTTCGGGCGCAATACCAGAAAGCGTCCCATCTTCGGGAGGTGTTCGAAGTAAAATCAGAGCCAACGCTCGTGGCTGAAAGAGGGAAGGACGATCTGAGTTCCGCCCTATTCTTCGGGAAAGATTACCCGACCACGGAAACACACCACCCCCACAATGACGCCCTGATAGTCCGAATGATGATCGCAAACTATGACGTGGGGAAGGTCTATGTCGATAACGGAGCCTCGGTTAATGTCATGTTCAAAAAACTCTTCGACCAGTTGGGGTTGAAAAAGGACGATCTCTCCCCGAGTAATTTGAGCTTGAAAGCATTTAACGGGAATCTTTCCTACCCCCTCGGGCAGGTCGCCCTAGCCGTCCGAACTGGCCCGGTCCAGACCATTCAGCACTTTGTCGTTCTAGAAGAACGATCAGCATACAACGTGATAATGGGAAGGCCCTGGCTCCACGCCATCGAAGCGGTCCCCTCCACTTACCATCAGTCCGTCCGCTTCCCGGGACCTGAAGGCATAATGGAACTCCGCGGAAACCAAGCTGTAGCCCGAGAATGTTTTATGTATGAACTTACAGGTCACACTCCGTCGTCCGCGGCCAAGAAGAAGGAAAAGAGCAACGTTCGGATTGAGATGATGGAAGACTGCTCCGTCGAGCCGAAAAGATCTAAAAGGGACATCGATCCTTTATAGCAATTAAAGCGCGGTCGGCTTGGGGTTGAAGATACCCTACTCGAGCCCGACGACCGAACGAGTGAAGAGCTCCGCAAGATGATCATTGATGAGAAATGCCCCGAACGATACTTTCTTCTCGGAAGTTCTCTCTCAGAGGAAGAAGCTTCGGAGTTGTTTCAGTTCTTGAAGAAAAACGCTGATGTGTTTGCCTGGTCGCCACATGAGATGCCAGGAATCGATCCGAGCATAGTCCAACACAGGCTTAGAGTGAATCCGAGCTCCAAGCCCATCAAACAGAAGCAAAGGAGGTTGTCCGACGACCGAGCTCGGGCCGTGAACGAGGAAGTAAAGAAACTTTCGAAAGCCGGATTCATACGGGAAGTAATGTACCCGACATGGCTCGCCAATCCAGTCTGTGTCAAGAAGAAAAGTGGCGAATGGAGAATATGTGTTGATTTCACGAACCTAAACAAAGCCTGCCCGAAGGATAGTTTCCCACTACCGAAGATCGACCAAGTCATAGATTCGATTGCCGGGTACGCTCGGTTAAGCATCTTCGACGCCTTTTCCGGATACCATCAAGTGCCGATGGCAGAAGAGGACCAGGAGAAAACAACATTTATCACCCCCACCGGCACCTATTGTTACAAAGTGATGCCCTTCGGTCTCAAAAACGCCGGGGCGACATATCAACGACTTGTCTCTCGGATGTTCGAGGGACTAATCGGGAAGAACTTGGAAGCCTACGTCGATGACACTATCGTAAAAAGCTCGGTTGAGTCCGACCACATTGCTGGCCTTGCAGAGGCTTTTGGGAGATTGCGGCAATTCGGGATGAAACTCAATGCTAAGAAAAGCTCCTTCGGGATGAAACATACATATTATATTTGCCAACTGTTGAATAGTTGAATAAGTAATAAGGATAATGGCAAAAGTACTTCGAATCAGCACAATAATATAATTCAAAAAACTAATTTTCTATTATGAAAGGCTCCCCACACCAAACATTTGGGGCCAGCTAGGAGTTTGGACATCCCATGAAAATTGAACGGCACCTTTAATTTTTGTATAGCATTTGGAGCTACAAATCCATCAACTAAAATGAAGACATTTAATAAATTTGAGGTTATCACCACATGTAATGGTATAAGATCAACTTTAGGATTTCTTGAAATGCCACCATATAAAATTTCCACTACCGTTGGTGATGGGACCTATCTTTTGTGTAATCGTCCCATTCATGATGATGAAATCATATATAGGAAACAATAGAGTAATTCAAATTTCAAGGGATATCAAACGTGTTCTTACTGTTTGTACTGCTTCAAAATTCTCACTCGTGTGAACTGAGAACTAAGAAATCAACATAAAATGTCTATTTGTGTCAAGAATATATTAAAGAAGCTATATATACTCTTTTGTTATCTTGGTCAAAGATAAGAACTTATATTAAAATTACAACTTCACACCCAAACAAAAGCATGCCAAAGTAGTTGTGGCTTCTATATTGAACATAGAGATAAATGCACAAACAAAGTACGTAATTCAATTTGACCAATTGACAAGTCAAAACAACCAGTTGATTCACAATCAACAAATGGCTCAATACAACCCAGTTGATGATTTCTGAATTAAAATATGATTTCATACAAAGATGAAATCTTGATATGAGAATTTCTTTCAGAATAGTCTTGAGTGTCCCCCATCATCATCCTCGTCTGCCTTAGCCCTGATCCCTCCCCCTGCTCCCACCAGTCTACAATCAGTGACCAACAGAACCCTTTCCTCTTTACAGTCCCTTCACACCATCCCCATTGACAAGTTCCCTGCTCTGAACCCTTCTAAAACTACACACCACCATATATGTTAAAAATGAATTACCTAAACAACCCAATCTAATTCCCAACATAGAATTACCACATTACGAAGTTTAGATTGTCATATTTTAATATCTGTAATCCCATACAGATTAATTTATAACTTTCCATAATCTTTGCTCCACTCAGATTAGCCTATGCCTACTGGAGGTTCTAAAGATCTTTCACTCTTAGGCTTACAATAATTAATGAAGGCCCATATCCCATACAACAACTAGAGGCTGGACGAAAATATGATTTGAAATGCTATGAAGAAGTTGGAAGTTTAAGCAAAAGCTGGGCTAATATTTGAGTTTCCATTTTTTTATCCTTGTGTTTTCCTACCAGTATGGGTCAAAGCCATCACGAAGGGCCACTTTAATCCTAAACTTTATTTATCAACACACATACACATGCACAAAATGCTCAATTCTTCGGTGTTCAATGATATTCTTATAATCTTATCTCCCCAGAACCAAAGCTTATCTTCAATAGTGTTTGCATTTATTACCTCAATTCTTTGGTGTTCAATGATATTCTTATCTCCCCAATAACAAAGTTATCTTCAAATAGTGTTTGCATTTATTAAGCTCCAAAACTTGTAAGGAGTATTTGATTGGCTTCACGTTTCACATAATCAACTTTGGTATTAAATTTACAATTCAGTTTGATGGCAGGAGTTATCTCGATCTATCTTCTATGTCCCAAGTTAATAGTATAGATTGGATCGATTTTGTAGCCAATCAGAATCTAAGACGTGGCCAAATCTAAAAGAAAATCAATTGACTTGGTCAAAACTCTTTAAGATCTGTTCTGACACGTGCACACCACTTGGGTACCGCACCCCCACAACCGTGGCAAAGGAAGTCACTAACTAAATGAACGCAATTGCTAAGCGCAGACCTCGGAGGAAGGGCGAGGCAAACCTCGTTCACGCCTAGATGTCCTCGAGGTAATATCAAGAATTGCACCCCAGCACTTAGAGCCTCCTAGGTCAAAGGCAGCGTCCAGGGAGTTCGATTTACCCAAACTCAGTGCCCCAGAGGTGAGGCCACAGTAGTCGAACCTTGAGAAGATGGGGGAACTCGAGATGTCGGTATGGCGGGCAGAGACAGGAAGATCGCAAGGCAAAAAGGGGCGCCCAAGGAATGCCTCATAGGCAATCCCTCTTGCCTTAGCCAATTTGGGGAGGGTCTAGATGAGAGACACATGTGCCTGACACAAGAGCTGGCGAGCCCAGAAAAGTACATTGGCACCGCTTAGCATAATTATACCTTGGACAACCTAAAGTCTGACAGCAAGGTGGGTGATGTGACAAGTCAATAGCCCCTACAGACATAGGTCGTATCTAGGAGAACCCTACAGGCACAAACTGTCTCCTTAAAGCATCATGTCAGATGATATCTGAGAAGTCACGTCGAGATCCACCCATGAGGTCACATCACGACTCTACTATAAAAGAGGCTCAAAGGACTTTTTTTTTTTTTTTTTTTTTTTGGGGGGGGGGGGATCAATCTGGTAGAGTAATTCCTTGGCCCTAAGAACTATGGAAAAGGGAATCTCGGCATTAAACCATTATTCCCAAGAGTACTGCTGAGTTACAATTGATCCAAATCCCCTAATTGCTTCTCTCTCTCTCCACGATCCAATACTCTCCCCATCTCGCACTAACCATCATCTCATCCCGTGTCACCTCTTGTGCCGACTCACTGGCATCTGACTCTACCTCTGTATATCCAAAGGAACCCTTCATCTACAAATACCAAAAGATTATTCAGTTTTTCTAATTTTGACTAAATACCTTAGCACTTGGAATTCGTCCTAATGTCACTTTAAACACCTTATTTAAGTTCTGTCCCACCCTCCCACTAAATGAAATTCCCTAGAGCAAAAGTGAGAACCTATCACCATCTTAACAGGCTGGATTTAAAAATTAACAGTTGCCTTCATGGCGATCTTAGCTTTCAGAAGCATAGATAATGCTAGGAAACATATAAACATTTATGACTGACTAACTAGCAATAGAATGGTGTTCTAGATCCTGGAAGGCAACGAAAATTTTTACAGGGGAAATGCATATAAGCTTTGATCAATTACTAGTCATACACAAAAATGCAAAACCAGCAGAAATTATGAAAAGGTTCCCAAAGAAATGCCAATGGTCACAAGAATCTCAGCAAGTTCTAAATTCAGTCTCTCCTGATAAAGTAAACCTCAAAAGAAACAAGACAAGAAAAGGGAGAGAGTCCATACCGTTGAGAAAGAAATCTTAATAAAATAAGACTCGACATGTCTTAGAGCTCGTGGAAACATTGATATTTTCTTGCGAAGAAGAAATTTTGCCTTCAAATTTGGACCCATACAAAAACTGATTTTCATTGTTTTCAAGACCTTTGCATTCTTTAAAATATATCTTACCAACTTCAGCTCACTTTTCAAGCCTTCAAATCCTCTAATGTCAATTTTTGTAAGACAACAGGATAGACATTTAGGCACAAGCTGCGGTTGCCTCCAGCATGCATGCACTCCATTGTGCGTAAAATTCTGATCACAACGGAAATGAAAGTTCATAAATTGCAAGAAAATAAAAGTAAAACCAAAAGCATCCTTCTTGTCTCATCTGACCTTCATAAGGGAAAGAACTTTTAAATTAGGTGAGCTTTCAAGCAAGTTTGGCAGCACATGCCAGTCACAGCACCCAATAACCATCTTCAACTCGGTCAAATTATGAAATGTAGGGAGATCGTAACTGGAAGCATGTTTAAGACTCTTCACAGAGAGATATTTGTAATGCATTAGCAATAACAGAGCAAGAAAGAGGGAACAAAAGGGGTCTCATCGATAATTTTGCCAATTGTTTACATTAATAAAAATTTAAAACATAAAAATGGTAATTATAAAAGAAAATGGCCTCACCTTCATTGTATAATGAGATAAAGATAGAAGCTTAACATTATAAACCCCTCTAAGAAGCTCGAATGCACAATTACCACAATACTCAGCACGCTCTGGTACTTCAAAAACATTAACCTTTGCTTCAACTAGGGAGGACAGGTTTTCAATCGATAAGGCTTCAGCAAAACGCTTGAGATTGAGATATTCAAGAGCCGGGGCATTTATCTCGAGTTTGCACGAAATTTGTGCAGGATGAACAATAAGCCAATTTATATTTAGTTTCTTCAGAGCAGGTGCAGATATATTAAATATTTGCATAGTATGAGGAGGATGTCCCAATATAGACAAATCCTCAAGAATTGGGCAACCAGAGAAGAGCTTCCGAACGGAATCATCATTCAGATACTCGACAGAACAGAGATAAAGAATCTTGAGACTCGGAAAACAAACCGAAGAAGGAACATTCAGAACAATTCCAAACGTCAGTTTCAAAACCACTAGTGTCTTACAAGTGAAAAGGCTAAGGGGAAGCTCAACAGGTTGTCCAGCAGAAGGCATCTGGAGGTCAAGCTCTGCAACGTCGCGCGTTATCGCGGCACAAACCAACGCATTGAAAGGGAACCATCCGCACTTGTTCTCACATTTCAGGCGAAACTTCTTAACACACGTAGTACAATTGCGAAGTAGCACTACTCTGTACACGGATTGCACGAAATTCATATATCTTGCCCAATCTTCATATGGCCTTGCAAGGTTTAACACGGCGGCATCGTCGAAATCGAGAGTGGTAACCAAAGTCCATAAGTGTTTCCACCTTGTCGATAGAATGCTGGTAGCGAGGGCAAGCTTCGTCGGAAGGAATGCGAGGATGTGGCAAAGAAGTGAGTCTGGTAAACTGCTGATCCTATCAATGGCGTTATCTGATTCCGCTTCTTCGTTGGAGTGTTTCTGGCGTTTGGAGCTCGAGCTTGAATCTGTAGCAGAGGACTGTATAAATGATTGAGGTGAATCGGCCATTGATAAGATGCCTTGGAAAACTCAGAGGTTTCAATGGCGGGAGCAGAGAGTGAGGACTAGGGTTAGGGTTAGGGTTAGAGTTTGTGAGTGGCACGATTTTGCAGAGGAAAAGAGAGAGATCACACTGAGAACCGTTTAGACTTCGAGCTCCAAACGAAACTAGGGCGGCAGTGTCTACCCATTGCGAGGGCGCCCCATTTCAAATTATTAGAATCAAATTCTGAGTTTAACTAGTTAAAATCAGAATTTCAAAAGTTCTAATTAGAATTTTAATTCATAATTTTGGGTTAAATTTTATTTAGAAATTTCGAATGATTAGGTGACATCTGAATTTGCCAAATTCTACCTCTTAAATAAGGAAATTATAAAATGTTATTTAAAAATTATTACTCCATATTCAAAAATGTTTTAACCAAACTATGCAATTAGGACATTTACAAATTTTGAACTTTGAAATTCCATTATTTTGAAGATCCCAAGAATTTTTTCCCAAATTCCTCTCCTGATTATGGGCTTACAACTCCTGACACTACCATATTATCATATTTATCGTAGCTGAGTTTGAATATGAGTTTGGGTTGGGTTATGGTTAGTGGAGCATTCTTCAGTCTGTTGTGTACTGAGTTCATTTTATCAATACATTCCTATATGTTAGACAAGCCAAAAAAAAAAAAAAAGAAGAAAATTATCAAGGCAAAAACAGCTCACTATGTTAAACTTTTAATTGCATCAATGTGCCCCTAAGGTGATTGATGTCGCCAACAACCTTCCCACCACCTCCTTCGCCATCAATGACGACTTACACCTCTTAATCGATAAAATTACACTTCCAAGGATGTGTTTGTCTTCTTGGTTTTTCACTACCCTTTCAAGGGTAATTTTTTTTTCTTTTCATCATTCCATTAACGGTTGACTGATGTGTAAACCACATTGAAACAACTCAATAGTAGGGGGCACATTTGATGCAGTTAAAAATTTAAGGTAGTGAATTGTTTTTGCCCTTATGTCTATCTTGGGCAGCAAAGTGTATTTTACCCTTCTTCCAACACAAAACCTCCGGCCAGCAGCTTTGTACTCCTACTTCCAAGCTCCATCAACCAAAGGATGAATGCTGGGGTCGAGTGATGGGAGGCAAAGTGAAAGGTTTATGTTCTGTCACTCCTAACTTTTATTATAATCACGTTTTCTTCTAACTTGTAAAGCCAAAGCAAATGTGGATTTTCATATTGATTCTCTCATTTTGAATTGTCAGGCACGAGCAATGAAAGAGCAAGCTCAGCTCAGAGAAGGGATGGCTTACCTGCAAGCTTCGAAACTTTGACGAAAAAATAATAACCTCAATGTGTCTCTGCAGAGATTTGCAATTTCTGCAAAATTGTTAGTACTTATTGGTGATTTATATCTGCAACTCCAGTACAGAGAAGATTGGACCCAGATGTTCCTATGTAATGATGGGTTCGCTATAATGTGGGGATTGAAACCAGTCGTGTATCAAATACCACATATATTGTATGTTGCATACTGATATTTATTAGTTGAGTCTTTTTCAACCTGTTCCTACTTATCAGGAAAAAATTGCTAGATCCCTCTTCTGTTATTGGGTTTTATTTTAAAACATGGCATCTCATATTTTCTCATTTTTGCAGGTCTATAGGAAGCATATGTTTTAACTATTACTACATTAATCTACTAATTTATGTTTCTGCTTCCTTTATGCCTAATGGTCGAGTCACAGATACTGTTGGAGATGTAACAATGGCTCCTGGGTGCTCACTGAGCATGTCACTCTTGCAGAAGGGAGTGAATCCATATGCAGAGCTTTTATGATGGCTGTTGTAGTGGTTTTTGAATAAACACTCCAATCCTTTTTCTTTTTTTTCTTTTTTGGTCAGCAGCACTCCAATCCTTTTCTCTACATGTCAATCGATGTGGCATAATGAACGGAGCAATGGGCACTGTACTTCTGTAGACTATGATTGTTGCAATCATCCACCTTCATCTATCCAATTTTGCCTCATGACCTCGCATTCCACCGAATGAGAAGTACCAATCCAAAGATCAGCTAATTGTTGTAACAAGATGGTAAATGCACTATATTTGTGATGTGGTGCAACATGATGGAGGACATGCTTATTGTGACTAGATAAAGGAAAAATTTTGGTGGAAGGAATTTCAAAAAGATACCCTTATTTCCAGCAGAATTTAATCAAAACCATTTTCCTCCGTCGTCATTACTTGGTGCCACATCGCCTCATAAGCACAAAATACCTGCATTATAACAGGGAACCACCACCGTTTATGTTGGCCTTGGTAGTACTATTAAGACAATTACTTGGGTTAATATTGGGAAATAACTTTGAGCTACCTTCAAATCCTCTATTTATCACCATCTTAACAACTATCATCATGACGATCTAAGTTGAAGGATAAGAGCCATCAACAACAAGCATTCAGGTGCTAGGAAACATATAACAGACATGACAAATAAGCAAAAGAATGGTGTTCCAGATCCTCGAAGGAAATGAAAATTTTCACAGGGAAAATGGATATAAGCTTTGATCAATTACTAGTCATACAAAAAAACAAAAAAAAAAGGCTACACCAAGAAATATTATGAAAAGGTTCCTCCTTAAAGAAATGTAAATGGTTACAAGAATCGCAGCAAGTTCTGAAGTCAGTCTCTCCTGATAAAGTAAACCTCAAAATTCAGGCTATCCTGATAAAGTAAACCTCAGACACTCCATGTTTTAGATCCCCGTGGAAACATTGATTTTTACTTTCTTTCGAGACTTTTGCATTCTTTAAAACAGATCTTACCAACTTCAGCACACCTTTCAAGCCTTTTAATTCACTAATATCAATTTTTGTAAGGCATAGGAAGCGACTTTTAGCCACAAGCCGTGGCAGCTGACTCCAGCATGAATGTCTACTAGCCCAAAAAAAATCCTGATCACAATAGAAATGGAAGTTCATAAGCTGAAAGCAAAAAAAAAAAAAAAAAAAGGGTTAAACCAAAAGGATCCTACTTGTCTCATCTGACCTCTGTAAGGGAAAGAACTTCTAAATTAGGTGAGCTTTCAAGAAAGTTTGGTAGCACAAGCCAGTCACAGCACCCAATACCAATCTTCAACTCGGTCAAATTATGATACATGGGTAGATCGTAACTGGAAGAATATTGGAGAGTCTGCACAGATAGATTATGAGAACGCATTGGCAATAATAGAGCAAGAAAGAGGGAATTATAAAAGGGATCGGACTTTTTTGTTTTTTTGAGGAAGTAAAGGGGGTCGGACTTGGGCTAGGCCCTTTTGTTTCTAATACATATTTACTTCATAAAAAATAAATAAATAAATAGGGGGGTGGGGAGGGAAATTATTTGTATCAGAGAGAATAAAAACATAAAAATAAAAATGATAATTATAAAAGAAAATGGTCTCACCTCCACTGTACGATGAGATAAAGATAGAAGCTTAACGTTATAAAACCCTCTAAGAAGCTCCATTACACGATTACCAAAACACTCAGTGTGTTCATATACTATAACGTCAACCTCTGCTTCGATCAACGAGGATGGGTTTTCAATCAATGAGGATTCAACAAGACCCTTGAGGCTGAGGTATTCAAGCGCCGGGGCATTTATCACAATTTGTATGAAATATGTGTAGGATAAAGAATTGCCCAATCTAATGTTAGTATTACCCAATGTATTTTCAGTTTCTTGAGAGCAGGTGCAGATATATTAAACATCCGCACAGTATCACAATAACTGCCAACTATAGACAAATCTTCAAGAATTGGGCAACCAGAGAGGAGCTTCCGAGCGGAATCATCATTTCCATACCTGACAGAATGGAGATGGAGAATCTTGAGACGCGGAAAATAAACCGAAGAAGGAACGTTCAGAACAGTTCGAACAGTGAGTTTCAAAACCACAAGTGTCTTACAAGTGAAAAGAGTATGGGGCAACTCAACAGGTTGTTGACTATAAAAAGGGATCTGGAGGTCAAGCTCTTCAACACCACGGGTTATGGCGGCACAAACCAACTCATTTAAACGGAGCCCTTTGAACGCGGATTTGAAGCGAAACTTTTTAATACAAGAACCATTATCGCGAAGAGCCAAAACTGTGTGCACGAAGTTCATATATCTTGCCCTATCTTCATCAGCCATTGCAGGATTAATCACTGCGGCATCGTCAACCAAAGTCCATAAGTATTTCCATCTTGTGGATAGGATGCTGGTAGCGACGGCATGCTTTGTGAGGAGGAATGAGAGGATGTGGCAAAGAAGTGAGTCTGGTAAACTGCTGATGCTGTCGATGGTATTATTAGATTCAGCTTCTTCTTTGGAGAGTTTCTCGTGTTTGGCACTTGAATCTGTAGCAGAGGACTGTGTCAATGATCGAGGCGAGTCAGCCATTGACAAGATGCCCCAGAGGTTTCAAAGATGGGCCGGGAGTGGAGAGGGAGGACTAGGTTTAGGGTTAGGATTTTGTCAGTAGTATATATAAAGGGTAATGCTACCTTGTCTTACGCTTTGCTCCACGCTTTGCCCTACGATGCGTATTTAAAGGGGTTTCAATTTTTAGGATTTAACCATATTAGTGGGCCTCACAACTTTACCCCTTAAATACATATAGTAAAACAAAGTATGAGGCAAAATGTAAGGCAAGGTAGCATTAGCCATATTTAAAAATAATTGCAAATAGACAGGGAGAGAATTAGAGAAAAGATCACAGAGCTCAAAACTAAACTAACTAAACCAGAGTTTGAGTCTGACTATCGATCACAAGGGCGCCCTTTAATTAAATTGAGGGAATTAATATGAGCTCTCTCAACCTCTTTATTTTGGGCCCGTAACTCGAGTGGCTGGCTTGTTGTTGGTTGCATTGCTGACGGCCTTGCTGTGGGCAATTTCCAATATTGCTAGTGCAGTCCAATTTGGTTTGTGCCAGGGCTATGGCTGCATGCCTGGCTTGTGATGTTGCCAAAATCAATTTTCCTTCTTTTAAATTTGTTTA
Organism: Liquidambar formosana; assembly: GCA_039720395.1. Lineage (NCBI taxonomy): Eukaryota > Viridiplantae > Streptophyta > Magnoliopsida > Saxifragales > Altingiaceae > Liquidambar > Liquidambar formosana. The sequence continues at coordinate 14,065,833 of CM077834.1, read as the reverse complement.
CTTAGTCCTCATTCCGTGTAGTCTAGCTCAATCCGTCCCTTGTCTGTCCAATCTGGTTTGTGCCAGGGCACTATAAGGAGTGATAATGTGGCAACATTGCAGTGGATTATCAAGAGTAATGCATTAATGGTTGACTCATAATAATGCTACTGGGGGTCATGGGGGCACGGCTCAATTTGTTAGCTTGTGGAGGCCTTGCTAAGAGGGCTGCCCCAGGTAGTGATTGATGGTCAAGATTAGATGGTGGTGGTAACAGCAGCAAGGAGCAGTGATTGGCTTGCAATGATGGTAACAGGGGGCCGTGGGGTGGGGTGGGGTAGGGTGGGAGTTGAGGTAGGGACGGTCGTGATGGTGAAGTAGTTGTGACAGTGTATCATTGGATGTACACAGCACCAAATCCAAACGGTGGGGGTGGGGGTGGGGGAGCTGTACTTCTGAAAAAAAAAAGGGGCTAGCATTTACTCTCTATTTGGTTCATGGATTCTACTAAGGAAAAAAAAAGGAAGGGAAAAAAATGAGGAGAAAAGAAAATGAGAGGAAAAAATAAAATCATATCAAAGCAAAATTATTCTAATTTTTCTTTTTCTTTTAATTTTCCATTGCAACCAAATAAAGAAAAGTAGAATTCCTTATATTTTATTTTTTTTCTTTGATAAAATCCACAAACCAAATAGAGCCTTGATGAAAACTTCTATGGATTCAAGTTCGCAAAGATCTGGCAAGAGGTTTTTAGCTGTCGAATACATACATTCTCTCTCCAAGCTTGGAATTAGCTATGTGAAGATAAATTATACTAAGCACAACATGAGCAAATTTAGATCCTCATATTTTAATGTCTCTGCAAATTAGTGAAAACCTTTCATATCCACTCAGATTTCCTATATGCTTGTGATTGAATGGAGAATACCGAAGGTCCTCAAGATCTATCACTCTTTGGCTTACAACACTTATGAAGGCCACATCTCAAACAACTAGAGGCTGGATAAAAGTAGAGGGAATTTTAGATTGGTCAGGCTATGTGAAAATAATTACAGTTCAATACAAATTCCTACTAACTTCCTAAAAAATGACTACTTACTTAACTAATAATGACTACTAACTGTAATTATTTTCGTAGCCCTACCAATCTAAAATTACCCCAAAGTAAGACGAAAAAACTATGTATAAACCATTATCTGAAGTTTAAGTTTAAGTTTAAGCTGAAGCTAGGCTAATTTCTTCAGTTTCCATTTTTGTGTTTTTTTAATTTTTTACTTCCTACTGTGTACAGGTAAAAGCCATCAAGAATGGTCAAATACTATCCTAAACTTATCAAATTCTTATTTCCTGAAAACCAAAGCTTACCTTCATATGCTGTTTGCATTTATAGGCTCCTAAACTTGGAAGGAGTATCTGGTTGGCATCACATTTCGCGTATTCATCATTAGTGTAACTTCTAGAATTCTGTTTGTGGTGCAACATGATGGAGGACATGCTTATTGTAACTAGATGAAGGAAAACATTTCATGGAAGCAATTTCAAAAAGATTCCCTTATTTCCAGCAGAATTTAATTAAAACCATTTTCCTCTTTCGTCATTACTTGGTGCCACATTGCCTCATAGGCACAAAATACCTGCATTATAACAGGGACCCCTGCCGTTTGTCAACGCCTGGGAGGTCCTATTAAAAAGATTACTCGGGTTAACATTGGGAAATAACTTCGAGCTAGCTTCAAATCCTCTATATTTATAAATTATGGTAAAAATAAATCTTAATTGTATGCCATCCCATTTTAAAATTTGATGGATGAGAAGTGAGGGAGCTGAATTTTCCAATTGAGATACAAATGATTTAATAATTAGTCGTGTATACCCAACTTGACCAAGCCTTGATCCCAACTCTATGGATCTGCCACCCAAATCTTGTTTCGCCACACTGCTCCATCTGGGGGCATATTTTTGAAAAAAAAAAATGTCCCAGCATCTAATAAAAAAAATTTAGGATTCATGTTCACAGAGATCTAGCTAGAGGTTTTATCTATCAGATACATCCCGTGCCTCTTCAAGCTTGGGATTAGCTGTGAAGATATTTGATACTATATTCTCTTTATATAGAATTAACATGTTTCTAAGTTTAGATCCTTGATCATATTTTAATGTCTTCCCAAATTTACTTAAACTTCCCATTATCTATTATCCACTCAGATTTTTATATACCTTAGTTGAGTTCTGTACCACTAAATGAAAATCCCTACAGAAATGTGAGAAGTTATCACCATCTTAACAGGCTAGATTTAAAAACTAACAACTATCTTCATGACAATCTAAGTTGAAGGATAAGACCCCTCAACACCAAGTCATTCAGGTGCACAGATAATGCTAGGAAACATATAACAGACATGACTACTAAGCAAAAGAATGGTGTTCCAGATCCTGGAAGGAAATGAAAATTTTCATAGGGAAATCGATTTAAGCTTTGATCAATTACTAGTCATACAAAGGAAAAAAAAAAAAAACAGGCTACACCAACAAATATTATGAAAAGGTTCCCCAAAGAAATGTCAATGGCCATAAGAATCGCAGCAAGTTTTAAATCCAGTCCCTCCTGATAAAGTAAACCTCAAAAGCAATAAGAAAAGGGAGACACCCAATACCATTGGGAAATAAATCTCAGTAAAATGAGACTTGACATGTCTTAGTCACATGGTGGAAACATTGATTTTTACTTTCTTCGAGACTTTTGCATTCTTTAAAACATATCTTATTAACTTCAGCACACCTCTCAAGCTTTTCAATCCACAAATATCAATGTTGTCAAGGCATAATGAGCGACATTTAGCCACAAGCCATGGCTGACTCCAGCATGAATGTCCACGAGCGCGTTCACAACAGAAACAAAAGTTCATAAACTGCAAGAAAAGAAAAGTTAACCTGAAAGCATCCTACTTAATTGTCTCATCTGACCTTCGTCAGGGAAAGAGCTTCTAAATTAGGTGAGCCTTCAAGCAAGTATACTAGCACATGCCAGTCACAACATCCAAAAACCATCTTCAACTGGGTCAAATGATGAAACGTAGGCAGATCGTAACTGGAAGCGTATTTGAGAGTCTGCAAAGAGACATAATGACAATGCATTAGCCGTAATTGAGCAAGAAAGAGGGCAAAATAAAAGGGGTCGGATCGAAAAGTCTGCCAATTATTTTTATTAGAAATTAAGAATAAAAACGTTAAAAAAAATGATAATTATAAAAGAAAATGGTCTTACCTCCATTGTATGATGAGATAAAGAAAGAAGCTTGACGTTATAAAGCCCTCTCAGTAGCTCCATTACACGATTACCAAAATACTCAGTATGTTCACGTACTGTAACGTCAACCTCCGCTTCCACTAAGGAGGACAGGTTTTCAATCGATAAGGGTTCAGCAAAACCCTTGGGGCAGAGGTATTCAAGCGCCGGGGCATTTATCTCAAGTTTGCATGAGATTTTTTTAATCCAATCTATTTCTAGTTTCTTTAGAGCTGGTGCAGATATATTAAAAATTCGCACAGTAGCAGGGCGATTTTCAAATATAGACAAATCTTCAAGAATTGGGCAACCGGAGAAGAGCCTCCGAACGGAATCATCATCTGGGTACTTGACATAATGGAGATGGAGAATCTTGAGATTGGGAAGATAAACCGAAGGAGGAACACTCAGAACAATTCCAAAACTCAGCTTCAAAACCACTAGTGTCTTACAAGTGAAAAGACGATGGGACAACAATATAGGAGGCAAGTGGAGGTCAAGCTCTTCGACTTCACGCGTCATCGCAGCACAAAGAAACAGATCGAGAGGGAACCATTCGAACTTCTTCTTGGATTTCAGGCGAAACTTTTTGATACAAGAACCATTATCGCGACAAGCCAAAACTCCGTTCACGAATTGCACGAAGTTAATATATCTTGCCCAATCTTCACTAGACCTTGCATGATCGAACACAGCCGACCCATCGTCAAAATCAAGAGTAGTGACCAAAGTCCATAAGTATTTCCATCTCCTCGATAGAATGCTGGTAGCGACGGCGTGCTTCGTCGGAAGGAATGATAGAATGTGGCAAAGAAGAGAGTCTGGTAAACTGCTGATTATATCGATGGTCTTATTAGATTGTTTCTCAAGTTCGGAGCTTGAACCTCTCTCAGAGGAGTTTGTCAATGATTGAGGCGTGTCGGCCATTGATAAGACCTTAGAAAACTCACTAGCGGGAGTGGGAAGTGAGGAATTGGGTTAGGGTTAGGGTTTCGTCAGAGATTAGAGAGGGAGAGAAGGAGGCGGGATCACAGTGACAACCGTTTGCCTTCCAGAGCTCAAAACTAAACCGAGCCAGAGTCCGTGTAATCCATCACGAGGGCGCCCCTTCAATTCAGCCCTCTCAAGTCTCAACCTCTTTTGAGTAAGGCTTCTAAGAGGGCGCCCTCACCATTCTTCCCATAAGCTCTTTCCCAATTTTTGGCCCATAACTCAGGGTATTTTATTGGTACTCACAAAGTTTTTTAAGATACCATACTTACAATTTGAACTGATCGACTTATCAATTTCAACTAACCCACCTACTACTCACGACTACTTACCATTTAAAATGACTTACTTATCATTTAAAGTGATTTTATAGGTATGATATTTAATTTTTTGTTAGGATACCATAGAATTGACCTGTTACTCAAGATTATGTACTAAGAAAATGCATGTAAAGACAATAGCAACAACAACAACAATTTTATCGCCATTCCAATGACATAGTGGCCATAATTTGAGCGCAAAAAAAAAGGGGTTGTAGGAGGGCAATAAAAAAAATAAAAATAAAAAGTTCATCATATTGAGTAAGTAATAATGAAGAGCGCCAAACCTCTATGGTTCCATTTGATAAAAATAGACTTCAACATTGCAGAGACGAGTAAGGTTTGTTAGGTATCAGAAATAATACAAAAATTATGAAAGCTGTCAAAGATGTAGTTTCCTTCCGTTTTTTTTTTTTTTTTTTTTTTTTTTTTTTTTTTTTTTTTTAGGCCAAGAAACGAGTTGTGGTGAGGGAAATAAAGTTCACACTTTGAAGGAATGTGTTAAGACTTTCAAAAATAATGTTGAAAATATGAACAAAGTTGCAATCTCAATCTCAGCATATTTCTCATTATTGCAATCAGTTTTGCATGTGATTCAATTACAATTAGTGAAGAAACCTATGGTGCAGTTTATAACCATGAACGATGTTGGTTACATAAGAATATGGTAAAAAAAATATAAGACTGTCTGTTGGCATACATCAGATGTAGTGATGGATTCTTTTTTTCCCTCTTCATTTTTTTATGGCTCCATTTCAACTGACGAGTATTCACCTTCGAACTATCTCATTCAATCATGAATATAGAGTGAGGGATATAATTCAGAATTAACATGGTATGGCTAGTGATTCAGAAATAGTAGTGGCAACCTAAAAAAACCAGTGTCTAAAGAAAGATTACACTATTTCAGGGGCACTATAAAGAGGCAATCATTTTTCAAACCTTTTATGATAAGAAGAAACAGGTTCATTCCATAAAGAAAAGGAAATAGTGATAGGCCATATAGTTGGCGAAATATACAAACTACCTGCCAACAAACAGAAAGCAGAACATACTTACACTAGCAAGTCCCTACTACAGACTACCTTGTTTACTTAGCGAAAAAAAAAAAAAAAGTTCCCTACTATAAACTACCTGCCAGCATGCAAAAAGTAGTACCTAACCCCAAATAATCCCAGCAAGCCAAAAAACCATGAAAATGGGAATCCTGCATAGATTGCCGAGACACCCATATAAGCATGCCATCAGCCAATTGGTTAGCCAAAAAGAACATATCATCCGACAAGTGTCAGTGTAGTCTCAGTTCCCTTTGTCCCTGCGAGGAACAAAATTATAGAATCATTACATTTAAAAATATATGATATGATGATGTGTTTTTGTACCCAAATAATGTGTGTGTGTGTGTGTGCGTGGGCGTGGGTGTGGGTTTGGGCATGGGCGTGGGCGTGGGCGTGGGTGTGTGTGTGATGATGGGTTGCCCACTGCAAGGCTTGAAGGCAGCAACCTTGAAGCCACATGGAAATTTAAAATCCTCATACACACTCGAAGATGAGCCTATTATCACTTAAAATTTACATTAATAGATGCACTGTGGCAGCTTTATAGGCATTTTGTATATTTTTTTCATATATAGCCTCCCAGGCTCAACTCAACTAAAAGAACAAAAATCCTACGTACTTGGGGTTGGCTACATGAATCCTTTGTCATTATCCAACTCTCTTTTGCACCATATAATATATCAATACCTTGGCGATGATATATATTCTCACCACCTCTAACCTTTGAATCATATTACGTCACTTGTTCTGTGCCTAAAGTCTTATCTTTTCCACAGCCAGTCCAACCACCAATGAGGGAGTTCTGAGCTCAACCTTTTTAAAATACATTGCCTCCTAAACATAACCCAATTTCTCCAACCTTAATGACCTAACAAACTACTTCTGACAATAGATTTTAAATGCATGTTCAATGTGTGACAATAGATTTTAAGTTGAATAATATGTGCAGCAGAATCATACAAGAGAGTTCCCCAAGAGCTAGCCAAACATCAGAAGCTGTTTTTAGGCCAACAGCATGAGAAAGAACAGTTCCACTTAAGGCAGTGTTGATGCGATTGAATAGCATTTGATCAACACAAGTCCAATTGACAATGTTTGGCTGCCATAATAAATACCACCACAACTACCAGAAGAAAGAAACTGAGAACACAAGATCCATCAACGTACTTTGCAGAGATCCTCACTGGAAAGATCAGGAGCATTTAATAGTGCCAGAGTGAACCAACAGAGACCAAGTGAATGATTTTCAGAATATCAGCAGTTTATCATATAACTAGGGAGGAAGAAGGTAGAAACTTAGTTATAAACGTATCGCCAAAATGAAAGATGAGAAGAATTTGTAAGAAAAGAGAAATCTATAAATAAAAAAACACACTGTTCATTCTCTGATACCATGTAAGAGCAGCAACAATAGATGGACATAAGTACAGAATAATTACTAGGGATATCCTTTCCTAGAGAGGTAAACAAAATAAAATTATGGGAAGTATTCAAGGAAAGATGAATTCATTGCCATCAATGGTAAGAGTAGCGATATTTTTTATTTCATTATTTTTAATTTTTGATAATGAGGAAACCCTTTGGGCGAACCACAGGCACATTTAAGACCCCACTACCTGACCTGATATTAGAAGAGTGGGTTTGTGAGGTTTGGGATCTTCTATTGCTTGGGGGAAAAAATGATGCCATTTATACCTATGTGAAGGCTCAAAATAACTAGTTGATGAGTCTCAATACCAAATTTGAAGCCACATGAAGCAGAACTCTTGATTTTAAAAATTATTTTATAATTTGTTCTTAAGGCATCGATTTGACCTTCCCAACAAGCCTACATAAAAAGAGGGAAGCCCTAGTCCTAGAAAAACTCAAATTGAAGGAGAGGCTAATTAACCTTAGGTGCCACATTTCAACAGGTTTAGGATGCCATGTGTCAACTCCTTGTCAAATACCCTAGTAGAAATATTAGCTCCTGTTCCTTTATGTTCCACAGGGCTTTTCATCAACTAGTTTATTACAAAATTCTTCTGTTTATCCTCAATATCAACCTCTTTCCCTAAAACTCTCAAATTCTAACTTTACCGCACGTAATATCATCCAAGCCCTTGCTTTTCGTTTTCATCATCCTAAATATTTGTCCACATCATGAGTTGCCATTTTAAGATATTCTCTCTTTGCACCAACTGCTATTGAAGCATCATTCCTTTCTTTTGCGAGGAAAAATTAAAAAAGGGATAACTTCAATAGGTTCGCATAGTCTCCTAAAAGATATAAAATTTTAATGAAAGAGCTGAGCATGCTTGCTAACATCCATTGCATCACGAGATAAAGTACACCCCAAGAGAGTCCATACCGTTGAGAAAGAAATCTCAGGAAAATGTGACTTGACACATCTTAGATCCTCGTGGAAACATTGATATTTTCTCAAGAATTTCCTCCAAATTTGGTTGACAAAAACAAATTTTCATTGTCTTCAAGACTTCTGCATTCTTTAAAATATATTCAACCAATTTCAGCTCATCTTTCAAGCCTTCAAATCCTCTAATCTCAACTGTCGTAAGGTGTGACAAATATTCAGGCACACACTTGGGCCACCTCAACCTTGATGTATGTTCAAGGTGAATCGTTCCCTGATGACAAAAAGACAACAAAAGTTTATGAGCTTCAAGTCGATCAAAATTCAACTAAAATTATTCTTCACATCTCATCTAACCTTCTGTAAGACAAGATCTTCCAGATTACATGAGCCTTCAAGCAAGTCTAGCAGCACATGCCAGCCACAGCAATTAACATGAGCCTCCAATAGGATCAAATTACGAAACAGAGGAGGAGCATCAAAGGAAACAAACCGAAGATACTGCACGTAAAGACAATAGCAATAATATGACAATTCCAGTAACAATATTATCGATAATCCAATAACATTGTAGCCATAATTTGAGCAGAAGAATGGGGTTAGTACCTCTATGGTGTTATTTGTCAAAAATAGAAACTTAACACTGCAGAGACCATGAAAAAGGTCGACCAAACACTTCCCATGAGACTCATACTCTTGCGGTCCTACAGAATGCAAATGAACATCAACGTGCGCTTCAACCAAGGATGATAGGTTCACAATCGAGACGTGTTCACACACATGATTCGAGAGGCTGAGATTGAAGTATTCAAGCGCCGGGGCGTTTATCTCAAGTTTGCAGCTCTTATATTTTAACAAATTTTTTTCCACAATTGCTATTGTCAAATGCTTCAGGGTAGGTGCAAATAGATTAAAATTTCGCATATTATCGCTGTTGGATCTGTCTAAAACAAGTTCTTCTAGGACAGGGCAGCCGGCAAAGAGGTTCCGAACAGAATCATCATTTCTAAATCTAACCGCAATGAGATGAAGGATCTTGAGACTCGGCAAAGTGACCGAAGAAGAAACATCAAGGGCAATATCGCTACTCAGTTTCAATACCTTAAGCGTGTCGCTCGTGAAGAGGCGAAACCCAATGAGCGGTTCTATACGCAGGCGTAAGTCGAGCTCTTCGACGTCGAGCATTACAGCGGCGCCAATCCACGTACTCAGATGCAAAACGTCGTGGTTTTCTCCACAATGTAAACGGAACTTTTTGACGCGCGAAGAGATGTGGAGCCAAAACTTTGTACACAAAATGGATGAAGCTTGTATCCCCCTCCTGATCTCTATTAGGCCTTTCTTCAAATAACTTTGCGGCGTCGTCGAAGTCGAGATTTGGAACGGACGTCCATACGTTTTTCCATCTTGTAGATAAAATGCTGGTCGCGACGGCGAGTTTCGTCGGAAGGAGTGATAGGATGTCGCAGAGAAGTGAGTCTGGTAAACCGCTGATCCTATCGACGGTGGTGTTGTTAAGTTTCGATTCTTCGTCGGAGAGTTTCTGCCGTTCGGAGCTTGAATCTGTGGCAGAGGACTGCGTCTTCGACGGAGGTGGGTTTGCCATTGTTGATAAGATATCTCAGAAGATGTTTCAATGGTGGAGAGGAGAGTGAGGGCTAGGGTTAGGGTTTTGTCAATGGCACATAGTGACAGCAAGGGTTTAGGGCTTTGTCAGTGGCTCATTTTGAATGAAGTCGGAATTACAGAAGAGAGGTCACACACACACTGAAGAGTGACAACCGCTCAAACCTTTAGTACCATTGCCAATGAGCTGTAGCTCAAATGGGGTCGGGTCGGGTCGGAGATAATAATGGTTTACCGTGAGGACCCTTGTTGCCATTTCGGGAGGTTGGGTTTCTGAGAAATAATGATTTTGTTCAGTTTATGGACATTAATTAAATTACGTATTTATAAACCCAAATGTTTTATTTTTTACTACTAAGTTAATCTGGTTCCATTATTTCCTAATGTTTTTGCAAATAATGCTAATCCTATTTACGAATGTGTTATGGAAATACTTCAAAATAAATACCATTTTTATTACCTTTATCCACGTCAAATTATTATTTTTTTAAAATTTAAACTAACTTGATAGGGCTTGGTAGTTTCGGGTCATAACATCTATCCCTTTAGGGTGGAGGAGTAAATGTGATAGACTTACATAGTTAAAAATAAATAAATAAAGAAGGGCAAATTTCACTCCAAAGAGATTCAAAACATGTGTTTTGATACCAAACGATGATCTCACACCAGAAAATCAATGATTCTAGCTAGAAAATGCGAGAAACTGAGAGAAATTAGAATGAAAGTGAAGGATACTCAGAGAATCTTTTATTTAAGGGAGAGAAGAAGATCAAGAACTCTCTAATAAGTTGTTAAAAGTCTGGATATTTGGAAAAATTGCTCTAACATCTAAACCACCTATTTATGGAGAAAGAAAACACTAAAATAACTAGATACCTTTTAACTAAAAAAAGCTACTAATAGGCTATCATAAGCTGTTGGGGAGGTCAATGACCGATGGGTCTGATGGCATGTTCCATCCCGGCCAATAGGGACATGGGGTTTGTAGAGGTTTTGGTTTTGATTCTGTGTGTGTGATTGTATGTTTTCCTATTTTTTGGCGAAAAAAAACACTTACTGGAGTACAAAACCTACTGAATAGTGAATACTGACTAAGTGACTAGTGATTTTGGCATGTATTATATTGGAGATATAAACTTGAATTGACATATGTCAATATGTTTCTATTTTGATACAATGTTTAATATTTTTTTTTAATTGTTAATGTTTTTATTTGGAGTTTGGCATATCATTTTTTTCATTTTCAATTATTTGTTGTTACTTGATAGGTTAAAACCGAAACCGAACCGAACCAAATTGAAATTTTTTGGTTTGGTTTTTTTATAGTATGGTTCGGTTTTGGTTTCGTAAGAACAAAACTGAAGTTTAATGGTTTGGTTTGAAATCTACCATAAAACCAAACCAAACCGAACCACTAACACCCTTACAAATACCCCCCATAACATTTAGCCGCATTTCACATAAACTTCTTAGAGAAATTGGATGGAAAAAATACTAAAAAAACATTATTACGTAGTAGATACCTTCTCATGTACTTAATATTCATTCATTTTTATAGTGTTCTTCACCTAATTTCTATTCGATTTTTGGTACACTCTTAGTCCCAGTAATGCCATCATCAACTAGGAAGACGAGACTCGGGTAAAAGAGATTAATTTTCACAAAATGGATAATAGTAGGCAGAAACAAATGTGATATGCATGTAAGATGATAGAACTAGAATAGGGAATAGTAATACAATAGGCAACGCGAGGTGGTGGTGGCTAGGACTGCAACTTGGGTAGGTTGGGCGGGTTGAAAAGTCATCCCATACTCAACTCTAAGTATAAAACCCTCAATCCAATCCCAACCCAACCCGTCCTTCGGGTTCAAGTTCCTAACCCATGTTCAACCTGTGCTCGGGTTGGGTAGACTCGGGCTGGGCATGGGTTACATGAGTTTAACAGAGTTAGGTTAGGTTGAACAGGTTTAGGCTGGGTTAAGAAGGTTGGCTTGTTTCTTTTCTTTTAGAAAAAAAAATGGTAAAAAATCTTCTTTAAAAAAACATAAAGAAAGAGAAACCATCTAATTAAAAATGCGTTATTGCATATGCACACAAATCTTAATTATCCCAATTCTATTGATTAACCTAAAATTCATGTCAATTTGAAAAATAATATTTTCACCCAAAATTTTTTTTGAAGATGAAAGCATCAAAATAATTTTAAAAATTCAAAACATTAACATATATATAATTGAGTACATAAGAAACCATCTTAATAGACATTATTCAATATATTTTAAAAATTATATATTATATAGGTTGGGTTCGGGTTGAGTTTGGGTTGCCCGACCCTCTTCCCAAGCCCAACCCAAATTGAAATTGGGTTGGGTTGGGATTTTCCAACCTAATCCCAACCCAATATATGGAAGACTATTGCTCAAGTTTGTCATTTGATTGGGTTGGGTTTGGGTTGGGCGGGTTTAACCCGTCCAAGTTGCAGCCCTAGTGGTGGCATTGTTGATGGCAGTGGTGTGGTCGGTTTTCAATTTGGTTTGGTTGTGGCTGGCGTGTGATCCTGCCAAGAACAATTTTCCTTACGGGGCTAAAAGCTGATGATGATGATTCTTTAACCAAAGGTTTATGTTCTATTACTCCTTTCATTATAATTACAGTTCCTTCTACCATATGTACTCAAAGCAAAGATGGATTGCCATGTCTTTTTCATTTTGAGTTGTCAGGCACAAACAATGAAAGAGCTATCTCAGCTCAGGAAAGAGATGGCTTAGCAGTGCAAGCACGGCAAAATTGAGGTGAGCATAATGACCGTCGATGTGTCTCTGCAAAGCAATTTTCAATTTCTGCCCAATTGTCAACAGATATCATGCTGATTTGAATCTGTAGGCTGCAGGCGCTATATATACAGAGAAGATTGTACAGGCCAGATGTTCCTACATAGAGATGGGTTTGCTATTGAAACTGGCCGCATATCATATTGAGCACGTATGGTGCATACGGATCCTTATTGGTACCGAGCCTCCTAGTAATTCCTAATTACCTTTTACAAGTTGCTTTTATATGGAGATCGTGTCCTTGAAGCTTGATGACTGATCGTAGCAATCATCCGCTTTCACCTATCACATTGCGCCACATCACATCTCATTCCCCAAGTTGCCCATTCAAAATGGATGGTTTTGTTCACAAGATCATATGCAAAATACAATGAAGCTATCCAATTCCCATGTGACGTCCAAATAGGCGGTAATTCAATCATAAATAAGAGATATATATATATATATACTATCTATAAAAAGATGAATGTAAGAAAAACTTTTGATTAACTAATATACCCTTATTTTAATTTTTAAATACACAATTACCTTTCTGCATATATAGGAAATATATCAATATAGAACACATACCTTAATAAGAATTCTAAGGAAACTATAATTCATATAATAATTAAATAAAACCAAACCCAAATAAGAAAAAATATGTACTCTTGAATTTTAAACTTTCTCTTTTATGAAAAAAATATAAAATCTTTATGTATTTATTATTTTGTATAACTAATATCATTTAAAAATATTCACGTACAACGCACGTGTGCTATATCTAGTATATATATATATATATATATATATATAGGATGATGATCAGGTAAGTACGTGCTGACATAACTTACATCGACACCCGTATTGGGAGTTATACTTTGTGCATTAGTGGGTTAAGGGGTATATTAAGCCAATGCAAGGGATATAACCCCCAATGCATGGTGCTGATATAACTTATATCAACACGTGTTGATGGGTTAAGGGGTATATTAAGCCAATGCAAGGGATACAACCCCAATGCATGGTGCTGATATAACTTATATCAACACGTGTTGATGGGAGCATAACCGTATATATATATATATATATATACTAGATATAGCACACGTGCGTTGCACATGAATATTTTTAAATAATATTAGTTATACAAAATAATAAATACATAAAGATTTTATATTTTTTCATAATAAATGAAGTTTAAAATTCAAAAGTATATATTTTTTTTTAATTTATTATAATCAAAATTGTCAACGAAAGGTTAAAAACTCTTTAGATATATATTTCAAATTTTTTTTCCTTCATAAAACGGAATATTTAAAGAGTTTATATTCGTATATATTATCATGCAACTTGATAGTTGTTTTAGGAAAAAGAATTTGAATAAGAATCTAACTTTAATTTGTTAAGAGTTTGAGTTAAAATTTAACTTTTATTTGTTATCAAATGATAAGAATATAATGTTTACTATGTATTTCAATTAAAGTAGGAGTAGATATGTATTTTTTTTAAAAAAATAAGGGTATATTGGTTGTTCAAAAGTTGTTTTGAAATTCAACCTTTTATAGGTAGTATATATATATATATGAGGGCTGATCATGTGCATGATATCCTGAAGTATCCCATTCTATCACGATCGTCTGTGAGCGACACGCGCACGTGCATGTCGCTCATGGATGGCCGTGATTAAACGGGATATCCCACACATGATTCATGGGAAACCTGGTCAAAAGAAAGGAAAATGGAGATACCATGCGTACTCATGGTTTCAGAGCGCGTATGCATAATTAAAATATGCGTACGTACAACTCATTAGGTGTACACATAAATCAAATATGCATACCCACAATAATACTCAATTCGAATTTTAGTTGTCATTTTAAGCTACCACACTCACTTAACTTGCCGGGGGAAGACCGGGATTGGCAGCAAAGATTTGGACCTCATCATTGGGAACCCATCACAAAATGTAAGAACAAAATGGGGTGTCTTCAATCTATATATCAACACATTATGAGTAGATCCTTATCAGGAAAACCTGCGGCATTTGATAGTGCCATAATAGGAATGTTGGAGTGATCCAACTTAAACAAGTGAACGATATTTAGAATATCAGCAGTTTCTGGCATAACTGAGGAAGAAGGTACGCATTAAGAGATAAAGGTGACAAAAGCCATAATGTAAGATGGGGAGGAAGTGAGGAACTGTAAGAAAAAGAGAGAAAAAGATAAACAAACAGAAAACTCTGTTCGTTCTGTAAGATCATGTAAGAACAGAATTATTGAACTAAGTAAGGACAGAATGATCTACAGAAGTTGCAAGTTTATAATTATAGATGTTATCGTGTATTGTATAGCGTAGGATTACTCCATGTATTGTACAGCTATACCTAGGAATATTCTCAGCATATTCATGGAATATGCCGATATTATTCCTAGAATATGCCAGTATTATTCCCTTCTCTATACCTATATATAGGTCTCTGTATACATGTATTATATATATTGAATACAAGGGTTTTACCCACTTTTCCCTTCTCCATTTCTGTGTTTGAATCTAATATGGTATCAGAGCCAAGTTTGGTCCTCTGAAGTTTTTTTTTTTCTCTCCCATTTCCGGTGACGACCAAGCCGAAGCTTCTTCGCATTTTTCACGTGCCTTCTGCCCATCACCCAACCCTTGCACCACATCCAATTGACTCGCCTCTCTCTGCTCTGCAAAACGCCGCCAACCAGATCACCAGAAAAAGCCCCACACTCCCGCACGCGCCACCACTCTGAAGGCGCGTTAGATCCACTTGCAGCTTGCTCGTCCACGCGCTGCCACACGCCATCCTCATCCAGCTTCACTTACATCAGGCGCGTGTCATCAGCGCTTACGTCAGCGCCACGCATGCGCCACCCAGCACTCCGTTAGCAACACACGTCAGCACACTGCCACGTCATTAGTGCCACATCATCAGTGTTGCCACGTCATCAGTGCTGCCACGTCATCACCTGCTGCCACGTCAGCCCTAATTCACCCGGTTGCTGTTTTTCTCCATTTTTAAGCTATTTTCAGCAAACAGACAATCATTCTTAGGTATTTTCGGCCCTCTGAATTCATTTTTGAGCTCCTTTTTGTCTAATTCCACTCCGAGTGTGCAGTTTTGAGTAATTCAGAGCTTGCTGTCAATATCCCTCTGGTCTTAAATGGCCAGAATTATGTTCTTTGCGCCCAAGCCATGTCTAGCTACCTTCGAGGTCACAAACTTTGGAGAATTGTCACAGGTGATATCACTGAACCAAAGAAAGGGCCAGAAGAACTTGACACCAAATTTGTGGATCGTCTTGAAGAGTGGGATAGTAAGAATCAGAAGATTATCTCCGTGTTCCGCAGTACCTCTATTCCATCCATCGGTATGCAGTTTGGCCGTTTTGAAACCGCCAAGGCTGCTTGGGATTTCCTCGTCGACCGCTACACCACTGTTGGTCTCTCTCATCAGTACCAACTCCTAGACCAACTCCATCGCATGCATCAAGAACCTGCAGAAGCAATCGACAGTTTCCACTCCCGCATGCAGGCCCTTTGGGATCAATTGGCCGCTTCAAAATCGACTTGGAGCTGTTCTCAAGATGCGACAAAGTTTCTCAGCTATCGAAATCAATAGCGTCTGATCCATTTTTTGATGGCCTTAGATGATGTCTTTGAACCTACTCGTGCCATTTTGCTTCATCGCACTCCATTACCGACCCTGGAAAGTGCTGTTTCTGAACTTGTTGCATATGAGACTCGTCGCTGCACTCGCCTTCCTCCCTCTACTGAATCTGCTCTTGCAGCTCCCTCAGCACCGACCCACACTGCTCTGGCTACTCCTCCTTCTGGGCGTCCCTCTCTATCAGGCTGCAAGTTCTATCATGAGCCTGACCATACTCTGCTTCACTGTCCTACTCGAGTCTGCAAGCACTGTCACAAGCGCGAACCAGGCCATTTCTTAAATGATTGTCCCCGCAATCCAAACCCACCACCTCGCAATGACCGTTCCAGAGGCAATTCATCCAGGTCTAATAGGTTTAAGCCTTACCATCGCTCCACTGCTGCTGCTGCTACTGAGGATTCTTCTCCACCTACCTCTCCCACTTCTTCTCTTTCTAATGCCGATCTTACCGCTCTTCTCAAACAGGTCCTCTCTACTTCTGGTAATCCTCCCTCTACTGCTCTCTCCTTCACACCAGGTACTTCCTCTTGGTATTTTGATTCTGCTTGCTGTAATCATATGACCTCTGATAACTCTCTTTTCACCACTAAAGCTCTTACCTCCCATCTTCCTGCTATTCATACTGCTGATGGCTCCCACATGCATGTTCATCACATTGGCCAAATCTCTAACTCAAAAGTGTCTCTTCCTAATACTTATTTCATCCCTCAACTTACTTTAAACCTTATTTTTGTGGGTCAACTTTGTGAACTTGGTCTTAATGTTACTTTTTCTTCCACTGGTTGTCTTGTGCAAGATCCAAAGACAGGGCAGACGCTTGGGACCGGCCGTAAAGTTGGACGTTTATTTGAACTGGTCAACCTCCACACTCCATCCCGCCTTACCCCTCCAGCTCACTCCGCTGCTGCCTCCACTCCTTCCTCTTTAACTCTTTGGCATGCTCGCTTAGGACATATTTCTTTTAGTCGTTTACAAAAACTAGCTTCTAGTGGTATTTTGGGTCCTGTAATAAATAAACATGATGATTGTTTATCTTGTCAGCTTGGTAAACAACCTGCATTACCTTTTTCTAATAGTGATTTTGTTTCTGATGCCCCTTTTGACTTAGTTCATTCTGATATTTGGGCTCCCTCTCCTACCACCACCATGGGTGGGTCCAAGTATTTTGTTATCTTTGTTGATGATTATTCTCGTTTTACTTGGATTTATCTTATGCAGCATCGCTCTGAACTAAAACAGATTTACTATAACTTTGCCCACATGATTACCACTCAGTTTTCGCATACCATTAAAATCTTTCGTGCAGATAATGCTATGGAGTATCGCGACAGTGACTTTCTCAAATTTCTTCAGCAACAAGGCACCCTTCCTCATCGTTCTTGCCCAGGCACCTCTCAGCAAAATGGTCGTGCCAAACGCAAACATCGTCATATTTTGGACTCTGTTCGTTCTCTTCTTCTATCTTCCTCCTGTCCTGAGCCTTTCTGGGGAGAAGCTGCACTCACAGCTGTTTACACTATCAATCACATTCCCTCTCCTGTCATTGCCAATCAATCTCCTTATGAATGGCTTTATAGTACACCTCCTACCTACAGTACTCTCCGTGTCTTTGGTTGTGCCTGCTTTGTGTTACTTCAACCCCATGAGAGTACCAAGCTCCAACCTCGTTCTCGTCTCTGCTGCTTCTTGGGTTATGGGATAGAACACAAAGGTTATAGGTGTTGGGATCCTATCTCCAAACGCCTTCGTATTTCCCGTCATGTGGTATTTTTGGAACATAAAATGTTCTCCTCTTTGTCCAAATTTCATCTCCCTACCTCTGCTACCCTTTCTTTATTCACTAACCCCTCTGTTCCTTTATTTTCTGATGATGTTGACACAGGTTCAGACTTACCCACTGCGGTGCCTCCTACAATGCCTACCCCGCCTGCCGATCCTGCTCCAGATCCTACTCCCTCACCACCACCTGTTCCACCTTTTGACACATCTCTTCGTCGTTCTGCTCAGGTAAGAGAACTGCCAGTCCATCTTCGTGACTTTCATTGTTTTTCTAATATTCTCTCCTATCATGAGCCTTAATCTTATCGAGAGGCTCGTACTAATCCTCTTTGGCAGAAAGCAATGGATGATGAATTGCAGGCTTTGCACAAAACTCGTACCTGGGACTTGGTTGATCTTCCTTTGGGAAAAACTGCTATTGGTTGCAAATGGGTTTACAAGATCAAGACCCGTTCGAATGGTTCTATTGAACGCTACAAGGCTCGCCTTGTTGCCAAGGGCTTCACTCAGGAATATGGGATTGACTATGAAGAAACTTTTGCACCCGTTGCCCGTCTTACCTTTGTCCGGAGTCTACTGGCCGTTGCTGCTGTTCGCAAATGGGGGTTATTTCAGATGGATGTTAAGAATGCCTTTCTTAACGATGATCTTAGTGAAGAAGTCTATATGCAACCACCACCCGGGTATGATCATCCCCCTAACAAGGTCTGTAAACTCTATCGTGCTTTGTATGGTCTCAAGCAAACCCCTCGCACCTGGTTTGCCAAGTTCAGTTCTGTTATTGGAGATTTTGGTTTTGCTTCTAGTCCATATGACTCCGCTCTCTTTGTTCGTCAGACTGCCTATGGCACCACCCTTCTCCTTCTCTATATTGATGACATGATCATCACTAGTGATGATTCCGCTGGAATCTCTGCTCTAAAACAGTTTCTCAGCCAGCACTTCGAGATGAAGGATCTTGGTTCACTTAATTACTTTTTGGGTCTTGAGATTTCCTCTGACTCACGTGGCTACTATCTTTCTCAGGCCAAGTATGCTTCCGATCTGCTCACCCGTGCTGGACTTACTGATAGCAAGACAACTTCCACCCCTCTTGAGCCCAATGTTCGTCTCACTCCTCTCGATGGTACCCCTCTTCATGATGCTACCTTGTACCGACAGTTAGTTGGCAGCCTTGTCTATTTCACTGTTACTCGCCCAGATTTGGCCTATGCTGCCCACATTGTCAGTCAATTTATGTCTGCTCCTCGGTCCACTTACTATGCTGCTGTCCTACGTATCCTTCGGTACCTTAAAGGTACCCTCTTTCATGGCCTTCATTTTTCCGTTGACTCTCCCCTTGAGCTGCGTGCCTACTCCGACGCTGATTGGGCAGGGGATCCCACTGACCGTCGTTCTACCACTGGCTATTGTTTCTTCCTTGGTAATTCTCTTATTTCTTGGCGCAGCAAGAAACAAACTGTTACAGCTCGTTCTAGTACTGAAGCTGAATATCGTGCTCTCGCCGATACCACCCAAGAGCTTCTTTGGGTTCGTTGGCTTCTTGCTACTCTTGGAGTTCCCCTTCCAACTGCTACTGTTCTATACTGTGACAATCGCAGCGCTATTCAGATTGCTCACAATGATGTCTTCCACGAACGCACCAAACATATAGAAATTGATTGTCACTTTGTTCGTCAACACATTAATAGTGGCACTGTGCGTCTCCTCTCCGTTTCTTCCACAGATCAGCCTGCAAACATCTTCACCAAAGCTCATCCCCCAGGACGCCATCTCGATTTAGTGTCCAAACTCAAGTTGGTCTCTACCACCCCTACTTAAGTTTGAGGGGGGGTGTTATCGTGTACTGTATAGCGTAGGATTACTCCATGTATTGTACAGCTATACCTAGGAATATTCTCAGCATATTCATGGAATATGCCGGTATTATTCCTAGAATATGCCAGTATTATTCCTTTCTCTATACCTATATATAGGTCTCTGTATACATGTATTATATATATTGAATACAAGGGTTTTACCCACTTTTCCCTTCTCCATTTCTGTGTTTGAATCTAATAATAGATGACAGTCCAACAGCAACTATGGGAAAAATAATTTCAGAAAAATTATTAACTAGAGGAATTCCTTTTTATAGATGTGAAAAAGAAACAAAATTACAGGAGGTATTTAAGGCAAGGGATAAGTTCATTGCCATCACTGGAAAGAATAAAAATACAAGGCAAGTGGTGTAGTCAGATGGTGTAAGGAAATAATTTTGGAGATCATTTGAGAAGAGACACTGGAGCAGCAACACAATTAAGAACTGAGCCAATAAAAAATGCAATGTTAAAGCAACACAATCCCTAAATTTGCAAACGGTAGCAAAATTGAAAAAATTTATGAAGGTAATATCAGAACCATTCTGAATCAAAATACAATTCTATATGAAGATGAAATCCTGATATCACAAATTCTTCTAGAAAATGAATTCTAGAGGTATCAATTTGACCCTCCCGACTACATAATTCCTGAGATCACAATTCTAGCAAAGAACAGTCATCTATTCCAGCACCACAAATGTTAAAGTGAAAAGCAACGACTTGACTAAGCCAGAACTCAGAAATTTGCACCATTCCAGACAATCAGAGAAAATTCAGTCACAAGCATTTCTTCATGAAGAATCATAGAATCAGTACTCATAAAAGTATGTGAAATATGATGATGGGTATAGCCCACTGCACTACATGGAGGCTCAGTCACAACTATACTTAGTTATCCAGGGGAAATTTGACAGAAAAATGCCTAGGTAAGAAGTTATCTCTAACTCCTGAAATATACTGGTTTTAATGATTGATTTAGAAATAAAATCATCCTTTGTTATTCCAAAATAAGGAATGAACAATGCAAAGTACAATCAAGAAATAAAATGTAGGATGGTAGGACTGCCAAGGATATGAGCCCTTTAGGTAGGTTTATTTTGTAACTCAACGAAGGGCTGACAAAAAATCAGTGAGCAAAACATACCATACATTGACCACCAGCAACAGCCCCAAGGTGGGATCTTATCTGGTGGTATCATGTTGTGAATTGTTAACAAGTAAATTCCCCACAGGTGTCAAAAGTTGCATACTTAGTCCATATAAATCAGCTTATAGATGGGAGGAGCAGTGGTGGAGTCAGGAATTTACTCTAATTAGGGGTACTTTTAGTAAGTTGTAAGAGCTAGTTTTATCTCAACTTTTGCAAATTGACTACAAACTTTTACAAATTATTTCTTTCTAATTGATAATATTGGCACCGTTTGGTTGCATGCACTTTTTAAAAGATCTTTTTTTAAGTAGTAAAGGTCATTTTTTATTTTCTTGCTTTTTGCTTTTAAGTAGAAGAAACAAAAGCAAAAGTGTGTTTGGTAAAATTGAATTCGCCGGTGATCTTTTGGATGTAATGGGAAACTCAACCGACTCATCGTTGCCCAAACGAAAGCCTGGGACAGGCACAATGTTTCTTGATCATAAATTTTTCGAGTTAAGGTCAAATTCGTCCAAAAGATAAAAATGACTTTTATAAGCAAATCTTCATTGCTTTTGCTTAAAATCAAATATTTTGCTTTTTGCTTTCTAAAAGTCTTTTTTATTTTCTCTAACCAAACAGTACTTTTTGCTTGTACAATTTTTTGCTTTCAAAAGCAAAAAGGATGTTAAAATAAGTGCAACCAATGGTGCCAACATCATTAAATAAAATTTTAAGAACTAATAATAAATGAGAGATAGAGAGCGAGAGAGAGAGAGAGTTAAATGACATCAATCTTTCAATTTAAAAAGAAAATATTTTTGTGGTTGGGAAAAATAGTACTCCTAAAATAGAAACCAATAAGAGAGGAAAAAACCTTAATGGGAAGCCTCTTTTAATTTGATTGACGAATGGCAGTATAGAAGGGAAGCCTCATTTAATTTAATTGACGAATGGCGGTATAGAAGAAAAGCCTCTTTTCCTTGGTCTGTTTGGAATATGTTCCTCATACTATTGCTTGAGCCGTGTGGAGGGAAAGGACTAGGAAGGCATTTTGACGGGTTGGAGTGGTCAGAGGCGAGACTGAGAGGAGACATGTGCTGACCTTCTTTTTGAGTTGGGAGATCTAGATGGTTTTTTAAATCGGACCTCCCTTAAAATTTATTTTTTATTTTTTTTTTGTGTAGAATCTCTCCACTTTTGACCTTTCTTTATTTTTTTGGTCTTTTAATTTATCTTTTTGTATACACTGCGTGTACAGGAGTTTTCCCCCCTCTCTTTCTAATAAAATTTGTTACTTCATCAAAAAAACACAAAAATATTTTATTGTTCGTAAAGCAATAGTAAAAAAGTTATCTTTTGGCTTTAATGGTGAGAGAAATTGCAATCTAGTGTTAATTTGTTTGAGAGAAAGGAGGGTGGCTCCATTGGCATCCTAAAACCTGCTTTCTAATCCACATCTCTTTTTACACTCACCACTAAAATTTAAAAATATCTTTTTCACTCTTTAACATAAGAGAAAAACTTATATGTAATTGTGATACGAGTGATGTGGTGTCACAAACCAATGAGAGTGAATGAGATTGTCAAAATACTTTTTAACCCCACGATTCTATATTACTTTGTTCTCATTGACCCATGACACAGTGTGACTGTCTCACAGTTACATGAAAAACTCACTCTCAACATAATATCAAAAGTGCCCTCAACCTCAAACTCCCACCAAAACCTCATACATACAGATATACGCAGTTATATGGTGACGACTACTTATTTTTTTAATATTTTGATTTTGAAAATTCCCCTAAATGACAACACTAAAATGGTTTATCCAAGACGGATTTCGATATATATTTCAAGATAGATAAATAAGGTAATCAGAATCCTCAATTCAATCTATAAAGTGAGAAAAGCAATGGCACCTGTTCACACGGGCAAGGTCACTCAAGCCACAGGTTATCACACACATGCGTTGTATGTTCCCCGTGGCTAGTTATTATAAAGGGACAACAATTCTATTTCAAAAATGTTCTGATACTCCGATTTTTCTCTTCAATAAAAAATTAAATTAAATTAAGACACAGATAATTTTTGCATGAAAGCCACTGTTCCATAAATCATTTATCATAACGGTTTAAACCATCCAATAAATAACCGAATAGAAAAAAATAATAATAATAATAATTAGGGACGGATAATTTAAAAGGCACAAACCTCACACCACCCCACCCCGAGTTGTGACTGACTGTGACGGAGAGGTTTCCATAAATCTTTTACTGGTGCGCAGGTACCTCACATTTGGAATCTTTCTTCTTTCCTTCTGTCTTCTTGGGCTCTTCTTGCTTAGGCTCCTTTCTTCGTTCCCTCGTATGTGCTCCAACATGTATTATCTCTGCGTGACAATGCTTTCTCAATCCTCTCAGGACATCTTTCAGATCCACTTCTCCGATCACTACCATTTTCTTGGCCCATACGTTGTGGCCGATTGTTACCGCCCCTACAAAATTTTGGTAAAAAAGCCAATCAAAATTGTGAATTTTTCATCTTTTCAAGATCATATTTTTCTTCCCTCAAGTTCAAAAACCGTTTCATTGTTAAGAAAAATGTAGTTAGAGAAAAGAAATTAAAAATTTTGAATCTGGTTTTAGCTTTCACATATCGGGCTTAATGCAACTATTTGGCTTAATTGAGGTGAGTTTTTCATATTTTGGAAACCAAAACAACATATAACATAATATTCAAATTTTCATTCTCTTTTCTTCCTTCATTTCGTTTTGTTTTGTTTCTGTTTTTTTTCTCTCAGCAACCAGAGGGTAAACTAATATATATATATATAGATAGATTCTAAATTCAACACCTGAAATGTGTCCCATTGTGTCCCTGGCTCTGTCCCAGGTTTTGTCATCATTTATATCCACTTGAAGCTCTACTTTCTGTCAGTAACAAAACAAAAACAGCCATGAGTTCTGTATTAGATTGTAATGAAAATGAAGCTTTTGATTTAGTTTAAATGGTAAGATCCAGTGGTTGGGACTAGAATTTCAATTACAACAAAGAAAAATCCAAAACTATGAATGTCAAATTGGATTAAGATCAATAACAATTGTAACCTTATAAAGTTTCATGGTTAGAAAGGTCAATTTGAGTAAGAATTTGAAAATGTTGAAGCAAAATGAATAGGAGCTTAGGGTCATCAGGGTACTCTATGCAACTACCATTTTCTTTTTCCCTTTTTTCAATGAATAGGATCTTAAAATTTATTGAAAAAATTACCACCATGGTCTCAAAAATGGGTTGAAAAGCAGATTTGGTATCAGGATGATCCCATTCTAGGCAATTCCACCAGTCTTGTTCACCACTGATTTTTTTGGGAGTGAGCAGTGTCGCCGATGGCTGTGCATCAACATTCAAGTGCAGAGAAAATGGAAGCCTCCTGAGCATCAGACATCTTCTTACGTCAATTTGTCGGAGAGAATGACAAACCATTGTCCCCCTCCATATACTTTTCAATTTCGGTAGATTGATCAACTCGAAATTTTGTAACTTTGGACAAGTGATGATGGAATTACTGTCTTCTTCTTTTGCTGCCACTGTTTCTTCTTGTTTTTCTTCCTCTTCTGCCACTATAATGTCCTCCATGTTAGAGCACTCATAGACCTGTATCACTTCAAGGTTCTGGAGGTGGTGCTGCACCATCTCACGCAGGAACACATACTTGAGATTTGGACAGTCACCTACCGTAAAGAACTTAAGATTGGAGAAGGTTTGACATTTTGGGGGTGCTCTTCCTACTCCGACTCCTTTGAAATTGAAGAGGACACTTAATTTTGGCAAACTAAGAAGCATCAGTGTCTTTAGGCTCTGTAAAAACGAGATGGTGGTCTCAGTGCACCATTCTGGCTCTTCTTCTAATGAGGGGATGGACCACGACCACAAGTGCTTTATCCCCTTGCAGGATTGAATACAACATTTCTCCAATTCTCTCGCATTCTTCAAAGAAGAAATATCCGATAAGCTAGCAAGATCATGGACAGCATATATGTTCAGCTCTTGGATATTGGTGGGGAGAACAAGAGGGCCTTCTTCTCCTTCAATAAGGTTGCATTCATTCATATGTACTTCTCTACTACAATGAACTACTTCCTCAGGCGACGGGACATTCCAACTCACTGTTTGAAGACTGTAGTGACTCAACCTCTGCCAGTGCTGAGTTCTGACATAGCTATTAAATGTGTGCAAATTGTAGAAATGGATAACAAGAACCTCCATCTGTTTCAATCTACTGATTTCGTCAACGTGTACGTCATCAGTAAACAGAACAAATCTTAGGCTCTGGAGACGGAAAAGTTTAGATAGTACCCCACTTGGAAACACATAAGCAGTTTCATTTATAAGGGGAAGGTCAAGTCGTTTAAGGTTAACCAATTTCTCTGTCCCATGAGGTAATTCCTTAATTTTAGTATGCCTGAGGTCCAACTCCCTCAACTCTGTAAGCTTTTCCAGTGAGGGTATAGATATCAAATTTTGACAACCATTAAGTAGGAGTGCTCTAAGTTTCTCCAAGTTGGAAATTGAATCTGGCAGGTGCTTAATACTCCTGTTTTGTGACAGGTCCAAAACTTCGAGGTTCTGCATATACACAAACAACAAATCTGGGATCTCCTCTATGCGGTTTGATTGCAACATCATGGTACGGAGTCTGGGGCACTTGGGTGATATGTAAGGGAGCCGTCCTTCTATGTTGTTGTGCATTAAGGAAACCCTATCAAGATCTTCTGACCATTCTCTCTCATCTGGAAGTTGCATTAGTTGTACACCAGCTTTCACCATGAATTGAGGGTTCACTCGTGCAATATAGAGAGCCATGTCCCTAATTACATCATGCATTTTTATGAAAAGTTCACCATCAGAGCTAGTAGGACGTTCCAACAAGCAGACGTTTTCAAGTCTCTTCAACAAAGCACGACCCGTGTTAAATTCTTCTTCTCTTGTTTTCTTTTCACCTACAAGTCCCTCAGCAATCCAGCACATTATCAAATACTGTCTTTGAATCTTGTAGTCTTCAGGAAACAATGCACAGTACAAGAGACATTGCTGTAGTTTTTCATCATTCAAGCGATCATAACTGAATTTTAGTAGCTTATATACCTCATCTTCCATGTCAATGAGCCCCCTGGTGAGCTCTCTCAAATCATTCAACGCATTCCTCCACTCACAAGTGTCATCCACACCTCTCATGCTTCTAGCCGTTGTGATGATTGCAAGGGGTAAACCAGCACATTCCTTTGCAATAGACTTTGCAATTTTTTCTACTTCTGGGGCAAGCACTGTCTCTCGCCCGAATTTTTCCATGAATAGTTCCCATGCTTCCTCCTCGGGAAGAGGCTCCACTTTGATATTTGGTTTGCAATTCATCCTTTGACACACTTCCAATGATCGAGAAGTCACAATTACTTTTCCTGCATTGACTCCAACAGGAATTCCTACATCCTCTAGAGGAATTTCTTTCCACATATCATCCAAAATAAGAACAAATTTCAGTTTTTTTTTTAGTTCTATATTTAACTTAGCTGCCCTTAGTCTTTCATCTTGTTCGTCTGATAGATCCAGCCGCACTTTTTTTGCAATGTTATTTTGTAACTTTCGAACGTTTGATTCTTGTGATACAGTCACCCAATAAACATGATCAAAGGTTTCCAAGAGTTGATTGTGGATATGAGTTATGATGGCTGTTTTTCCAACCCCACCCATGCCATAAACTCCAATGCTTATATTCTCTTCATTCATTGCAGCATCCCAAATTTTTTTCAAGCTTATTTCCTTTATAGATTGACCCACTATTGGTGTAGTCACTAATGCATCTTCTCGATCTTGAGGTATATCAATAAGAAGCCCCTCAGGAAATCTTCCTTTCTCAATAAGCCCATCTACTTCTTGAATATTCTTTTCAACCAGCTTTAAGAGCCCCGATCGCCAGAAACATCTTCCTTCATCAGCTTTCTGTTCTACGTGTTGCACTTCAGTTCTTTTACGTTGCACATTTTTCAACCAAGTTTCAACTTCTCTCCTCTGCGTTTTTCCACCCAGATACTTGGCGTTTCTTAATTCTGAATTGATGTCCTCTTCGCGACTACCTAAATCTTCCATTTTCCTAGTCAAAATTAGAACATTTTCATCAACGATTTTCTTATAGTTTACACACTCACTAGCGCACGACCAGATATTCTTCAATATTTTAATGCTGCTCAATAGAGCCGAAATGTACTCCATGCCCAAGCACTACCTGATCTCAACAGTTTGTTAGTCAGTTATTCAATAACTACATTAAGAGATAAAAACTAGCTTAAACTGATAGCACGTTTAAAAATTAAGAAAACAAAGACACTAACCCTTTATTTGGTTCATGGAATTGAAAAAAAAAAAGAGAAGGGAAAAAAAATGAGGAGAAAAGAAAATGATAGGAAAAGATGAAATCATATCAAATCAAAATTATTCTAATTCTTATTATTTTTCTAATTTTCCATTGCAACCAAATAAGGGAAAGTACAATTCCTTTTATATATACATATATATATATTTTCCTCAATAAAATTCTTAAACCAAATGGAGCCTAAGAAAACTGATATTCCATCATGGAAAACTAAATTACCAGCAACTGAAGAAGGTTTTCAAATTCCAACAATTACAGTTATCAATTAATGATGTTTTTATCGAGTCTCTATTGACAATTTTTTTCTGAATTTCTGTTAATTTTTTATGATGTCATATATATTTCCTAGTCTAAGCTCTATCTATGCAAGCTAAGTTATTTGGTGCATATCGTATGATTTATTCCGTGCGTAGGCAAGGGTGTCATAAAGTATTTCTCTATAAAGAGACGGTTTCAAGATTTGGCTCTTCTTAACCCGCAAATAACTCAGATGGTAAAGGACCATGGTTCAAGAATCTTAAATCTTAAGTTTTCGCTCCCTCACTATTGGATGCACGAGCTTATGGATGGTTTGTGAATCACGGGGATTAGTTTGGCAACTGCTTGGATTGTGTTTCAACCTTAAAATAGTTTATAAATTTTCTCAAATCTTGGCCAAACAGGTATGTGGGCCTTTAGATATATGTACATCAGAATAAATAAATATTATAGGGGGCCTCTATTGGCACCCCAAGACTTACTCATCAACCCCAATTGTTTTTTTTTTTTTTTTTTTTTTTTTTTTTCTAATTTATGAAAAATATAAAAGGTTTTTATGAAAATTGGCCGCATTGTCCTTTAAATAACATTATTTGAACAAGTTTGTAGAAAAAAATTTGCCGTTTTAGTGGACTTTTTTTCCATTTATAGTATATTTTCTGTAAAAATTTAAAAAGTCTATTTAAACAACAATTTTTCAAAAAACTTTCTTTAGAAGGTTGTTCAAAATGATGTTTTCTAATAGACAATGCGATCAATTTTCGTTAAAGCTCTTATGTTTTTATAAAACCTTGAGAAACCACAAAAGTTGGAGATGCAAAGCAAGTCTTGGGGTCCTCATAAATATAATGAAGCGGAAGCAAAATGGTATGGATCTGCTCACCAAAACATCACGTGCACAAAAGCCAAATAAAAGCCAAAACCACGTGTTGCATAGCTACCAAACCATGGTTGGTACATACCATAACAGATGAAGGCTCTTAAAGATGATTTCCCAATCATCTAGAATTCCCAAGTAAATTAAAGAGTTCTTGTCCCCAAAAGTGAGCATATAATAATGAATCTCACAAAACTAAGAACTCAAAGGGGCATACTTCCGAATCGGGAAAAGTGAATCAAAAGCTTGTGTTAAAAAGTAAATTAATTTTAAATGAATCTTCTTCAAAACACAAGATAACTAGAATGGTCTATTTAAAAGCTCTCACTAAAATAAATGTGCTAATAAAATCTTTACAAAACGCACATTTAGACCTAAACTTATTGAATAGCATCCCCCCCCCCCCCAAAAAAAAAAAAAAAAGGTGCACAAAATAAAGCTATTTTAAAATGATTATAAAATAAATCTCATAATCACTCATTAGTAATGATTTTTTTTTTAATAATAAAAATTGAGCGTACATCTAAATATAAAATAGTCTCTTGCAAAATACATACCTAGAAAAACATTCATAAGATAAAAGAATGTTTACAAAAATATGCTAGATTTAAGCATGTGAATAAGGGACACATTAAAGTAATGTCATTAAAAAAAAATACAAAATGACTATTAAATTCAAAAGCCAGATAAATTTGTTCAAAATGGAAAAATATATTAATACTCATAAATGGTCATTCAAAATTGTGAATTGAGAGAATCAAAATATTTTAGAATAAACTAACAGTTTGTTATTTCTAAAAGATCATTTTTTTTTAACCTTAAAATTAATGATCTCAAATGTGATACAAAACCTCAAGTAAAGAGAATTTATTGGCAATTGAGGTTATAATTAAAAAGAGTTCTTCAAAAATTTTGTGGAGAATTCAAAAGTTGGGAAAATAATTTCGGCAATGGAAATTCCCAAAAATAAAATTAAAAAAATAGACCCATCAATAATGTACTATATTGTCCCAAAAAATAAATGCAAGAAATTTATTTCAGGCCACCAAAACATTGTGCTTGTGAGTTTTAAGATAAATTCTATCTGACCTCAATCTTACTATATATATAATCATGAGGAAAAAAAAAAAAAAAAAAAAAAAAAACAGAATGCCAATTTTAAATTCTGAATTTCATCTACAGCCTTAGTCTTAACACAACTAATTTCTTAACAATTATTGAACCTGAAATTTTTTCAATAACAATATGGGCATATTCGAAATAAATTGTAATAAAATGGAAGCAAACTAAATATGCCAAAAAAATGTGAATGAATATAAACCATTAAGAATTTAGATAATGTTACAAATCATCCACAAAAGAATTGAAACAATTAAAACAAATTTATAATGTTGGTTAGGCAAATATCAACACCATTGGCACAACATGCAACAGATCATGATAAAACTCAACAAGTAATGTTGAACAAACAAATACTCCACCAATAAAATGCAGTGATTTTCATCTGCTTTAGTAGTTCAATCATGTCGTATAAATATTAACCAAAACCTCAAAATCATGACACGACACAAATAGCCATCCTTTACCCACAAGGCCACAAGGCCCACAAGTAATGACTATAGAAACCAAGGGTTGAATAGTAAAGTGCATAATAGGTAAGACATTATCAAATTGATTCTTCACGAAACACTGTTTTATTATAGATTATCAAGTCAACATCACGTTTTATAATAAGAAAAAACAATATATGCCTATCAATATGACATAAGAAAACTATTGCAGACTTTGAATGCAATGCGTAAAAAATACTTTGATTATAAGTAGCTAAACAAAATAATCATCATAACAGACTTCAATTAATTTGTTAAGAAGTGGCTTGCTTGATCGTGATGCTACTCTTCTTATAATTGTAAGGCAATGAATATAAACAAAACAATCATCAAAAGACGCCTCGGTTTGTTAAGAAGTGGCTTTCTAGGTTGTAATGCTTAGTGAATTCCTTATGTAACAAAGACCTAATTTAAAAACAATAATTCTTCTTTAAAAGGTTATTGTCCACAATAAATAAAAAGATATTTGCAACCTCAGGTAACAAAATAATTACAAATAGGGCTAAGCTATTGCCACCAAATAAAATACTCTAAGCCTTCCACTAATTAAATCCCCTCAAATTTTGTTGTAAGCACCCCTTATCTTCCTAATATACCCTTAATAATAAATCTGAAAATCTTTTTCCAACCCCACTCCCAACCCGTCCCTCTCAAGCCCCTTTCCCTTTGGATTCGCACTCTTTAGGAGTAAGAAGACAGAGTCAACCCCCTTTCCCTTTACCATAGCCGACGGCAACGTCCTCATCCACAATTCACCAGAAACCAATGCCAACATGAACAATTACATAAACAAACAATTTTAAAATGGGATTTATATAGTTAAGATGTTTGGTATTTTTAAAACAGAACAACGTACACAAGCTCGTTCGAATTCCTAGAGTTGAACAACATCCATTTGTTCGGAGTTACATAACCGAACAATCCTAAAACATGATTTTTAGGGCGTTCGGAGTTTTAAAATGGAACAAAAGAAATTTGTTTGGATTTATAAATTGGAACGTGTTAAAAACGTTTGGTGTTATAGAAATAGACATTTTAAACATGTTCAGAGTCGAGAATCCAAACAAGGCGAAATTCAGCATACGAAAAACTGAAGTTAAACTCAACAAAAAATATATAAATACTTACCTTGTGACTGCTAATACCATTTTTAACAATGATTTTCTCGTCCATTATTCAATATAACATGAGAAATACTAATTTTTCATGTACATATGGATTTGGTGTCAAAGTTATTAGGGTTTGTGAGAGCATGAAGTCTACATGTGTAATGTTTTTAGAGTTGGGGGTGGAGTGGGGTGGGCATAGGAAAATTTTATTTAGGTTACTTAGTAGAAATGTCCTTATTGGTAAATGTACAATAGGATATAAAGAATTTAACAAACTATTTTAATTAATGGGGGTGCTTAAAGTATTTTATGTGGTGGCACTAGCCTGGCCCTTATTTATTCATTTTAAATCAGTATCAAACTGTCTAAACCATTATTTCACCAAAATATCAAGGACAACCGGGTAACAAAAGCATTTTATATTAATCGGTGGAATGACGAGAATACCCGTTTACTATCTATTGTGGCACACTGTGATTGACTTACAGAAATTAGAACCTGACTACAAGACTACGTATGGACCTAAAGAAATGTGTTGCCCCTACCAAGTAGACCTATCAATGAATCAAATTTTGATCCGAATTTGATTCAAAACCGATCCTATAACTAGGATATAGTAAGAGAATTGTGATCCGTTAATTCGTTAATAATTCAAATATGATAATCCGTTAGTTAACAAATCAAATATATGGATATTTTCTAATCCAGTCTAATAATAATCCGTTCCAATAAATTAAATAATGTATTTTATCAATTGTTGGTTTATCACAAATCTATGGCTCTTATGAACACTACATGATAAAAAGGTTGAAATTTATTCCCAAATTAAATTATATTCCTTATAATTATAAAAATTAATATTCTTTTCTCTCCCTTTTTCCTAAAATTCATGTTTAACTTTTGTTAATTATACATTTTGAAAGAGTATCAGATTGAATTGGATTATCAGATCAAACATCTGAAATCAACAAATTCGGATTCGGATTTATATGTTATGAGTCTGTTGGATTATGATGGATTATCGGACTGGAGTTATTCCTTAATAGATCGGATTCAGATATACCTTAATTTGGTCCGAATCCGATCTAGGCTAGGTTTACTATCAAGTGTCGATACCAAATGCGTAAAAGATAAATAAAGAAGCAAAGTGTAATTTTCCATAAAGATAAAGCATGGAGTACATGTTGATAATATTTAAGTGTAAGTCATTTTAGTGATATCAAAGAGGGTTAAAGTTTGCGTAATCTTTCACCATATAACCAAAAAATTCAAGTAAATAACAAATTAACAATCCCAATAAAGTAGAACTATATACTAAGTGGCTAAGTGCATTGCAAGGTGAGAAAATTTCTATCCCCTCATCTTTGTTTTATTGAACTTAAAAAT
This sequence comes from Liquidambar formosana, assembly GCA_039720395.1. Lineage (NCBI taxonomy): Eukaryota > Viridiplantae > Streptophyta > Magnoliopsida > Saxifragales > Altingiaceae > Liquidambar > Liquidambar formosana. Next base: position 14,033,273 of record CM077834.1, on the reverse strand, counting down.
AAAAATAAATAATAAAGCCAAAAATAACAACTTGGGAAAACGAGTGCACAATATACGCCTACTTGTAAGGAAACCCAAAAGTAAAAATTGGGCTAAACCTAGTCCAAAGCCTGTTAAGCCCAATTTTTAAGATTGGTTAAACTTATTCTCAACGGGTCAGATTTCAAGTTTACCAAACAGATCTTAAATTTTAATTTTGAATAGAATGCTAAATGAGTGCACAATATACGTATGTATTAAATCCCACACTTAGATGCATCATACTATAAAGTCAAAACCGTGTTAGATTTTTCTTCTCTTTTTTTAACCCTCCAAATTAGGAGTGTTAATGGTTTAGGTTAAAACCGAGAATCGAACCGAACCGAACCAAACCGATCAGATCGGTTTGGTTTTTTTGTCATTAGGTTTGGTTTTGGTTCAAATTTTAGAAAATCAAACTAAATTAGTTTGGTTTTGGTTTTCATTTTTAAAAAACCAAACCAAACCGAAAAACCGAAAAAACCGAAAAAAATATAATTATATATATATATATATATATATATCAAACTTAAAATTTGTAAATTTACTATTCTAATAAGGGCATAATAGGAAATAGATTTAAAATAGTACAAAACCTTAAGTCTCTTAGCCTTAGCCTCGTCTCATTTTAAGTTTCTTATTGTTTTCCTTTTTTAGATTGGCATGTATTAAACTAGCTATTAATGTTGTGTGAAATATTGGATTGACATATGTCAATATGTTTCCATTTTGATACAATGTTTAATGTTTTTTTAGTTGTTAATGTTATGTTTTTATTTGGAGTTTGGTATAACATTTTTTTCATTTTCAATTATTTGTTGCTATTTGATAGGTTAAAACCAAAACCGAACCGAACCGAACCGAACCGAAATTTTTTGGTTTGGTTTGGTTTGATTTTTTTATAGTATGGTTTAGTTTTAGTTTGATAGGAACAAAACCGAAATATAATAGTTTGGTTTGAAATCTACCCTTAAATCGAACTGAACCAAACCAAATCATTAACACCTCTACTCCAAACAGTAGAACTCCAAATTTGAGGTTAACGTATTATCCTTTTTACTTTTTATTTTTATTTTGATAAGATGCCTTTTTTTTTTTAAGCACCAAAATATACAAAATCTTCAACACATGTCTTAATTATATTCACCATGTTCAAAAATTGGCCCATTAAGTGGTGGAGCCACATTGGGATTTGGGACTAATGGTCGTAGCAGCCCCACTCAAGTATTATTTTATGGGAATATTAGCAATTACGCTTATTAGGCATCTCCATTTTTTTTAATTCCAATAATAGCCCCCCTTGATTTATGCGGTACAGTTTTAAACGTTCTCCAATGTTGTCCCTTTTTCCCTTTTCTCACACGTTCTTCCTCTCTCACACGTTCTCTCCCCCTCTCTCATGGTTTCCACCAGTGGATCAAGTTTCGACTACCATTCCGGTGGCTATTCAACTTCCGGCAACCTCCGTCGAACCTCAACCATGTTTACTTCTCTATCTTTGTTTTTTTTCCCTTCATTATGCTGTCACTAGATCTGAGAACCAAATCTATTACCATAGCTTAAGGTCAGCCATGGCTCTCCTCCCTTTCTTCTTCTTCTTCTTCTTCTTCTTCTTCTTCTTTTCTCTTCTGTGTTTTTTTCTCCCTTCTTTCCCACCAGATCTGTTGCCATGGCTAAAACACAGCCATGGCTCTCTTATCCTTTTCTTCCTTCTTCCTTTCTTTCTTTCTTTCTTTCTTTCATTCTAATTTTTTACCCCAATTTTTTTATGTAAGTTTTATATTATTCATAATGTGACCCCCACTAAATTTCTTGATTCTTATTTTACGGAGTATTATTTTGCACCATCACATAACTTTATACTTAAACAATTTTGCTAGTATTCCTGACTTGCTCTAACGTTCTCCCTCCCCAGCACGAGACACACACTCCTCTCTCTCTTTCTCTCTCTCCTGGTTACTTGTTTTTGGGAAATTTGACAAAGGCACTCCAACCAACCAAATATATTTAAGAGTAAATTAAAAAAAAAAAACTCTTTTCATGCTTAACTCTTTTTCACATAACGCTAAAAAAAATTAATGCAATGTCTCCCTTCTCAATTAGGTTTCAAGCAAAAAATTGAATAAAAATTGGTAAAAAAAACAATACAAGAATGGATTAATATTGAGCACGAGACGGATATAGTGTTTTTTTCATCCAATTTACACTCAAATTTTCAACCAAAACTCAACCAAGGAGGACATTGCATCAACTTTTTCTTTAGGGATTATATAAGGGTAAATTGCAAAAAACTATCCCTAAGTTTGGTGTACGTTTCAGTTTAGTGTCCCCAAATTTAAAACATGTCAATTCAATACCCATACTTTTCATTGACACAAAATCATTAACGCTGTTAATGGTAATGATGAAATGACCTTATTGCCCATATGTTAAATGATGTCGTTTAGGGGGACAACAGTTGCATAGTTGTAGGGTTTAAAATGGGCTGGGCTGGATAAAAAAATGGGCTGGGCTGGGCTGGATCGGGCTGGGCGGTTCTTCGTGCGGGCTGGATTGGGCTTGGACTAGACCTAGTCGAGCTTTTGTATTGTTCAAGCCAAGCTCGAGCTAGGCTAAGGAAAACAACCTAAGCCCAAACCCGTGCTTAGGCTTAAGACATACTTTGGGCTCATGTCAAGCCTCGGGCTGGGTCTAATTCGGGCTAATTTCTTCTTTATGATTTCTTTATTAAATAAAATTTAAACTCTTTAAAATTTCTATACGTAAAATGTTTATAATTTATAAAGATAGTTGCAAATATTATATCAATGTTCATATGATTTTATAACTTTTATTATTTATAATAAGACATTTGCAAATGAATCATTGGCTAAAATATATTCATTCTATTAATTGAGAAAAACAAAAAAAAATAGAAGACATAAATATAATCATTGGGTGTTTTTTCTTATTTGTTTGTAGCATTTGTAAATTTTATTTAATTATTTTTAATCTCATGTGAATCTAACGATAAATATAACTCATATAGTCATATGATAATAGTATATTATTTACTATAAAATTGGCTAACTTTGGACTGGACTAGGTTACAAATCCCAAGCCCAAGTCCGCCCATCTTTAAGATTGGCAGGCCATGGGCCGATGGGCCAATTTTACACCCCTGCATAGTTGCATCCACCTTAGGGTGGAGGAACTCCTCCTCCCTAATTATGTGGCGTGTTATTTGATTAACATGTGTCCAATAACATATACATCTCACATTGTGCTCTCTTAACTCTAGTTGTTGGGGTTGCGTGGGTTGGTTTGGGGTGGTTATGAGAGAAATCACCAACCAACCCGCCAAAGGCCATTTGCAAAATTTCCAACCCGTTACCAAACTGTTAGTTCTAAAAATCGATGAATTGGTTGATTTCTTTTAATAGTTTCGAACTAACGGTTTGGCGGATTGGGCGGGTTTTATCATGCCCTTCATAACTTTTATGAGAATTGTCAAATGACCAAAAAGTGTGATTTCATAATCTCTATGAGGATGGTTTGTTGATTTCAAAAGCAAAAATATTTAGAGACAACTATTTTTTTGGGATAAAAAGCAACAAAGCATTTAACATTCTACAATATCAAATCCCACAAAATAATTATAGATCAATCAATAAGAAATTAAAAAATAAAAATAAAAATAAAATAAAAAAACTATAATGACTTAACATGTTTTCTTGTAGAAAGTGTATATATATATATATATATATATATAATTAAAAGCGGGTTGGAATAATTTATTGGCGGTTTGATAAAGTTCAACCCACCAATCAAACTGAACCATCAAATTTACTACTCAACCCACCCAAACTAATCCGTCTATCCTCTCAAACTGCTTAGATCGGTGCGGAATGGAGTGGATTGGGCGGTTTTTTTGCACATCCCTATCTGGTTGACTAACCAACTCAATCAGAGAAAGAATAAGTTCTCCCGAAACTAATCCTAGCTCTCCCACCCTCCTCCGGCGACCGACGTCTACCATCCCGCCTCCGATGATTGGATCTCCCTGGGGTGAAGACTTAACGCCGGCAACTCGCATCCACCAAAGATTTTCTGTCCATAACAAGGAGAACGAATCTCACTCGTACAAGCCCTCTTTCTATAACCCCATTTATCGCCGGCATCGCTTCCTTCAACATTTGGTGGGTTGAGGGCTTCAGATTTTTGTCACTCACTCTACCTATTTATTTCTATAAGAGGATTTATACAAAGTTACGCCTTGCAACACATTTGAAAGTATGGTTATGGAATTGACGCCTTTTAAAATTGAAAATTGAGGGTACCAAACTAAATCACATCCTAAATTTGAGGATAGTTTTTTATAATTTACCCATCACATAAAAAAAAGATTAAATATTATAGGGGATTCTTATAATTTACCCTATATTTTTAAACTTAGTGAAGTTACCATTCAATGCTATCAAAACCTTATGTCCCTGGGAGATAATTATAAACAAAATTTATTAAATAAAAAATTTATCAATTTTTTGACAAGGAATTAAAAAAAAAAAATATAAAGGTCAGCCAAAGCTACAAGAATTAGAAAAGGAAGGTAATATACCTAACGTGGCGTAACTGGCTGCTTGTTCAAAGAATTTGATTAGAGCAAAAGGAGGCACAGAAGTTAGGCCAAAAAGATGACAAACACCACCAAAACCCTTCTTGCTAATTAAAGATCCTCCGTGGGAAGAGAAGTGAAATCTGGAGCCAAAAATGAAGTCACGACAAAAGAGGAGATCGAGCCAAAGCTACAACAACTTAAGAAGGGAAGGAAATGCACCTGGCTTGGCTGGCTATTAATTACTTCAAAGATTTGTATCAGAGCAAAGAAACACAGAAATGAGGCCAAGAAGATAAAAACCGGCAAAATCTTCTTTGTGGGAAGAGAAGTAAAATGTGGAGCACATTAAAAGGACTATTGAAAGGAAAGGTTTTCAATCTGAAAGCAGGGATAAAAAGTCAAATATTACTGTAAAGGGAAGAAATATAAGGAGTGAGGGTTCAGTGAAAGGACACCACTGGTCCAGAGGCAGCTTCCTCGAAGGTGCTGGGAAAGGATTTTTAATTTTTGGTTTTGGCAAGTAAGGACGAGTGATTTGCCAATGCTTCCTTTATCCTCTAGAAAAAGCAAAAGGTTGGTCTAACGTCTCTTTTGTGATGGATTTACATTCGTCGCGGTGAATTTGTATGTTACCAAGAAAAAACGGGAGTCGCAATTTACATTTCAAAAGAAGACTTTCACGGCTTCCACTCCCCACTCCCTCAAACGAGATGTGAAATAAGGTTTATTTGAGAGTTAGGGTATGTTTAGTTGTTTAATTTAAAATTAAATAATTTAAGAAATTTTATATAGTATTAAAGACATAATTTATTATTTTGAATAAATAATTTCAATAAAATGATAGTCATCATCACAAATAAAAATAGAAATTTAAAATATGACATTACGTAAATTTTTTTAAATTAATTTTACAACATCAACTATAATGATAACTTTAACATGTTAACATATTCTAATTCAAGGTAATAGAATTTTACCTTCAACCTCATGTAAAATTTTTTAAATTGTTTAATTTCGAATTGAACGCCAGAAAAGGCTTTTATTCTTTCCAAAGAATAAAAATTGAAAATAAGAAACACGATGAACTTGTATTTTATATTAAAATATTTTGTTAATTAAAATTACGTACAGAACATAATCTGGCAACCCAATTTCTGAAGAATGTTCTAAAGCGTCCTTATTTTTCCCCTTCATACTTATTTGGTTACCTCATTGTCATATATGGGACTACATACATATGTATCTATATGGAAAAAAAATTTAATTTAATTTAATTTAATTTTTTTTTTTTTTGATAAGAAACAATTGTATTAATATGAAAAGAAGAATACAAATTTGGACAAGGAGTCCAAATAAGAAACCAAAAATGATGAAAAAAAATCTAAGTTAATTTGAAAAAAAAAAAATTTGACTAAATCAATTTAATGCATAAACTAGATTTCAGTAATTGGTTTAGGGCTTTAGGCATTAAATTTAACAAAAATTGGACCATGAATTTTACTAGAATACCTCCGTTTGTTTTTTTTTTTTTTTTTTTTTTTTTCCCTTCGGACGCATAAGATTAATGAAAGCACCGATGATCATCAAAGGGCAAAATTCATTAAATAATGAGTTGAAAATCAATACATATATGTGTCCTATAGTTATCTTTCATGGTACGCCATGATCTAACCACAACCAAATGGTGGTACGGAATTTGGTGTTGCAGTGGCCTAACAAAAATGGTACAAGCTCTGGGATTTATCTTTAAGCACTATCTAATATATATATATAAAAGTAGTGTTCACAATCGCCACTTGGCGATTTTTTACACTGCCACATGGCGCATTCTCTATTCTAATTTCTTAAAAGTTATGTTTTAACCCAACCAATACCAATGGTAACGTTTCATAATCTTCCTATTTATCATGTTCCTGTAACCGAAAATATGCAACTAACCAAAAAAAAACAAAAACAGAGATGGAGAGGACAAAAGAAAAGAAACTGCAAATCTGCAAAAAACAGAAATACAAAAAATTATAGTGCTACTTTATTGGAGAATGCCAAACCCACTTTCTCTTTGCCGAATACCATTTTGGCCCCAATGTTCCATCAACAATAACATCCATTGCACGGAAGAAATCTAGACAAACAATGCCGGTTCCTGATAAATGAAAAGTTATATGATTCCGCCGTAGAATCTCAAAATCGAATTCTGGAAAAGGGATTGCCGCAAAAGGTTGTTTGGGTGAGAAAATTGGGGAATTCAGCGAGAAAATCCGATGATTGGATGAGAATCGGATTGGATGAAAATCGGAGTCATTTGATATTATACAAATAGAGGAATTTCAAATCTTGAGGGAACTGGCCAAGCATCGTGTGGAGTATATATATATATATCCTAAGTTTTGTTGCCCACAACAAATTATCTCTATAATAATGGCTTTATTTTATTATTTGCTTTATGCACAGTAATCAAAGTGACTTAATAAGCATATACTTGCTATTTGCCAATTCTCTTATCAGTTGGTTTTTATTTGTTTTCTTATTAATTTAATAATTCTACTATGCATTTGGCCAATCGTTAAATTTAAACATGCATTTTACGTTATTCATAGAAAGTATTTGTACATTGATTAAATTCAAAATAACAAGCCTCTAATAGAGTCCACTTCCAGTAAATGACATGTTAGAAGAAAATCCAAATCACCCAATCCTATAAAGTATAGTTCTCTCTTTTGATTTTACTTCTATTCTTGCTTTTGCCAAACTTCTGATCATAGGATTTGTTCAACAATCAGACAAATAAATCAATAAAATTAGTTAGTTTTTTCTCTCAAAGGTAATATGTGTTGTGCATATTATAAAGTATTTAATTTGAGTACAATTCTTTAGATTTTTAATCCAACATTAATTTTACAAATAAATTTTATGTCATTGTTAAAAATTTTCTTATAGTCCATGCATATATTAGAACATTTTGAAATAAAATTCTATGTTATTTGTTATCATTATTTTTATATGCTATATTTTTTATTCTTATATTTTATCCCGTGCATCGCACGGGTTCACCGCTAGTTAGATTAAGGAAGTTGCCTCTTTGCTAGTGCAAATGAATCTTGTTGATACCAATGCCACTACAATATTGTATTTGGTCTGGTCCCTACAGTTGAAAAATCCCACTTTACTTTTGACAAATGTCTAATGCAACCGACAGATCTTGCCCCAGCGGTCGGGGTTCATCAAGTAATTGTTCCACTTTTGAACTTTGTCATTTTGTATTAAAATGACAAATGTATTTTATAATTACATACTATTTATTTCTTGCGAAAGTACTTGGAAATTGGAATAATGAGTCATTCCAAGAAAAGAGCCTCGTGAAAACATAGAAATTTTCTTAAGAAAACGATGTTTTTTCTTCATCGTTGTATAGTCACAACTAATGTTTAGTGTCTTCAAGACTTTTCCATTCTTTAAAATATATCTTACCAACTTCAACTCACCTTTCAAGCCTTCGATAGGACTAAAATCAAAAGTTGTAAGGTGTAAGGAGAGACATTTCGGCACAAGCTGTGGCTGCCTCCATCATTTACGTCCATTACGGTAAAAACCATTCTGATCACAAGAGAAATGGAAGTTCTAATACTACAAGCCAAAAAAAAAGGAGCAATTGACCAAAATTGCCCTTCTTGTCTCATCTAACCTTCTAAAGGGAAAGAACTTCTATATTATGCGAGTTACAGATACTGTTGGTGTAACAATGGCTCCTGGGTGCTCACTGAGTATGTTACCCTTGCAAAAGGGAGTGAATCCATATGCAGAGCTTTTATGATGGCTGTTGTAGTGGTTTTTGAAAAAACACTCCAATCCTTTTTTTTCTTTTTTTTTTTTGGTGAGCAGCACTCCAATCCTTTTCTCTACATGTCAATCGATGTGGCATAATGAATGGAGCAATTGACACTGTACTACTGTAGACTATGATTGTTGCAATCATCCACCTTCATCGATCAAATTTTGCCTCATGACCTTGCATTCCACCGAATGAGAAGTACCAATTCACAGAACAGCTCATTGTTGTAACAAAATGGTAAATGCACTACATTCGTGATGTGGTGCAACATGATGGAGGACATGCTTATTGTGACTAGATAAAGGAAAACATTTCATGGAAGGAATTTCAAAACGATTCCCTTACTTCCAGCAGAATTTAATCAAAACCATTTTCCTCCATTGTCATTACTTGGTGCCACATCGCCTCATAGGCACAAAATACCTGCATTATAACAGGGGACCACCACCGTTTATGTTGGCTGAGGGTAGTACTATTAAAACAATTACTTGGGTTAATATTGGGAAATAACTTTGAGCTACCTTCAAATCCTCTATTTATCACCATCTTAATTAACAACTATCATCATGACAATCTAGTCAAAGTGTAGGGCAAGGTAGCCTTACCCATATTTAAAAATAATTGCAAATAGACAGGGAGAGAATCAGAGAAGGGATCACAGAGCTCAAAACTAAACTAAGCTAGAGTCTGAGTCTGACTATCGATCACAAGGGCGCCTTTTAATTAAATTGAGGGAATTAATATGAGCTCTCTCAACCTCTTTATTTTGGGCCCGTAACTCGAGTGGCTGGCTTGTTGATGGTTGCATTGCTGACGACCTTGTTGTGGGCAATTTCCAATATTGCTAGTGCAGCGGGCATGGTCCAATTTGGTTTGTGCCAGGGCTATGGCTGCATGCCTGGCATGTGATCCTGCCAAAATCAATTTTCCTTCTTTTAAATTTGTTTACTTAGTCCCCATTCCGTGTAGTCTAACTCAATCCGTCCCTTGTCTATCCAATCTGGTTTGTGCCAGGGCACTATAAGGAGTGATAATGTGGCAACATTGCAGTAGATTATCAAGAGTAATGCATTAATGGTTGACTCATAATAATGCTACTAGGGGTAATGGGGGCATGGCTCAATTTGTTAGGTTGTGGAGGCCTTGCTAAGAGGGCTGCCCCAGGTAGTGATTGATGGTCAAGATTTGGTGGTGATGGTAACAGCAGCAAGGAGCAGTGATTGGCTTGCAATGATGGTAACAGGGGGCCGCGGGGTGGGGTGGGGTAGGGTGGGAGTTGAGGTAGGGACGGTCGTGATGGTGAAGTAGTTGTGACAGTGTACCATTGGATGTACACAGCACCAAATCCAAACGGTGGGGGTGGGGGTGGGGGTGGGGGTGGGGGTGGGGGAGCTGTACTTCTGAAAAAGAACGGGCTAGCATTTAATGAAAACTTCTATGGATTCAAATTCGCAAAGATCTGGCAAGAGGTTTTTAGCTATCGAATACATACATTCTTTCTCCAAGCTTGGAATTAGCTATGTGAAGATAAATTATACTAAGCACAACATGAGCAAATTTAGATCCTCATATTTTAATGTCTCTGCAAATTAGTGAAAACCTTTCATATCCACTCAGATTTCCTATATGCTTGTGATTGAATGGAGAATACCGAAGGTCCCCAAGATCTATCACTCTTTGGCTTACAACACTTATGAAGGCCACATCTCAAACAACTGGCTGGATAAAAGTAGGGGGAATTTTAGATTGGTCAGGCTATGTGAAAATAATTACAGTTCAATACAAATTCCTACTAACTTCCTAAAAAATGACTACTAACTTAACTAATAATGACTACTAACTGTAATTATTTTCTGGTAGCCCTACCAATCTAAAATTACCCCAAAGTAGGACGAAAAAACTATGTATAAACCATTATCTGAAGTTGAAGTTTAAGTTTAAGTTTAAGTTTAAGTTTAAGCTGAAGCTAGGCTAATTTCTTCAGTTTCCATTTTTGTTTTTTTTAATTTTTTACTTCCTACTGTGTACAGATAAAAGCCATCAAGAATGGTCAAATACTATCCTAAACTTAACTTATCAAATTCTTATTTCCTGAAAACCAAAGCTTACCTTCATATGCTGTTTGCATTTATAGGCTCCTAGACTTGGAAGGAGTATCTGGTTGGCTTCACATTTCGCGTATTCATCATTAGTATGACTTCTAGAATTCTGTTTGTGGTGCAACATGATGGAGGACATGCTTATTGTAACTAGATAAAGGAAAACATTTCATGGAAGCAATTTCAAAAAGATTCCCTTATTTCCAGCAGAATTGAATTAAAACCATTTTCCTCTGTCGTCATTACTTGGTGCCACATTGCCTCATAGGCACAAAATACCTGCATTATAACAGGGGACCCCTGCCGTTTGTCAACGCTTGGGGGGTCCTAATAAAAAGATTACTTGGGTTAACATTTGGAAATAACTTCAAGCTAGCTTCAAATCCTCTATATTTATAAATTATGGTAAAAATAAATCTTAATTGTATGCCATCCCATTTTAAAATTTGATGGATGAGAAGTGAGGGAGCTGAATTTTCCAATTGAGATACAAACGATTTAATAATTAGTCGTGTATACCCAACTTGACCACGCCTTGATCCCAACTCTATGGATCTGCCACCCAAATCTTGTTTCGCCACACTGCTCCATCTGGGGGCATATTTTTGAAAAAAAATGTCCCAGCATCTAATAAAAAAAATTTAGGATTCATGTTCACAGAGATCTAGCTAGAGGTTTTATCTATCAGATACATCCCTTGCCTCTTCAAGCTTGGGATTAGCTGTGAAGATATTTGATACTATATTCTCTTTATATAGAATTAACATGTTTCTAAGTTCATATTTTAATGTCTTCCCAAATTTACTTAAACTTCCCATTATCTATTATCCACTCAGATTTTTATATACCTTAGTTGAGTTCTGTACCACTAAATGAAAATCCCTACAGAAATGTGAGAAGTTATCACCATCTTAACAGGCTAGATTTAAAAACTAACAACTATCTTCATGACAATCTAAGTTGAAGGATAAGACCCCTCAACACCAAGTCATTCAGGTGCACAGATAATGCTAGGAAACATATAACAGACATGACTACTAAGCAAAAGAATGGTGTTCCAGATCCTGGAAGGAAATGAAAATTTTCATAGGGAAATCGATTTAAGCTTTGATCAATTACTAGTCATACAAAGGAAAAAAAAAAACAGGCTACACCAACAAATATTATGAAAGGGTTCCCCAAAGAAATGTCAATGGCCATAAGAATCGCAGCAAGTTTTAAATCCAGTCCCTCCTGATAAAGTAAACCTCAAAAGCAATAAGAAAAGGGAGACACCCAATACCATTGGGAAATAAATCTCAGTAAAATGAGACTTGACATGTCTTAGTCACATGGTGGAAACATTGATTTTTACTGTCTTCGAGACTTTTGCATTCCTTAAAACATATCTTATTAACTTCAGCACACCTCTCAAGCTTTTCAATCCACAAATATCAATGTTTTCAAGGCATAAGGAGCGACATTTAGCCACAAGCCATGGCTGACTCCAGCATGAATGTCCACGAGCGCGTTCACAACAGAAACAAAAGTTCATAAACTGCAAGAAAAGGAAAGTTAACCTGAAAGCATCCTACTTAATTGTCTCATCTGACCTTCGTCAGGGAAAGAGCTTCTAAATTAGGTGAGCCTTCAAGCAAGTATACTAGCACATGCCAGTCACAACATCCAAAAACCATCTTCAACTGGGTCAAATGATGAAACGTAGGCAGATCGTAACTGGAAGCGTATTTGAGAGTCTGCAAAGAGACATAATGACAATGCATTAGCCGTAATTGAGCAAGAAAGAGGGCAAAATAAAAGGGGTCGGATCGAAAAGTCTGCCAATTATTTTTATTAGAAATTAAGAATAAAAACGTTAAAAAGAACGATAATTATAAAAGAAAATGGTCTTACCTCCATTGTATGATGAGATAAAGAAAGAAGCTTGACGTTATAAAGCCCTCTCAGTAGCTCCATTACACGATTACCAAAATACTCAGTATGTTCACGTACTGTAACGTCAACCTCCGCTTCCACTAAGGAGGACAGGTTTTCAATCGATAAGGGTTCAGCAAAACCCTTGGGGCAGAGGTATTCAAGCGCCGGGGCATTTATCTCAAGTTTGCATGAGATTTTTTTAATCCAATGTATTTCTAGTTTCTTTAGAGCTGGTGCAGATATATTAAAAATTCGCACAGTAGCAGGGCGATTTTCAAATATAGACAAATCTTCAAGAATTGGGCAACCGGAGAAGAGCCTCCGAACGGAATCATCATCTGGGTACTTGACAGAATGGAGATGGAGAATCTTGAGATTGGGAAGATAAACCGAAGGAGGAACACTCAGAACAATTCCAAAACTCAGCTTCAAAACCACTAGTGTCTTACAAGTGAAAAGACGACGGGACAACAATATAGGAGGCAAGTGGAGGTCAAGCTCTTCGACGTCACGCGTCATCGCAGCACAAAGAAACAGATCGAGAGGGAACCATTCGAACTTCTTCTTGGATTTCAGGCGAAACTTTTTGATACAAGAACCATTATCGCGACAAGCCAAAACTCCGTTCACGAATTGCACGAAGTTAATATATCTTGCCCAATCTTCACTAGACCTTGCATGATCGAACACAGCCGACCCATCGTCAAAATCAAGAGTAGTGACCAAAGTCCATAAGTATTTCCATCTCATCGATAGAATGCTGGTAGCGACGGCGTGCTTCGTCGGAAGGAATGATAGAATGTGGCAAAGAAGAGAGTCTGGTAAACTGCTGATTATATCGATGGTCTTATTAGATTGTTTCTCAAGTTTGGAGCTTGAACCTCTCTCAGAGGGGTTTGTCAATGATTGAGGCGTGTCGGCCATTGATAAGACCTTAGAAAACTCACTAGCGGGAGTGGGAAGTGAGGAATTGGGTTAGGGTTAGGGTTAGGGTTTCGTCAGAGATTAGAGAGGGAGAGAAGGAGGCGGGATCACAGTGACAACCGTTTGCCTTCCAGAGCTCAAAACTAAACCGAGCCAGAGTCCGTGTAATCCATCACGAGGGCGCCCCTTCAATTCAGCCCTCTCAAGTCTCAACCTCTTTTGAGTAAGGCTTCTAAGAGGGCGCCCTCACCATTCTTCCCATAAGCTCTTTCCCAATTTTTGGCCCATAACTCAGGGTATTTTATTGGTACTCAAAAAGTTTTTTAAGATACCATACTTACAATTTGAACTGATCGACTTATCAATTTCAACTAACCCACCTACTACTCACGACCACTTATCTTTTAAAATGACTTACTTATCATTTAAAGTGATTTTGTAGGTATGATATTTAATTTTTTGTTAGGATACCATAGAATTGTACCCCTTCATTTTTTTATGGCTCCATTTCAACTGACGAGTATTCACCTTCGAACTATCTCATTCAATCATGAATATAGAGTGAGGGATATAATTCAGAATTAACATGGTATGGCTAGTGATTCAGAAATAGTAGTGGCAACCTAAAAAAACCAGTGTCTAGAGAAGGATTACACTATTACAGGGGCACTATAAAGAGGCAATCATTTTTCAAACCTTTTGTGATAAGAAGAAACAGGTTCATTCCATAAAGAAAAGGAAATAGTGATAGGCCATATAGTTGGCGAAATATACAAAGTACCTGCCAACAAACAGAAAGCAGAACATACTTACACTAGCAAGTCCCTACTACAGACTACCTTGTTTACTTAGCGAAAAAAAAAAAAAAAAAAAAGTCCCTACTACAAACTACCTGCCAGCATGCAAAAAGTAGTACCTAACTCGAAATAATCCCAGCAAGCCAAAGTCTCAGTTCCCTTTGTCCCTGCGAGGAACAAAATTATAGAATCAGTACATTTAAAAATATATGATATGATGATGTGTTTTTGTACCCAAATAATGTGTGTGTGTGTGCGTGGGCGTGGGTGTGGGTTTGGGCGTGGGCGTGGGTGTGGGTGTGTGTGTGTGTGTGTGTGTGTGTGTGTGTGTGTGTGTGTGTGTGTGTGTGTGCGCGTGTGAGGGCGTGGGTGTGTGTGTGATGATGGGTTGCCCACTGCAAGGCTTGAAGGCAGCAACCTTGAAGCCGCATGGAAATTTAAAATCCTCATACACACTCGAAGATGAGCCTATTATCACTTAAAATTTACATTAATAGATGCACTGTGGCAGCTTTATAGGCATTTTGTATATTTTTTTCATATATAGCCTCCCAGGCTCAACTCAACTAAAAGAACAAAAATCCTACGTACTTGGGGTTGGCTACATGAATCCTTTGTCATTATCCAACTCTCTTTTGCACCATATAATATATCAATACCTTGGCGATCATATATATTCTCACCACCTCTAACCTTTGAATCATATTACTTCACTTGTTCTGTGCCTAATGTCTTATCTTTTCCACAGCCAGTCCAAGCACCAATAAGGGAGTTCTGAGCTCAACCTTTTTAAAATACATTGCCTCCTAAACATAACCCAATTTCTCCAACCTTAATGACCTAACAAACTACTTCTGACAATAGATTTTAAATGCATGTTCAATGTGTGACAATAGATTTTAAGTTGAATAATATGTGCAGCAGAATCATACAAGAAAGTTCCCCAAGAGCTAGCCAAACATCAGAAGCTGTTTCTAGGCCAACAGCATGAGAAAGAACAGTTCCACTTAAGGCAGTGTTGATGCGATTGAGTAGCATTTGATCAACACAAGTCCAATTGACAATGTTTGGCTGCCATAATAAATACCACCACAACTACCAGAAGAAAGAAACTGAGAACACAAGATCCATCAACGTACTTTGCAGAGATCCTCACTGGAAAGATCAGGAGCATTTAATAGTGCCAGAGTGAACCAACAGAGACCAAGTGAACGATTTTCAGAATATCAGCAGTTTATCATATAACTAGGGAGGAAGAAGGTAGAAACTTAGATATAAACGCATCGCCAAAATGAAAGATGAGAAGAATTTGTAAGAAAAGAGAAATCTATAAATAAAAAAACACACTGTTCATTCTCTGATACCATGTAAGAGCAGCAACAATAGATGGACATAAGTACAGAATAATTACTAGGGATATCCTTTCCTAGAGAGGTAAACAAAATAAAATTATGGGAAGTATTCAAGGAAAGATGAATTCATTGCCATCAATGGTAAGAGTAGCAATATTTTTTATTTCATTATTTTTAATTTTTGATAATGAGGAAACCCTTTGGGCGAACCACAGGCACATTTAAGACCCCACTACCTGACCTGATATTAGAAGAGTGGGTTTGTGAGGTTTGGGATCTTCTATTGCTTGGGGGAAAAAATGATGCCATTTATACCTATGTGAAGGCTCAAAATAACTAGTTGATGAGTCTCAATACCAAATTTGAAGCCACATGAAGCAGAACTCTTGATTTTAAAAATTATTTTATAATTTGTTCTTAAGGCATCGATTTGACCTTCCCAACAAGCCTACATAAAAAGAGGGAAGCCCTAGTCCTAGATAAACTCAAATTGAAAGAGAGGCTAATTAACCTTAGGTGCCACATTTCAACAGGTTTAGGATGCCATGTGTCAACTCCTTGTCAAATACCCTAGTAGAAATATTAGCTCCTGTTCCTTTATGTTCCACAGGGCTTTTCATCAACTAGTTTATTACAAAATTCTTCTGTTTATCCTCAATATCAACCTCTTTCCCTAAAACTCTCAAATTCTAACTTTACCGCACGTAATATCATCCAAGCCCTTGCTTTTCGTTTTCATTATCCTAAATATTTGTCCACATCATGAGTTGCCATTTTAAGATATTCTCTCTTTGCACTAACTGCTATTGCAGCATCATTCCTTTCTTTTGCGAGGAAAAATTAAAAAAGGGATAACTTCAATAGGTTCGCATAGTCTCCTAAAAGATATAAAATTTTAATGAAAGAGCTGAGCATGCTTGCTAACATCCATTGCATCACGAGATAAAGTACACCCCGAGAGAGTCCATACCGTTGAGAAAGAAATCTCAGGAAAATATGACTTGACACATCTTGGATCCTCGTGGAAACATTGATATTTTCTCAAGAATTTCCTCCAAATTTGGTTGACAAAAACAAATTTTCATTGTCTTCAAGACTTCTGCATTCTTTAAAATATATTCAACCAATTTCAGCTCATCTTTCAAGCCTTCAAATCCTCTAATCTCAACTGTCGTAAGGTGTGACAAATGTTCAGGCACACACTTGGGCCACCTCAACCTTGATGTATGTTCAAGGTGAATCGTTCCCTGATGACAAAAAGACAACAAAAGTTTATGAGCTTCAAGTCGATCAAAATTCAACTAAAATTATTCTTCACATCTCATCTAACCTTCTGTAAGACAAGATCTTCCAGATTACATGAGCCTTCAAGCAAGTCTAGCAGCACATGCCAGCCACAGCAATTAACATGAGCCTCCAATAGGATCAAATTACGAAACAGAGGAGGAGCATCAAAGGAAACAAACCGAAGATACTGCACGTAAAGACAATAGCAATAATATGACAATTCCAGTAACAATATTATCGATAATCCAATAACATTGTAGCCATAATTTGAGCAGAAGAATGGGGTTAGTACCTCTATGGTGTTATTTGTCAAAAATAGAAACTTAACACTGCAGAGACCATGAAAAAGGTCGACCAAACACTTCCCATGAGACTCATACTCTTGCGGTCCTACAGAATGCAAATGAACATCAACGTGCGCTTCAACCAAGGATGATAGGTTCACAATCGAGACGTGTTCACACACATGATTCGAGAGGCTGAGATTGAAGTATTCAAGCGCCGGGGCGTTTATCTCAAGTTTGTAGCTCTTATATTTTAACAAATTTTTTTCCACAATTGCTATTGTCAAATGCTTCAGGGTAGGTGCAAATAGATTAAAATTTCGCATATTATCGCTGTTGGATCTGTCTAAAACAAGTTCTTCTAGGACAGGGCAGCCGGCAAAGAGGTTCCGAACAGAATCATCATTTCTAAATCTAACCGCAATGAGATGAAGGATATTGAGACTCGCTACTCAGTTTCAATACCTTAAGCGTGTCGCTCGTAAAGAGGCGAAACCCAATGAGCGGTTCTATACGCAGGCGTAAGTCGAGCTCTTCGACGTCGAGCATTACAGCGGCGCGAATCCACGTACCCAGATGCAAAACGTCGTGGTTTTCTCAACAATGTAAACGGAACTTTTTGCCGCGCGAAGAGATGTGAAGAGCCAAAACTTTGTACACAAAATGGATGAAGCTTGTATCCCCTTCCTGATCTCTATTAGGCCTTTCTTCAAATAACTTTGCGGCGTCGTCGAAGTCGAGATTTGGAACGGATGTCCATACGTTTTTCCATCTTGTAGATAAAATGCTGGTCGCGACGGCGTGTTTCGTCGGAAGGAGTGATAGGATGTCGCAGAGAAGTGAGTCTGGTAAACCGCTGATCCTATCGACGGTGGTGTTGTTAGGTTCCGATTCTTCGTCGGAGAGTTTCTGCCGTTCGGAGCTTGAATCTGTGGCAGAGGACTGCGTCTTCGACGGAGGTGGGTTTGCCATTGTTGATAAGATATCTCAGAAGATGTTTCAATGGTGGAGAGGAGAGTGAGGGCTAGGGTTAGGGTTTTGTCAATGGCACATAGTGACAGCAAGGGTTTAGGGTTTTGTCAGTGGCTCATTTTGAATGAAGTCGGAATTACAGAAGAGAGGTCACACACACTGACACACACTGAAGAGTGACAACCGCTCAAAGCTTTAGTACCATTGCCAATGAGCTGTAGCTCAAATGGAATCGGGTCGGGTCGGAGATAATAATGGTTTACCGTGAGGACCCTTGTTGCCATTTCGGGAGGTTGGGTTTATGAGAAATAATGATTTTGTTCAGTTTATGGACATTAATTAAATTACGTATTTATAAACCCAAATGTTTTATTTTTTACTACTAAGTTAAACTGGTTTCATTATTTCCTAATGTTTTTGAAAATAATGCTAATCTTATTTACGAATGTGTTATACGGAAATACTTCAAAATAAATATCATTTTTATTACCTTTATCCACGTCAAATTATTATTATTTTTTTAAAAATTTAAACTAACTTGATAGGGCTTGGTAGTTTCGGGTCATAACATCTATAACTTTAGGGTGGAGGAGTAAATGTGATAGACTTACATAGTTAAAAATAAATAAATAAAGAAGGGAAAATTTCACTCCAAAGAGATTCATAACATGTGCTTTGATACCAAATGATGATCTCACACCAGAAAATCAATGATTCTAGCTAGAAAATGTGAGAAACTGAGAGAAATTAGAATGAAAGTGAAGGATACTCTGAGAATCTTTTATTTAAGAGAGAGAAGAAGATCAAGAACTCTCTAATAAGTTGTTAAAAGTCTGGATATTTGGAAAAACCGCTCCAACATCTAAACCACCTATTTATAGAGAAATAAAACACTAAAATAACTAGATACCTTTTAACTAAAAAAGGCTACTAATAGGCTATCATAAGCTGTTGGGGAGGTCAATGACCGTTGGGTTTGATGGCATGTTCCATCCTGGCCAATAGGGACATGGGGTTTGTAGAGGTTTTGGTTTTGATTCTGTGTGTGTGGATGTATGTTTTCCTATTTTTTAGCCAAAAAAAAAAACTTACTGGAGTACAAAACCTACTGAATAGTGAGTACTAACTAAGTGACTAGTGATTTTGGCATGTATTAGATTGGAGATATGAACTTGAATTGACATATGTCAATATGTTTCTATTTTGATACAATATTTAATATTTTTTTTTAAATTGTTAATGTTTTTATTTGGAGTTTGGCATATCATTTTTTTCATTTTCAATTATTTGTTGCTACTTGATAGGTTAAAACCGAAACCGAACCGAACCAAACTGAAATTTTTTGGTTTGGTTTGGTTTGGTTTTTTTATAGTATGGTTCGGTTTTGGTTTCGTAACAACAAAACTGAAGTTTAATGGTTTGATTTGAAATCTACTATAAAACCGAACCACTAACACCCTTAGAAATACCCCCCATAACATTTAGCCCCATTTCACATAAACTTCTTAGAGAAATTGGATGGAAAAAATATTTAAAAAACATTATTACGTAGTACATACCTTCTCATGTACTTTATATTCATTCATTTTTATAGTGTTCTTCAACTAATTTCTAGTCGATTTTTGGTACACTCTTAGTCCCAGTAATGCCATCATCAGCTAGGAAGACGAGACTCGGGTAAAAGAGATTAATTTTCACAAAATGGATAATAGTAGGCAGAAACAAATGTGACATGCATGTAAGATGACAGAACTAGAATAGGGAATAGTAATACAGTAGGCAACGCGAGGTGGTGGTGGCTAGGACTACAACTTGGGTAGGTTGGGCGGGTTGAAAAGTCATCCCATACTCAACCGTAAGTATAAAACCCTCAATCCAATCCCAACCCAACCTGTCCTTCGGGTTCAAGTTCCTAGCCCATGTTCAACCCGTGCTCGGGTTGGGTAGACTTGGGCTGGGCATGGGTTACACGAGTTTAACAAAGTTAGGTTGGGTTGAACAGGTTTAGGCCGGGTTAAGAAGATTGGCTTGTTTCTTTTCTTTTAGGGGAAAAAAAAAAAGAAAAGTAAAAAATCTTCTCTTAAAAAACATAAAGAAAGAGAAACCATCTAAATAAAAATGTGTTATTGCATATGCACACAAATCTTAATTATCCCAATTCTATTAATTAACCTAAAATTCATGTCAATTTGAAAAATAATATTTTCACCCAAAATTTTTTTTGAAGATGAAAGCATCAAATAATTTTAAAAATTCAAAACATTAACATATATATAATTGAGTACATAAGAAACCATGTTAATAGACATTATTCAATATATTTTAAAAATTATATATTATATAGGTTGGGTTCGGGTTGAGTTTGGGTTGCCCGACCCCTTTTCCCAAGCCCAACCCAAATTGAAATCGGGTTGGGTTGGGATTTTCCAACCTAATCCCAACCCAATATATGGAAGACTATTGCTCAAGTTTGTCATTTGATTGGGTTGGGTTTGGGTTGGGCGGGTTTAACCCGTCCAAGTTGCAGCCCTAGTGGTGGCATTGTTGATGGCAGTGGTGTGGTCGGTTTTCAATTTGGTTTGGTTGTGGCTGGCGTGTGATCCTGTCAAGAACAATTTTCCTTGCGGGGCTAAAAGCTGATGATGATGATTCTTTAACCAAAGGTTTATGTTCTATTACTCCTTTCATTATAATTACAGTTCCTTCTACCATATGTACTCAAAGCAAAGATGGATTGCCATGTCTTTTTCATTTTGAGTTGTCAGGCACAAACAATGAAAGAGCTATCTCAGCTCGGGAAAGAGATGGCTTAGCAGTGCAAGCAAGGCAAAATTGAGGTGAGCATAAAGACCGTCGATGTGTCTCTGCAAAGCAATTTTCAATTTCTGCCTAATTGTCAACAGATGTCACGCTGATTTGAATCTGTAGGCTGCAGGCGCTATATATACAGAGAAGATTGTACAGGCCAGATGTTCCTACATAGGGATGGGTTTGCTATTGAAACTGCCCGCATATCATATTGAGCATGTACGGTGCATACGGATCCTTATTGGTACCGAGCTTCCTAATACTTCCTAATTACCTTCTACAAGTAGCTTTTATATGGAGATCATGTCCTTGAAGCTTGATGACTGATCGTAACAATCATCCGCTTTCACCTATCACATTGCGCCACGTCACATCTCATTCCCCAAGTTGCCCATTCAAAATGGATGGTTTTGTTCACAAGATCATATGCAAAATAAAATGAAGCTATCCAATTCCCATGTGACGTCCAAATAGGCGGTAATTCAATCATAAATAAGATATATATATATATACATATACATATATATATATATATAGATATAGGATGATGATCAGGTAATTACATGTTGACATAATTTACATCGATACCCGTATTGGGAGTTATACCTTGTGCATTAGTGGGTTAAAGGGTATATTAAGCCAATGTAAGGGATATAACCCCCAATACATGGTGCTGATATAACTTATATCAACACGTGTTGATGGGAGCATAACCGTGTATATATATATATACACACACACACTACATATGGCACACGTGCGTTGCACATGAATATTTTTAAATAATATTAGTTATACAAAATAATAAATACATAAAGATTTTATATTTTTTCATAATAGATGAAGTTTAAAATTCAAAAGTATATATATATTTTTAATTTATTATAACCAAAATTGTCAATGAAGATTAAAAACTCTTTAGATATATATTTTGAATTTTTTTTTCTTCATAAAACGGAATATTTAAAGAGTTTATATTCTTATATATTATCATGCAACTTGATAGTTGTTTTGGGAAAAAGAATTTGAATAAGAATCTAACTTTAATTTGTTAAGAGTTTGAGTTAAAATTTAACTTTTATTTGTTATCAAATAATAAGAATGTTTACTATGTGTTTCAATTAAAGGAGGAGTAGATATGTATTTTTTTAAAAAAATAAGGGTATATTGGTTGTTCAAAAGTTGTTTTGAAATTCAACCTTTTAATATATATGTATATATATATATATATGTGTATGAGGGCTGATTATGTGTAGGATATCTTGGAGTATCCCGTTCTATCACGACCGTCTGTGAGCGACACGCGCACGTGCATGTCGCTCATGGATAGCCGTGATTAAACGGGATATCCCGCACATGATTCATGGGAAACCTAGTCACAAGAAAGGAAAATGGAGATACCATGCGTACTCATGGTTTCAGCGCGCGTACGCATAATTAAAATATGCGTATGCACAACTCATTAGGTGTACACATATATCAAATATCCATACCCACAATAATACTCAATTCGAATTTTAGTTGTCATTTTAAGCTACCACTCTCGCTTAACTTGCCGGAGGAAGACCGGGATTGGCAGCAAAGATTTGGACCTCATCATTGGGAACCCATCACAAAATGTAGGGACAAAATGGGGTGTCTACAATCTATATATCAACACATTATGAGTAGATCCTTATCAGGAAAACCTACGGCATTTGATAGTGCCATAATAGGAATGTTGGAGTGATCCAACTTAACCAAGTGAACGATGTTCAGAATATCAGCAGTTTCTGGCATAACTGAGGAAGAAGGTACGCATTAAGAGATAAAGGTGACAAAAGCCATAATTAGATGGGGAGGAAGTGAGGAACTATAAGAAAAAGAGAGAAAAAGATAAACAAACAGAAAAAACTCTGTTCGTTCTCTAAGATCATGTAAGAACAGAATTATTGAACCATGTAAGGACAGAATGATCTATAGAAGTTGCAAGTTCACAATTATAGATGAGAATCCAACAGCAACTATGGACAAAATAATTTCAGGAAAATTACTAAGTAGAGGAATTCCTTTTTATAGATGTGAAAAAGAAACAAAATTACAGGAGGTATTCAAGGCAAGGGATAAGTTCATTGCCATCATTGGAAAGAATAAAAATACAAGGCAAGTGGTGTAGTCAGATGGTATAAGGAAATAATTTTGGAGATCATTTGAGAAGAGACACTGGACCAGCAACACAACTAAACAGAGCCAATAAAAAATGCAATGCTAAAGCAACACAATCCCTAAATTTGCAAACGGTAGCAAAATTGAAAAATTTATGAAGATAATATCAGAACCATTTTGAATCAAAATACAATTCTATATGAAGATGAAATCCTGATATCACAAATTCTTCTAGAAAATGAATTCTAGAGGTATCAATTTGACCCTCCCAACTACATAATTCCTGAGATCACAATTCTAGCAAAGAACAGTCATCTATTCCAGCACCACAAATGTTAAAGTGAAAAGCAAAGACTTGACTAAGCCAGAACTCAGAAATTTGCACCATTCCAGACAATCAGAGAAAATTCAGTCACAAGCATTTCTTCATGAAGAATCATAGAATCATTACTCATAAAACTATGTGAAATATGATGATGGGTAGCACATTGCAGTACACGGAGGCTCAGTCACAACTATACTTAGTTATCCAGGGGAAATTTGACAGAAAAATGCATGCCTAGGTAAGAAGTCATCTCTAACTCCTGAAATATCCTGCTTTTAATGATTGATTTAGAAATAAAATCAACCTTTGTTATTCCAAAATAAGGAATGAACAATGCAAAGTACAATCAAGAAATAAAATGTAGGATGGTAGGACTGCCAAGGATATGAGCCCTTTAGGTAGGTTTATTTTGTAACTGAACGAAGGGCTGACAAAAAATCAGTGGGCAAAACATACCATACATTGACCACCAGCAACAGCCCCAAGGTGGGATCTTATCTGGTGGTGTCATGTTGTGAATTGTTAACAAGTAAATTCCCCACAGGTGTTAAAAGTCGCATACTTAGTCCATATAAATCAGCAGATGGGAGGAGCAGTGGTGGAGCCAGCAATTTACTCTAATGACAGGTACTTTTAGTCAGTTGTAAGGCCATGTTTGTTCGGTTGGAATGGAATGAATGGAATGGAATTACATTCCAATTCATTTCAAACAACATGTTTGGATAAGGTAATTAAATGAGAATGAAATAAAACAGTAGTAGTGAATTGTAATGATATTCATTCCGCAATATTTATTTTAATCTCATTCCATTCCAGACTATTTTGAGCATGCAATCAGATTCCATTCCTACTCATTCCATTCCAACCAAACAAACATGGCCTAAGAGTTTTATCTCAACTTTCGCAAATTGACTACAAACTTTTACAAATTATTTCTTTCTAATTGATAAAAACATCATTAAATAAAATTTTAAGAACTAATAATAAATGAGAGATAGAGAGAGAGAGAGAGAGTTAAATGACACCAATCTTTCAATTTACAAAGAAAATATTTTTGTGGTTGGGAAAAATAGTACTCCTAAAATAGAAACCAATAAGAGAGGAAAAAACCTTAACGGGAAGCCTCTTTTAATTTGATTGACGAATGGCAGTATAGAACTATAGAAGGGAAGCCTCATTTAATTTAATTGACGAATGGCGGTATAGAAGAAAAGCCTCTTTTGCTTGGTCAGTTTGGAGTATGTTCCTCATACTATTGCTTGAGCCATGTGGAGGGAAAGGAATAGAAGGCATTTTGACGGGTTGGGTCAGAGGCGAGACTGAGAGGAGACATGTGCTGACCTTCTTTTTGAGTAGGGAGATCTAGATGGTTTTTTAAATCGGACCTCCCTCAATTTTTTTTTTTTTTTTTTTTTTTTTTTTTTTTGTAGAATCTCTCCACTTTTGACCTTTTTTTTTTTTTGGTCTTTTAATTTATCTTTTTGTATACACTGCGTGTACAGGAGTTTTCCCCCCTCTCTTTCTAATAAAATTTGTTACTTCATGAAAAAAAACACAAAAAAATTTTATTGTTCATAAAAATTTATTTATGTTAGAGATATTGGCCTATTTATTAATGTGGGTCCACATTGAAATTTTTTAATCTCTATGTGGAGAATTAATTTGAATATTTAATTGGCCAAAATCATTAAAGGTTGAATGAGAAATTGTTTTTTAAAGTCACCCTTAAAGAGTTTGTTGAAGAATGGTAATAAAACTTGTCCCACATTAGAAAACTATGAATTCCTTGGTGAATTCATATACACATACACATACATTGGACGTCCGAGAGATTCAAAGCACCAAATAAGAGGTGAAATCTATCTTAAGGACATAACGTCAAATGCGGTACTATAAGTTTGTTTGTTTTTTTTTTTTTAACAGAATTATAAAAGTAACACATTTTTCCAACAATCTTGAGACAGATTTCTGTTTCTGTTTACTTTGTGATTCTATTAAATATAGTTTGTTTATATCAGATTATATTCTGTGTTATAGATATTATATTCATTTTGTTTGTGTTTTTGTTTAACAAAAATGGCAAGCGAGAGGGTACCAATGTTATGCCACCTGTTGTGGCAATGGCCCCTGCTCCTGCACATGGAGAGAAACCAGAGAAATTCAATGGTGTTGATTTTGAGAGATGGAAAATAAAAATGTTGTTTTATTTCACTACATTGAATTTGGCTAAACTTCTATATCAAAATGCCCCTATTCTTAAAGAAGGTGAGACCGATAAGAACACTATCGCGATGGTGGAGGCATGGAAGCATTTTGATTTCTTGTGTAGGAACTACATTCTTAGTGCATTGGACAACAAATTGTATAATGTGTATAGTCCAATCAAGATAGCGAAGGAACTATGGAGCTCCTTAGACAAAAAGTATACAACAAAAATGCCAAAATAAAGAGATTCGTTGTGGGCAGATTTTTTAACTATAAGATGCTAGACTCTAAGACTGTTATAAGTCAAGTTCAAGAGTTTCAATTGATTTTATATGAGATTCATGCCGAAGGTACACATTAAGCTATAATAAATGACATAATCATTGCATTGAAAAATATATTTGCAAATTTTTTTTTAATGTATTTTAACATTTTCCTAAGCAATTTGCATTGTTCTCAATGCATTTTTATAATTGTCAATGCACTTTTACTACTTCTCATGCAATAACTGCCTCATTTATTGTAGCTTCACAGGGCACACATTCAAAAAAGCCTTGCTACTTCTCATGCAATAATTGCCTCATTTATTATAACCCGCTTAACATATGCCCTAAGGGCTCACGTTAAGAAAACCCATAAGTGATTAAGATATGAACCAATTTAGAAAATTAATATGATTTGGTGGCCTGAATGGTTTAGAGAGGAGAAGAATGAGTTGGTCAAATTGTCTTGTGTACTTTTTTTGTACAATATTTTTATGATCAATAGAGACTAGAGAGGCTACAACACCTGTGACATGCTTTTGTTTGGATATTAAGTAGTTGTAGTTTTATTGAAGTTCTTATCTTTTACAAGAAGAAAAAGAAAGAGAAAAAAATAAATATAATTGGTCTCCTATTTTCTTGATGCAAATAGGCATCTTATGTTGATTTCTTATTTCCCCCAAGTTTCCTATTTCTTTTTGTATTATTTTATTTTTACTATTAGGAAAATTTAGGGCTGTAAGGACATGATTCTGGGGTCTCTGTGTGCCAGTCAGATGGGATACTGGGTCTCCCAATGAGCTTTATGCACTCTTTTTCTTGGCCAATATATATATATATATATATATTTCCGAGTGGGAATGTTATAGCTAGCAGTACAAAAACAGTAAATGTTTGATGTTCAAATGGGGAGCGCCTCATCATGGAAAAGAAGTCTTTTGAATTACATAATTACATAATTGTGCTGATTAGATTTGGTTTAGCCATTACCTTTATAAAGTCAAATATGCTACTGTTTGCAAATTAGGGGTTGTGTGGCTTCAAATTTTCAATTTTAGTAAGCTCATATTTTAGTTATGTGTTAACCTATCCAGTGTCACTCTTTTCAAATGATTTCTAAAATCATCTCCTTGTACCAGCTAACTATTTCACTTGCCTTGTATTTCTTTTCTCACCAATGATGGTAATGAATTCATCTCTTGCTTTTAATACTTCCCTTAATTCTGTTTCTTTTCTCCATCCGGAAAAGGCAGTGCCTTAAGTAATAATTCTGAAAGTATCTCCTTAAGTAGCTTTTGTGAGACACTCATCTATAATTATGAAATTGCAACTCAAAAAGGGTATGCAACCCTTCAAAGAAATATGTTCTTACCAGGTATAGCAGAACAGACAACTTTTTCTGTTTGTTTAGATTATTCTCTGTTTTTTTTCCCCTTCTGGCCTGGTTCTCTATGTGGTTGTCGCAGAGGTGGAGGGTGAAAGGGAAAGAGAGGGGGGAGCGCGGAAGAGAAGGGTTCCCTCTCCAAGTATCCCCATAGTGCTAGTGTCCGAAATAGTTAAAGTAATAGCGCTACTTTAGAAAAAAAGTCCATTTAGATAAACTTTTTGAATGAAATTCCATATATAAATTTGATGGCATCTTTTAAATTTCATGTCCAAAATAATTTCTTAAAAAAAAAAAAAAAAAAAAAAAAAAAAAAAAGGAAGAAAAAAAAAGAAATCCCATGAGAATGAGAATTGGATGAGAGTGTCCTCTTAGAACAACTATAGTGGTGGGGGTTATTTTGGAGGAAGCAAATCTATTTGAAAACTCCCTACCATGGCAACAAGTAGAAATTTGCATAGAGCAACTCTAATAGTGAAAAAGTTATTTTTTGGCTTTAATGGTGAGAGAAATTGCAATCTAGTGTTAATTTGTTTGAGAGAAAGGAGGGTGGCTCCATTGGCATCCTAAAAACTGCTTTCTAACCCACATCTCTTTTCACACTCACCACTAAAATTTAAAAATGTCTTTTTCACTCTTTAACATAAGAGAAAAACTTATATGTAATTGTGATACGAGTGATGTAGTGTTACAAGCGAATAAGAGTGAATGAGATTATCAAAATACTTTTTAATCCCACAATTCTATGTTACTTTGTTCTCGTTGACCTGTGACACAACGTGACTGTGTTACAGTTACATGGAAAACTCACTCTCAACATAATATCAAAAGTGCCCTCAACCTCCCACCAAAACCTCATACGTTATATGGTGATGACTACTTCTTCTTCCCTTTTTTTTTTTTTTTTTCTTTTTTTTTTTTAATATTTTGATTTTGAAAATTCTCCTAAATGAAAACACTAAAATGGTTTATCCGAGACGGATTTCAATATATATATATTTCAGGACAGATAAATAAGGTAATCAGAATCCTCGATTCAATCTATAAAGTGAGAAAAGCAATGGCACCTGTTCACACGGGCAAGGTCACCCAATCCACAGGTTATCACACACATGCATTGTATGTTCCCCGTGGCTAGTTATTATAAGGGGGCAACAATTCTATTTCAAAAATGTTCTTATACTCCAATTTTTCTCTTCAATAAAAATTAAATTAAATTAAATTAAGACACAGATAATTTTTGCATGAAAGCCACCGTTCGATAAATCATTTATCGTAACGGTTTAAACCATCCAATAAATAACCGAGTAGAAAAAAATAATAATAATTAAGGACGGATAATTCAAAAGGCAACAACCTCACACCACCCCACCCCGAGTCGAGACTGACTGGGACGGAGAGGTTTCCATAAATCTTTTACTGGTGCGCAGGTACCTCACATTTGGAATCTTTCTTCTTTCCTTCTGTCTTCTTGGGCTCTTCTTGCTTAGGCTCCTTTCTTCGTCACGCCCAATTTGCTGCTCCAACATGCATTATCTCTGCGGGATGATATTTTCTGAATTTTCTCAGGAAAACTTTCGGATCCACTTCTCCGATCACTACCATTTGCTTGGCCCAGGAGTCGATACTGAAATTGTCTATCCTTACAAAATTTTGGTAAAAGAGCCAATCAAAATTGTGAATTTTTCATCTTTTCAAGATCTTATTTTTCTTCCCTCAAGTTCAAAAACCGTTTCATTGTTAAGAAAAATGTAGTTAGAGAGAAGAAATTAAAAATTTTGAATCTGATTTTAGCTTTCACATATCGGGATTAATGCAACTATTTGGCTTATTTGAGGTGAGTTTTTCATATTTTGGAAACCAAAACAACATATAACATGATATTCAAATTTTCATTCTCTTTTCTTCCTTCATTTTGTTTTGTTTTGTTTTTGTTTTTTTTCTCTCAGCAACCAAACAGAGGGTAAACTAATAAATATATATATATAAATACTAAATTCAACACCTGAAATGCGTTGAGCTGTCTTCTCGGCTCTCTCACGGGTTTTGTGATCATTTAAATCCATATCCACTCGAAGCTCTACTTTCTGTTAGTAACAAAACAAAAACAGTCATTAGTTCTGCACTAGATTGTAATGAAGATGAAGCTTGTAATTTAGTTTAAATGGCAAGATCCAGTGGTTGGGACTAGAATTTCAATTACAACAAAGAAAAATCCAAAACTATGAATGTCAAATTGGATTAAGATCAATAACAATTGTAACCTCATAAAGTTTCATGGTTAGAAAGGTCAATTTGAGTAAGAATTTGAAAATGTTGAAGCAAAATGAATAGGAGCTTAGGGTCATCAGGGTACTCTATGCCACTACCATTTTCTTTTTCCCTTTTTTTCAATGAATAGGATCTTAAAATTTATTGAAAAACTTACCACAATGGTACAAAAAAAGGGTTGAAAAGCAGATTTGGTATCAGGATGATCCCACTCTAGGCAATTCCACCAGTCTTCTTCTCCACTGATTTTTTTGGGAGTGAGCAGCGTTGCCGATGGCTGTGCATCAACATTCAAGTGCGGAGAAAATGGAAGCCTCCTGAGCATCAGACATCTTCTTACGTCAATTTGTTGGAGAGAATGACAAACCATTGTCCCCCTCCATATACTTTTCAATTTCGGTAGATTGATCAACTCCAAATTTTGTAACTTTGGACAAGTGATGATGGAATTACTGTCTTCTTCTTTTGCTGCCACTATTTCTTCTTGTTTTTCTTCCTGTTCTGCCACTATAATGTCCTCCATGTTAGAGCACTCATAGACCTGTATCTCTTCAAGGTTCTGGAGGTGGTGCTGCACCATCTCACGCTGGAACACATACTTGAGATTTGGACAGTCACCTACCCTAAAGAACTTAAGATTGGAGAAGGTTCGACATTTTGGGGGTGCTCTTCCTACTCCGACTCCTTTGAAATTGAAGATGACACTTAATTTTGGCAAACTAAGAAGCATCAGTGTCTTCAGGCTCTGTAAAAACGAGATGGTGGTCTCAGTGCACCATTCTGGCTCTTCTTCTAATGAGGGGATGGACCACGACCACAAGTGCTTTATCCCCTTGCAGGATTGAATACAACATTTCTCCAATTCTCTCGCATTCTTCAAAGAAGAAAAATCCGATAAGCTAGCAAGATCATGGAAAGCATATATGTTCAACTCTTGGATATTGGTGGGGAGAACAAGAGGGCCTTCTCCTTCAATAAGGTTGCATTCATTCATATGTACTTCTCTACAACAATGAACTTCTTCCTCAGGCGTCGGGAAATGCCTACTCACAGTTTGAAGACTGTAGTGATCCAACCTCTGCCAATGCTGAGTTTTGACATAGCTATTAAGTGTGTGAAAATTGTAGAAATGGACAACAAGAACCTCCATCTGTTTCAATCTACTGATTTCTTCAACATGTAGGTCATCAGTAAACAGAACAAATCTAAGGCTCTGGAGACGGAAAAGTTTAGATAGTACCCCACTTGGAAACACAAATGCAGTTCCATATGCAAGGGGTAGGTCAAGTCGTTTAAGGTTAGCCAATTTCTCTGTCCCATGAGGTAATTCCTTAATTTTAGTATGCTCGAGGTCCAACTCCCTCAACTCTGTAAGCTTTGCCAGTGAGGGTATAGACATCAAATTTTGACAACCATTAAGTAGGAGTGCTCTAAGTTTCTCCAAGTTGGAAATTGAATCTGGCAGGCGCTTAATACTCTTGTTTTGTGACAGGTCTAAAACTTCAAGGTTCTGCATGTACACAAAGAACAAATTTGGGATCTCCTTTATGCCGTTTGATTGCAACATCATGGTACGGAGTTTGGGGCACTTGGGTGATATGTAAGGGAGCCGTCCTTCTATGTTGTTGTGCATGAAGGAAACCCTATCAAGATTTTCTGACCATCCTCTCTCATCTGGAAGTTGCATTAGTTGTACGCCAGCTTTCACCATGAATTGAGGGTTCACTCGTGCAATATTGAGAGCCATGTCCCTAATTACATCATGCATTTTTATGCAAAGTTTACCATCAGCGCTAGTAGGACGTTCCAACAAGCAGACATTTTCAAGTTTGTTCAACAAAGCATGACCCCTGTCAAATTCTGCTTGTCTAGTTTTCATTTCATCTACAAGTCCCTCAGCAATCCAGCACATTATCAAATACTCTCTTTGAATGTTGTAGTCTTCAGGAAACAATGCACAGTACAAGAGACATTGCTGTAGTTTTTCATCATTCAAGCGATCATAACTGAATTTTAGTAGGTTAAATACCTCACCTTCCATGTCAATGAGCCCCCTGGTGAGCTCTCTCAAATCATTCAACGCATTCCTCCACTCACAAATGTCATCCACACCTCTCATGCTTCTAGCCGTTGTGATGATCGCAAGGGGTAAACCAGCACATTCATTTGCAATAGACTCAGCAATTTTTTCTACTTCTGGGGCAAGCACCGTCTCTCGCCCAAATTTTTCCATGAATAGTTCCCATGCTTCCCCCTTGGGAAGAGGCTTCACTTTGATATTTGGTTTGCAATTCATCCTTCGACACACTTCCAATGATCGAGAAGTCACAATTACTTTTCCTGCATTGACTCCAACAGGGATTCCCACATCCTCTAGAGGAATATCTTTCCACATATCATCTAAAATAAGAACAAATTTCAGTTTTTTTTTTAGTTCTCTATTTAACTTAGCTGCCCTTTGTCTTTCATCTTGTTTGTCTGATAGATCCAGCCGCACTGCTTTTGCAATGTTATTTTGTAACTTTCGAACGTTTGATTCTTGTGATACAGTCACCCAATAAACATGATCAAAGGTTTCCAAGAGTTGATTGTGGATATGAGTTATGATGGCTGTTTTTCCAACCCCACCCATGCCATAAACTCCAATGCTTATAATCTCTTCATTCATTGCAGCATCCCAAATTTCTTTCAAGTTTCTTTCCTTTATGGATTGACCCACTAATGGTGTAGTCACTAATGCATCTTCTCGATCTTGAGGTATATCAATAAGAAGCCCCTCAGAAATCTTCCTTTCTCAATAAGCCCATCTACTTCTTGAATATTCTTCTGAACCAGCTCTAAGAGCCCCGATCGCCAGAAACATCTTCCTTTATCAGCTTTCTGTTCTACGTGTTGCACTTCAGTTCTTTTACGTTGTACATTTTTCAACCAAGTTTCAACTTCTCTCTTCTGCATTTTTCCACCCAGATGCTCGGCATTTCTTAATTCTGAATTGATGTCCTCTTCGCGACTACTTAAATCTTCCATTTTCCTAGTCAAAATTAGAACATTTTCATCTAGGATTTTCTTATAGTTTACGCACTCACTAGTGCACGACCAGATATTCTTCAATATTTCAATGCTGCTCAATACAGCCGAAATGTACTCCATGCCCAAGCACTACCTGATCTCAACAGTTTGTTAGTCAGTTATTCAATAACTACATTAAGAGATAAAAACTAGCTTAAACTGATAGCACGTTTAAAAATTAAGAAAACAAAGACTAACCCTCTATTTGGTTCATGGAATTGAAAAAAAGAGAAGGGAAAAAAAATGAGGGAAGAAAATGATAGGTAAAAGATGACGTCATATCAATCCAAAATTATTCCAATTCTTCTTATTTTTCTAATTTTCCATAGCAACCAAATAAGGGAAAGTATGATTCCTTATATATATATATATATATTTTCTTAATAAAACCCTCAAACCAAATAGAGCCTAAGAAAACTGATATTCCATCATGGAAAACTAAATTACCAGTAACTGAAGAAGATTTTCAAATTCCAACAATTAGAGTTATCAATTAATGATGTTTTTATTGAGTCTCTATTGACAATTTTTTTTCTGAATTTCTGTTAATTTTTTATGATGTCGAATATATTTCCTAGTTTAAGCTCTACCTATGCAAGCTAAGTTATTTGGTGCATATCGCATGATTTATTCCGTGCATAGGCAAGGGTGTCGTAAAGTATTTGCCTATAAAGAGACGGTTTCAAGATTTGGCTTTTCTTAACCCGCGAATAACTCAGATGGTAAAGAACCATGGTTCAAGAATCGTAAATCGATCCTGAGTTTTCGCTCCCTCACTATTTGATGCACGAGCTTACGGATGGTTTGTGAATCACGGGGATTAGTTTGGCAACTGCTTGGATTGTGTTTCAACCTTAAAATAGTTTATAAATTTTCTCAAATCTTGGCCAAACAGGTGTGTGGGCCTTTAGATATATGTACATCAGAATAGATAAATATCATAGGGGGCCTCTATTGGCACCCCAAGACTTACTCATCAACCCCAATTGTGTTTTTTTTTTCTTTTTTTCTAATTTATGAAAAATATAAAAGGTTTTTATGAAAATTGGCCACATTGTCCTTTAGATAACATTATTTGAACAAGTTTGTAGAAAAAAATTTGCCATTTAAGTGGACTTTTTTGCCATTTATAGTATATTTTTATGTAAAAATTTAAAAAGTCTATTTAAACAACAATTTTTCAAAAAACTTTCTTTAGAAAGTTGTTCAAAATGATGTTTTCTAATAGACAATGCGATCAATTTTCGTTAAACCTTTTATTTTTTTTATAAAACCTTGAGAAACCACAAAAGTTGGAGATGCAAAGCAAGTCTTGGAGTCCTCATAAATATAATGAAGCGGAAGCAAAATGGTATGGATCTGCTCACCAAAACATCACGTGCACAAAAGCCAATTAAAAGCCAAAACCACGTGTTGCATAGATACCAAACCATGGTTGGTACATACCATAACAGATGAAAGCTCTTAAGATGATTTCCCAATCATCTAGAATTCCCAAGTAAATTAAAGAGTTCTTGTCCCCAAAAGTGAGCATATAATAATGAATCTCACAAAACTAAGAACTCAAAGGGCCATACTTCCGAATCGGGAAAAGTGAATCAAAAGCTTGTGTTAAAATGTAAATTAATTTTAAATGAATCTTCTTCAAAACACAAGATAACTAGAATGGTCTATTTAAAAGCTCTCACTAATTAAAAGAGTTAAAATAAGTTGATTTCTCTCAAAATAAATGTGCTAATAAAATCTTTACAAAACGCACATTTAGACCTAAACTAATTGAATAGCATCCCCCCCCCCCCCCCCCCCACCCCAAAAAAAAAAGGGTGCACAAAATAAAGCTATTTTTAAAATGATTATAAAATAAATCTCATAATCACTCATTAGTAATGATTTTTTTTTTAATAATAAAAATTGAGCGTACATCTAACTATAAAATAGTCTCTTGCAAAATACATACCTAGATAAACATTCATAAGATAAAAAGAATGTTTACAAAAATATGCTAGATTTAAGCATGTGAATAAGGGACGCATTAAAGTGATGTCATTAAAAAAAAAAGAATACAAAATGACTATTAAATTCAAAAGCCAAATAAATTTGTTCATAAATGGAAAAATATATTAATACTTATAAATGGTCATTCAAAATTGTGAATTGAGAGAATCAAAATATTTTAGAATAAACTAACAGTTTGTTATTTCTAAAAGATCACAATTTTTTTTTTTTTTTTAACCTTAAAATTAATGAACTCAAATGTGATTCAAAACCTCAAGTAAAGAGAATTTATTGGCAATTGAGGTTATAATTAAATAGAGTCCTTCAAAAATTTTGTGGAGAATTCAAAAGTTGGGAAAATAATTTTGGCAATTGAAATTCCCAAAAATAAAATTAAAAAAATAGACCCATCAACAATGTACTATATTGTCCCAAAAAATAAATGCAAGAAATTTATTTCAGGCCACCAAAACATTGTACTTGTGAGTTTTAAGATAAATTCTATCTGACCTCAATCTTACTATATATATAATCATGAAAAAAAAACAAACAAACAAACAAACAAACAAAATGCCAATTTTAAATTCTGAATTTCATCTACAGCCTTAATCTTAACACAACTAATTTCTTAACAATTATTGAACCTGAAATTTTTTCAATAACAATATGGGCATATTCGAAATAAATTGTAATAAAATGGAAGCAAACTAAATATGCCAAAAAAATGTGAATGAATATAAACCATTAAGAATTTAGATAATGTTACAAATCATCCACAAAAGAATTGAAACAATTAAAACAAATTTATAATGTTGGTTAGGCAAATATCAACACCATTGGCACAACATGCATCAGATCATGATAAAACTCAACATGTAATGTTGAACTAACAAATACTCCACCAGTAAAATGCAGTGATTTTCATCTGCTTTAGTAGTCCAATCATGCCATATAAATATTAACCAAAACCTGAAAATCATGACACGACACAAATAGCCATCCTTTACCCACAAGGCCACAAGTAATGACTATAGAAACCAAGGGTCGAATAGTAAAGAGCATAATAGGTAAGACATTATCAAATTGATTCTTTACGAAACACATGGGCCATGTTTGTTTGGTTGGAATGGAATTGATGAATATAGAATCTGATTTCATACTCAAAAGAATCTAGAATGAAATAAGATTGAAATAAACATTGCGGAATGAATATCATTATTATTCACTACTACTGTTTGATTCCATTCCCATTTAATTACCTCATCCAAACATATTGTTTGGAATGAATTGAAATGAGATTCCATTCCATCCATTCCATTCCAACCAAACAAACATGGCAATAGTGTTTATTATAGATTATCAAGTCAACATCATGTTTTATAATAAGAAAAAACAATGCCTATCAATATGACATAAGAAAATTATTGCAGACTTTGACTGCAATGTGTAAAAAATACTTTGTTTATAAGTAGCTAAACAAAATAATCATCAGAACAGACTTCAATTTGTTAAGAAGTGGCTTTCTTGATCGTGATGCTACTCTTCTTATAATTGTAAGGCAATGAATATAAACAAAACAATCACCGAAAGACGCCTCAGTTTGTTTGTTTGTTTTTGTTTTTGTTTTTTTTTTTTTTTGCTATCAAAAAAAAAAACACAACACAAGCAAAACAGAGATAAAAAAACACCCAAGAAAAAAGAGCAAGAACAAAAAACATAACAAAAAAAACAAATAGAACAAAAAGAATTCAGTCCCAACTGCAACCATCAAGGCTGCAAGCTTCAAAAGGTTGTTAAGAAGTGGCTTTCTAGATTGTAATGCTTAGAAAATTCCTTATGTAACAAAGACCTAATTTAAAAACAATAATTCTTCTTTAAAAGGTTATTGTCCATAATAAATAAAAAGATTGCAAATTTGCAACCTCATGTAACAAAATAATTACAAATAGGGTCAAGCTATTGCTACCACATAAAATACTCTAAGCCACCCACTAATTAAATCTCCTCAAATTTTGCTGTAAACACCCCATATCTTCCTAAAATACCCTTATTAAAAAATCTGAAAACCATTTTCCACCCCACCCACAAAGTATATATGTTCAGACCCATAAATAAGAACAAAGTATATATGTTTGGATTTAGAAAAAAGAACAATATATATAACAATGTTCGGACCTTTAAAAATGAACATCGCTTAACTGTTCAAAGTCATAAACACAAACACTTAATAATTCGTTCACAATTACATAAACAAACAATTCTAAATGGGATTTGTATAGTTAAGTTATTCGATGTTTTAAAACGGAACAACAAAATATTGTTTGGATTCCTAGAGTTGAAGATCAACCAATTGTTTGGAATTACATAACCAAACAATCTTAAAACGTGATCGATACTATTAAGGCGTTTAGAGTTTTAAAACAAAATAAAAAAAAGTTGTTCAGATTTATAAATGAGAACGCGTTGAAAACGTTTGGTGTTACAAAAATGAATATTTTAAACATGTTCGGAGTCGAGAATCCAAACAAGGCGAAATTCAGCATACGAAAAATTGAAGTTAAACTCGACAAAAAATGTATAAATGCTCACCTTTTGGTTACTAATTCCATCTCTAGTAATGTTTTTTTCGTCTATTATTCAATACAATATGAGAAACACTAATTTTTCATATACATATTGATTTTGTATCAAGAGTGTTAGGGTTTGTGAGAGCATAAAATTTATAGAGTGTAATATTTTTGGAGTTAGGGGTGGAGTGGGATGGGGATAGGAAAATTTCTTTTAGGTCTTTAAGTAGACATGTCCTTAATGGTAAATGTACATTTGGATATAAAGAATTTAACAAATTATTTTAATTAATGGGGGTCTTAGAGCATTTTATGTGATGGTAATAGCTTAGCCCTTACAAATATCATAGTTAAGGATTTTGTTATCAACTCAACCATTTAGATCTCTAAAAAATCAAGTGTGGGTATGAAAAGTTTGGTTCTACTAATAATCACATTCAAACAATATTATATTAAAATATGACAACTAGTGGGAAATTTTGTAAAAACCAATTGCATGGAAACCAAAATGCATAAGCTCATACAAAGCTAGAATTTTTAAATGTGTCATCTGAAAAGAATGCCCATGGATAAAGTTGCCGGGAAAATGCAAAACAAATAAAGCTTCAAGAAAAATTAATTTGTATATATATATATATATATATGTTCATAAATTAATTTGGAGATAAAACAAGAACATATACTCCATAAATTAATTAACTCACTCGTACGTAGAACCATCCACTTTACTCATTCCAAAATTCACACATATATATCGACTTTAGAGTATAGGGTAAAAACACAAAAGGTCAAGTAAGGTGAGACCCTTATGCAAAAATTAGACTAAAAAGCATGTGTCAAAACACACGGTCACTGTACGTTTGCTTTGGAGTGGCCTAGGAATAGGGGTGTAAAATTGGCCCATCGGCACATAGCCCACCCAAGTCCAACCCGAAAAATTGGTCTAAGCCTTTCCCGGAGCCCATTTAGGTCCAGCCTAGTCCTAACCCAATTTTAAGGGAACAGCTATTGCAACCCCCCATTCCTATAAGCCCACCCCCCATGTTTTTAAGGTTTTATGCAAAATATAAAATGTTTTTATGAAAACCGGCCGTGATGTCCATTAGAAAACATCATTTTGAATAACTTTGTAAAAGAAAGTTTTTCCTAAATCTATTGTTTAAATATACTTTTTAGCAATTTATAGCCTTTATTTCATTTTTTGCCAAAAAGTCTACCTAAACGATAGATTTTGGAAAAACTTTCTTCTGCAAAGTTGTTCAAAATGATGTTTTCTAGTGGACCAAATGATCGGTTTTTGCAAAAACCTTTTATATTTTTCATGAAATCTTAAAAACCAAAAGAAAAGGGGTGGGCTTATAGGAATGGGGGGTTGCAATAGCCGTTCCCCAATTTTAAAGATGGGTGGGCTGGGGCTTGAGATTTGTAGCCCAACTCAGCCCGAAACCCAGCCCAAGGTCTAACCCGAAGTTAGCCCATTTTATAAGAAATAAATTCTATTATCATACGATTATATGAGTTATATTTATCACTAGATTCACATGAGATTAAAAAATAATGAAATAAAATATATAAATGTTACAAAAAAATAAGAAAAAAAACACCTAAAAATTATATTTATGTCTTCCATTTTTTTCTCTCAATTAATAGAATGAATATATTTTAGCCAATGATTCATTTGCAAATGTCTTATTATAAATAATAAAAGTAATTAAATCACATAAACATTGATATAATGTTTGCAGATGTTTTTACAAATTATAAACATTTTATATATAGAAACTTTATAGAGTTTAAGTGTTATTTAATAAAGAAATCATAAAGAAGAATATAGCCTGAATTAGGTCCAACCCAAGACCCGACATAAGCTCGAAGCATGTCATAAGCCCCAAATCAGGCTCAGGCTTAGGTTTTTTTCTTTGGCCCAACCAGAGCCCGACCCGAACAATACTAAAGCCTGACTAAGCCCACAGCCCGAGCCCAGTCCAATCTGCATGAAGAGCAGCCCAGCCTATTTTACACCCCTAGGAAGTAGCTATATTATCTTCTTTTTATCTAGAATTTCCCAATACAGAAAAGCCGTATGTTAAGAATGGAAAGGTATGGCTTTGAGGCCATCCTTCAAGCACGTGTTATCCTAGGAGATGGTCACTACCCTCAGCAAAGGACAAAAGAAAAAAACAAGAGTTACACACCCTGTTCTAACCAATTGGGCGATTTAGGAATAAGATAAAAGGCTACATTTGGTTTGAGAGAATGGAATGAGAATGAGAATGGGAATGGGAATCGAAATGAAATGAGAATGGACATTCCATCCCCTTGTTTGGTAAGGGGTGGGAATGGAATGAAAAAGCATAGGTGAGATCCATTTTTAATGATTTTTACTTTTAATGATTTTTACTCATTAAAATGTGAGAATAGTCATTCCTTTTGGTTTGAGAAAGAATGAATATTCCTTCATTGGAAGGAATAGACCTTTACAAGAGAATAGACATTCCATTCCCTCGTGCAACCAAACACTCACTTTTTTTTTTTTTTGGAGAATGGAATCACTATTCTATTCCCTTCCTCATTCCCTCATAACAAACATAGCCTAAGGACGGGGCTTCGGGTCAACGTTTTGTTCATTTTTACAACCCTAAGTAAAGTTTTGGTTAAAACACATTTATTAAATTGATATTTAAAACAACATGTAATTGATGCATTTAGTTCTTGGGACAGCCAAACTTAAAAACATGGTCTATCTTTATGAAACATGAAAAGTAAATAATGGGGGATAAACATTTCCATAATACCATGTGATAATACAGTATATTCCATCTATAATTTCCAAAGCACTCCCACATGGCACAAGGGAAAAGGGGTGGTTAAACTATAGGGTAAATGCAACATTTAAATATGTTCTTACTTTTATTTTATTTTTTTGATCTCACCCAAATAAAACGCAACGTTTGGAAACCATACAAAACATAGAGTAGGGAGCTAAACTCAATAGTAGATAGGACTAAGAAAAGAGGAGAACAAAGGAGAAATTTTGGGGTTTTATTTTTGGTAATCCTTTTATTAATTAATGGATTTTAAATTTTGGGTGATGTGAGATTCACTGGACTCCTCTGCACCCTTTGTTTTTAGTTGCCTAGAAAACTGTAGAATAGAAATGAAAATTTTTTATTTTATGTTCATGTTTTTAAAATAAACTAGTTGGTACACACGTGCGTTGCACGTGAATAGTTTTGTATTATAAAATAAATATTTCATTAATGGCATACGAATTTATGCTAAAGTGGACCATATAATAAATTGTCTTTTAGAGAAGAGATTTTTGTGTTGGGAAAAAAAAAAAAAAAAATCAGTGCCAAAACTAATAAATTAATTAAATGTGTCATCAATAACTTAAATAAATATAATAAATATATGTAAATTTCAGTTGTACACTTGCCTATTAAAAGGATATTTCTCATGGCTCTGTCGGTGTGTGTGTGTGTGTATATATATATATATGTTTATTTTTGTAAGGAAAAAGCTAAATAGTTTAACCCTTTTTTTCGAACTTGTTTGGCAACTAACCTAGTTATGTACTTATTTGAAAGAGTAATAATTTTTTTAAAAATTATTTCATAAATAAATTGAACAAATAACATCGTGTTTAAATTCAAAAAATAAGAAATAAATTAAAATAAATGTCATCCAACTCATTGAAAATATTATTCTATGAGTGGGAAGTTGGGTTTTTTTTATAAATTTTTTTTATAATATAAACAATTAAATGAAATTATGATAAATATACTTATTTTTAAAATTTTCTCAATGAAAAATGTGCTTACTAAAACATGAGAATTCTCCTGAGTTGTCCTTTGTTGAGATGATGTTCTATTGACCAGATAAGGTAGAATTTTTAACATCTTTACATATAGGGTTTAGTTTTCTTAATGCTAGTTTTTGATAATCTAGAAACCTCATTCAGTTTTATTATATTATATTTTAATAAAAGGTTCTGTGTGAGAAAACAAACCAACTCCAAAAATAAATAATTAAATAAAAAGAAAGGTATCTCATAAAATATTTGTGAATCACGATTTGTCAAAAACTTACACCAAAAAAATAAAATAAAAAAATACTCAAAAGTAATAATATCTAACAGAACTAAAATAGAACCCTACTGCGTTTGCAAGGAATCTTGTACGTAGGACATTCAGTAAAAATAGAGGTAGAAGAACCAAAGTTACAGAAATATATGAAGTGCTTGACTCACATGGAAAACAGTATTTTCTATAGTAATTAGAACAAACCCTAAAACCCTATATTTCGAAAAAAAAAAGAAGATGAGGGCTCTATTAAAATAGGTTGAAGCTACTGTTAATGGAGAAAGTAGAATTTAGAATCCCATTGTTAATGAATAGATGATATATGTTATGAAATATAGTTAATTTACAATTCTGGGTTTTATTTATTTATACGAATTATAATTTCCTTATAATTCCTATTTATGTATATGTTTTATATTTATATATTTCCTATATATGTAGAAGGGTAATTGTGTATTTAAAATTTAAAATAAGGGTATATTAGTCAATCAAAAGTTTTTCACACATTCAACTTTTTATAGGTAATATATCTCTATATATATATGGGCACACGTGCGTCGCACATGAATATTATTTAAATAAAAAAATTTATAAATTCTATATCTATATATATATATATATATATATATATATATATATATATTGAATATGAAAATCTAATTATTTGTTACTTTTGTGTTAATTTAACTTATTAGAATAAACGCTCAACACAATAAATCAAAATTCCTTTAATTGTTAGGAGTTATGATAGGAATAAAAAGTTAGCTAGAACACATGCATAGAAGTGGAGGCTATATAGAATTTATGAAGTGAACATAAATTGTGTTATCTTTTTTCCTTCTTTTTTGCTAGAAAATAAACATTCTTAATTGGTTAAATATAAAACATTCTTAATTGGTTAAATATGGGAGGCAAATAAATATTTAAAATTTAAAATTTAAAATAAAGATGTAATGGTCAATCAAAAGTGTTTCTAAAGTATAAACTTTTATAGGTAGTATAGATATAATATAATTTAATATGTGATACAAGAGCATCTTTGAGGGAGGTAGCAAAAAAGAAATTTTTTTTAACAAATCTGTCTTTTGCTATCTTATGTGAGCTGTGGCAATTTGCTACTTCAATTTGAGATGTGCATTCCAAAGGGAAGTAGCAAACATAATTATTTTATTTTTATTTTCTATATTTTATATTTTTGATGCTTTTAAATATTATTTAATTTATTTTTTAAAAAAGTGAAATTGATCCCTCCTAATATAGTTTTTCTTACTTTTGCTAAAAAAAAATTAACAATTTTATTTTTATATGGTATCATCATCTACATTTTTTTTTTTTTGTTCACTTAGAGATTGAAAAGAGAGTGGAGATTGAGATTTTCATTTTTTTTCCTCATTTCTTTGTTTTTTTTCCCTTTTCTTTTCCCCCTCCCTTCCCATCAACAACCAAATTCAAGCAAAATAATAATAATAATTATCATATACATATATGACCCATTCCAACAATTTCCACGTTACAATCAAAACACATTCAAGGGTTTTCCTAGTCTACTCAAAATCCTCGAAAACAACCACCCCCAACCACAAACAAATTCAGCATTATATGAATTCTCACCAAATTTCAAGAAATACATAATAAAAGTATAAAACACTTACGCAACAGCCCCTTGAGGTCTGGTATCATCTCCATGTATCGTTTCCATGATGTGGATATTTGGTTTGTGACTGCGCTGGGAAGTAAGTGTGCGACTAACAGGCCATTCTCGTTTACTAGAGAATGAGAGGAAGAGGGAGATACGAAGTCAACGTGCTTTAGGATTATATATATAATATTAAATGGAGTATTTAATTTAGGTTTCCTTTGAATTCCTATTTGTGTTTTATATATTAAGGTATGTGTTTTAGAATATATTAAGGTATGTGTTTTAGAATTATAGTTTCTATATTACTATATTTCCTATATATTCAGAAGGGTGGGTAGTTGTGTATTTAAAAATTAAAATAAAGGTATATTAGTCAATCAAAAGTTTTTCTTACATTCATCTTTTTATAGGTAGTATAGATAATTATTGCACTTGATGGTTTATCCTTGTTGTTTTCTTAATGTAAGAGTAATTTTGATATTTTGAAATAAGTGAAGGCTAACATCACTTAACTCAAACAGAGTTATTAATGGTAGTTAAAGAGGGGTCCATGTAGTTTGTTTTGTAAAGTAAAAAGTGATAATATATTTCATAAACAAAAATAGGTGTATCTGTAATTGTTTGATTCTAAAAAAAGTGTAAGTGTAATTTATCCAAAATTATACCCGTATTGGCCATTTTTTTCGTTTTTTTTAAAAAAAATTATTTTCTCAACAAGGATATTCAAACTTTTATTTGACTAGTCCCCTTAATAGGAGTAAGGCCATCACTCACTTCATATTAATTAATGTTTTTTTACTGTTTTTAACTTTTAGTTTCTGAAGTGTAAGCCACCCCCCTTGAAATTCCACCACTATAACAAGTTTAATATATATGCTGTTTGGATTCATACTCCTCCCATAACGCCTAGTTATCAGAACCGGTTCAGAACGGCTGGTCAAACTGGATACTTGTCCGGTTCAATTTTACAATTGGATCGTTTTGATTTGCATGTGAGCCGCCTTGAACTAGAGTGAACTGGCTGAAACGGTGAAATTTTCGCTGAATCGCTTGCAAACGGGGACAGTTAAACCAGTCCCCTATGTACTAGATTAGTTGACTACGTATGGACCTAAATAAATATAACATAAATTTATAGTGGTGGATCCAGGATTGATGTCTGATCCAAATTTGATAATTATACCATAATTTAAATAATAATAAAAAAAAAAAATCAGTACCAGACTGCCTAAGCCATTATTTCACCAAACCATCAGGGAGAACGGGGTAACGAAAAACATTTTTTATTAATCAGTGGAATGACAAGAAGTCCCGTTTATTATCTATCGTGGCACGCCGTGATTGACTTACAGAAAATAGAACTTGACTACAAGTTTACGTACGGACCTAAAGAAATGTGTCGCCCCTACCAAGTAGACCTATCAATGAATCAAATTTTGATCCGAATTTGATTCGGAACTCCAATAACTAAGATATAGTAAGATAATTGTGATCCGTTAATTCATTAATAATTCAAATCCGATAATCCATTAGTTAACAAATCAAATATGGATATTTTATAATCCATTCCAATAAATTAGATAATATATATTATTAATTATTAGTTTATCACAAATCTATGTCTCTTATGAACACTACATGATAAAAAGGTTGAAATTTATTCCCAAATTAAAATTATATTTCTTATAATAATAAAAATTAATATTCTTTTCTCTCCCTTT
Organism: Liquidambar formosana; assembly: GCA_039720395.1. Taxonomy (NCBI): domain Eukaryota; kingdom Viridiplantae; phylum Streptophyta; class Magnoliopsida; order Saxifragales; family Altingiaceae; genus Liquidambar; species Liquidambar formosana. The sequence continues at coordinate 13,988,720 of CM077834.1, read as the reverse complement.
TTCCTAAAATTCATGTTTAACTTTTGTTAATTATACATTTTGAAAGAGTATCAGATTGAATTGGATTATCAGATTAGACATCTGAAACCAACAAATTCAGATATGGATTTATATGTTATGAATCTATCGGATTATCGGACCAGGGTTATTCCTTAACAGATCAGATTCAGATATACCTTAATTCGGTTCGAATCCTATCTAGGCTAGGTCTACTATCAAGTTAAAGAGGCAAAGTGTAATTTTCCATAAAGATAAAGCATGGAGTAAATTTTGATAATCTTTAAGAAACAAAGCTAATATTTAAGTGTCAGTCATTTTAGTGATATCAGAGAGGGTTAAAGTTTGCGTAATCTTAGATTTAGGGGTTGATTTCACCACATAACCAAAAAAATAAAGTAAATAACAAATGAACAATCCCAATAAAGTAGAACAATATACTAAGGTGAGAAAATTTCTATCGCCTCGTCTTTGTTTTATTGAACTTGAAAATAAAAATAAATAATAAATAATAAAGCCAAAAACAACAACTGGGAAACCCCAAAAGAGAACTTAGAACAAAAGAGGAGAGCAAAAGCTACAAATAATCAAGAAGGAAAGGGAAGGTAACGTACCTGGTCTGACTGGCTACTACTTCTTCAGCTCTCTTGAGAAACAAAAGGAAAGAACAGAAGCAAGGCCAATATGACAGCAAAACTTCCTTGCTGGAGATCCTTTCTAGGAAGAAAAGTGAAGTGTAAAGCAGAAGAGTTGTTGAAGCAAAGGATATCCAAGCTAGCATGCGTAACTTCACCTAAAAAAGAATAAAAAATGGTAGCAGGTAAAGGTTAATTAATTGGAAAAGCATGAGCAAGTGGGCAAGTCTAGAGAAAGACATATCAAAGTGGCCAACTTACCAAAATAAACAAATAATAATAGTAATAATAACAACAACAACAGATCACTGAGGTCCGGAAGCACCTTCCTAGGATGTGCCCTTTTCCCTTTCTTTCTGTGGGACCCCTTCCCTAGACGGTGCTGGAAAAGCAACAATTTTGTTTTGTTTTTTTTAACATTTTTTTTTCTAATTTAAAATCCTCTCACACCCATTCGATCACCAGAAAATGAGCGTATTTTCACTTGAAAGTTACATTGATAAATGCGCAATAATAGCTTTATAGGAATTTTGTATTTTTTGGATAAATTACAAAATTGGTCTTTAATGTTTAACTTTTCTTTTTTTTCCAATACAACCCCTTAAAATAAAAAATCATTGCAATGTCTCTCTCAAAATTTATAACATTTTGGCAAATAACCTCCACCATTAACCGCCATTTGTAAAATAAGACGGAAACAACAAACATGTGATGCCCCACCTTAGATCATCATATTTTAATATCTGTACAATTTCCATAAACTTTGCTCCTTTCAGATTAGCCATATGCCAACTATTCTCAAGATAAGGAATCTTGGGCTTACAATACTTAATGAACAACTGGAGGCTGGATGAAAATATGATCAGAAAAGCTACGAACATGCTATGAATAAAAACCATCGTTTGAAGTTTAAGCATAAGCTGGGCTAAATAATTGTGTTTCCATTTTTTTTATCTTGGTTTTTTCCTTACCAGGTATGGGTCAAAGCCATCAACCACGGCCACTTTAATCCTAAAATTTAACTTCTCAACACAAAAAACCTCCATTCTCCAGCGTTCAATGATATTCTTTTCTCCCTAAGATCAACTCTTATCTTCATATAGTGTTTGCATTTAAAAAGCTCAAGAGTTGTAAGGCGATGTTTGTTTGGTTGGAATGGAATGGATGGAATGGAATCTCATTCCAATTCATTCCAAACAACATGTTTAGATGAGGTAATTAAAGGGGAATGGAATCAAACAGTAGTAGTGAATTATAATAATGTTCATTACGCAATGTTTATTTCAATCTCATTCCATTCTAAACTATTTTGAATATGAAATCAGATTCTATTTCCATCCATTCCATTCTAACCAAACAAACATGGCATAAGGAGTATTTAATTGGCTTTCACGTTTCATGTATATATTCAACTTTGTTATTAAGTTTACAATTCTTTTTGATGGCAGGAGCTGAGTTGGGTATTATCTCAACCCATGTTTTATTTACCAAGTCAATACCAAATATGGCTGCAATTATTGAGGTTTTTATTTTATTTTATTTTATTTTTAACTTAAATTTTGAGTAAATATCTTATTAGCACTTAAAAATTAACAATTGCCATCATGTCAATCTTTGCTGCAGGATAAGAATCGCCAACAATTAAGCATTCAGGTGCGTGGATAATGCTAGGAAACACATAAACATATATGACTAATTATCAATAGAATGGTTCGTGTTCTGGAACTTGGAAGGAAACAAAAAATTTTACAGGGAACTGCATACAAGCTTTGATCAATTAGTATGTCATACACAAAAAAGCAGCAACAAAAGAAATTATGAAAAGCAGTAGTGGAGCTAGACCATTAGTCTTGCGGGGTCAAAACTCAAGACTAATGAAAAATATTTTAGAAAATTTTTTTTTCTCAGTAGCGAATAATAATGAGATTTTGTTCTTTCACTTTGTATAGGGGAAAAAAAATGATTATAATAAATAAAATGGTCAAACTCATCAAATTTTTGGGTCAAAAAAAGAACTAGAGGGTTAAAATAAAATTTTTTGAGGGGTTAAATAAAAATTGGCAGGGTCAACTCATAATTTAGTTCTAAAAAAAAAAACACACACACACACAAGGTCGGGGGGTCAATTCCCCCCCCCCCACCCCCTCTCTCTCTTCTTTGGAACGTTTCGCCAAAGAAATGTTGATGGTCACAAAATCTCTGCAAACTCCACATTCACTCTCTCAGTAATAAAGTAAACCTCAAAATAAATAAGAAAATAAAAAAAAGATAGCCCATACCATTGAGAAAGAAATCTCACTAAAATGTGACTTGACATGTTTGAGAGCCTGTGAAAACATGGAAATTTTCTTAAGAAAACGAGGTTTTTTGTTCATCGTTGTACAGTCACAACTAATGTTTAGTGTCTTCAAGACTTTTCCATTCTTTAAAATATATCTTACCAACTTCAACTCACCTTTCAAGCCTTCGATAGGACTAAAATTAAAAGTTGTAAGGTGTAAGGAGAGACATTTCGGCACAAGACGTGGCTGCCTCCAGCATTTACGTCCATTACGGTAAAAACCATTCTGATCACAAGAGAAATGGAAGTTCTAAAACCACAAGCCAAAAAAAAAAAAAAACAGGAGCAATTAACCAAAATTACCCTTCTTGTCTCATCTAACCTTCTTAAGGGAAAGAACTTCTAGATTATGCGAGTTACAGATACTGTTGGAGATGTAACAATGGCTCCTCGGTGCTCACTGAGCATGTTACCCTTGCAAAAGGGAGTGAATCCATATGCAGAGCTTTTATGATGGCTGTTGTAGTGGTTTTTGAATAAACACTCCAATCCTTCTGTTTTTTTCTTTGGTCTGCAGCACTCCAATCCTTTTCTCTGCATGTCAATCGATGTGGCATAATGAACGGAGCAATTGACACTGTACTACTGTACACTATGATTGTTGCAATCATCCACCTTCATCTATCAAATTTTGCCTCATGACTTTGCATTCCACCCAATGAGAAGTACCAATTCACAGATCAGCTCATCGTTGTAACAACATGGTAAATGCACTACATTCGTGATGTGGTGCAACATGATGGAGGACATGCTTATTGTGACTAGATAAAGGAAAACTTTTGATGGAAGGAATTTCAAAAGGATTCCCTTATTTCCAGCAGAATTTAATCAAAACCATTTTCCTCCGTTGTCATTACTTGGTGCAACATCGCCTCATAAGCACAAAATACCTGCATTATAACAGGGGACCACCACCGTTTATGTTGGCCTTGGTAGTACTATTAAAACAATTACTTGGGTTAATATTGGGAAATAACTTTGAGCTACCTTCAAATCCTCTATTTATCACCATCTTAACAACTATCATCATGAAAATCTAAGTTGAAGGATAAGAACCATCAACACCAAGCATTCAGGTGCTAGGAAAGATATAACAGACATGACAAATAAGCAAAAGAATGGTGTTCCAGCTCCCGGAAGGAAATGAAAATTTTCACTGGGAAAATGGATATAAGCTTTGATCAATTACTAGTCATACAAAAAAGAAAAAGAAAAAAAAGGCTACACCAAGAAATATCATGAAAAGGTTCCTTAAAGAAATGTAAATGGTTACAAGAATCGCAGCAAGTTCTAAAGTCAGTCTCTCCTGATAAAGTAAACCTTAAAAGCAATAAGAAAAGAAAAGGGAGACAGTACATTAAGTTCTAAATTCAGGCTATCCTGATAAAGTAAACCTCAAATGCAATAAGAAAAGAAAAGGGAGACACTCCATACTGTTGCGAAAGAAATATCAGTAAAATGAGACTCTCAACATGTTTTAGATCCCCATGGAAACATTGATTTTTACTTTCTTCGAGACTTTTGCATTCTTTAAAACAGATCTTACCCACTTCAGCACACCTTTCAAGCCTTTTAATTCACTAATATCAATTTTTGTAAGGCATATATAGGAAGCGACTTTTAGCCACAAGCCGTGGCAGCTGACTCCAGCATGAATGTCTACTAGTCCAAATAAAATCCTGATCACAACAGAAATGGAAGTTCATAAACTGAAAGCGAAAAAATAAAAAAAAAAAAAAACAGAAGGTTAAACCAAAAGGATCCTGCTTGTCTCATCTGACCTCTGCAAGGGAAAGAACTTCTAAATTAGGTGAGCTTTCAAGAAAGTTTGGTAGCACAAGCCAGTCACAGCACCCAATACCAATCTTCAACTCGGTCAAATTATGATACATGGGTAGATCGTAACTGGAAGCATATTTGATAGTCTGCACAGATAGATTATGAGAACGCATGCATTAACAATAATAGAGCAAGAAAGAGGGATAAAAGGGATAGGAACCTTTTTCCATTTTTTTTTTTTTTTTTTTTTGGGATTTTGATGAAGTAAAGGGGGTCGGACTTGGGCTAGGCCCTTTTGTTTCTAATACATATTTACTTCATAAAAAAATTAAAATAAAAATAAAAAATAAAAAAAGTGGGGTGGTCCTCCCAATTATTTGTACTAGAGAGAATAAAAACATAAAAATAAAAGTGATAATTATAAAAGAAAATGGTCTCACCTCCACTGTATGATGAGATAAAGATAGAAGCTTAACGTTATAAAACCCTCTAAGAAGCTCCATTACACGGTTACCAAAACACTCAGTGTGTTCATATACTATAGGAACGTCAACCTCTGCTTCGATCAAGGAGGATGGGTTTTCAATGAATGAAGCTTCAGCAAGACCCTTGAGGCTGAGGTATTCAAGCGCCGGGGCATTTATCTCAAATTTGCATGAAATATGTGTAGGATAAAGAATTGTCCAATCTAATGTTAGTATTAGCCAATGTATTTTCAGTTTCTTGAGAGCAGGTGCAGATATATTAAATATCCGCACAGTATCACAATAACTGCCAACTATAGACAAATCTTCAAGAATTGGGCAACCAGAGAGGAGTTTCCGAGCGGAATCATCATTTCCATACCTGACAGAATGGAGATGGAGAATCGTGAGACGCGGAAAATAAACCGAAGAAGGAACGTTCAGAGCAGTTCGAACAGTGAGTTTCAAAACCACTAGTGTCTTACAAGTGAAAAGAGTATGGGGCAACTCAACAGGTTGTTGACTCTAAGAAGGGGTCTGGAGGTCAAGCTCTTCAACACCACGGGTTATGGCGGCACAAACGAACTCATTTAAACGGAGCCCTTTGAACGCGGATTTGAAGCGAAACTTTTTAATACAAGAACCATTATCGCGAAGAGCCAAAACTGTGTGCACGAAGTTCATATATCTTGCCCCATCTTCATCAGCCATTGCAGGATTAATCACTGCGGCGTCGTCAAAGTCAAGGGTAGTGACCAAAGTCCATAAGTATTTCCATCTTGTGGATAGGATGCTGGTAGCGACGGCACGCTTTGTGGGGAGGAATGAGAGGATGTGGCAAAGAAGTGAGTCTGGTAAACTGCTGATGCTGTCGATGGCATTATTAGATTCAGCTTCTTCTTCGGAGGGTTTCTGGTGTTTGGCACTTGAATCTGTAGCAGAGGACTGTGTCAATGATCGAGGCGAGTCAGCCATTGATAAGATGCCCCAGAGGTTTCAAAGATGGGCCAGGAGTGGAGAGGGAGGACTAAGTTTAGGGTTAGGATTTTGTCAGTGGTATATTTAAAGGGTAATTCTACCTTACCCTACACTTTACCCTACGATGTACATTTAGAGGGGTTTCAATTTTTAGGGTTTAATTATATCAGTAGGTCTCACAACTTTACCCCTTAAATACATATAATAGGACAAAGTGTGGGGTAAAGTGTAAGGCAAGGTTGCATTACCCATATTTAAAAATAATTACAAATAGACGGGGAGAGAATCAGAGAAGGGATCACGTACAGAGCTCAAAACTAAACTAACAAACACAGAGTCTGAGTCTGACTATCGATCACAAGGGCGCCCTTCAATTAAATTGAGGGAATTAATATGAGCTCTCTCAACCTCTTTTTTTTGGGCCCGTAACTCGAGTGGCTGGCTCGTTGATGGTTGCATTGCTGACCGCCTTGCTGTGGGCAATTTCCAATATTGCTAGTGCAGTGGGCATGGTCCAATTTGGTTTGTGCCAGGGCTATGGCTGCATGCCTGGCTGGCATGTGATCCTGCCAAAATCAATTTTCCTTCTTTTAAATTTTTTTGCCTAGTCCCCATTCAGTGTAGTCTAGCTCAATCCTTCCCTTGTTTGTCCAATCTGGATTGTGCCAGGGCACTGTAAGGAGTGATAATGTGGCAACATTGCAGTGGATTATCAAGAGTAATGCATTAATGTTTGACTCATAATAATGCTACTGGGGGTAATGGGGGCATGGCTCAATTTGTTAGGTTGTGGAGGCCTTGCTAAGAGGGCTGCCCCAGGTAGTGATTGATGGTCAAGATTTGGTGGTGGTGGTAACAGCAGCAAGGAGCAGTGATTGGCTTGCAATGATGGTAACAGGGGGCCGCCAAAATGTGGTCTGGTTGAGGAAGGTAAGGCGGAGGCCAGGAAGGTGGAGTGGGGTGGGGTGGCAGTTGAGGTAGGGACGGTCATGATGGTGAAGTAATTGTGACAGTGTACCATTGGATGTACACAGCACCAAATCCAAACGGCAGGGGTGGGGGTGAGGGTGGGGGAGCTGTACTTCTGAAAAAGAACGCGCTAGCATTTAATAAAAACTTTTATGGATCCAAGTTCACAAAGATCTTGCCAGAGGTTCTTAGCTATCGAATACATCCATTCTCTCTCCAGGCTTGGAATTAGCTATGCGAAGATAAATTATACTAAGCACAACATGAGCAAATTTAGATCCTCATATTGTAATGTCTGTGCAAATTAGTGAAAACCTTTCATAATCTTTTATCCACTCAGATTTCCTATATGCTTGTGATTGAATGAGGCAGAGTACTGAAGGTGTTCAAGATCTATCACTCTTTGGCTTACAACACTTATGAAGGCCACATCTCAAACAACTAGAGGCTGGATAAAAAGTAGGGGGAATTTTAGATTGGTCGGGCTATGTGAGAATAATTACAGTTCAATACAAATTCCTACCAACTTCCTACAAAATGACTACTAACTTAACTAATAATGACAACTAACTGTAATTATTTTCTGGTAGCCCTACCAATCTAAAATTCCCCCAAAGTAAGACAAAAAAAACCAAGTATAAACCATTATCTGAAGTTTAAGTTTAAGTTTAAGTTTAAGCTGAAGCTAGGCTAATTTCTTGAGTTCCCATTTTTGTTTTTTTAAAATTTTTTACTTCCTACTGTGTACAGATCAAAGCCATCAAGAATGGTCATTACTATCCTAAACTTAACTTATCAAATTCTTATTTCCTGAAAACCAAAGCTTACCTTCATATGCTGTTTGCATTTATAGGCTCCTAAACTTGGAAGGAGTATCTGGTTGGCTTCACATTTTGCGTATTCATCATTAGTATAACTTCTAGAATTCTGTTTGTGGTGCAACATGATGGAGGACATGCTTATTGTAACTAGATAAAGGAAAACATTTCATGGAAGCAATTTCAAAAAGATTCCCTTATTTCCAGCAGAATTTAATTAAAACTATTTTCCTCTGTCGTCATTACTTGGTGCCACATTGCCTCATAGGCACAAAATACCTGCATTATAACAGGGGACCCCTGCCGTTTGTCAACGCTTGGGGGGTCCTATTAAAAAGATTACTCGGGTTAACATTGGGAAATAACTTCGATTTAAGCTCTGATCAATTACTAATCAAAAAAAAAAAAAAAAAGGCTACACCAACAAATATTGTGAAAAGGTTCCCCAAAGAAATGTCAATGGTCACAAGAATCGCAGCAAGTTCTAAATTCAGTCCCTCCTGATAAATTAAACCTCAAAAGCAATAAGAGAAGGGAGACACTCCATACCATTGGGAAAGAAATCTCAGTAAAATGAGACTCGACATGTCTTAGTCACATGGTGGAAACATTGATTTTTACTGTCTTCGAGACTTTTGCATTCTTTAAAACATATCTTATTAACTTCAGCACACCTCTCAAGCTTTTGAATCCACTAATATCAATGTTTTCAAGGCATAAGGAGCGACATTTAGCCACAAGCCATGGCTGACTCCAGCATGAATGTCCACGAGCGCGCTTCAAAATCCTGATCACAACAGAAACAAAAGTTCATAAACTGCAAGAAAAGAAAAGTTAAACTGAAAGCATCCTACTTAATTGTCTCATCTGACCTTCGTCAGGGAAAGAGCTTCTAAATTAGGTGAGCTTTCAAGCAAGTACAGTAGCACATGCCAGTCACAACACCCAAAAACCATCTTCAACTGGGTCAAATGATGAAACGTAGGCAGATCGTAACTGGAAGCGTATTTGAGAGTCTGCAAAGAGACATAATGACAATGCATTAGCAGTAATTGAGCAAGAAAGAGGGCAAAATAAAAGGGGTCGGATCGAAAAGTCTGCCAATTATTTTTATTAGAAATTAAGAATAAAAACGTGTAAAAAAATTATAATTATAAAAGACAATGGTCTTACCTCCATTGTATGATGAGATAAAGATAGAAGCTTGACATTATAAAGCCCTCTCAGTAGCTCCATTACACGATTACCAAAATACTCAGTATGTTCACGTACTGTAACGTCAACCTCTGCTTCCACTAAGGAGGACAGGTTTTCAATCGATAAGGGTTCAGCAAAACCCTTGAGGCAGAGGTATTCAAGCGCCGGGGCATTTATCTCAAGTTTGCATGAGATTTTTTTAATCCAATGTATTTCTAGTTTCTTTAGAGCTGGTGCAGACTATATTAAAAATTCGCACAGTAGCAGGGCGATTTTCAAATATAGACAAATCTTCAAGAATTGGGCAACCGGAGAAGAGCCTCCGAACGGAATCATCATCTGGGTACTTGACAGAATGGAGATGGAGAATCTTGAGATTGGGAAGATAAACCGAAGGAGGAACACTCAGAACAATTCCAAAACTCAGTTTCAAAACCACTAGTGTCTTACAATTGAAAAGACGATGGGGCAACAATATAGGAGGCAAGTGGAGGTCAAGCTCTTCGACGTCACGCGTCATCGCAGCACAAACAAACGCATCAAGAGGGAACCATTCGAACTTCTTCTCGGATTTTAGGCGAAACTTTTTGATACAAAAACCATTATCGCGACAAGCCAAAACTCCGTCCACGAATTGCACGAAGTTAATATATCTGGCCCAATCTTCACTACCCCTTGCATGATCGAACACAGCCGACCCATCGTCAAAATCAAGAGTAGTGACCAAAGTCCACAAGTATTTCCATCTCATCGATAGAATGCTAGTAGCGACGGCGTGCTTCGTCGGAAGGAATGATAGAATGTGGCAAAGAAGAGAGTCTGGTAAACTGCTGATTATGTCGATGGTCTTATGAGATTGTTTCTGAAGTCTGGAGCCTGAACCTCTCTCAGAGGAGTTTGTCAATGATTGAGGCGTGTCGGCCATTGATAAGGCCTTAGAAAACTCACTAGCGGGAGTGGGAAGTGAGGAATTGGGTTAGGGTTAGGGTTAGGGTTTCGTCAGCGATTAGAGAGGGAGAGAACGAGGCGGGATCACAGTGACAACCGTTTGCCTTCAGAGCTCAAAACTAAACTAAGCCAGAGTCCGTCTATCCATCACGAGGCCGCCCCTTCAATTCAGCCCTGTCAAGTCTCAACCTCTTTTGAGTAAGGCTTCTGAGAGGGGCGCCCTCACCATTCTTCCTATAAGCTCTCTCCCAATTTTTGGCCCCGTAAGTCAGGGTATTTTAATGATCCTCACAAAGTTTTTAAGATACCATACTTACCATTTGAAGTGATCAACTTATTAATTTCAACCGACCTACTTACTATTCATAATTACTTATTATGTTATTTAATTTTTTGTTAGGATACCATAGAATTGGCCTGTTACTTAAGATTGTGTGCTAAGAAACTACATGCGAAGACAATAGCAACAACAACAACAATTTTATCTCCATTCCAATAACATAGTGGCCATAATTTGAGCGCAAAAAAAGGGGGTTGTAGGAGGGCAATAAAAAAATAAAATAAAATTCATCATATTGAGTAAGTAAAGATGAAGGGCGCCAAACCTCTATGGTTCCATTTGATAAAAATAGAGACTATAACATTGCAGAAACCAGGGGCGGAACATAGTGAGGACCAAGGGGGGCCATGGCCCTGCAAATATTTTGAAAAAAATGTCCTTTAGCCTAGTAGACTTCCAACAATTGTCAAAAGTATATAGGTTGGCCATCACAAGTGGGTGCAACACACCTCACCAAATCAAAATTTAATTTTGGTTTTACCAAAATAACTCCAATCTGAAAGAAAAAGATTACTTTAAAGATGGAAAGGTTGATCAAATTACGTACAATACCATTTTTTTTAATCTTTATTTCCTCTTCAATCCCTAATTGCAACTTGGTTTCTTGATCCTCACTACCGCCTAAGCCTTTTCCGCCACTCTGTGTCTTGGCACTCAAAAATATTTCAAAATAAATTATTCTTTTGCCTTCTAATTTTTTAAAAAGATTATTATGAATGATTTTGCCCAAAAAATTATGAACACTTTTTCGGAATAATTTACACAGTGGAAACTCATCCATGAATTTATATTAATAATATCTATATAGTAAGAATTTAAGATAAAAATAACTATTATACCATAAATTTTTCAAATCGGCCACCCTAATCTATGGCTCCTAGTTCCGCCTCTGGTAAAGATGAGTAGAACGACTAAGGTTTGTTAGCTATCAGAAATAACACAAAAATTATGAAAGCTGTCAAAGATGAAGTTTCCTCTTTTTTTTTTTTTCCTTTTTTTCTTTTCAAGCAACGACGTGTTGGAATTATTAAAGCTCGACTAATCCCCGCTTCCCATGCGAGGCTACCATCCCATGAGGTTATTTAACGCCCAGGTTAATAGTCCTAATTGGTAGTTGGTCAAGAAAAATTGGCTGGCTTCAAATCTGGAATGTTTGATGAAGTTTCCATTTGGAAGGGAAAAAGGTTCACACTTTGAAGGAATGTGTTAGGACTTTTCAGAAATAATGTTGAAAATATCAACAAGTTGCAATCTCAATCTCAACATATTGCTCATTATTGCAATCAGTTTTGCATGTGATTCAATTACAATTAGTGAAGAAACCTATGGTGCGGTTTATAACCATGAACGATGTGGGTTACATTATTAGTATTTTAAAAAGAGAGTGCAACTTAAGTTTTGCTGATCCAAAAAAAAAAAAAAAAAACTTTTAAGTTCCAATTGGCTGGATATGAAACCAAAGTCCTGGTTACTTTGCTCAAGACAATCCGGCACAAATTATCAAGCAGTCACTCTTCCTGTTTTTATTTTCTCCTATTTTAAGACTTTGTGGACATTTTGTTGCGTTGCTTTATAATTACTAATTGAATTGCTTTCTTTTGATCCATGCAGATCCGAAAGCGCCTATATGGAAAAGTAAGTGCGTGATTAATTCGAGCTAAGATAATTTTTTGTCAGGATTGTTTGAGCATCCCACCTTCCGTCCCCCTCAGGCTATGTTTGCTTGGTTAGAACGGAATGGATAGAATAGAATTTCATTCTAATTCATTTCAAACAATATGTTTGAATGAGGTAATTAAATAGAAATGGAATTAAATAGTAGTAATGAATTATAATGATATTCATTCCGCAATGTTTATTTCAATCTCATTCTATTTCAGACTATTTTGAGTATGGAATCAGATTCTATTCCCACTCATTCCATTCCAACCAAAAAAACATGGCCTTAGTTTAGAAGACTATCAATGTTCTGATAATTTTAACCTTACTCCTTTTTTTTTTTAAAGTCAGTATTCCCAAGTGAAAAATTGCATTTTAATTTGGCTTGTTAGCTATCCTTTGAAACTCTTGTCTTGTCATGCTTCAGATTTTTCAGTTTTTGTGGTCTGGTTTGCTTGCTTTCATGTGTATTCTCTTTAGTTCGTCCACCTTATCGAGTAAGCCAAAAAAAAAAAAAAAAATGCACGAACAGCAGCTGCCATTTATGTTGGCTTGGTTGTGCTTTGAATGATGGCATTGTTCAGTAGAAACCTATAAATGGTGGCCATTAAAGAAAATGCCAGCTACCATAAGAATATGGTAAAAATTTAAAAGGTAAAACTGTCTGTTGGCGTACATCAGTTATAGTGATGGATTCTTTCATATGGCCCCATTTCAACTGAAGAATATTCACCTCCGAACTATCTCATTCAATCATGAATATATAGAGTGAGGGATATAATTCAGAATTAACATGGTATGGCTAGTGATTCAGAAATAGAAGTGGCAACCTCAATAAAACCAGTGTCTAGAGAAAGATAACACTATTAAAAGGGGCACTATAAAGAGGCAATCATTTTTTAAACCTTCTATGATGAGAAGAAAGAGCTTCATTCCATAAAGAAAAGGAAATAGTGACAGGCCATACAGTTGGCGAACTATACAAACTACCTGCCAACACACACAAAGCAGAACATACTTACACTAGCAAGTCCCTACTACAGACTACCTTGTTTACTTAGCAAAAAAAAAAAAAAAAGGTCCCTGCTACAAACTACCTGCCAGCATGCAAAAAGTAGTACCTAACTCCAAATAATCCCAGCAAGCCAAAAAACCACGACAATGGGATTCCTGCACAGATTGCCAAGACACCCATATAAGCATGCCATCAGCCAAAATTGGTTAGTCAAAAAGAACATATCATCCGACAAGTGTTAGTGTAATCTCAGTTTCCTTTGTCCCTGCAAGGAACAAAATTATAGAATCAGTACATTTAAAAATATATGATATGATGATGTGTTTTTGTACCCAAATAATGTGAGTGTGTGTGTGTGCACGTGGGTGTGGGCATGGCCATGGGCATGGGCATGGGCGTGGACATGTGTGTGCACGTGGGTGTGGGCATGGGCATGGGCATGGGCGTGGACATGTGTGTGCGCGTGTGAGGGCGTGGGTGTGTGTGTGATGATGGTTGCCCACTGCAAGGCTTGAAGGCAGCAACCTTGAAGCCACATGGAAATTTAAAATCCTCATACACACTTGAAGATGAGCCTATTATCACTTAAAATTTACATTAATAGATGCACTGTGGCAGCTTTATAGGCATTTTGTATATTTATTCATACATAGCATCCCAGGCTCAACTCAACTAAATGAACAAAGCTTTAATCCTAGGTAGTTGGGGTTGGCTACATGAATCCTTTGTCACTATTCAACTCTCTTTTGTGCCATATAATATATTGACACCTTGGCATTTGGCAATCATATGTTTTCTCACCACATCTAATGTTGAATCATATTACTTCACTTGTGCTGTGCCTAATGTCTTATCTTTTCCACAGCCAGTCCAAGCACCAATAAAGGAGTTCTGAGCTCAACTTCTTTAAAATACATTGCCTCTTAAACACAACCCAATTTCTCCAACCTTAATGACCTAACAAACTACTTCTGACAATATATTTTTTGCTTCAAATGCATGTTCCATGTGTGCCTTCAGGTTGATATTTTAAGTCGAATAATACGTGCAGCAGAATCATACGACAAAGTTACCCAAGAGCTAGCCAAACATTAGAAACAGTTTCTAGGCCAACAGCATGAGAAAGAACAGTTCCACTTAAGGCAGTGTTGACACAATTGAGTAACATTTGATCAACACAAGTCCAAGTGACAATGTTTGGCTGCCATAATAAATACCACCACAACTACCAGAAGAAAGAAACTGAGAACACAAGATCCATCAATATACTTTGCGTAGATCCACACTGGAAAGATCAGGAGCATATAATAGTTCCAGAGTGAACCAACAGAGACCAAGTGAACAATGTTCAGAATATCAGCAGTTTATGGTATAACTAGGGAGGAAGAAGGTAAAAACTTAGACATAAAGGTAGCAGATGCCAAAATGAAAGATGAGAAGAATGTGTAAGAAAAGACAAAAATCTAAAAAAACCAGAAAAAAAAACTTTTTATTCTCTAATACCGTGTAAGAGCAGAATTGTTTGAAGGTTTCACATTCCTTTTATGGGTTGCAATGTCATAATTATGGCCGAGGGTCTCACAGCAGCAACAGAAGGACATAAGTTCAGAATAATTACTAGGGATATCCTTTCCTAGAAAGGTAGAAATAAAATTATGGGAAGTATTCAAGGAAAGATGAATTCATGGCCATCAATGGTAAGAGTAGAAATAGTCAGCTGGTCTGAAACTTGAACCGATATTTTTAATTTTTTATTTTATTTCATTACTTTTTATTTTTGATAACGAGGAAACCCTTTGGGCGAACCACGGGCCCATTTAAGACCCCACCACCTGACCTGATATTAAAACTTAAAAGAGTGGGTTTGTGAGGTTTGGATTCTTCTATTGCTTGGGGAAGAAATGATGCCATTTATACCTATATGAAGGCTCAAAATAACTAGTTGAAGAGTCCCAAAACCAAATTTTAAGCCACATGAAGCATAACTCTTGTTTTAAAAAATTCTTTTATAATGTGTGTTCTTAAGGCATCGATTTGACCTTCCCAACAAGCCCACATAAAAAGAGGGAAGCCCTAGTCCTAGATAAACTCATATTGAAAGAGAGGCTTAATTAACCTTAGGTGCCACATTTCAACAGGTTTAGGATGCCATGTGTCAACTCCTTGTCAAATACCCTAGTAGAAATATTAGCTTCTGTTCCTTTATATTCCACAGGGGTTTTCATGAACTAGTTTATTACAAAATTCTTCTGTTCATCCTCAATATCAGCCTCTTTCCCTAAAACTCTCAAATTCTAACTTTAGAATTTCAAAGTCTAACTTTACCACACGTAATATCATCCAAGCCCTTGCCTTTCGTTTTCATCCTAAATCTTTGTCCACATCATGAGTTCCTATTTTAAAATAATCTCTCATTTGCACTTACTGCTATTGAAGCATCATTCCTTTCTTTTGAGAGGAAAAATTAAAAAGGGATAACTTCAATAGGTTCAGGTAGTCTCCTAAAAGATATAAAATTTTAACGAAAGGGCTGAGCATGCTTGCTAACATCCATTGAATCACTGGATAAAGTACACCTGGAGAGAGTCCATACCGTTGAGAAAGAAATCTCAGGGAAAATGCAACTTGACACATCTTAGATCCTCGTGGAAACATTGATATTTTCTCAAGAATCCCCTCCAAATTTGGTTGACAAACACAAATTTTCATTGTCTTCAAGGCTTCTGCATTCTTTAAAATATATTCAACCAATTTCAGCTCATCTTTCAAGCCTTCAAATCCTCTAATCTCAACTGTCGTAAGGTGTGACAAATATTCAGGCACACACTTCGGCCATTTCAACCTTGATGTATGTTCAAGGTGAATCGTCACCTGATGACAAAAAGACAACAAAAGTTTATGAGCTTCAAGTAGAAAAAAATTCAACTAAAATTATTCTTCACATCTCATCTAACCTTCTGTAAGACAAGATCTTCCAGATTACATGAGCCTTCAAGCAAGTCTGGCAGCACATGCCAGCCACAGCAATTAACATGAGCCTCCAATCGGATCAAATTACGAAACAGAGGAGGAGCATCAAAGGAAACAAACCGAAGATACTGCACGTAAAGATAATAGCAATAATATGACAATTCCAATAACAATATTATCGATAATCCAATAACATTGTAGCCATAATTTGAGCAGAAGAATGGGGTTAGTACCTCTATGGTGTTATTTGTCAAAAATAGAAACTTAACACTGCAGAGACCATGAAGAAGGTCGACCAAACACTTCCCATGAGACTCATACTCTTGCGGTCCTACAGAATGCAAATGAACATCAACGTGCACTTCAACCAAGGATGATAGGTTCACAATCGAGACGTGTTCACACACATGATTCGAGAGGTTGAGATTGAAGTATTCAAGCGCCGGGGCGTTTATCTCAAGTTTGCAGCTCCTATATTTTAACAAATTTTTTTCCACAATTGCTATTGTCAAATGCTTCAGGGTAGGTGCAAATAGATTAAAATTTCGCACATTATCGCTGTTTGATCTGTCTAAAACAAGTTCTTCGAGGACATGGCAGCCGGCAAAGAGGTTCCGAACAGAATCATCATTTCTAAATCTAACCGCAATGAGATGAAGGATCTTGAGACTCGGCAAAGTGACCGAAGAAGAAACATCAAGGGACAATATCGCTACTCAGTTTCAATACCTTAAGCGTGTCGCTCGTGAAGAGGCGAAACCCAATGAGCGGTTCTATACGCAGGCGTAAGTCGAGCTCTTCGACGTCGAGCATTACAGCGGCGCCAATCCACGTACTCAGATGCAAAACGTCGTGGTTTTCTCCACAATGTAAACGGAACTTTTTGACGCGCGAAGAGATGTGAAGAGCCAAAACTTTGTACACAAAATGGATGAAGCTTGTATCCCCCTCCTGATCTCTGTTAGGCCTTTCTTCAAATAACTTTGCGGCGTCGTCGAAGTCGAGATTTGGAACGGACGTCCATACGTTTTTCCATCTTGTAGATAAAATGCTGGTCGCGACGGCGTGTTTCGTCGGAAGGAGTGATAGGATGTCGCAGAGAAGTGAGTCTGGTAAACCGCTGATCCTATCGACGGTGGTGTTGTTAAGTTCCGATTCTTCGTCGGAGAGTTTCTGCCGTTCGGAGCTTGAATCTGTGGCAGAGGACTGCGTCTTCGACGGAGGTGAGTTTGCCATTGTTGATAAGATATCTCAGAAGATGTTTCAATGGTGGAGAGGAGAGTGAGGACTAGGGTTAGGGTTTTGTCAATGGCACATAGTGACGGCAAGGGTTTAGGGATTTGTCAGTGGCTCATTTTGAATGAAGTTGGAATTACAGAAGAGAGGTCACACACTGAAGAGTGACAACCGCTCAAAGCTTTAGTACCATTGCCAATGAGCTGCATAGCTCAAATGGAATCGGGTCGGGTCGGATGGCGTGGGAGATAATTAGGGGTGCAACCTGGTTCGGGAAATTCCGAGAACCGGACCGTTTTGAGCAATTCGGTCTAGGACAGGGCAGGACAAACAGTGTTTAGTCCGGGACTCGGGATCATTTTTAAAAACCGAATTTTTTTGGGACGAGACTTGATTTAGAGGTGTTCAAAACCGTCCCGTACCAAACTCTCAAACCAAATTCCAAGACCGAGTACCGATGATATATAATATTATATATAATATTTTTATTGTACTATCACTACTATTAGTAGTTAGTACTATGAATAAATTATAATTAATAATTATGTATTTATGACTTTATGATTTTATGTAGCCCATTTTGTGGAAAAGTAGATATATGTATTATACAAATCTTTTATAGCCAAGTGTAAATGTACAATGAAGTAGCCCATTTTTGTGGCTAATCAAGCTGACAATATTTGATTGGAAGTAGTTATTTTTAATTTTTTACTCAGGGAAAACAAACTAATAAATACCAAGAACCGGACCGTTCTGGACCGGTATTTTTCGAGACGGGACGGGACAATATGCAATTCAGTTTAGTTCCGATACCAATTTCCAAGTCCCGAATTATTTCAGGACGAGACGGAAATACTCCTGTCTCGGACCATCCTGTACCGAGTTGCACCCCTAGAGATAATAATGGTTTACCGTGAGGAACCTTGTTGCAATTTTTTTTTTTTTTTTTTTGGCCAAGCAACAGGATGCCCGAATTGTTATAGCCCGATTAATTGCCGCTCCTCATGCGGGGCCACTGTCCCATGAGATCGTTTAACGTTTAGACTAATAGCTTTGACTGGTGGCTAGCTAAGAGAAATTAGCTAGTTTCAAAATCGGAATGTTTGAGTTTACAGCTCATCCCTTTGTTGCCAGGCCAACTCTTGTTGGTTCCCTTGTTGCCATTTCGGGAGGTTGGTTTCTATGAGAAATAATGATTTTGTATAGTTTATGGACATTAATTAAATTACGTATTTATAAACCCAAATGTTTTACTTTTTACTACTAAGTTTAACTCGTTCCATTATTTCCTAATGTTTTTGCAAATAATGTTAATCCTATTTACGAATGTATTATATGGAAATATTTCAAAATAAATACCATTTTTATTACCTTTGTCCACGTCAAATTATTATTATTTTTTTATTTTTTTAATTTAAACTAACTTGATAGGGCTTGGTAGTTTCGGATCATGACATCTATCCCTTTAGGGTGGAGGAGTAAATGTGATAGACTTACATAGTTAAAAATAAATAAATAAAAAAGAGCATATGTCACTCCAAAGAGATTCAAAACATGTGCTTTGATACCAAACGATGATCTCACACCAGAAAGTCAATGATTCTAGCTAGAAAATGCGAGAAACTGAGAGAAATTAGATTGAAAATGAAGGATACTCAAAGAATCTTTTATTGAAGAGAGAGAAGATCAAGAACTCTCTAATAAGTTGTTAAAAGTCTGGACATTTGGAAAAACTACTCTAACATCTAAACCACCTATTTATGGAGAAATAAAACACTAAAATAACTAGATACCTTTTAACTAAAAAAAGCTACTAATAGGCTATTATAAGCTGTTGGGGAGGTCCAATGACCGTTGGGTCTAATGGCATGTTCCATCCCGGCCAATAGGGATATGGGGTATGTAGAGGTTTTGGTTTTGATTTTGTGTGTGTGGATGTATGTTTTCCTATTTTTTGGCCCCCAAAAAAAAAAAAAAAAAAAAAGCTATTGGGCTGCATACATCTTGCTACATGAATTTTGGAGAGAGCTTGCATGATCCATTTCGGGACCCCATGAAGCTTCTCTTGACCCCTTGGTTCGTTTCATTTGAGTGTTGTGAGGTGATAGAAAGGTCTACAAATTTATCTCATGAAATTTTTCTACTATGACATGTCATTGAGAAAAAGTGACTGCAGGCTTTACAGCATTAGTGAAGAAGGCATTTCTCTCAATTTGGCTGCACATACATAATGTGGTTCAAGATGGAGGACCAAAGCAATTCAAGTTTTTGTTGGAAAACTGGGTCACTGGGAAGTGTGGATGATTCCACATTGGGGACCTCCTATGAAATAAAAGAACAATCACACAAAGGCCCCACTTGTTTGGTTGGAATGGGGGCAAGCGAAATAAAATGAGATTCCAATGATAAACAACTGTGACAAGATAGGAAAGGAGAACACAACTGTATAATTCTCTTCCAAAGATCATGCCACGAACCATGTAAACTCCTAAGATCAGGCCACTACTTTGGGTCTCATTAATCCATTTGTACTTTTTAATTATTAGTATTGTTCTATATAGGATTAATATCAGTGAAGTGGTGCTCCTCTGCATGTCTAGCTTTGGGTATACTACTAGCCTGGAAGCCTGTTAGTCCATGACACGTCACTGAGTCATTAGCTAGAGGGAACTGAATGACATTAACTACTAATTTCAACACTAAATGAATGGATTGATTTATACAAAAAATATAGAAGGAAATTGTTTGAAACACCAATGTTTGAGGACCAAGACCAGTTGACATAAAAAACTATCAGAACTTTAAATGAGTTTTCTCATAGCTAGGGGACTATTTCCAAGGTTCAATTCACATTGAGACATTTTCCTTGCTTTGTATCCAATTTGTACATGAACTCTAAATATCAAACTCTACATATTTCCTGAGAGGCAAACTTTCAAGACATCACTTTAGGCTTTCTTGTTTATCATCCATATAAAAGTCTGGACCACTTGCACTAAATAGAAGAGACAATTGCTACCACAAGAAAGAAAGTCCGAATAAACGAATCAACATACTACTGGCCATAGTGTAATGAGCACAATATTTTGCTACTGACTAGGGGTACATCTGAACAGGCTGATGAAATGTTCACTGTTTTCTTGGTCAACTTTGACACTTGATTCATCGATTGGCATAGAAACCCCATCTGAAGCCTGCAAATACCAGTTCAAGTAAAATATATATATAAATATATTTAAGTGCTGAATGATTTTCCAATGCATGTCAGCATGTGGTCATAGTTATGCTTGCTTTTTATTTTATGGGTGATCATGAATTCAATTTCTTCACCTTTGAGCATTCAGTCTCCTCTGCTGCTGCATTGAAAGCTCTAGGATGCTCTGCAATTCCTTTCTGATCATCCTGGGCAAAAAATGAATTTTTTATTTTATGTTTTAAAGCCAGAGCAAAAGATCTCCATAATCACAGAATGATGGGAGTAAATCGCACAATCCCAGAACTCTTAAATTCATCGAGTAAAAAAGCAGTAGTGCTTTCCTAGTGTCCTCCAAGGGTGACGGTTTCCCTTAATTAGAGGGTGCATGGTAATGGAACGGGTTAGAACATTTATATATGTAATTACATACTACTACATCACTGGGGGACAGCACACACTACACGCATAGGGCAAAAATGTGTCATTATTCATTTTGGTTGGGAAATGTGCAATTATCAAAGCATGGAAGCATGAGAGTTTGGAACTTGAGTACTAAAATTGTTTTGTTATATTAACTAATAGCAGTAATTTAAATTTCTTTTTTTGTAGGGGGGGGGGGTGTTGGGGGGGCATTTTCAATTAAAATGTTAAATTCAACTGATGTATCTTCAGTCGGATTAATACAACATCAAGATATCCTAAGTAAATGGTATATAATAATTGAACTAAACAATTTAATCATGAGCATGGGAGAAATATTTTGCTTTTCCCTTTTTCTTCCATTTCCCTTTTGCGATTATTATTCTTTTTCTGCTATACATTATAAGATGAAGCCGTAGAATAACTTAGTAAAGATAGAAGGAAATTTTTTCAGACAGTTTCAAGTTTTTAGATAATACTCCCTTTGTCCCAATTTGTTTGACCACTTTGACTAGACACACATATTAAGGTAATGCATTTAATGCTACATCACTCAATTATGACATTGCATGGGTGTGAAAGCATTTAATGCTACATCACTCAATTATGATAATTTGCACATTTTCCAAAGCATGGAAGCATGGGTGTGAAAGCATTTAAAAATTATGACATTGCAACCCATACCTATACATCGATATTCCAATTTTGCACCCAAAAAAAAAAAAAATATGACATTCCAATTTTGCCCTAAAGAGTACAAACATTAGAAAAGGTAAAGGAAGTTTATACTCATGGGAAAGGGTTTTCCAAAAAATCAATTAAAATGGACTCATTGACTTTTTTACTAGGACAAAAATTTTGGAACAACCCAAAATGGAAAGGAGGACAATCAATTAGGAATAGAGGGAGAATAGTTAATGGTATTTTGAGGAAGTAAAATTAGTATTTGCTTCCACTTTTACAATGAACAAACATTTTGGGACATCCCAAAATGGAAATGTGATCAAAGTATCAAACAAAGTGGGACAAAGAGAGTATTTGACAGCATTTGCAAAAATTATTATTGTTCTTTTATCTTTACCACTCCAAGATTCAAATTATTTATTACTACTGCATAAATGCTAACACACATTGAAGTCATAAAAATACCTACAAATATTGTTTTATTCAACATAAAGAAGGTAATTGGGAGTTCTATTGAGTATCTATAGGTAAATTTCCACCACATTACTATTCTCATTACTTTAGCATCTTGTTCACATAATAATAGTAGTTCTATCCACGTTGGCATAATGTTAAATCAATTTTTTAAGCACTTTCATTTAGATCTAATTTAATGATAAATGATATGGCCATAATTAAATTCAAGGATAAAAATTTATTAGCATAGGATTAAACAATGAAGAGTCATATATAAGCTATGAAATATTCTCTCTCTCTCTCTCTCTCTCTCTCTCTCTCTCTCTCTCTCAGAACTAAGGAAGAATTTATATATTTTGCTGCTAGATTTCTTCTCAAAAAAGCTTCATAAAGTTTGAAACTTTCTTCTCTCTAAGAGTGATGATAATCCTGCAACCGACTGGTGTGATATGAAAAATGTTTCCTTCCTATCTCTTTTCAACCTTCTGTTGTTTCTGGTTTTCCAATTATTCTGGCAACTATGATCAAATTGAATAAGCCATCGATATTCCCTAGCCATAAAATTCACCTACTTGTAGCCCTACATTAGTGGTGGTACCAAAAGAGCTATTAGTGGTGTTTAACAGCGCTTGCGATGGAGGTGGTGAAAGTGGAGGCAATAATGGTGATGATGATAGTCCCACAAAAGGTTTTAGTTGAGTGGCGGTGGAGGTAATTGGTGCTGGAGGTGGAAAATGGAATTTTTATTTTTTACTTTGAAGGAGATTGGATTGAATGCACATCGTCCACTTCATAGTAGTCACAAACAACCATCAAGCCAAGTTATTTTTACCTTGAAGGAGGTAGGATTGAATCCACATTGTCAACTTTGTAGCAGTTACAAACAATCATCAAGCCAAGACAAATATGTTGTGGAAAATACAATTGAAAGAATAATAATTGAATGACTAAGATGGAATAGATCGACCTCAGTAGACGTCACCACAATCTTTCAGTAAAATAAGTCATTTAAGTTATCTTGATCAAATTTCAAATGTGAGTATTTAACTAAATATAGCTCATATACTTCTAACATTAGGGAGGGGGGGGGGGGGGGGAAATATATATATATACACACACACACACACACATACAGAGAAAAGCAAAGATGATGGGACATGTTTTAATCCCTATGGAACACATATGAAAGAGCATACCTGATCCTCGGGTTCAGGTTCAACAATTTCTCTATTTACTCTGCTTGATAGAGGTTTGCTGTATAAAATAATAATTTCATCAACACACTTGGATATACATGACAATAAGAATATGAATCAAGGGGGAAAATCCAAATACCATTCATCAACTTCCATGTCGCAATCCAGATCCCATCTTTCACCTGCA
Organism: Liquidambar formosana; assembly: GCA_039720395.1. Classification (NCBI taxonomy): domain Eukaryota; kingdom Viridiplantae; phylum Streptophyta; class Magnoliopsida; order Saxifragales; family Altingiaceae; genus Liquidambar; species Liquidambar formosana. Next base: position 13,965,235 of record CM077834.1, on the reverse strand, counting down.
TCATCTTGATCTTCATCTGTCTGAATATTATCAAATACATAGTAGTCAAAATCAACTTGTCTCAACAAAGGCTTAATCCCAACTATTTGGGTTTGGCAAGTGTGATACATGCAGGAAATAGATGGAGTGCTTTAGTTTCCATAGTATCTCCTAAAAAATAAAGCACTCAGGACTTATACAAAAAGCTGAACCACACAATATTCAAAGAGGGCCATAGAAAGTGTCATTTTAAAAAAAATTTCAGCCAAACAAGATCTTTACTACGATGATTATCTCAGATATAACAAATCGGTTTCTCTTACAGTTTTCTAAAAGAACTTATGACCTTTTTTAAAAAAACCTTGCATGAACTATGCAACCAGCAATACAAAGTGCCCAAGAAGTTTAACTTCTATTATTATTATTATTTTTTTTTTTTAAATGAAGCCATCCAATTTTATTTTTTTTCAATGTTCGGTCAGATTTCTGAAAAATAAGAGGAAAAAAAATGGAACTTCAGAATGGTTTAATTGGCATTGGAATCCCAAACTGTCATTAGATTCTCATTTTTCTTTTGTTTTCCTACATTTACTAGGCAGCTAAACACAGCCTATTATTAAATATTAATTTCAAAAATTCATTCAGAAGAGGTTTCTATAAACCACAACTGTATTCATTATGTACATAGAAATTTCACTAAGAGGAACATAGGAGACACAGGTTCACTCATTAGAAAGTGAAAATAGAAGAGACCACACCATCATATACTATAACAGCCCAAAACAACATTTTCTTCCTAACTGGCACAAAAAAAATGTTTTAACAAACAATTCTTAAAATGCAATAAGAAATAGAAGATAGAACAAGAAATGAATCCATAGCTGCAGAAACACACCTCACTATCAGCAAATATTTCTTGAAACTGGACACTAGGTGCATGCTCAAGCTTTGATAAATAAACAAGAAGTTTAATCCTTATTTCGTCCAGCACCTGGCGCGAATTCTTATTTTCCATGTTACTAGGGGCAACATAAAGAGTATACTCTGGACCGAAATACTCGTAATACTCGTGATGTGGCATCTTGTCATCAACCTCTACTCCCACTGCTACTGCTGTCTGCCTCACATATAAGAAATTAAATATAAGGTAGTCAGATACAAGGACATCTTATTAAGAAGGGAAGTCTTATATTTCATTTTTAACAAAAGATGAAACACTATTGAGATACAGGGAAGAAAGCCAACAGTGCCCTAAACTTGGGTAACTCAGATAACTTTTCCCTTTTTCCTCTATTTGAGAGGATCACAGTCAGCATGTTCACCAGAATCTAAATAAAAGAATTTTAAAATGAATAATTCTATGGTTTTGAAAGAACCATGTGATGAAAAAAAACAGAGCAAGGTTAACATAAAATCAACCAAGGAACAAATAATCAATTAGCCAGTAATGCCTTAGACCAATTAACTGATACGTATCCCCAAAGCATAAGAGGAGTATCGTATCCGATACTGATAGCATATGAGATCTTTTTTGGGGAGGCAGGGTTTGAGGTATCCATGCTTCATAGTTAATGGGGGATATTGCAAAAATATTCAGTTGCCCATTAATTAACATGTCAAAGCTTTGACCCGACACGGTGCCTAAGGTCGTGTCTACTAAATAAATTTTATGTTCACTAAGCACTTCTCCCCTTCCCTTTCTTCCTTTTGTTTGTATCCTAGCCAAACACTTCAGAATACTAATGACAAAAACCAGGCGCGACATTCTGTTGCCTGGCGTGGGGAGAATCTTTTTGCATGAAAGGGATGTGGCATCCCACCAGCCAAACAGATCACAATAGTGTAACATTTTACTCATTTTCGGTAATTTGATCAATCAACTTGAAAACTTACATAATATGATGTGAGTTTACAGAAATACAAACACCATACCTCAAAGCACCAGCAACGAGCAACATTTCGGATGGTATAACCACCACCACCAAGCAGCAACAGTGGCACATTGAATGATCTCATATATCTGACACACTCTGCATGACCTTTGATTGAAAGATTGAAGCATCCTAACCTGTCCCCAGATAAAGAGTCAGCACCACACTGGAGAACCACAGCACCTGGTCTAAAAACTTCCATCACTTTCCCAATGATTGGTTTGAACACGAACTGGTAGCTCTCATCATCAATCCCATCATCCAATGGAACATTAAGGGAGTAGTATTTCCCTTTCTCATATCCAATATCACGTATATCCCCTGTGCCAGGGAAAGTAATCTCCAAATTTATGGAATGAAACAGTCATGACCCTGTCAGTCGTGTAAAAAGCCTCCTCCACACCATCCCCATGGTGAATATCGATGTCAACATATAGAACACGCTGCAACACAGATGAGAAATTGAGAACATTAACGAACCCAAGAAGAAACTATAAGAATAACTAGGCACATAAAACTGAATATAATACTAGAAGAAAAATATATGATGAAATAGCTAGTCAATCAGACACAAGAGTTAATCCAAATTCCAAAAGAAGATCCATTAACAACTTTGAATCAAAGAATTTATTTTTATTTTTATTTTTTGGTGAAGTATGATAGAATCAAAGCTAATATTGATGCAGACATGAAGGAGATTCCATCTTCAAATATTTCTCAAACCACCAAATTAAATGCTATATGAAACATAACCAGAATGATACAATTAAGCAAAAAGAAATTCAAGTAGGCAGTTGCTTAGGTGAAGCATATGGTCAGCAGTACTAGAGTTGATACAGGTAAAGCACATTAAAAGTAGAAAACAAAGAGTTAAACTGGAATAATATATAGTAAAATTTGAGCGAACCTGATGCTGCTTCAGGAGTTCCAAGATTGCCAAAACAATATCATTCACGTAGCAAAATCCAGAAGCCTCAGACCTTTTAGCGTGATGCAGCCCACCAGCCCAGTTAATAGCAATATCACAGAGACAGTGATTTAACTTGACTGCACCACCAATTGATCCACCAGCAGAAGTTTGACAGAATGAGTAGAGACCATCAAATACAGGGGAGTCCTCACCAACATTAAATCGCCTCAGTTGCTTCAAATGATCTTGCTGTGTTTCAGGGGTAATACCCCTCAGAAATGCTACATAATCATCAGCATGGAACCGGCAAAGATCCCTATCTCTGGCAGGAAAAGGCTTTAGAACTTGCATGTGTTGTAGCAATCCATAGTGGGCAAGGAGTGCATGCGTCATTCGAATCCTATGTGGCTTCATAGGGTGACCCTGCCCATAGTAGTAATTTCCAACCTCAGGGTCATAAAAATAAGACACTTTCCTCTTAACCCCATCAGGTCCCGATGGAAGGGAGTTGCCTCCAGTGTCCATTACACTATACTAATTTTCACCTATCAGTTTTCAGAAAGAAAAAAAAATCATAAATTAAACTAAAATTAAATATAACAAATAAATAAACATAGAAAACCAAAAGAGAAAACTTGGATGCTATGCTGAATTGCATTAGAACTAGAGCACAAAAAGCAGAAGCTTATAATGTTGCTGAATCCCTTAACACCAAAGTAATTTACAGAAAGTCACATGTGTTCATGTTTCTAACAGATATCACATACTGCTCAGACTGAAATAAAAAAATTAAATTAAATTAAAAAAAACAGAGAAAACACCCACTGCGAAAGCATCTAAGGAAAAACTGTCACAATTATTGAAATTAAAAAGAAAAAACCAAGAGAGAGCAGAAAGGAGATGAAGCTTACCAATAATTGCTATGGAAATTATAATCGCAAAGTTTGGATATAAGAACAACCAGAGGGACTTCATGAATTGTACCAACTATAGATCAAAATATCTAAAGACAAGGAAACGAGGTTAAAACTCCAGTTTGTGCGATACACCAACCATACGAGTCTTGATCTGGACTGAGTCAGGATGGAGCTAAAGCTCATATAAGCCCATCCCTTGGTGGTAATACCCAATCAAAGCAGGCTCCAGTAGGGTAGCCCCTTCTTATGTTACCTCATTATTGGAAAACGATCATTTTTTCCTAGAGTTATATTTGGAGATCGCAACTATAACAGTGGGAATAACATTATGTATGTTGATATTAGTTTCTTTGTACTCTTTTCCAAATACTGATATTATGGGAGTCTTCAAGGTCTTCTCCTCTCCCGGTTCCCTTTCCAGTTACCACTGATTCTACTGATGTTTCTGCCCCTATTGCTGCAGAGTGCCTTTTTTTTTTTAAGGCACTTCAAGTGAACTGAAGGAGAGCAAGAATGGGAAGAATCTATGGGGAAAATTTTGTGGATGAAGATGAGGTATGGGATCGAGTGGTCTTTTGTTGGGCTTCTTTTTTATCGGTTCACTTGTCAAAAAAGAGTGTTCCTTTTTAATTCTTTTGAGGCCTCGTTCTCTCATGCTTTGTTGGGGTTCCACGTTTTGTGACTAAGGCAGGTTGGAAAAAAAATTGTGATTGTTGAGCACTGTAATGTAAGTGTATTTTCTTTTAGTTTTTACCTTTTAGTGATTTGATACTTTTGGTCAGTTCATTTCAGCCCCTTTTCTCTCACTTTTCCTCTCATTCTCCCATTTTCCTGCATTCTGAACCTCTTTTACATTAGACCTACAAGACTAAAGCATAGATTTGAAGAAGTTCTATCGAAAAACTTACATTCAAAGCATAAATCGAATCTTCAAATGTAAATTTCAAAATTTTCTCAATCTTTCTATTTTTAATGTTTATGTATGTCACTTATGTTAGATTTATAGTGTTTAATCCTAGATCTACACTTTGATGCTTATATTTTGGGTTATATACTACTTATATTGATGTTTAATTTTGTTTAAATAGTAAATACATACTATATTACTAAGTAGCCTATAGCTATTCGGCTATTCCCAATAAATCTAGCCTAAAATTTGAAGCCAAAACTATTAATTTAGTTATTGTCAAATGCTAATTAGTAAATACTAATTAGAGTAAAGTAATGACGTAAAACTATTAATATTATAGCAAGGGTGGTGGAAGCCATAAGGCAGATGAGGGTAACCAAAAATATTCCACTCAAGGAAGAAGAGAAGCTAATTGTAATTTTGCTCCTTCACCATCACTTTCTCATGGGGATTAGAGTTGGAGTGGTTTTTCTCCTTATGTTGATATAGGCACCATTCCTAAGACTCCTAAAAGTTTTCCTCCCAAACCTAGACGTACGGGTGAGACTGGGGTGGGAGTGAACCAAAGAGGAACTGACATATACATCATGGATGATCAAAAGAGTCTTCCTCATATGGTATGGAGTGTAATTTTGACGAGTTCGCACTTAAAAGATTCATCCTCTCTCAAAATTGTTATTGTGGTATGAATTCACAGCCACAATACTACCTACCTCCACCTAATTATCCATCCTACAGTTATTACCCACCACAACCACTGCCACCTTATTCATAAGTCATAACGATACATCAAGCAAGCTCCTGAGTGTGAATTCCATTACATCCTCCTGCTTCTCCACCGGTGCACTACAACAATTAGGGATAGTTAACCACATCTTACCACTACAAGGTGAGAAGAGTAAATAAGAAATATGAAGGTGACTAGGATTAACCACAAATAATTTGGAGCGAAAACGTGCTAATTACTTAATTTAGTAAATTTTATGCAAGGGTAAAAAAAAATTCACGGTGACAGAAACCGCTGCCCATTATGTAACACTGTCATACCCATGTTCCATTACACATTTACTGGTACCGTTATAGCAACCTTACCAATATTTAAAAATATGCATTAAGCTTTGTCATCTCGTATATGATTTTTTTTTTATAAGAAACTCATTGTATTAATCTAAGAAGAGCAAAACAAATTTGGACAAGGAGTCCAAAGAGCGAACCAAAAGAAAGAGCAGAGCTCAACCCCTAAAGGGAGCCGACAAAAAGAGAGCATTCTGAAACAAACAAAACAGAATGCAACAGCCAACCAGCAAAACCCAAAAGAATCAAGGGGGATAAAAATGGCCCCCAATAACACTTCTCTTAACTGGCTTCGAAGCACAAATCTCAATCCAATTCCTCACTATCAAAAAGAGAGGAATTCCTTCAAAAGATTTGTGCACCGAAGCCCATAATGAAGCAAAAAAACAAACCCTATCCCACAACCCATCAATCTCCTCATGAATGTCCCTAAAAATCCTAGCATTCCGCTCAATCCAAATCACCCAAATAATGGCCATCATCGCACTACTCCATAAAACCTTCGCTCTTTTGGAACGACCTAAACCTCTGAAATCAACCTCAAGCAAGCCACCAATGAACTCAGGTCTAACCCAACTCAACATCTCGTATATGATGTGCAATCAACAATAACTTCACAGCAGTATTTTAACATATAATCGTGAGTTAACAACTTCACCTCTAGAAGAAGCAAGATGTCAGAGTCATAGTGTTTGAGCTACTAGATTTACCTAAATGGTACTATTGAGACTTGAGAGATTGTTGTTTGCGTAACTTGACATGTTTCCTCTTGTGGCATGGCTTAATCCAGTTGGGGTTCTTTCAATTCAATTGCAGAAGACACCTAGCTATGCTTTAAAGTTGATGACGTACATACCAGTTCTACTCCTGCAAACCTTTTTCTTTTGTTTTGAACTGAACTAAAAACCTAAGGGTCCGCAAGATCAATAACCAACCACCACAGACTCCTCCTAGGGATCCCTTGGTAAAGGGAAAAAAAAAAAGACAAAAAAAAGGTACGAGAAGCTACCCAGTTTGGCCCTGTTTTGCAAGTAAAAGGAGAACCAGAATTCATCAAATTCTACAAATATGAACCTTGGTCTAGACTTGCGTTTCGTCAACCAAAATGATGTTTCCTCATGAATCATTAGATTTACAGTCCACCCATAACCGAATACGGAAGAAACAAATATCGTGGTACACAGAAGATCTAGATGATATCCGGGGTCAAATAAATAGATACTGTAGCAGATTTAAAGCCTAGCAACATCAAAAAATAAAATGGAGAAGTTAAATAGAAGAAAATCCACAGAATTTTCAAGTAAAATTCAGGTAAATAATACACATGAAACAATAAACTTGGATTCATCCAAGGAGGTGCATCAACAGAATTACGAAAGAAATAAACCGTAGCTTGACAACCTAACAGATTATAACGGATAGACATCAAACAACCAGAAAGAAATTCACAATTTCAAAGACGACCCAGGTAGAGCAAGAGGTAGAATATATCATCATCAAGCACATACCATCATAAAAACAAAAATAAAATTACTCCTAGAAGCAAAAGGACGATCAATCCGTACCTCCAGACGCCCTCGAACTCGCCTGCTACCGCGGAGTAAAGGAATTGGGACGAAATGAAGAAACTGTCCACTTCGCGAAGGAACCAAATGTAGCTGCTGCTGACCAATATCCATTTGTTTGATAATGGTCATTCCAGAAAGCGTAGCACCTAGTGTTTTTGAATTCCAACAAATTCATCTGGTATGCGCCAAACCCACAAAACCCACGTCTAATAGAAGATAGCGTAGCACCTAGAATTTTAACCGATTCATAGTTTGCAGCGCCAAGCCCTCAAAACTCAAAACCAGCAAAAGTTCACTCACGGCTAATTTAAATATAAACCCGAGGACCTAAATTACCAAAAACCTCCTTTTATTATAATCCTCTTCCCCTCCTCTCCCCGCCCCCCTTATTTTAAAATTGAACAAAAAAATCCTTATAATATTGTGCCGTTAACGGGAAAAAAAAATTTATGTCTATATTTGCCTTTTATTAAATGATATAATATGGAAAATGCTTAAATAAAATAAATTCTTATATCTATTTATGAATTCAATTTTTATACATCATTTATAAACTATTTGATTTATAAGATCTAATGGTATTCCAAAAAACTTATATTGTCAAGATTAACATATATAATTTTTTACATAAATTCTTATACAAATTTTTATGGTTTTAATTCAATTCATTTTTCTCCCTCCACAGATCAAACCGCACCGCACATAGTACAAAAGTATAAAAATTTCTATTCTCTCTTTCTATTCTCACTTAAAGTTGATTTCATTTGTAAAAATGTAAAACCATATGAGCTTCCCTCTTCACCCACCACCCATAGTAGAAAAGCCCTACTGTTGAATGTGGGTCCCACTAGTTTTTAATTAATTAAATTTTAAACTTTTTTTTTCTTCAAGTAATTATCTCTTGATAATTGGCCTGGACTATTATAGTTTGCAATGAGTAAAAGGCACTATGTGGCCCTATAAACTACTTCATGAAGAAAGTTTGCTTTTCCTAGATACCTCTATTCTACCAATTTTTATTTATTTAAGAATCCTTCTAGCATAATAGTTAAATCATGATCATAAAAATGATAAAACTATAAAAGAGTAATTTTTTAATCTCACTTTCATTTTTTTTTTTTTTTTTTTTTGTGGTCATGATTTAGTTATCATTGATTTTAAAAATGAAGCAATGACAGTTTATCATATAAGCATTTTCTTTTATTTAAGGGTTTTCCTAACAATGTTAAGCTACAATTAATAGCATGATCATTGAATGGAAAAATATGTTTTTATAGTTTTTTAAGTATTTTTATATTTTTCTAAGTGATTTTCATCATTTAGAATGCATTTTTATCATTTCCAATAAAATGATTAGGTTATTAATTGCAGTTTAACGTGTGCCTAAAAACCCTTTATTTAATTATGACTGATTATTAACCACTATTATTTGCATAAACATATAATATATCAAAAATGTTATAAATATTAAACCTTGAGTGGACATTGAGTGGATGTCCACACCCCCTCCACTTTTGATAATGGGAACACCACTTCATAAGTGGGTTAGGTAATCCTATCATGAGGACCAAATTCAAACAAAGATAAAAGGGGAGGGGGAGAAAGAAGAGAAGAGAAGTATTCGGAGAGAATGAAGGGAGGAGACTGAGACAGTGTGTCTCAAAGAGTTTTGCTGATTCTTGTATAATGTTTATACATTCAGATGAAAATCAAAGAAGATAAATGAGAAATTTATTCTCCTCATAACTTGTTCTAAATTCTTGGTTTTACAACAAAAAAAGCTTAACTTAGACTTTTCGCCTTAGACCTCAAGTTGTATTGGGCTGAACCTGCCGCCCCTCTATCTCCTCTCCCCCCACCATTTCATCACCAAAGCCGGCCATTTCACCAGCAAGGTAGAAGAGCTGGTTGTCGTTAGGGCAGGGATGAATCTTGCCACCGGAGCTGCAGGGGAACTCAACCAAAATCCTTTGTAATACCAAAAGAAACTTCCCTCTATTCACTTGCCGATGCAAATGATTCATCGAATAACAACGCCGACAATAGGGTCTCGGGCTCCACCTTACAATCATTCGCCTCATGATCTTGAAACCCAAACTTCCGAAATGTGTGGGAAGAGCACTTTTATTGGAGTAGCCACAGCTATTTTCGCTGGTCTGTACTAAGCTTACCCAGATTATGTTTTGTGATTGCCAAAGTTCAATTGATCCTTGTAGTCCTATGAAAGGATTTAAAATTATACAGGAATGAGCAAGCTTGATCCTCTGCATTGATCAACAGATAATGGAAGAAAAATGCCAAATAAAGAACCCACTAACAAAATTCAAGGACCCCATTATCATCAACCTAAATCACTCGTCACTTGCCAACTGAACTACTCCTAAACGGTTGAGCTTCAAGAAAAGCACTTGAAACTTCTTCACAATCAACCTTGAAGCAAAAGCAAAGATACCGACTTACAGCATAGACACAGTATTTTAAAACGGAATTTTGCCAACACAGACACAAGTCCTAATGACTATAACAATCACTAACTTTAACCTTTAGAAAAAAAAAGGAGAGGAAAAAAAAAAATCTCATCATGTTTAACTGCATTCTAATATACTCAAGACCAAATATTATCTTCATGTAATGCATGCATTTATCTCCCTCCTGACCTTTTGAGGAGTATCACATTTCCACATATTCAAACACAATAGAAGGTTTAAATGGAGTACTATCCAAGAGTAAAAATCCCCACATAATGTTCTTCATCAAAAAAATAAAAATAAAAATAAAAATCCTCACATGATGTTAAAAATAAAAATAAAAATCCCCACACATGATGTCATAACTTTTCACCATCTTAACAAGCTAGATTTTTAAACTAACTACAAGTCTTTCATGACAATAAGTCTCAGCTACAGGATAAGAACCATCACCACCTAGCATTCAGATGCATGAAAATGCTACGCAACATATAAGCATATTTCATGATTACTTAGCAAAGAGTGGTGTTTCAATTATGGAAAAAAAAAAAAAGGGAAATGCATATATAAGCTTTCACAACAACAGTAGTAATTTGGAAATAATCAACACCCAATGAATTAAAGCAGGCAAAGGTTCCCCAAAGAAATGTCAATGGTCACATTAAGCTCAAAAAGGTTTACATTAACTCTGTCAAGGATAAAGTAAATCTAATATACTAATAACATATACACTCCCACACGCATATATGCGAAAAGGCGGTCCATACCCTTCAAAAATAAATCTCAGATAAATGCAAGTTGACATTTATCAGAGCCTCTTGCAATCATTGATAATTTCTTGAGAACACGCAGTTTTCCCTTCAAGTTTAGAAGAGAAGAATCAATTCTCAACGTCTTCAGGACTTTTGCATTCTTTAAAATATATCTTACCAACTTCAGCTAATCTTTCCAGCCTAAAAATTTCTTAATATCAATTTTTGTAAGGCGTGAGGAGAAACATTTCGGCACACGCTGTGGCTGCCTCCAGCATGCATGTCCATACTGATCACAACAGAAACAAAGTTCAATAAACTGCAAGTTAGAAATAGTCAAAAACAAAATCATCCATCTTGTCACATTAACCTTCTGAAGGGAAAGAACTTCTAAATTATGTGAGCTTTCAAGAAAATTTGGCACCAAATGCCAGCAGTCACCAACTATCTCCAAAGACGTCAAATTATGAAACACGGGCATATCATAACTGGAAGCATATTTGAGAGACTGCACAGAGAAATACTGACAACGAATTAACGATAATCATGGAGCAAGAAAAGGGGAATGATAAGAATAAAAGAAGATGGCCTCACCTTCATTGTATTACCAGATAAAGACAGAAATTTGACATTGTAGAGCCCTCTAAGAAGCTGGAATACACAATTCCCATACTGCTCATCATGCTCGTCTGATCCACCAACGCTAACATTTGCCTCGACTACTGGAGGATAGGTTTTCGATCGAAAAGGTAAATTCAGGACGAGCTATCACATAATCTAAGTTCAGATTTTTCAGAGAAGGTGCATTTATATGAAAGGTTCACTCGTTATCGAAACACAACCCAATCATAAGTAAATCTTCAAGAATTGGGCATCCCGCGATGAGCTTCTGAACGGAATCACTATGTTCGCAATCGAGATGATGAAGATGGAGAATCTTGAGACTCGGAAAATAGACCGACGAAGGAACATTTAGAACAATTTCATCATTCAGTTTCAAAACCACGAGTGTCTCACAAGTGAAAAGGCGACGAGGCAACTCTACAGGTTGCCCAAGGAACAAGCACAGGTCGAGCTCTTCAACGCCATGTGCTATTGCGGCACAAATCCACGCATTGAAATGAAACGGGTCGCATTGATTATAACACCTCAGGGCAAACTTTTTAATAGACAAAGCATTATGGCGAAGAACCAAAACCCTGTATACAAACTGCACGAAGTTCATAGATCCCACTTGGTCTCCAACACGCCTTCCAGTAATTAAAAACCCATTATCCACAAAGTCGAGAGTAGGGACCAGAGTCCATAAGTTTTTCCATCTCGTCGATAAAACGCTGGTAGCGACGGCTTGCCTTGTCGGAAGGAAGGATAGGATGTGGGAAAGGACTGAGTCTGGTAAACCTGCTGATGCTATCGATGGTGGTATTAAATTTCGCTTCGTCGTTGGAGAGTTTACGGCATTTGGAGGTTGAATCTGTGGCAGAGGAATGTGTTGTTGATTGTGGTGATTCGGCCATTGATAAGATGCCTCAAAGGACTCTAAAAGGTTTCAATTGGCAGAGAGTGGAGGGTGAGCGTTTAGGGGTTTTGACAGTGGCGTATTTGGAGAGAGTTGCATTTACAGAAGAAGAGAGGGAGATCACACTGACCACCGTCGAGAGACCAAAACCAATTTCGGGTTAGGGTTAGGGTTTTGTCAGTTGCATAGTTGGACGGAGTTGCGATTACAGAGGAAGAGGGACAAAGGGCTCCCTTACCATCCTTTCTACAAGCCCTCTCCCGATTTTGGGCCCAAAACCATAGGATTTGAATTTGATGTATTTAGTCATTTTAAATGTACTGTAAAATTACCGTACGATAAGAGACATAAGGAGAGAATTGAGATTGGAGGGCTGAGATTGGTTGGATATGAAATGGTTGTTTCCAATCTCAACTATCTTCATGTATCACTTATCGTATAATAATTTTACGATATATTAAAAGTGATTAAATGCACCAAATCCACTTCCGAAACTATAGACCCCACAGCCCATCCTAGCAGTTTTACATTGAATAGAAGCAACAAATCCATTTTCTTGAATGAAGATATTAAAAGAACTCAAGAGAAATTACCGTAAGTTAGGAGCAATTTTAAAAATCCATGAAATGGCACTTCCAATTTATACTTTCATTTGTGATGATGGGTAGCCATTCTCTTGCATTGCTCCATTCAAAATAAATGGATTTATTCACAAAATCATATGCAAAACACAATGGTAGTATATATTCAATTTCCATGAGACAGCCAAACAAGCAATAATTCAATAATAAATTATATCGATTAACCAATATAATTCAGAATAATATCATCCTGTTAATTTGCAAGGGGGTTCAAGAGTTTGGCTAGTTTGTTTACGTTCCACCTTGGCCAATTATCATGGTTAGTGATTCAGGAATCCTCACAAAAATTAACAACATTCTTACCTACTCAAGACCAAAGCTTATCTTCATATAATGCTAGCATATTTAGCTCCTAAACTTGTGAGGAGTATCTAACTCGCTTCACATTTCCACATATTTAAATACAGCACAAGGTATATAATTGGTTTTGAATTGGGTACTATCCAAGAGTGAAAATCCCCACACCTGATGTTATATCTTTTCACCATCCTAACAGGCTGGATTTTTAAACTGGCTGCAAATTTTTCATAGCAATAAATCTTAGATGCAGGGTAAGAACCACCACCACCACCACCTAGCATTTCGATGCATTAAAATGCTAAGGAACATATGAGCATATTTCATGATCACTTGGTACAACCTGGTGTTCCAAGTATGGAAGGAAGAAAAATAATATAAATAAATAAATAAAACAGGGGAAATGCATAGAAGCTTTAACAACCACAGTAGTAATTTAGAAATAATCAACACCCAATAAGTTAAAGCAGGCAAAAGTTCGCCAAAGAAATGTCAATGGTCACATTAAGCTCAAACAGGCTTACATTAACTCTGTCAAGGATAGAGTAAAACTCAGATAATAATAATATAATATATATACACACATGCGAGCATATACACAAAGACAGGGTAAGGGCTAAAGCAGCGCGATTCTGGTTATAGGTCCTACTCCGGACCCTACCTTAAGTGCGTACACCAGACCAGGTTTCTCGGCACTTCCAAACGCAAGTTGACATGTCTTAGAGACTCTTCCAAACTTCGATATTTTCTTCTTGAGAACACGCAATTTTCTCGTCGAGATTAGACTAGAAAAATAAATTCTCATCGTCTTCAAGACTTTTGCGTTCTTTAAAATATATCTTGTCACCCTCAGCTCATCCTTCGAGCCAGTAAATCCTTCAATAGCAAATTTTGTAAGGTGTGAGGAGAGACATTTAGGCACACGCTGTGGCTGCCTCCAGCATGCATCTCCATCACTGTGAACATGATACTAATTACAACAGAAACCAACGTTAATAAAATGCAAGTTAGAAAAAAGTTAAAACCAAAATTATCCTTATTATCTCATCTAACCTTCTCAAGGGAAAGAACTTCTAAATTATGAGAGCTTTCAAGAAAATTTGGCACCATATGCCAGCAGTTACCAGTTATCTCCAAACGGGTCAAATTATGAAACATAGGCAAATCATAACTGGAAGCATATTTGAGAGTCAACAAAGAGAGATAATGTCAATAAATTAGAGATAATCAAGAAAAGGGGGGAAACGACTGATAATTCTCCCAATTACTTATATTAAAAAGAATATTAACATAACTACATAACAATGATAATTGTAAAAGAAGATGGCCTTACCTGCATTGTCTTACCATATAAAGATAAAAACTTGACATTATAAAGCCCTCTAAGAAGCTGGAATGCACAATTCCCATAATGCTCATCATGTTTCTCTGCTCCACCAACACCAACATGTGTTTCAACCAAGGAGGATAGGTTCTCAATCGAATAGGTAAATTCAGGATGAACTATCACATAACCTATTGTTAAATTCTTCAGAGCAGGTGCATTTATATTAATGATTCCCTCATTAAGAAAAAAAATTTCTGTCACGAGAAGAAGATCTTCAAGAATTGGGCAGCCAGAGATGAGCTTCTGAATGGAATCACTATCGGGATATCCGACATTATCGAGATGGAGGATCTTGAGACAGGGAAAATGAACCCACGAAGGAATATCTAGAAAAATTCCACAATACAATTTCAAAACCACAAGTTCCTTACAATTGAAAAGGTGACGAGACAACTCCACAGGTTGATCAGATAATATCGAGAGGTCAAGCTCTTCAACGCCACGAGTTAACGCGGCACAAACCCAGGTATTGATATTGAAGGAGTCGATGTCCGAACCGCATTGCAGGCTAAACCTTTTGATACACGAAGCGTCGCGAAGGAGCAAATTGTTGGGAATAATTGTGGATTTTGTATAATATCGACACATAATCTTTATTGAAATTAAACATGAATACAACTAATAACACAAATTGAGAAATTACAAATACAATGAAATTGAACACGGATAAATCTCTTAATAATCATAATTTAAATTAACAAAAATCAACACAAGAAATATTGAATTAAAATAAAATAAAATGAGTAAGAAGAGCTGGCCTGTGGGAAGGCACGTGAGATCACGCTGTCCTAAAGGAACTATCGCCTCCCTACGTACAGGTGCTTTCGGACGATAGGACCTCCAAGATACAACCCCAAAGCTCGCAGCTCCCTCTTCTATGGGTACGTCCACAAGAAGAGTATGGTGAACCCATCCACGATCAGTTGCCCGTAAATACAATATATAAAGTAATTCAACAAAACTCTTAGAGAAATATAGTGGAAAAGGTTTGAGAAGATTATATATAAAACCATCTATATTCATGTAGAGAAGCCCACTATTTATAATAGTAAAATGCTGAAATTGGTTTGGGCTAATAAAGGCCCAAAATAAATATCATAATGATTCTTATAACAGCCCAATAAATAACATGAAATAAAAGTCTAACGGCTAGTAACGGACACCCATAAATCATAGAAATTAAGGTCCAACGGTCAAATGAAATAAACTCATATAAACAGCCCATTAAGTCACTCGTGTGCTACGTCATGCGCCACATCACAACACGGCCGGCCGGTCCAGGTCGAGGTGGGCTATGAAGGTGTGCACACGTATGTGGTTCGAAGTTTTAAAGCTTTAAAGAAAATCACATATTTTCTAACAATCCCCCACAAGATTTAAAAGTTCGACAAATAAATAATTAAACAAATTAAATATATATAAATATATAAACAAAATATATATAGGGCAACTATATACTATGCAATAGGTGTAGGTGTCTTCTGGACTTGAACCTCACTTAGTGTTAACCGTTTCCATTTGAGGAATCATAGTGGCAAAGCCTTGAACTAGACCCCTTGAGCCAAATTTCAACAAGTCACACACATAGTATTGATATGGGACTTGGTTCTAGGCGGGTTAGCGCAATTAATGGCCATGCGCTATATCTTGATTTTCATGAGAGTTTCTAGGGTCAGCCCGAACCCATAGCCGCGGCCTCACGGCGGTTCTCACTTAGGTAAGTCCTCCAAGGGTACTGTGACTGTACCCTGCAGGAGTGTTCCTGCCTTGGGCTTATTCAGAGTAAAACTCTTCCTTACTGTCACATCAATAGCACTCTCACCATAGGGATGGGGAGGAGACACTCTCCTAGCAAAAAGTGCTTTTTGTGAGTCACGCTCTGCGGATTGTTTCTACCCATTGAACCTCCTTCATGGGATCTCCAATCACAAAGGTTGGGTTACTTCCGTTGGTGACTCCCTGTGGGCTAAAGCCCCATCCCCCTCGATGGATAAAATAACTGCATTTCTGCATAAGCTTCTAGTTGGTTGATCAGCCACATTTCACACCATATTCTGCATCTCATATTGGCATTATCATTTCCTGCATCACATAATGCTTCACATAGACATTAGCCAAACTTTAGATGATATAGATATGCCAATACAGTGAACCCCCACAGTTATGAATATTTTTCCTCTTAATGAGTTCACAAATAAACATTAACTAAATGTTTATAATTTCTGATAATCATCTCATGAACAATACATGCTTTATCTCAAAATCAATTTAAATTCATGATTGCATTACAAATTCTAAATAAATAGAATACGGTAAATATCATACGATTTCTCAAGAGGATCATTTTCCATATCCACAATTACTTTTTATAAAATGATAGATCATCTCTAAATTATAACCTTGAAAAATCACAATCAAAACAATTGTGATTACTTACCATAATTTTTAAATCTCATATAAACGATCCACAATATGACACAAAAATTGTTGATCAATAATAAACCCCCACATTCAAAAGATTCTATAATATGACATACAGAATTTCACTTGAAAATGAATATCTCATATTTAAGACAATAGAATATCTCATATATCTCACAATATTTAGTTTTGAGTTCACAAAAAATAAACCATACTCACTAGATAATTACTTTAAATAAACGATTAGATGAACAATTTTATATCAAGAAAATTCCTGGTTCACAATAAGATGATCCAACAATATAATTTGTTTAATGCTACACATGCAAAGTCATAATTGTCTCACATCACACAAATTTCGAATATTACACAAGAAAATTAAATTTTTAGACTAAGATCAAAGTCCCATGCACAATGTATATTTTAAATTCATATAGCAAATAGGAAACCTCAAATAAATTATAGTCATGGAAGACTAAAAGTTGTGGGACAACCTATTGTTTTCTCAAACTCAGAAACGCAAGGAAACTAAATTAATATTGTTTACTAATATTTCATGTGAAATCTGAGCATAATAATAGAATAACGTACGGCCAGTACATATGTAATGATAGCTCCTGAATCAACATTAATATAGTCTCCAGCCTAAAGGCTATCAAACCAAAATATAACCAAGGAGCACACATGGCTTCACATGGAATAGTAACTGACCATCTGATCCAATAAGTATTGTAATGAACCATTATACATTATCCCTTCAAGAGATTATAACATATTTGATCAACAATTAAATATAATAGTAGCATTCCAACAACTCAAAATAATAAAGAGATTATATATATATATAAGTTCTCGATCTCTTTATATAATGTATTCATGAATATGCAGTAATCTTGACCTCATTCAACAATAAACACAAGGGTGTATGCCAGGATAGTGAAGAGGCTTTAAACAGATTATATATGTGTTTGTGTCCATATACCTATTTACAATTTTATTTATTTATTTATATAGCTTGAGATAATTTAGCTAAACATGAATAGTCAGGTATGCATAGAATGATAACCTTCACATTAACCAACTGTTACATTTTAGAAGAGTAACAAATACCAACGGTTACTTTGTAAACTAACTTCACCATTTAATTACCTTTTGTTATTTCATTTAACCACTAATAACCCTTGATAAATATAGTAATAATTATAAAACAGTATTAATGTTGTCTCTCCAAAACAGCCTAAATGAGTACCAAAACCAAAGTAAAGAAGCTAAAGAATGTTATAAAACGTGAGAATGCACCAAAGCAAAATATATGTAATTATCTATATAGAGTACTATAGAAATAACTGGATTTTTTTTTTTTTTAAAATTTTTTTTTTTTTTTTTTTTTTTTTTTTAACACTGTTATAGTTTTAAATTAAGCAGGCCTCATGCAAAAGACACAACTTATAACAGTAAGTAACGTACTTATCTTTGGTTTCCAAATTCCAACAGACGGTACACAACCCCTTTTAACATTCTTAAATATATGTTCCTGAACAAATGCAAGGGATATACCAACTTCAACACATGTACCAGTTTTTATTTTTTATTTTTTATTTATATGTGGCTTTGGTACTGATGGTTCTCATATATAGCATTATAACCCACAACATTCCAAATAGTAAAGATAATAAGTGATAATTGTGACCTTTTGACTTACATGTAAATAATGACAACCTACTAGTGTAGCTCCACTTTAAAGATCATAATATTCACCAGCTAGCCATTATAGTATAATGCTACAATAAGACATCCAACGGCTAAAACTATAATATGCAATACAATATTTATTTAATGAAATATCACCAAATGGTTAAAACAATAAACTAGATACTCTAAATGCATACATGATTCATATCTACCCTTGGTCAAAGTATCAAGACCGGATCAGCTCTTAAACTTATTTGTAGCCTCTAAGGCTCCACAGAGAAACTCAACAAGCACAAAACTTTAGTAACAACTATAAAGAAATTCTCACACTAATTTTATTGATACAGAACTTCCAACTTTTACAAAAAAGAAAAAATATTAGAATTTGGTAATAAGTTTTCTTAGAAGTTTGCCAATGAACGGGCTACACTAATGACTTATTAAAGTAAATTGATCAATTGTGAGAAATAAATTATATTATTACTATAGAGCATTAAATATATAAATAAAACCTCTTCATTGAAAATAATTATAGATATATATATTCTTTATATCATGCATTCTTTTTTATTACGGTTCTTTTCTTTATTTCTTCAAATATTCCAAGATTTCCACAATCCATATTCACAGATTACAACTAGATCCACCAGTGTACACATACACAAATAGGAAAATAAATAAATAAAAATATTTCATTTCATAATCTGAACTTCATACGGGAAGAATATCACAAAGCTTTAAATATATAAATGAAATTAACTTAATTTACTGTATGTAACAGACAGACAAAATAATTATATTAACAACATAAACGACTTTCACTGTGTACCGTGAAATAAATAAAATGCGGAGTAACCGTAAAAAATAAAATAAAATAATAATAATAATAATAAAAATAAAAAAGTGAAAACTGTTACAGCTTTAAAGCCAAACCGTCTAAAAGAGCAAATGTGATATGCACGTTGATTCAGCTATCATGAAT
This sequence comes from Liquidambar formosana, assembly GCA_039720395.1. Lineage (NCBI taxonomy): Eukaryota > Viridiplantae > Streptophyta > Magnoliopsida > Saxifragales > Altingiaceae > Liquidambar > Liquidambar formosana. Next base: position 13,945,787 of record CM077834.1, on the reverse strand, counting down.
AATATATTGAAAATAATCATGTGTAACAACAATTGCAATGAATAAAATAATGCTTAAGACATAAAGCAGAAATATGGCTACATCTACCACATCAGAATTCTTAACATATAATACACTCACATGTATTGTGAAATATTCACACATTACGATTAATTTTATTTTTATTTTTATTCTTAAACTTAATTTTTCAAGAATAAATAATCCAAACACCACCTTTCAGGTTGTTCACTGCTAGCTAGGAATATAGGTTCATGGTGACCTCCACCCTTGATAATCATTAACGCACACAGGGAAATAAGAAGATGAAATGAAAAATGCACACGCCATACCAATGAAGTATCCCTAATCAAACAAATATTATCATAGAATTCCATACTTGTCATATAGGCTAATATAATGACCATATAGCCATGTACCGAACTGCTCTCTCCAATAATATCTCATGGAGACATATATGATAACTTCTACATCCATACGTCACAAGTCTTCAACAACAAAATCCGCTATAATTAGAAAGCTCTAGTTCCTTTAGATTGTTGGGAATAATTGTGGATTTTGTATAATATCGACACATAATCTTTATTGAAATTAAACATGAATACAACTAATAACACAAATTGAGAAATTACAAATACAATGAAATTGAACACGGATAAATCTCTTAATAATCATAATTTAAATTAACAAAAATCAACACAAGAAATATTGAATTAAAATAAAATAAAATGAGTAAGAAGAGCTGGCCTGTGGGAAGGCACGTGAGATCACGCTGTCCTAAAGGAACTATCGCCTCCCTACGTACAGGTGCTTTCGGACGATAGGACCTCCAAGATACAACCCCAAAGCTCGCAGCTCCCTCTTCTATGGGTACGTCCACAAGAAGAGTATGGTGAACCCATCCATGATCAGTTGCCCGTAAATACAATATATAAAGTAATTCAACAAAACTCTTAGAGAAATATAGTGGAAAAGGTTTGAGAAGATTATATATAAAACCATCTATATTCATGTAGAGAAGCCCACTATTTATAATAGTAAAATGCTGAAATTGGTTTGGGCTAATAAAGGCCCAAAATAAATATCATAATGATTCTTATAACAGCCCAATAAATAACATGAAATAAAAGTCTAACGGCTAGTAACGGACACCCATAAATCATAGAAATTAAGGTCCAACGGTCAAATGAAATAAACTCATATAAACAGCCCATTAAGTCACTCGTGTGCTACGTCATGCGCCACATCACAACACGGCCGGCCGGTCCGGGTCGAGGTGGGCTATGAAGGTGTGCACACGTATGTGGTTCGAAGTTTTAAAGCTTTAAAGAAAATCACATATTTTCTAACACAAAACTCTGTACACAAAATGCAGAAAGCTCATACATCCCACCTGATGGCCTTCACCAGGCCTTAACCACCGCGGATCGTTATCAAAGTCAAGAATAGGGACCAAAGTCCATAAGTCTTTCCATCTCGTCGACAAAATGCTGGTCGCGACGGCGTATTTCGTCGGAATGAATGACAGGATGTGGCAAAGAACGGAGTCCGGTTAGCTGCTGATGATATCGATGGTGTTGTTGAATTCCGCAGCGTCGTCGGAGAGTTTCCGGCGTTTGGAGGTTGAATCAGTGGCACAGGAGTGCGCCATTGATTGAGGTGAGTCGGCCACTGAGAAGAGAGGAAGGAGATGACAATGACAACCGTTCAGACCTCAAAACTAGATTAGGGTCAGGGTTTTGTCACTGACGCATTTGAAAGGATTTTTTTGTTTTTTTTGGGGTAAGTACGCATTTGAAGGTGCCTCACCGGTTACCAAAGGGGAAGAGAGGGGATCACGCTGAGAGTGCCCATTTTGGGTGAACCTTCTAAGAGGGCGCCCTCACCACTCTTCCTTGGGGTTTCTCCCGATTTCGAGGATTTGGAGCTATTTTGGGCGCCGCTCGTCACATCGTCATATGGATTGGTTTTTAGCATGTGAATGGCCACATCAACAATAACGTCATTACAAAAAATAAAAAATAAAAAATAAATAACGCCATTAGGAAACAAAATTAAGAAAAGGCATATGGCATATTTGGTTGTCCAATTCAAAATTAAACAATTTAAAAAATTTTACACAAGATTGAAAGCATAAATTTATCACATTGAATTATAATATTTTAAAATGTTATAGTTATTACTATAATTGATATTGTAGAGTCAATTTTAAAGAATTAATGAAATACTACTATTTTGAATTGCTACTTTTATCATTTGTGATGATAACTATCATTTTCTTAAATTTGTTAATTCAAGATGAAAGAGTGTGCCTCCAATACTATGTAAACTTTATTGAATTATTTAATTTCAAATTGAACAACCAAACTAGCCCTTAGAAACTAATAATTTCCTTTATCATATTTATAGGATCGAGCCCGACACAAACTTTATTTTTGTTTATCTATTTTATTTTTTAAATTATCATCTCAAAGTATCTAGTATTTTAGCCCAACTACTCTTTGGTCTCAAGTAAAATCATTGCTCACTTTAATTAGGAAAATTTGGATGGGTGATTGGGTGGCCTCTTAGAGGTATGGGGTTTTTACATAAGATACTCGTTTCAATTTCTTGTATATTTATTTTATTTTATATTCACTCAAAAGCTTCACATGTGGCTAATTTTCTTTTCCTTGCATTTTTGAGGTGTTTTTAGCTAAATGAAGTTCTGTTAGCTAAAATTCATTTAGCTAAAAATCTCAACAAAAAAAAAAAAAAAAAAAAAAAAAAATTGGGGAGGGGTCGGAGGTCTCCACCAATTCCCTTTGTACTTTAGGCCCAAAAGGCTGGAAAAGATAAATTTTCAATACTGACTTCAAAAATGGATAATAGTAGGCAGAACAAATGCTGTGACTTTAAGGTTGCACCCAAGGAAGAAAGAAAAATTAACCAAAAAAAAAGGAAGAAAGAAAAAAGAAAATTCAAGTAATAGAAAGGGTGACTTGAGGTATCTTTGGCTAATACTGTGCATCACAGCTCTTCAAAACATGACCTAAATTAGCAAGTTTTTAAGTCGTACCCAGCCCAAATTGGTCGATTTGGTCCTAGTAGTCCACTGAGGAAAAACTATAAAAGAACAAAAAAAGCACTACAAAGAAATGAGCACGCTTACCTTTCATCAATTGATCACCAGATAATGATGGGAAAAGGAAATAGAAAAACCAATTACAAAGTTCAAGGAGCCAATTAACATCAAACTGGATAACTTAGAATTGTTCCTTACTCACCCAACGTCAGTATCTGTGCAGACCAAATAAGATTGACAAATCCTTTTTAAAGGTAATCTCCCATGAAAATTTTGAGTTGAGGTGTACTTGAGTTAATTTTTTACACGCAGTTGCAAAATTTCCAATGTGTCCAATATAGTCGATGGTACGATTAAGGATATGGAAATCTATTGTTGAAGTCTTCCATTGGATAGCAAATCATCCAGGAGCATCAACCAAGAACCAGGCAGATAGAAATATAGAATACAATACTTGTCGAGCCATCGTATGCCAAAAATGCTTCCTTGACTATCTTGTCAGATGACCAAGCTTAATCCCTCAACTACAATCTTAGACACCCAATGCTACAAATATCCTAGTTATGAATGAACATAAATGAAAGCAAGGTTTTTTCTCCCTCAAAAAATGCCTTCTAAGGCATAGGGTAAAAGAACGAAAAACCCTGCAGAAAACTTGAGAACTCATCGCCATCTTTATAGGCTGGATTTAAAAATTAACAGTTACCTTCATGGCATGCAATCTCAGCAGCAGGATAAGAAGCACCAACGCCAAGCATTCAGATGCATAGATAATGCTAGGGAACATATAAACATTGATGAATAATCATATCAATAAAAGTCTGTTCTGTATCCTAGAGGGAAACAAAAAATTTTGCAGGGGAAGTGCATTTAAGCTTTGATCAATGACTAGTCTTACACTAAAAAAGCAACTCCAAAAGAAATTATGGGCAGGTTCCCCGAAGAAGTGTCCAGGGTCACAAAAATCTCAACAAGTTCTACGTTCACTTTCTCTTTCTAAAGTAAACCTCAAAATGAAATACGAAAAGAAAAGAGGACCAGTCCATACCGTTGGAAATGAAATCTCAGTAAATTGTGACTTGACATGTCTCAGAGCCTTGTGGAAACATGGATATTGTCTTGAGAAGAAGAGTTTTCCCCCTCGAATTTAGACGAGGACAACTAATATTTATTGTGTTTAAGACTTTTCCATTCTCTAAAATATATCTGACAAACTTCAGCTCACCTTTCAAGCCTTCAAATTCACTCATAGTAACTGTTGTAAGGTGTAAGGAGATGCATTTAGGCACAAGCTGTGGCTGCCTCCAGCATACGTGTTCACTTCTATAAAAAACATCCTGATCACAACAGAAACCAATGTTCATAAACTGCAAAAGAAGAACAAAATAAAATCAACCACAATTATCCTTGTTGTCCCATCTGACCTTTTTAAGGGAGAGAACTTCTAGATTAGGTGAGCTTTCAAGCAGGTTTGGCAGCAGATGCCAATTACAGCCCCTAATATCCATCTCCAATTGGGTCAAATTATGAAAAATAGGCAAATTATAACTGGAAGCATATTTGAGAGTCTGCAGAGAGAGACAATCACAACGAATTACCGATAACCAAGAAAGAAGAGGGATAAAAGGGGAAAGGACTGATAATTCACCCAATGATTTATATTCAAAAAGAATATTAACACAACAATGATAATTATAAAAGAAGTTTGCCTCACCTCCACTGTTTTTCCATTCAAAAATAGATACTTGACATTATACAGTCCTCTAAGAAACTGGAATGCAGAATCACCATAATACTCATCAGGTTCCTCTGCCCCACGGCCCCCAAAAACTCTGATGTGTGCTTCGACTAAGGAGGATTGGGTTTCAATCGAAATGGTAACACCAGGATAACGTATCACATAATCTAGTGTTAAATTCTTCAGAGCAGGTGCATGTATGTTGAAGACTCCCCCCTTGTAAAAACAAAATCCTACCATAAGCAATTCTTCAAGAATGGGGCAACCAGATATGAGCATCTTAGGGTATTTACTGTTTCCACAATCGACACAATGGAGATGCAGAATCTTGAGACTCGGAAGGTAAACCGAAGAAGGAACATTTAGAACAATCTTAGAATTCATTTTCAAAACCACAAGCGTCTTGCAAGTGAAAAGACGACGGGGCAACTCTACAGATTCTCCAGGAAACATCACCAGGTCAAGCTCTTCAACGGCCCGCGTTAACGCTGCAGAAACCCAGGCATTGATAGGAAACGAGCCGCATTCCGTATCACATTTCAGGCGAAACTTTCTAATGGCCGAAGCTTTATCGCGAAGAAGCAGCACTCTGTATACGAAATGCACGAAGTTCATATATCTCACCCTATCTCCATCATCGTCAAAGTCAAGACTAGGAACCAAGGCCCATTGGTTTTTCCATCTCGTCGATAGAATGCTGGCAGCGACGGCGAGCTTCGTCGGAAGGAATGAGAGGATGTGGCAAAGAAGTGGGTCTGGTAAACTGCTGATCCTATCAATGGTGGTATTGTTAAGTTTTGCTTCCTCGTCGGAGAGTTTCTGCCGTATGGAGATTGAATCTGTGGCAGAGGAATGTGCCATTGATAAGATATCTCAGAAAACTCGGATGTTTCTTCAATGGTGGAGAAGAGGGTGAGGACTAGGGTAACGATTAGGGCTAGGGCTTTGCAGTGGCATATTTTGAGAAGAGTTGCAGAAGAAGAGATCGGATGACAATGAAAACCGTTAGAGCTCAAAACTAAGTTAGGGTTAGACTTCAACCAGAGTCTATGGATTACGGGACCGCCCTCTTCCCTCCACCTTTCTATTTTCAAACAACTTATAAAATTTTAAAGTTTCATTTTCGCTCTTTACACCCTTTGTAATCCTCACCCCCAAACCTGAAATGACAATTTTATAAATTTACCCATAACCAATTTATCAAAAAAGTTAATTTCATTGCAGTTTTATACCACGTTTAATGCAATAAATATATCAGTTTGAATGGGACAACTAAAAAAGGTTCGAATAAATAAGATTAATTTAAAAAATCATGAAATTGTCACTCTTAGAATTTGTTAGTTTTCCTTTTCTTTCCCCCTATTTAATAATAAAGTTTTTAAAAGATTTCACTTGTAATTATGGCAGCCATTCTGCATTTAAAATAGTGGAATTGTTCACAAAATTATATGCAAAACACAATGAAACTATCCACTTTCCAATATTGATGGTCAGATATAACTCAGAATAATATAATCTTGTTTCATTGCAGGGTGTTTAAGAGTTTGTCTCGACTGTTTACGTTCTACCTTTGCCAATTAACATGGTTAGCAATTCAGAAATAGAAGTGGCAACCTCGCAAAACCAGTGTGCAGGTATTTCAGTGGACACTAATTACAGGTCAACAAGGCACAGTACAGACCAACACCCCAAGTTCACAACCTACTACAAACTACCTTCCAGCAGGCACAAAGCACTACCTAACTCCAAATTATCCCATTGAAACAGAAAGGCAAGATCATGGGCTTCCTGCAAAGATTGCTCAGACACCTGAATAAGGGTGCAATCAGGTAATTGGTTTGCCAAAAACAACATATCATCCAACAAGTGTGTAGCATCCATTTTCGCTTCCTTTGTCCCTGCAGTATGGAGGACCAAAATCATGAGTCAGTACGTATAAAAGTATGTAAAATATGATGATGGATAGCCCACAACAATGCACAACGACAACAACCTTGAGCTACGTGAGGATTTAATAAAATCCTCTCACACCCACTCACCTGAAGATGAGAATTTACATCAATAGATGCACTGTGGTAGCTTATTCTCACTGCGTCTAATCATTGTTGTTATTGGATTCTACTTACTTTCTTTTTTCCTTTTTGTTTCTGTCCCCCATTTTTTTTTTGTTTTATTTATTTATATTTTTTTAGCCTTCCTCTCGCCATTTGTGGCACCTTCGACTTGAATCATATAACTTCATTTGTGTTGTGCTTAATGTCTCATCTTTTCCACAGCCAGTCCCAAGCCCTGATAAAAGGAAGGTAGTGATAGGTAAATGGCTCATGTTGAACCATTAAAACTTCTAGTAACACTTTATAAGCATGGAATCCTCCCTGGCTAACTAATTTAAAATTCATTGCCTCCTAAATACAGCCCAAATTCTACAACCTCACTGAACTAATAGAACTATTTACGACCAGATCTTTTTGCTTCAAATGCATGTTCAGCATTTGATTTATATTCAGTTGATATTTTTAGTGAAATAATACGTGCAGGAGAATCAGCCAAGAAAGTTCCCCAAGAACTAGCAAACATCACAAGCAATTTTAGGCCAACAGCATGAGAAAATCTGTTCCAGTAAAGGCACTGTTTGATGCAATGAGTAACATTTGTTCAACAAAGTCCAAGTGACAATGGTTGCCAGCATCTGTGGGATGGTTCCCCCATTATCAAAAAAATAAAATAAAATAACACCAGAAGAAAAAAATGAGGGGCACAAAATCAGCAGCATTTGATAGTGCCATAGCAGGAATGTTGGAATGAACCAACTTAACGAAGCGAACAATGTTCAGAATATCAGCAGCTTTTGGAATAACTGAGGAACAAGGTAGGCATTAAGAGATAAGGGTAAGAGAAGCCATAATGAATTATGAGGAGAAAGTGCAAGAAACAAGAGAGAAAAAACTAAACAACCAGAAAAATCTGTTTGTTCTCCGATACCATGTAAGAACAGAATTATTGGAAGGTTTGCTACCCTACAAGAGTTGCGATTTTTATAATTACAGATGAGTGTCAACAGCAGCTATGGAAGAGAATAATTACTCGAAGTATTCCTTTTTCTAGATGGGAAAAAGGAACGAAATTAATGGAGGTATTTAAAGCACAAGATGTGTTCATTGCCATCATCTGTAAGAATAAAAATACAACGCAAGTAATGTAGTCAGCAGGTATAAGGAAATTAGACATCATTTAAAAAGAGATGCACCATAAAGTAAGGAGCCTACCAAAAATGCAAGTTTAAAGCAACACAATCCCTAAATTTGCAAACAGTAGCAAAATTGAATAGGTTATAAAGACAATGTCAGAACTATTACAAATCAAAATCTGCTTCTATATGAAGCTGAAATCTTGATATCACAAATTCTTTGAGAATATGAATTCATAAGGCATCAATTTTACCTTCCCAACTACACTGAGGTCACAATTCCAGCAAGAACAACCATTTATTTCAGCATCACAAATGTTAAAGTGGAGCAAAAATTTGATTGAGGCAGAACTCGGAAATTTAAACCATTCTAGATTATCAGAGGAAATCCAGTCATAAGCATTTTGTCATAAAGGTTCTATGTAACTCAATACTCACTAAAACTGGTTAGAGTTAGATTAAATTGTTAGAATGGTTCACATTTTAGGTCAATGAGAACCCAAGAATTGATTTGTATCATGGGTAAAAGTACAGGACTCTCGATAATCGATCTTTTTTTTTTTTTTCCTTCTTCAATTCATCTCAAAGAGAACAAAACTCAACAAGTTCAATGACAACAAGAAAAAGCAAAATTACTTGGTCAATTTAAGAAGTTTAAATTATACCAAGAATTAAAAAACAAAATTGCAGCATGCCTCTCTAAGTAAGTTCCAAATAAAGACTCATTAACAGAAACTAGTTATTGCGAAAAATATTATCATTACTGTCTAACCCTGCATGATAACACATGTACACTTTCACTATTTCGCACCCAAAAAAAAGAAAGGGGGGGGGGGGGGTGGGGGAGCATAAAAAAACTCAAAAATAAAGACACGCAATTAGATCAATTAGTTCATGGTTCCAATCAGAACAGAACAGTATTTAAAGAAGAAGAAGAAGAAACAAAAGGGAGAAACCTTTTCCTCAATTAATAATGAAAATAGTCAAGCAAAATTGTTTTTTAAGAAAAACAAAACAATAAAACAAATAGGGCGGCGATATTGTCATAGCTGAAAACGCTGCTTCCACAGCAACACAAGGTATAATCTACTGAAGGGACCATTTTGCCCTTACAACAAAAGTCAAAACTGAGTGGCCAAATTTGCCCGTACTAACACAACAGAAAGAGAACTCTCTCTGCCGGAGACTCCATCCCAGGTCCATACCCCATCGGTGGTCAACACCCATTACATTTCCCTCTCTCCCTCTACAATAATATAGGCAAAAATGGCAACAAGCTTGGCAGTAGAGATGGGTTTCCAGTTGCCGGCAAAAAGCCTGGCCGGCAAAAATGGCATATGGAATTGAGGTTTTCACCAGTTGGCCGTGGAGAAAAAAAGAAAAAAAAAAAGATGGAAACAATGTAGGGAGAGAAGGAAATGGTTTAATTTGGTTTGGCCACCCCTCATATGCTGACAGTAGAAAGGGGGCTGCCAAACCAGTGGAGAGGGAAATGAGAGAAAAGAAAGATGAGAGAAGACGGGGATAGAAGAAAAATGTAGGGAGAGATACAAAGAATTCACCCCTCCCGTCGGTCATCTTTATAGCCAGGCAAGCCAACGACAATATTTTTTTTAAAGAGATGGTTCTAATCTGAGTCATATATATGACCTCCAAGTTTACAAATTTAGGGCTCTCTATCTCCTCAAAGCCTATGATCTTTTGGTAGAATTTAGTGAGACGCATCAGATCTGTTTCTTTGGCGACGTGATTGAGGAATGCTCCCTTTGCTGCTGCTATTTCTGGAGATTGAGGAGTTCCTCACTTCCCATGGATATGCTCTCTCTTGGCCGGTTCAAGCCACCGATGGCTAATTGACAGCCCCTCCCATCCGTGAAAAGGGGTGAGAAGAAAAGGGCAAATTTGGTTGACTCATGTTGAAAAGGGCAAATTGGTCCATTCAATAGATAATACTTGTAGCTGATATGGAAACAGCTTTTTCAGCTGTTGCAATATCGCCGCCCAACAAATATACCAATTTAAAAGGTTTTGGTAGTCAAGTTCCTCCAAGAGAGCCTTATTTCCTACTAGTTGGTTACACAAATCTTACTGCACCATGCAGCTCTGTCCAAGGCCACATCTAGTTAAACTATAGGCCATCATATCTTTTCCAAGACCCACATTCCCATCGGCCTTCCCCTAGTTCTTGTAAGCTCCTTGTTCATGAATCATATCACTCCACTGTACCAGTGCCACTTACTGGCTTCGTTACACTTGACAAAACCATCTTAAGCAACTTTCTCTCATCTTGTCCTTGATTGGTGCTACTTCGCAACTCCTTATTTTAGCTACACTCATTTCATGTTTATCTTCCTTGACTACCAAGCATTTTATACCATAAGCATGGTTGGCCTTACAATTGTCTAGTAAAATTTCCTTTATTTTAAACTTTCCATTATCTTTATCCACTTACAGAATGAGAGAGAATACTGTAGGAGTTTAAGATCTTTCACACTTAGGCTTACAATACTTAATGAAGGACCACATCTCAGACAACTAGAGGCTGGATGAAAATATGACAAGAAAAGCTACGACTAAACCATTATCTGGAATTTAAGCTTAAGCTGGGCTAATATTTTGAGTTTCCAATTTTTAAATTTTGAGTTTCCAATTTTTATTCTTTGTTCCTACTGGGTATGGGTCAAAGCCATCAAGAATGGGCACTACAATCCTAAAATTGAACTTATCAAGACATAAAACATTAATTCTCCAGTGTTAAACCATACTATCTCCACAAGACCAGAGCTTAACTTCATATGATGCATTTATAAAGCTCCTAAACTTGTGAGGAGTTCTGATTGGCTTCATGTTTACTGTGTATGGGTCAAAGCCATCAAGAATGGGCACTACAATCCTAAAATTGAACTTATCAAGACATAAAACATTAATTCTCCAGTGTTAAACCATACTATCTCCACAAGACCAGAGCTTAACTTCATATGATGCATTTATAAAGCTCCTAAACTTGTGAGGAGTTCTGATAGGCTTCACGTTTACCGTATTCAACATTGGTATTAAGTTCCAGTCCAAAAAAAAAAACATTGGTATTAAGTTAACAATTCAGTTTGATGGAATTTATTGAGTTGGGCATCCATCTAAACCCACATTTTTGTGCACCAAGTCAATACCATAAAAAATGGCTGCAATTATCCAGGTTTTCCAATTTTATACTAAAAATTTTTCCACTTGAGGAATTCATCATAATGTAACTTTAAAGTTTAAACACCTCAGTTGAGTTCTGTACCACTAAATAAAAATCCCTACAGAAATGTGAGAACTTATCACCATCTTAACAGGCTGGATTTAAAAGTTAACAACAATCGTCATGACAATCTAAGTAGCAGAATAACAACTATCAACACCAAACATTCAAGTGCATAGATAATGCTAAAAAACATATAACAGACATGACTAGTAAGCAAAAGAATGGTGTTCTGGAGCCTGAAAGGAAATGAAATTTTTTACATGGAAACGCAAATAAGCTTTGATCAATTACAAGTCATACACAAAAAAGGAAACACCAATAGAAATTTGAAAAGGTTCCCTGCAGAAATATCAATGGTCACAAAAATCTCAGCAAGTTCTAAATTCAGTCTCTCCTGATGAAGTAAACCTCAAAAGCAATAAGATAAGAGAAGTGAGACAGTCCATACCATTCAGAAAGAAATCTCAGTAAAATTTGACTTGACATGTCTCAGAGCCTCGTGGTAACATTGATATTTTCTTGAGAAGAATAAATTTTTCCTCCAAGATACGATGAGTACAATAACTGATTTTCATTGTCTTCAACACTCTTGCATTCTTTAAAATATAGCTTACAAACTCCAGCTCACCTTCCAAGCCTTCAAATCCACTAATATCAATTGTTGTAAGGTGTAAGGAGAGACATTTAGGCACAAGCTGTGGCTGTCTCCAGCATGGATCTCCACAATCGGAAATAATATTCTGGTCACAACAGAAATGAAAGTTCATAAACTGCAAGCAAAAAATGACCAATGAAAAAACATAAATAAATAATCAACCCAGGTTATCCTTCTTGTCCCATCTGACCAGGTTCTCAAGGGAAAGAACTTCTAGATTAGGCGAGCTTTCAAGCAGGTTTGGCAGCACATCCCAATTATAGTCCCAAACAGCAAACTCTAATTTGGTCAAATTATAAAACATAGGCAGATCATAACAGGAAGCACATTTGAGAGTCTGCACAGAGATAATAACAACGTATTAACCATCATAGGGGGACAGAGTGATAATTATTTCGATCATTTATATTTAAAAATAATATTGACATAACAATGATAATAACAGAAGAAGATGGCCTTACCTCCATCGTTAGCGAAGATAAAGATAGAAACCTAACATTATAAAGCCCTCTAATAATCCTGAATGCACAGTTACCATAACACTCTTTATCTTCCTGTACTCCATAAACGTTAACATTTGCTTCAACTAGGGAGGGTAGGTTTTCGATCAAAAAGCTTTCGCTATAAGATATTTCATACTTTAATGTCAAATTCTTCAGAGAAGGTGCACAAATTTTAAAGTTTCCATCACAACCAAGATCAATTCCTATCAAAAACAGATCTTCAAGAATTGGGCAGCCAGAGATGAGCTTCTGAACAGAATCACTAACTGGGTAGTGGACTTCCTCGAGATAGAGAATCTTGAGACTCGGAAAATAAACCGAAGAAGGAACATCCAGCGATAACATGCCCCTCAGTCTCAAAACCACGAGTGTCTTGCAAGTGAAAAGGCGACGGGGCAGCTCTACAGAGCGTCCAACGAGAAAACCCGACAGCTCAAGCTCTTCAACGTCACGCGTTATCGCGGCACAAACCCACGCATCAAAATGAAACGAGATGCATTTTGTTGCATACGGCGGCAGGCGAAACTTTTTAATACACGAAGCACTATTGCGAAGAAGCAACACTCTGTTTACGAATTGTGCAAATTTCATAGCTCCATCACCCCGTGCAGAATCTGGCAAATCCTCATCGTCACCAAAGTCGAGAGTGGTGACCAAAGTCCATAAGTATTTCCATCTCGTCGATAGAATGCTGGTAGCGACGGCGAGCTTTATCGGAAGGAATGATAGGATGTGGGAAAGAAGTGAGTCTGGTAAAGTGCTGATCCTATCAATGGTGCTATTAAATTTCGCTTCTTCGGTGGAGAGTTTGTGCCGTTTGGAGATTGAAGCTGTGGCAGAGGAATGTGCGGTTGATTGGGGTGAGCCGGCCATTGATAAGATGTCTCAGAAGACTCAAGATGTTTCAATGGTGGAGAGGAGGGTGAGGAATAGGGAAAGGATTAGGACTAGGGTTTTGTCAGTGGCATATTTGGATGGAGTTGCAATTACAGAAGAAGAGAGAGGGGATGACAATGACAACCGTTCAGAGCTCAAAACTAAGTTAGACCTTCGTCTTACATCATCTTTATCTCTTCCTCATCGTCGCAATAAAGCTCTTGGTCCTCGCCCGAGGAACCTATCAACTGAAAACAGATCCCCAAAGGATGTCACTAAACGCTTAAATTGGCCACCGTATTGAGCACCACAACAACTTACCGGACAGTGACGAGAGAGATAAGAGAAAGAGGATGAGAGAGACGAGTGTTACCTGTTCACGTCGGAGGACGGCGACCACGGAGGGCGAGAACCCTAATCGCCGGAGAGAGGGGCTGACGGTGTGAACGGGTGCTTCTAGTAACCACGATTTTCTTTGCTTCTGATTTCACTAAACAGGCTTTTTACCTAAACGGTAATTCCCCCAAAAATGATGAAAGGGCCGTTATTAATAACGCTTTCATAAAACTGAATGCGCACTTTCAGAGTATTTTTATTACGGAGTATTTATTTATTTATATTATTTTTTGAGTGGCTCTGGAGGAATGAGTTTTATCTATGTTTGGCAGTGAAAACTATTTTACCTAAACTTTTGATTTAAGAGGAGAAATCATCAAAGGATGATTTAAGAAGACAATTTTATGAAATCATCAAAGGAAGTCAATAGGATTACACAAACTCTTTCTTACTTCTTACCAAAAAGGAAAAAAATAAATAAAGATTCCAACAGCTCTTGTTATTGTTCCAAAAGAAAAAAAAAAAAATATATATATATATATATATATATTTTGAGAAGGATTCCGTTAACACCTAATATACACATTTTTTAAACCTTAGATGTCTTTCCATCCGATGCTCTCCTTCATCCCCACTTCATACCTTTTTAGACACAAAATTGGGTCAAATTTATGGATTGGGTTGGAATTAAACTCAAAACCCAAACAATTTATAACGTAAAGCTTTTACTTCTTTTAGTAAAGGAAGTATTTCTCCTATTTTTCTTTTGTTTGAGTATTACTCTAAAATTTTCTCAAGAAAATAACAAAATCTTTTGAAAGTAGTTTAACAATAATCCCAATCCAACAAAATTCAATTTACAAGACCACTAATGTCCCATTTCAATTTGATAATTTTTAGTTTCTGTGAAGACGTAAAAAATTTAAATAAGTAAAAAAAAAAATTTAAAAAATCCTATTTTGGAAGAACATTCAAGCCTAATAACCCATTCAATCAATCCCAATTAGTTTTCATTGCAACTTCAAATAGTTCAGCGCTTTGGCCAAATTCGACCGTGAAATATATAAATACCCAATACACAGTGTTGATATGGCTTTTTAATCTTCAAAACTTATTCCAATGGGGTTCTTCTTGAAGAAAAAAAAATTAAGCCATTAATGGGGAAAAAAAGTAGAGAAGCTTGAAAAGAGAAAAGGATGAAAAAACTTAAGAGAGAAAAAGAAGGGGGGGGGGGGGGTTTACGGATCAAGCTGTATCATAAAGACAGACCATCGAAGAGGTGCCAATGGGCCACGGAAAGTATCTTAGGTGAAGAGATTTCATCCCCACCCTAACAATGGGTGAGCTTTTCCCACAGTTGAGAAAGAGAGATAGAGTAGTTGGAATGGGGATAGGGCTCGAGAGAGAGATGCAGGAATGGTGACTGGAATGGGTTTTGAGTTATTTCTAATCCTACCCGATTCGTATCTAACCCAGTTTTTTGTTTAAAAAGGTATGAAGTGGGGATGAAGGAGAGCCATCGGATGGAAAGATATTTAAGGCTTTAAAAAGGTGTAAGAGTCTTATTCTTACACCAGGTGTCAACGGAATCCTCCCCATATATATTATTAGCCTAATGCAATAAACCAATAGACGAATTCAGGTGGGAGCCTATGAGGCACATGTCCTCATCCTACTCTTTTAATTTCACATGGTGTGTTCCAATAGTGCAAATGTTAAACCTAGACATAAGATTTGAAAAGTGGACACCCAATTTTGTAAAATAGAAGTAGAATGATGATATGGCATCATTTGGCACATGATATAGTATTGTCAAATTAAAACAGCCTATGTAGCAACTCATTGGAGATGGACAAATTGGAGGAGTGGCTATAATTTGCAATAGTACTAGCCCATTGGATGTTCTCAAAGACTGCTACAATGAGACTTAAGAGACCTCTAGTTATTTAACTTAATTTGTCACCATTCACTGAATCCAATGCACTGAATCCAAATCCAACTTTACATGTGCCGTGCCTAATGCAAAACTAGAAAGGAGGACGGTTGTGATAGTTAAACCACTAATGCAAAAACTAATACACCTATAAACATGAATCCTCTCTGGCTGAACTTTAAAATTCACCACCTTCCCAAACACAGCCCAAATTCTCCAACCTGATTAACCTAACAAAACCACTCTTATTAAGATCTTTTAGCTTCAAATGCATGTTCCATGTTTTGCCTTTAGCCGATATCTTAATTCAAATAACATATGCGGAAGTATCTGCCAAAAAATTTTCCAAGGCAAGAACTAGAAGAACATCACGAGCAGTCTCTAGGACAACAGAATGAGAAAGAATCAGTTTTAGTAAAGGGAGATGTTGATGCAACTGAGTAACATTTGACCAGCATGAGTCGGCCAAGTGACAATTTTTGGTTGCCATCATTATTACCACCAGAAGAGAGAGAATGAGAAGGGACTGCACAAGAGCCATTAATTCGTTGCATTTGATAAAGCCATAGCAGGTAAGTTGGAGTGATCCAACTTTACAGAGATCACGTGAATAGGTATAACTGAGGAGGAAGCAAAAGGAGAGAAAATAAACAAATAGCAAAAATGCAATTTTTAAGCAACACAATCCCTAAATTTACACAAAGTAGCATAGTTAAATAAACTATGCACAAAGACATAATTCAGAAGATGTAAACACAATTTCCAGACAGCAATCCAACAAATCCTGTAAGAACTTGTTTTTATAATCTCACCCACAACCATATCAACAATACCCCTTAAATCATTAATGCCTTCAATTTCAAAATTCACTGCTATAAACCATTTTGGGTTGGAATAAAACTTTGAAACACCCAAAATGCATCATTACGAACTTGATTTATTATCTCATCCACAAAACCATATCAGTAGTATCCATGAATCATAAATGCCTCTTCTTTCAAAATTCAATGTTATAAACCACCCAGGGGTGGAATAAAATTTCGAAACACCCCAATAAATTATTAAAAAAAAAAATGCTTAACAATAAATAAAATTAATCTCATTGTTCAACTTCTCAATAATTCATTTATTTCTAAATATAAATTATTTTTTATGAAGAAAATAAAACAAGTAATTAAGATATTTCTAAATATGTCTCTAAGGCTTCAACTCCATGCAATCAATTTATGGCTCATTCAATTCTCTTTTCACCTGAAAAACATTTATATTAGTGGAATGAGCTTGCAGCCGAGTAAGAAGATCTCAATATCCTTGAACGAAATTAAAAATAAAAATATAAAAATACCACTACATTTATTAAACAATAATATCATCCACTACATGACATGATAATTTGGTTGCATAAAATGATAAGCACGTCCAAGATCACATTCTGACAACAATTAGAGGCTGAATGAAAACATTATTAGAAAAGCTATGAACAACCAATGAATAAACCATTATTTGAAGTTTAAGCTTAAGCCGGGCTAGTATTTGAGTTTCCATTTTTATTTTTGTTTTCTCCTACCAAGTATGGTCAAAGCCATCAAGAGTGGCCACTTCAATTCTCAAATTTATCAACACAAAACCCTTAATTATTTGATGTTCAAGTTTAAGCTTTGAACATTAAGAATGGTCAAAGCTTACCTTCATACAGTGTTTGCATTTATTAAGCATCTAAATTTGTATGGAGTTTTTGATTGGTTTCACATTTCACATAGTCAACTTCGGTGTTTCACAATTCACTTTAAATAAAAAGAGGATTTGAGTTGGGTATTATCTCAACCCGTTTTTTCATGTACCAATTCAATACCAAAAGATGGCAGCTATTATTCACTTTTTCTAATTTTTAAGTAGAGATCTACCACTAGCAGAATTCCTCACAGTCCACCCTTCCACAAAAATGAAAATCCCTACCGAAAATATGAGAACTTATCACCATCTTAACACCAAGTATAGGAACCACCAACACCAAGTATTCAGGTGCATAGATAATGCTAGAAAAGATATACAGATATATGACTCATTAGCAAAAGAATGGCGTTCTAGATACCAACAGGAAATGGAAAAATTTTCAGGGTATAAGTTGATCAATTACTAATCATATACTTCGTACAAAAAAAACAACACCATAGGAAAGTATTAAAGGTTCTCGAAAGAAATGCCAATGGATACAAAACATTAAGTTCCAATTAACCAGATCAATCTCTCCTGAAAAAGTAAAGATCAAGAGTCATAAGAAAAGAAAAAGGAGACAGCCCATACCATCAAGAAAAATATCTTCAAATGTAATTCGACATCTCTTTGAGCCACGTGGAAACTTTGATATTTCTTTAAGCAGAATAAACTTTTCCTTCAAAGTCCGATGATCATAAATGTTCATTTCCTCCAAGAATTTTGCATTCTTTAAAATATATCTAACAAATTTCAGCTCATCGTTAAAGGCTTGAAAACTTGTAATATCAATCCTCGTAAGGTGAAACAACAGACATTCAGGCACATGCTGTGGCTGCCTCCAGCATGATTCATGTGGAGACAAGTGACCAATAATCTGGTGACAACAACAGAAACCAAGTTAATAAACTGCAAGTTTATTAAAAGTCCAACCAAAGTTATCCTTCTGGTCTCGTCTGACCTTATCAATGGTAAGAACTTCTAGACTATGTGAGCTTTCAGGCAAGTTTGGCGGCACATGCCAGTCACAGCAATTGACCACAACGTCCAATCGCTTCAAATTATGAAACACAGGCAGATCAACAATGGTAGCATGTCTGAGTGCGTACCCAGAGAGATAACACAATGAATTATACGATAACAACACTACATCTTGCACAAGAAAGCATTAACAATAACATAGCAACCAAAGGGGAATGGAACCAGCAGTTATCTCAATTATTCATCAAAATTGCTACTCTGGAAAGGAAATAAATAAATAAAGAGAGAGAAAACCACCTTACCGTCATGGTATCAGCAGACAAAGATAGATGCTTAACGTTAGAAAGTACTCTAACAAGCTTGAATACACTACAACCATTATTCTCAGCCTGACCCAAAACTGTAGGATATGTTTTCAATCGGAAATTCTTCAGGCAAATAATCCTTCAGGTTTAAATATTTAAGGGCGGGGGCATTTATCTCGAGTTTGCCTGCACTTTTATGGGAATACCCCTTTCCAATCGTAGTGTGTGTAGGCAAATAACCCTTGAGGTTTAAATACTTAAGAGCCGGTGCATTTATCTCGAGTTTGTCTCCGATTTTACCATACCGACCATGATTTATTGTTAAGTTGTTCAGGGAAGTTGCAGATATATTCAAAATTGTCAAAGTACATGTTTGTATAAACAAATCTTCAAGAACAGGGCAACCAGAGAAGAGGTTCTGAAGGGAACCATCGTTTCCATCGTTGACCGCAGTGAGACGAAGAATCTTGAGAATGGGAAAATGAACAGGGGAAGGAACATGAAGATCAATTCTGCCACTCAGTTTCAAAACCTTAAGCGTTTTGCAAGAGAAAATGCATTGCGGCAACTTGAGAACTCGTTCAATAGACAAGTAGAGGTCAAGCTCTTCAGGTTTTCGTCCTACCGCGGCACAAACCCACGCATTGAAATGGGCGGAGTTGCAGTTAATACGACAAGTCAGGCGAAACGCTTTGATACCCGATCCATGATTGCGAAGGACTAGAACTCTGTCTACGAAATGCACGAATTTCGTATACAGATCATTATCACGCCGCCGGTCGACCAAACCGGACGGCCGCGCATCTTCAAATTCAAGAGTAAGGACCAAAGTCCATAAGGGTTTCCATCTTCTCGATAAAATGCTGGTGGCGACGGAGTGTTTCGTCGGAAGGAATGATAGGATGTGGCAAAGAACGGTATCTGGTAAGCTGCTGATCCTATCAATGGTGTCATCCAATTTGGCTTTCCGGGGTTTTGGTTGAGGCTTGTCAGCGGCGAGGACAGTGAGAACTAGGGTTAGGGTTTTGTCAGTGGCACATTCGTAGGAGTATGCAATTTACCGAGGAAGAGAGTTGGGGGGTGGGGTGGGCGTTGTCGTGTTGGCTTGGCAACCCGCAATGGGGTCTTCGTGCTATCCCAAGATTCTAGGGCCCGAATCCAACACATCCATCTCACAAGATTCGAGGGCCCGCAATCGGGTCTTTGTGTAACAAAGGTTAGTACCCAGTCCTCCATCCTTATATGCTACATCCACTCCAACTAAGCCAAAAAAAAAAAAAAAAAGAAAAAAAAAAAAAGGACTCCCTCGTTTTTATTTAAATGACCCTTAAAAATATATTTTCTCTTTTTATAATGTTTTATACACTTTTAGAGCAAAATTTGAATTTTAAAACATAAATATTGATTTGAAAACATTTAGTAAGGTTACCTAAGAAAACATGTTTTTTTAAATAGGACAGTA
The DNA here is from genome assembly GCA_039720395.1 of Liquidambar formosana. Lineage (NCBI taxonomy): Eukaryota > Viridiplantae > Streptophyta > Magnoliopsida > Saxifragales > Altingiaceae > Liquidambar > Liquidambar formosana. Next base: position 13,925,793 of record CM077834.1, on the reverse strand, counting down.
AAATAAGAACAGAGGGAGTATATATATATATATATTTTTTTTTGATTAGAAAAATGGGTACGCACAAAAAACAACTCCAAGGTAATAATTTTTGTTTTTTAAAATTATTTTTGTTAGTAAAATAATATATATATATATATATATATATATATATAGATATATATTTTTTTTTATTAAAAAAAAAACTAACTAACTATTCAAGTGAATACTTTGAAAATAGAAAATATGAGCATCATGTGATGCAATTAACTATATTTAATACCTAAAGTAGCTTTTTATAATTAGGTTAGGCATTAAATTTGATGAAAATAGAAAATAATTTTCACAAAAATGAGCATTAAATTGGACAGAGTGAGCAAAATAGTATTACAATTTAACAGTTCAAAGAGTTTTAATTCAATTTTAAAGGGTGTTTTGTGAAACTTGACTTCTAGCTTAAGGATTTTTGTGCAATTTATCGAAGAATTTATTGTCAAAAACGGAGAAAACAATTTAAAGGAAGACTAAAATGAGGACACCCTCATATCCAATCTGCACGCATGGCTCTATCAAGTTATGGAAAAGGTTTGCACGACCCTGTATTGGACACCTCCCGTGAGACTAGCTTCTAATCTTAACCCATACACAATTGCTTGCAATAACAGTATACTCACAGCAAAAGAATAGCTATAGAAGGCAATGGCTGGCACATCACGAGTCCCCTTGTGCAAATATGCAGCTTACTGAAGCTGTTCTTCTCTGGAACTAGTCGTGCTTCACATTATATAATGTTGGCAACCAGTGACATATAGCTCATTTCGTTCAAGCGTTGTGATGTTACAAATCTAAATAAAAACAAGCACTTGAACAGAAAACAAGGAAAGGCTGCATAGAACAGAGATTTGAGATTTGAGATTTTCAATAGTATAATATTTAAAGGCTAGGAAAAACAAATTTTACGGCTTTGTAGTAAGCATGTCAGATGGAGAAATACGTTGATCCTAATTGTGAGCTGGATGACTGGCACAGATTGTTGAGAAGAAGCTAGCCCTTAACTCTCATTGATTCTGATCAAGTTTATAAAGCTGCAAGTGGTTTGGGAACCTCAAAGGCTCCAATTCTTTTCGAGTACCAATGGAGATCCAGTTTGCCTACACAAAAATTTTGGCCGTGACAATCCAGTTCTTTTCACCATGCGTATTCTAGGAGCTGAACATAAGACTTCTTCTGTGACAGTATGCATTCTAGGAGAAGAATCTGTGCACTTTCAATGGAGATTTAGCTTTATAGCCAGCAGGTGTACTAGTCACAACCATATATAGTCACGTATAGCTACTCTTAGCTTTCCATGAAAGAAGGCATTAATGCTTAAGAGTTTATACCTACAATCCTGCAATATCTTACTGTTATGTAGTGCAATGTCTAAGTAATCAAATCCCTGCAGGTGTTATAAGTTGCACACTTGTACGTCCTTTTAAAGCCATTCCTAGATGGAAGAGGCTGGTTTAAACTTAGGTGACACTATGCAAAAATAAACCACTAGTCATATACAAAAATCCCAGCAAGTTTAAATCCCACTCTGTCCTGATTACACCTCAAAAGAAATACGAATAGAAAAAGGAGACAACGCAAATCCTTGAGTAAGATATCTCAGTAAAATTCAAGTTCACGTCTTACCTATAGAGGTTCGTAGACATTTTGACAATTTCTGGAGAAGAAGAAACTTTGCCTCCAAATTTTGATGAGGACAACAAATGTTTATCGTCTTTAAGCAACAGCGCTACTACTAACAGCGCTTTTGTGAATTTATTATTATTTTTCTTATTGGGCTATAACACACAACATTAAAAAACGATAAAAGCAACATTGTGTTTTGTATGTGTCTGGTATAATCTATACTACCTATAAAAAGATGAATGTAAGAAAAACTTTTGATTGACTAATATACCCTTATTTTAATTTTTAAATACACAACTACCCACCCTTCTGCATATATAGGAAATATAGCAATATGGAAACTATAATTCTAAAACACATACCTTAATATATAAAACACAAATAGGAATTCAAAGGAAACAGAAACTATAATTCTTATATGATAAATAGAAATATATAGGAATATGGAAACTATAATTCTAAAACACATACCTTAAAATATAAAATATAAAAAAATATAAAATGTTTATCTTTAAAAATATTTATGAAAAAATATAAAATGTTTATGTATTTATTATTTTGTATAACTAATATTAATTAAAAATATTCATGTGCAACGCACGTGTGCTATATCTAGTTAACCAAAAAAATATTTACGGAAGTGGACTCTCTTTCTTATGATAACTTAACCTAATTTTCTGTTAGATTACACTTCAAAACTCTACATATGATTTGAATTTTGCAAAACCTTCCATTGGATTACATCTGTTTTATATGAATTATGAATGTCAAGCATGCCAAAAATCAAGTTAATTTGATATTAAAAATTGCTAAATGTCCAAAACGAACAATTGTCATTAATTAAAAAAATATAAGTTTTGGATCGAATAGCAATTAGTTTTGAATCAACTTGATTTTTGGTTACCATCACTTACATGATAAGGGTGTCTAATCTAACGATTGGTTTCGTAAAATAAATGTCATGGTAGAGTTTTGGAAGGTGATTCGAGAGTCCGCCTCTCATGAGGTTAACCTAACGAAACTTTGTATCAGATCATCTTCCAAAACTCTACCTGTGACATGACTTCTTTAGGCTCAACTTCTTGAGAGAAAAAAAAAAAAAAAAAAACAAACAAACAAACCTGATAGGAATCTTCATAACAATTCATTGTCTCCTAAACGCAGCCCAAATTCTCCAACCTTATTGACACAACAAAACTTATGTTCTTACTAGATCCTTTTGCTTTAAATGGATCAGCAATGTTTATATTAAATTGCTATTTAAGTCGAAAAATGCATGCAGCTGAATCAGATGAGAAAATTTGCCGAAGGGATCCGTTATTGCAAATCCTTAGGGTTGAACTTGGGTTGACCTCTCAACCCGCCCAAGTTGCAGCCCTACATATCGGTTATGTATGGGCTTGTCCATGTGTATATTAGCTCTTGGGCACCCTCTCCTTGCAAGCCGGTTTTCGATGGTGAGTTCTACCCAGGGTTTGTATCATTTTTCGTCGGAATGAATGACAGGATGTGGCAAAGAAAGGAGTCCGGTAGGTTGCTGATGATATCGATGGTGTTGTTGAATTCCGCAACGTTGTCGAAGAGTTTCCGGCGTTTGGAGGTTGAATCTGTGGTAGAGGAGTGTGCCATTGATTGAGGTGAGTTGGCCACTGAGAAGAGAGGAAGGAGATGACAATGACAACCGTTCTGACCTCAAAACTAGATTAGGGTTAGGGTTTTGTCGCTGATGCATTTGAAAGGAGATGCCTCATCGGTCACCATGGGGGAAGAGAGGGGATCACGCTGAGTGCGCCCATTTTGGGTGAACCTTCTAAGAGGGCGCCCTCTCCACTCTTCCTTGGGGTTTCTCCCGATTTCGAGCTATTTTGGGCGCTGCTCATCACATCATCATATGGATTGGTTTTTAGCATGTGAATGGCCACATCAACAATAACATCATTATTAGGAAACAAAATTAGGAAAAGGTTTAGAGATTAATAACAATTTCCTTTATCATACTTATAGGATTAAGCCCGACAAAAGCTTTAGGCACAAGCCGTGGCTGACTCCAACATACATGTTCACTTCTGTAAAAAATATCCTGATCACAACAGAAACCAATGTTCATAAACTACAATAGAAGAACAAAATAAAATCAACCAAAATTATCCTTATTGTCCCATCTGACCTTTCTAAGGGAAAGAACTTCTAGATTAGGTGAGCTTTCAAGCATATTAGGCAGCAGATGCCAATTATAGCCCTAAATATCCATCTCCAATTGGGTCAAATTATGGAACACAGGCAAATCATAACTGGAAGCATATATAAGAGTTTGCACAGAGAAATAGTGACAGCGAATTAATGATAATCCAGAAAGAAAGGGAAAAGGACCGATAATTTACCCAATTAATCACATTAAAAAATAATATTGACATAATAATGACAATAATAAAAGAAGTTCGCCTTACCTCTATTGTCTCACCAATAAAAGATAGAAACTTGACATTATACAGTCCTCTAAGAAGTAGGAATGCAGAATCACCATAATACTCATCATGTTCCTCTACTCCACGAACTCTAATGTGTGCTTCGACTAAGGAGGATAGGGTTTCAATCGAAATGGTAATACCAGGATAAGGTATCATATAATCCAGTGTCAAATTCTTTAGAGCAGGTGCATGTATATTGAAGACTCCCCCCTCGTAAAACCTAAATCTTTCTACAAGCAATTCTTTAAGAATGTGGCAACCAGATATAAGCATCTTAGGGTATTTACCGTTTCGACAATTGACACAATGGAGATGGAGAATCTTGAGACTCAGAAAGTAAACTGAAGAAGGAACATTTAGAACAATATTATAACTCATTTTCAAAACCACAAGGGTCTTGCAAGTGAAAGGACGAAGGGGCAACTCTATAGATTCTCTAGGAAACATCACCAGGTCAAGCTCTTCAATGGCTCGCGTTATTGGGGCACAAACCCAAGCTCTTGAACCATGTCCCAGTACCCATCGATACTTCACCGGAGGGATTGGTGAGTCTTATAACCCCTGTCGAGAAAGCAGCTACCATAATCTTCACAGAGGCTGATTTGCCGAAAGGAAGGAGAGATCATATGCAAGCTTTGAACATAATTGTTGATACCTTAGGGAAACGGGTTCCCACTGTTCTTATTGACAATGGTTTCACTTTGAATGTGTCTCCACTTCGTACTGCTACATCTCTTGGGTAGGGACCTACAGATTTTATGCCATCTAGGCAATCAGTGAGAGCATATGATAACACCAGGAAGGAGATGATTGGCATGGTGACCTTACCATTAATCATAGGACCAGTAGAATTTGAAGTTGAGTTCCAAGTTCTTAATGTTCCTGCTTATTTTAACCTCTTGCTAAGTCGACCATGGATCCACCCAAATGGGGCCATCCCATCGTCTTTGCACCAAAAAGTTAAGTTCCCTTACAAAGGATCTATTGTGACCCTACAAGGAGACTATGAAATTACTGCAAGTCAAATGTCAAGAATCCCCATTTGTGAGATCAAGCACGATCCTTCAGACATGCCGTTGTCAGGATTTGAATATGTGCAGGTTATCGACTCAGCACCCGCAGGTAGAGAACTTATCCCGCTAGACTTTTTACCATATGGGAACTTGCATGTCGCTGAGATCATGAAGATCATGGGTTTCTTTCCCGGCATGGGAATGGGACCAAGGTACTGAGGAATTTCAGAGCCAATTAAGCACCAATTGGCCTTACATACCTTTGGTTTGGGATATAAGCCAATACAAGCAGATTACAAGGAACGAGCGTAGGTGAGAAAAGAGAAGGAAAGTGCTAAAGCACGTGGGCACACTGTTATTCATTCACTTAAGCTTTATAAGCCAACCTTGAATGGGTGCTTCATGAAAGAAGGAGAAGATTTCCTATATTATGGTTTTCCAGAACCTACTTATGTGGAGTCCATCGGAGTTAGAGTCCCAAGGTTTGAGATTTTATTTGAGACCAAGTAGTATCCAATCACAGCAACCATGGTTGAGGATTCTGCAATAGATAGCGACAGAGAAGAAGAGGATTGGGTAGACAGCATGGATTCAGAGGTTATGGGTCGATTGTTTTCAGAATGTGTGCTAGTCATTGAAGATTGTGAAGAAGTTCCAGTTCCAGCATTCCAGACGGTCAGCGAGCCACTTCAGAATTGGTACACTAAAGGATCCCCTGTTCTTGTTCCAAATAAAGAAGAGTCTAAGCTAATAGAGGATATGTAGGTTTTCTTTTGAGTCTTGAGTCAGCAAACAATCTGTCTTTGTTTAAGTATTTCATTTTTTGAGTCATTTAGAGTTGTCGTAAGAATTGTTTTGTTAGTTCGGAGTTTTCCATTAGTGATTGGCACTTTCTTTATTTGTTCACAAAGATTATATCCATTGTCTTCGCGCCTTTTTATCTCTTAATGTGTGTGGCATGGAAATAGACCCTAGAGACGCTGATATCCCTCCCAGGCTCGTTGGGCAAAGGATTAAAGGGATAGCACAACCAATCACAGAAGAACTAGAATCAATTAATCTAGGGATGAATGAATTGCCAAAAATAATTAAAATTAGTACAACACTTTCCCCTCCTGAAAAAGAACAATTGGTTGAGTTGTTGAGAGAAAATCTTGAAGCGTTCGCCTGGTCTTATGAAGATATGCCCGCGGTAGACACAGACATAGTGCAGCATCACATTCTGACCAGTCCTGACATGAAGCCTGTTAAACAAAAGTTGAGGAGAATGAAGCCTGAGTGGGCATTGAAGATAAAAGAAGAGGTGATCAAGCAGATAGAAGCTAAGGTCCTTAAGGTTGTGGAGTACCCTGAATGGCTTGCAAATATAGTACCAGTTCCATAGAAAGATGGTAGAGTGCGCATGTGTGTAGATTTTCGTGATTTGAATAAGGCATGCCCTAAGGATGACTTTTCACTACCACACATCGACGTGTTAGTCGATAGTACCACAGGGCACGCTCTTCTTTCTTTCATGGACGATTTCTCGGGTTATAATTAGATCAAGATGGCACCAGAAGATATGGAGAAAACGTCTTTCATCACTCAGTGGGGGACTTATTGTTGCAAAGTAATGCCATTCGGGTTAAAGAATGTAGGGGCAACTTATTATAGAGCTGCTACCACCTTGTTGCATGACATGATACACAAAGAAGTTGAGGTTTATGTCACACCCCATTTTTGTCACCTTAACTAGGATATATCATTTCATGTAGGATTTTGAGTCCTTTTTGAGTCTTGTATTTTGCATTGAGTTTCTATGGCATTGAATATCATGTGTATGAATTTGGAAATGATTTGGAGTTCATCTCGATAGTCAATAAGAACTTTTGCGACTTTAAGGGCATAATCGTCTTTTAAGCTGTATATTTTCCATTTGACCTTGAAATGAATCCCGAGTCATTCCCTCAAGTTCATATGAGTATATAGAGTCTATATATAGGTTCAATTTCATGAATTAATGGTTTAAGAGCAATTCGGCTCATAATGGTTCGGATTGGCTAAAAGACCCTTTCTTGGTTCGCTCAAATTGACTCACAAGACCCACTCAATTTTCTCTCATTTAACTTCAATTGGGCTTTATTTACATCTTAGATATGTTTAAAAGGATTGAATTTCAATTGGGAAAGCATTCGGTTCGACCTTGTGTACAAACCCAAGCTTAGCGACGGTGAGGCACCATGGTTATCTACCTTTGTATAACCTAACCATGGACCCATGGTCAAGGATTTTTGTCCTCAAAAGCTTAAAAATGTGTTCCCCTTCGAAACACGGTCGTTTTGGCTTTTATTTCGTTAAAATCGGACTTAATTTGACTATTTTAGGACTTCTAAAGCGAGTAGGAGTCAAAACCGGAGTGAAATAGGAGAGCCCCTCGGGTAACCGTCCAGGGCTGGATGGTCAGCCGTCTGTTGACACCCAATTTTGTACTGCCTAAACATTTTAAGTCCACCCCTTTTAAGCCCAGTAATGAAAGGTGATCTAGTTTGAAATAATTGATGAATGATCCTTGAAGAGCTAACGTGATCACAATAGTAGCCTAACCCACAGAAGCCCATAATTAAATATTTGTACGTACGTGCAATTCAATTGTGCGTACGCACCTTTCAATTGTGCGTACGCACATTAACTCCTAAATCCGGATTTTTTCCCTCCATTTTGGTATTCCCCTTATTACCTTATGAAGGTTTGACCTACTTTGTAGCCACCTTGTGATGGCTAGAGAAGCCAGAAACCCTAACCTAGCTCCTCCAAAACCCTAATACTGCTTCTATAAATATAGCACTTTCAACCGAGAAAGGGGACCTCATCTATTCGCTAGCCATCACCATTATCTAAACTATTCCCTAGCCACCACTTCTAAAAACCCTAGCTACCATTCCTACAAACCTAGAAGCTAAGAGAGAGAAGGACGGCTGTGATCACGGAGACTTGAAGGAGAGAGTTCATCAAAGTTTCATCCTATATACCACCCAACCTGAGGGTAACACTTACTTTTCCATCTCTTTCTCCATTATTTGAGATAGCCTATTATTATTTTTGAATGTCTGGACATGCATCTCTTTCTCCCATGATTGTGTATTTATTTTGTTTAGTTGTTTCTCATTTGTAAGAAATTTATTTATTTAGTTTTCTCTTTTGATTTTTTTTTATTTCGTCTTCCACATGATTAGTAATTTTCTACATCGATTAATTTACGTAGCCGCATAGTAGAATAGGCGTATTCATCTCTACACATGTATTTTCATTTATTATATTAAGATTTCTTTTTCTTAGTTCATTTTGATTTATTCCCCATCCCTTGTTAATTTTATTTTTATCATTTTAATCTTTTTAGTTGTGCATATAGATTTAGGACTTGATTATCATAGTTCTTTTATCTATTTACATATTTTATTAGTTGTGGAAGCGTATCATTAATTTCGGGGTTCTGTGAGTGGAATGTATGTACGCATAAATCGAAAGTGCATACGCACTTTACGGTTGTGCGTACGCACTTCCTTTGTATGATCGGTTGACTCTTTTATTTATTTATTTTATTTTATATTATTCATTCCATACTTATTTGATTTCATATTTTATCTATTCCCTAGTTTAGGTTATTACCATATTTGTTTATCCCTCACATATCTTTCTTTCTTTGTGTCAATCTTCTTTTATTATCATTTCTTTATTTAGATTAGTTCCATATTTTATTTATTTCTTTTTTTAGATTAGTTCTTTATTTAAACCATTCCTTTATTTATTCTCTTCTTTACTTATTTGTTTGTTTCTTTACTTATTTGCTTCTTTTTCATTATTAGTAGATTTTCCTCTCATACTTTTATTTTTCTTACTTGTCTATTCATTTATTTATTTGATTCTTTCTTTATTTTTGTATCATTCTTTAGATTAGCCCCCTTTATTATATTGATTCTTTGTATAATTCATTTATTTATTTATTTATTTACCATTATTGCGTGATATCATTTGAATTAAATTGCATAGCGCATGAATAGGGTTAAATCCAATTGATAATTCTTGTTAATTAAAGCCAACAAAACACGTGTGGGGGTCGGCTTCAGCCGGGCGTTGTTGGGTGCCTAATACCTTCCCAACAACGTACCCTAACTCCGAACCCTAAATTCTTTGGTTATGACGAGTTAGACCCTTGCTAGGGGCCAAATCAGTTCCCGAAACCAAATCGGGTGGCGACTCTTCTCTGTGCTAGCCCTCCTGGCTAGTGGCGTACTCCCGAATCGGCGTGGTTTAGGACACGGCGGTCACAGTGGCGACTCTGCTGGGGATAGAGAGTTAGACTCCAAAGTGTTTGTTGGCTTTAATTAATTAGAAATTTTAATTGGGTGAGACCAAATTACACACACGCGCACGATCTTGGCACTTTATTACCCCTCGATGGAAGTCTGATTAGAGACTCGGGATCCACTCGATCCTGTGGGCAACTTGGCTCAACACCATCAGCCCACGGCCTGTACCACTAGCCTGTAATAAGCTAGTGGGTACGTTAACGGGTTGCTCTTTGAGCGCCCTAGCCTTGGTGACCTTTGAAGGAGAAGAAACCCTAATTAACCGACCACACTAGTGTCCCCCGTTGACTATTGCATAGCCTTGGTTGAATGTGTGTCATTATGCATGTCATGTTGCATTTGCATATTAGGCCCATAATGTTTAGACTTAGGGGCAAGGCCCATCATTGTCTATTATCTTTTTCAAGCTTAGGCCCAATTGAGAGGTGAGGTGTGTGATTTTGTAATTGAGTCCAAGCCAAAAAAAAAAAAAATAATAAAATAAATAAAGATAAATAAATAATAAAAAAATTTGAAAAAAAAAAATTGAAAAACAAAGGAAATCAAAAAGAAAATATGGGCTTGGATCCAAATGAGAGTGGAAGAATGTGTAAATTTTGTAACGGGCCTAAATGCAAAAAATGAATAGACTTTGGTTGGTTGAACCCAATGTGGTATCCTTGGTTTCATGTCTTTAATTTGATTCTATGTTGGGCTTTCTCTTATGGTTTTAGGTCCATATCTTTTTTCTAGGTCCATATCTTTTTTCTAGGGGCATCCCATTCATTAGAATTTTTTATTTTAGGGGTATTAGGATTAGTTGAGTTTTCTTTCTTTTTCATATGGTCTTATTGTTGGTCCATTATAGGTGCATTAAGCCCATTCATTCTAGGGTTTACATCTTTTCTTTTTTAGTGTTGTATGTTGTCACCATGTCTCTTGTCTAGGTTTTTAGTCATCATTTTAGGAGTCTAGGTTTATTTTCATTTTCCCTTCTTAGGTCTTTTCTTTTGTAGTGCTTCATCTTGAGTCTATCTAAGTTCTCCCTTTGGTTCAACCCTTTAGTCCTTGTTTATCCTCATCTTATTCTAGGGGCATGTTTGGTTGGAAATTGACATGGAATCATCGTGAATAATCAAAGTAAATGGCTTTTATAAGGATAAATACATTCCTTGCAGGAATAACCAATCATTGCTTGGGTTCGTAATTCATTTGGAAGGTTAGAAAGAGCAGAAACGTCAAAAACCACTGAAATGGACGCTGAACAAGATTTGGTGAAGAAGCTGGAAGAAATGATGGCAAAGATGATGGAAAGATCAATGGTGCCTATTTTGAAAAGACTCCAAAAGATTGAAGGTAAACAGACAGTTGAGACTGGGGAAGAGGATGAGGATTTTATTTTTGATGAAAAAGACCATAAAGACTACCTTAAGAAGAAGGAAGTTGAGGTTAGGAAGAAGGAAGCTGAAGCTAAAAAGGAATCTGAGGCCGAGAAGAAAGCTAAAAAGAGAGAGGTGCAAGACATTTCTGATGAACTAGAAAAAATGAAGACTATTTTGAGGAAATCCCAAGGTGTTGAAGAGTACATGCTAGATATGGATGAATTATGCCCATTCCCGAATATCCAATTACCGCAAAAATTCAAAATACTAAAGATGGATATGTTTGATGGGACTGGTAATCCTCGCAATCACCTGAAACAATACATTTTAGCAATGAAACCTATGGGGCTTTCTGAGGAGCAAATTGTGCACTGTTTCCCTAGAACTTTCAATGGCGATGCTATGAATTGGTACCTTTCCTTGAACAATGCGAAGACCTAGGACTGGAAAGAGCTGGCTATGGAGTTTGTGCACCATTATAACTACAATGTCCAACTTGACGTCACTCTGCGAGATTTAGAGACCACTAAGCAGAAGAGTAATGAGACATTCTCTGAGTTCTTGACAAGGTGGAGGGCCAAAGCCGTTAAAATACCCAATCGTCCAACTGAAAAGGATCAGGTGCGCATGATTGTAAAGAATCTTCTGCCGGCTTTCGGAAGACCATTAATGCCTATCCCATTGAAGACTTTTGAGGATTTGTATGATGCTGGCATACAAGTTGAAGATGGTATGGATAGTGGGTTGATTGACAAAAATGATGGGAAGAAATGTGCATACGGATTTGGCAGCTCGAGTGCAAGTAATGGTAGTAAGCCGAATGAGGTAAATGCTGTTAATCCTCGTAGTGGACCTAGACAATTCTTTCCACTGGGTGTGTCCCTATTTACAGCCCTTCGAAATTTGGTGAAAAGAGGAAGACTGAAGCCATTAGATCCTACTCCTATCAATAAGTCAGCACCTAACTACAATGAGAATGAGTACTATGATTTTCACTAGAGTCATGGCTATCACACTGATAAGTGCGGTTGTCTTCGCCATACCATTCAGGACATGATTGATTCGGGGAAACTTCCTAAACCGGGAGCATCTAATATATTGACAAATCCACTCCCAGACTATCATGCCACGCCACCTCCAAATGGGGATGGGGCACTGTGGATTTGAAAGATTATTGCGGTCGCACATGGTTTCTTTATCTTAGTTTCCATTTTTGAATAATTGGTTTATGTTGGATGAATTTTTATGGTTTGGAGCAATTACTTTGAGACAATTATTTTGGTATGGTTATTAATGAATGGTTTGCATTACTTTATTGCTTACTTTCTCAAGAATTTTATGTGGTTTGTTTTTCTAGCACATGAGTTGATATATTTGCCCTTTTAATGCTTGAATTGCAAACAATGGAAATCAAAATAAAGAGAGGCCATCATTTCTGCTATCCTTCAAAAGAAAAGAAAAATCCCTTGCTAACCCTTTTGAGCCTGAGTAATTTCTTTTTTGATACCCTTGTCAAGGATTACCCCCTACATTAGGGGCAAATTTGGAAGAGATGTTTTTTTGAGCAAAAGGGGTAGTTTATAGAGAAAAAAAAAAAGAGAAATGGAAAACGAAAAAAAAATAGAAAAAAAAAAAGGAAAAAAAAAATAGAAAAAAAATGAAAAAAATGAAAGAAAAAAAAGAAAAAGAAGAAAGATGCCAAAGTAAAATAGCAAATGAAATGCCAAGTTAGCAAGTGAAGTGAACAGTAATCCTTGACAGATAGGAACCCATAGAAATCAATCTTGAGCCTTTATTATCCCTTCTTTCATGAGCCTAGAAACCTTAGCCTACATTACAGTCCAAAAGAAAGCCCTCTCTGATTGATTGAAGTTGTCCAAGTATTGATGAACTACGTATGGCTTGATCCCTTCTTGGGTACGTAGGCAACCTTTAGAGGTGCAGCCACATCATTGTTCATGCAAGGGGCATGTGCCAAAAGACTCATATGTTAGAAGATTGAACCATTGATAATTCAAAAGGAAGATTGGAATTTTATTAATGCTTTCCATGCCATGGAAGAAAGTTTCAAGCAGTTCAATGCTAGTGGAAAGATATGATTGTAATGGTGAAAATAATCCTTTGTGGGTGTTGATATATCTTAATATGGTTGGTGATTATCACATGGGTTTGAATTGAATGAAGAATAAGGAGGGGGACTCCCGCTAGGTTGAAAACCCGAAAGGGCGGTCTAGGCAAAAGTTAGGGCATGAGGAAAATAAAAAGATGAAAAAAAAAAAAAGTGATGGAGGAAGAATTTCGAGTAAAGGGTAAGGTGAACCTTGTGAGGGATGTGTTCTAAATTAAAAGAACATTTCAAAGATTATCCGTAGTGATTTCATAAATCAGTTTCCTCTTTATCATGTCTTGGGAGAGTCCTTATCTATTGTTATTCATTTTCGTCGGTTAACTTTGACTCCGTCAATGGTTTCTTGTCATTCATCCTTGAAGTAGGGTTTGCATCCATATACATTTGACTGATTTCATGTTTTCGTATGCATCCCCTATAAAAGATATTATCTGTTAACTACTTAGCTGGTCTGTCGCATTTATAGATGTTGGATTAGAATTCTAGATAGAATTCTTACTCGCCTTGAAGGGCAATTTATCACTATTTTTGGGTTTGAACTCTAGATAGGGTTCTTGCTTGTCCAGATGGACACCTTTGAGTTTGAATCTAAATAGAATTCTTACTCGCCTTGAGGGGCAATTTATCACTGTTTTTGGGTTTGAACTCTGGATAGGGTTCTTGCCTGTCCAGATGGACACCTTTGAGTTTGAATCTAGATAGAATTCTTACTCGCCTTGAGGGGCATTTTATTATTGTTTTTGGGTTTGAATCTAGATAGAATTCTTACTCGCCTTGAGGGGCATTTTATCACTATTTTTGGGTTTGAACTCTAGATAGGGTTCCAGCTTGTCCAGATGGAAACCTTTGAGTTTGAATCTAGATAGAATTCTTACTTGCCTTGAGGGGCAATTTATCATTGTTTTTGGGTTTGAACTCTGGATAGAGTTCCTATTTGTCCAGATGGACACCTTTGGGTTTGAGTTCTAGATAGAATTCTTACTCGCCTTTAGGGGCACTTTATCACTATTTTTATGATTGATCCACGGGAAAAGGGATCTTCTATATTTGCTTGTGACCCATAGGAAAATGGATCTTCTCTATTTGTGACCCATAGGAAAAGGGGTCTTCTATGACTATTTGTGATCCACAGGAAAAGGGATCTTCTATATTTGCTTGTGATCCACAGGGAAAGGGATCTTCTATATTTGTGACCCACAGGAAAAGGGGTCTTTTATGATTGTTTATGATCTACAGGAAAAAGGATCGTGCTTTTATCCACAGGGAAAAGGATAAAATTTCTATGCTTATTTATGATCCACAGGGAAAGGGATCGTGTTTTTATCCATAGGGAAAGGGATAAAATTTCTATGTTTGTTTATGATCCATAGGGAAAGGGATCGTGTTTTTATCCATAGGGAAAGGGATAAAATTTATATACTTGTTTATGATCCACAGGGAAAGGGATCATGCTCTTATCCACAGGGACATGGATAAAGTCTCCATATTTGTTTATGATCCACAGGAAAAGGGATCAGACCTTTATCCATAGGGAAAGGGATAAAGTTTTCAATCACTGATGTTTATTTCTATAACTAATATTTGCTTGTGTATCCTCAGGGACAGGGATAAGTTTGTAAGGTAATACCTGATTCTACTTCCATCCATGCATGCATCAGCATTTATTCATGCGCTTTGAAATGTTAGTCGGTCAAAATGGTTTGCTTTCTAGTCTTCTAAGTCCAATCACTCCGTGAATGGAACTGAAAGAAGGGGCAACTGTTGACACCCAATTTTGTACTGCTTAAACATTTTAAGTCCACCCCTTTTAAGCCCAGTGATGAAGGGTGATCTAGTTTGAAATAATTGATGAATGATCCTTGAAGAGTTAACGTGATCACAATCGTAGCCCAACCTGCAGAAGCCTATAATTAAATATTTGTACGTACGTGCAATTCAGTTGTGCGTACGCACCTTTCAATTGTGCGTACGCACCTTTCAATTGTGCGTACGCACATTAACTCCTAAATTTGGATTTTTTCCCTCCATTTTGGTATTCTCCTTGTTACCTTATGAAGGTTTGACCTACTTTGTAGCCACCTTGTGACGGCTAGAGAAGCCAGAAACCCTAACCTAGCTCCTCCGAAACCCTAATACTGCCTCTATAAATATAGCACTTTCAACCGAGAAAGGAGACCTCAACTATTCGCTAGCCATCACCATTATCTAAACTATTCCCTAGCCACCACTTCTAAAAACCCTAGCCACCATTCCTACAAACCTAGAAGCTAAGAGAGAGAAGGACAGCTGTGATCATGGAGACTTGAAGGAGAGAGTCCATCAAAGTTTCATCCTACATACCACCCAACCTGAGGGTAACACTTACTTTTCCATCTCTTTCTCCATTATTTGAGATAGCCTATTATTATTTTTGAATGTCCGGACATGCATCTTTTTCTCCCATGATTGTGTGTTTATTTTGTTTAGTTGTTTTTCATTTCTAAGAAATTTATTTATTTAGTTTTCTCTTTTGATTTTTTTTATTTCGTCTTCCACATGATTAGTAATTTTCTACATCGATTAATTTATGTAGCCGCATAGTAGAATAGGCGTATTCATCTCTACACATGTATTTTCATTTATTAGATTAAGATTTCTTTTTCTTAGTTCATTTTGATTTATTCCCCATCCCTTGTTAATTTTATTTTTTATCATTTTAATCTTTTTAGTTGTGCATATAGATCTAGGACTTGATTATCATAGTTCTTTTATATATTTACATATTTTATTAGTTGTGGAAGCATATCATTAATTTCGGGGTTTCGTGAGTGGAATGTATGTACGCATAAATCGAAAGTGCGTACGCACTTTATGGTTGTGCGTACGCACTTCCTTTGTATGATCGATTGACTCTTTTATTTATTTATTTTATTCTATATTATTCATTCCATACTTATTTGATTTTATATTTTATCTATTCCCTAGTTTAGGTTTATTACCATATTTGTTTATCCCTCACATATCTTTCTTTCTTTGTGTCAATCTTCTTTTATTATCATTTCTTTATTTAGATTAGTTCCATATTTTATTTATTTCTTTTTTTAGATTAGTTCTTTATTTAAACCATTCCTTTATTTATTCTCTTCTTTACTTATTTGTTTGTTTCTTTACTTATTTGCTTCTTTTTCATTATTAGTAGATTTTCCTCTCATACTTTTATTTTTCTTACTTGTCTATTCATTTATTTATTTGATTCTTTCTTTATTTTTGTATCATTCTTTAGATTAGCCCCTTTTATTATATTGATTCTTTGTATAATTCATTTATTTATTTATTTATTTACCATTATTGCATGATATCATTTGAATTAAATTGCATAGCGCATGAATAGGGTTAAATCCAATTGACAATTCTTGTTAATTAAAGCCAACAAAACACGTGTGGGGGCCGGCTTCAGCCGGGCGTTGTTGGGTGCCTAATACCTTCCCAACAACGTACCCTAACTCCGAACCCTAAATTCTCTGGTTATGACGAGTTAGACTCTTGCTAGGGGCCAAATCGGTTCCCGAAACCAAATTGGGTGGCGACTCTTCTCCGCGCTAGCCCTTCTGGCTAGTGGCGTACTCCCGAGCCGACGTGGTTTAGGACACGGCGCTCACACCATCCAAGCCCAGACGGCTAACTGTCTGGGCTAGTTGGTCACCCGAGGACTCCGTCCTCAACTAGGTTTCTGATTCTTCTCTCCCTCTTTTGACGGTTTCCTCCGCCATTACAACTTGTTTCCTCTTAGGATTGTGTAAGTGTGAGTTGTTTAAGCACCAAGAGAGTCTCTAATAGCCTTAGGATCATTATCTAATGAATTAATCTTAGCCATTGGTTTAGGGGGTCAGTTCTCTATATAAAGGACATGATATTCAGCACAGAGGGGAGCTTAATTGCACTTTACACTTAGAGAAAGAGGGAGCTACGAGTTTAAAGAGCTAGAAGGACATCAAGAGGAGGCTCTTCAACCCCAAGCAAGCAAGAGAACAAAGAGTTTGAAAGCAAAGAAGGTTCTACAAGAGGTAAGCACTTCTTTTGAATGCTGAACATGGGTTTTCTCCTTTTCCTCCTCCTTCTTCTTCTATGATAGTTCTAGTGCATGATGTAACTCCACATGTTAGGATAATTCAATGCTTTTATGATTTGTTATGAATGATTTTGAGATGATTTATGGCTTTATATGCTTGATAATCCCTGGTTTACCAAGGATTTGAAAGCGTTACTCTTTCTATCTTCTTAAATCATGCATAGTTGACATGTTTAGGTTGCTGTGATAATTGTCATGAGTTGATGCTCCTGTTAGTTAATATATATAATATGAATGATATTCATGATGATTTGAGCATGTGTTAGAGTCTTTTCATAGGTTTTTATGCATAGTTGTGAAATTAGGGTTTCGATAACCCTAATATCACACAAGTTTCATACAGCATGCTTAGCTTAACTTTGTGAGTAATTTCTCATCATAATCATTCTATATATGCTGCATATAGTTGAATCATGCTAGGTTTGCATTCATGTAGTGGATTTTATAGGGTTTTTGGAGATATTATCCTTTTCTAAGGATAATTATCATTTTTGTTAAGTAGGGTTTTGCATGAGAGCTTTCTGTGATGTGTTTAAGCATGAAATCACTTCTATTGTGTTCTAGTATATATGTTTTACGTAGGATATGATGATTGCACCTCCCCATAGTGAATTTTTTACGTGAAATTGTTTTAGGATAGTTTTGCTTAAGAAAGCTCGCCGTAGGAAGGTCTGTTTTCATATTTTAAATAAAATATCATCTTTTTGGTGAGAATAGATTTTGTTGTCATGTTTATTGTTATCATTGGAGTCTCTTATGATTGTTAGAGTGTCTTTGGTAGGTTTTTTATGCATGTTAGTCAGGTCATTGCATGTAGGATTGAGTTGGGGTCCTTAGTTATTCATTATTCTTGTTGTTTGCATGATAAATGGATGATTTTAGGCTTTGTCATGGTTCTGTCCAGATTAGTATATTGTTCTTCTTGCATGGTTTTGTGCACTTGTAAGGTTGCAAATAGGTACAATAATTGTCCTATTGCAAATAGGGCCGCTATTACTTGAAATTGCTAATGCTTGGAGCTATTGCGCTCAGGTAAGTGGGTGTGAAGGTGCCCCAATTCACCTTTCTTTTTCTTTCTTTTCTCTTCTCCCTCCTAGGGTTACTTCTTTATATAAACACATGGTAATTATCAAGGGTTTCCTTCGTTAATAAAATTCTGGTTTTTTATCGAAGTTTCTATCCTGTGGAAGTTTTCAATTTTGGATTATTCAATACATTCTTCAAATAAGGAAACCTAGGGTTTTCACCATGGGTTTCTATTAGGTTGTAACCTTATTCTATTCGAACTACGTGGACTTTGATCCATGTATTTCACTGCATGGTACGTAGACGCTTTTTTTTTAGGCTCAAGTCCGTTCTAGGATCCAAGTATCCTAGGTTCTTTTCTTCTCTTTTCTTTTTTCTTCTGTTTTATTTTATTTGTTTGATTATGCATGGATGATTGGATGGAATATATGATATGCATGCTACCTTGTGATGATATATGCTGATATTTGAGCGAAAAAGATCTTAAATTAGCCTAATCAAATTAAGAGACCAACTCGAGCGATGTGGGTGCCTATGGGCTTTGTCCAGAACCTTCCCACGTTGTAACTTAGCCCCCGAATCCAATTTTCTGGTTTCAAAGACTTTGCTTTTCCTTTAATGGAGTCATGTGGTTTTGAAAATAAAACATTTTTATGGTTTTCCTCTTTTCCTTAAAAAAATGAGGTGGCAACTCCTTTTTGTTTGTTGTCTTTCACACCCTACTTATCTTTTTGCTAAACCCTTGTGGGTCGTTTTTCGGGGTTCACAGTTTACGTCGATGACATAATTTTCAAGTCAAAAGATAGGAAAGGACATGTGGCTGTGCTCAGAAAGTTCTTCGATCGAATAATAAAGTACAAGCTTCACCTCAACCCTCAGAAATGTGCTTTTGGAGTCACTGCCGGAAAGCTGCTAGGTTTCATGATAACACAGAGAGGAATTGAAGTGGATCCAAGCAAGATCAAGGCCATTCTGGAGATGCTGCCGCCTAAAAATGAGAAGGAAATCCGAGTTTTCTTGGGAAGATTGTAGTACATAAGCCAGTTCATAGCTTAACTCACTACCATTTGTGAGCCTGTTTTCAAGCTACTAAAGAAAGGAGAACCGAAAGAATGGAACGAAGAATGCCAGAAAGCTTTTGAAGCCATTAAACGCTACTTAAGCAATCCACCAATACTGGTTCACCTAGAGAAGGAGAGCTGCTGTTGCTGTACTTAATCATCAAAGAAACTGCTATAGGGGTAATGCTTGCATAATACTTGGAAGAATCAAGGAAAGAGAATGCCATCTACTATCTGAGTAAGAAAATGACAGACTATGAGGTAAACTACAACGCTGTGGAAAAGACTTGTGTGGCATCGGTGTGGGCCTCTCAAAAACTCTGCCATTACATGCTATCTTTCCAGGTGTTCCTTGTTAGTCGCATGGATCCACTCAAATATCTACTTAAAAAGCAAATGTTGACCTATCGTACTACGCGATGGTTAATGTTGTTATCCGAATTCAATATTAAATATGTGGTACAAAGCTTGATAAAAGGGAGAGTCATTTCAGAACATTTAGTAGAAAATCCAGTTTCAGAAGGAGATGGCATTAAACAAGGGTTCCCCGATGAGGACATATTGGAGATAGAAAAGAAACCATGGAAAGTCTACTTCGACGGTGCTGCAAATAAAAGGGGCTTCGGCATTGGAGTCTGTCACACCCCATTTTTGCACCACCTTACTAGGGCTCATCATTTCATGCATGTTTTTGTTTTGTTTTTGAGTCTAGTCACTTGCATTAGGTTTCTAGGGTCACAAGGACAATGGGTATGAATTTTGGTTCAATTTGGAGTTGATCTTGAGGGATAATAAGAGCTTTTGTGACTTGAGGGGCATAATCGTCTTTTAAGTCCCAAACTTTTCATTTGACCTTGGAATGATCTCCAAATTGTCAATTGGAGTTCATATGGATGCATAGGAGGTATTTCTAGGTTCAATTTGATAAATCAATGGCTTGGGATTAAAATGGCTCGATGTAGTTCAAGATTGGTTAATTGACCCTTCTTTGGGTTAGCTCTAATTAATTCACAATTACCAACCAAATCTTTTCAAATTGACTTTCATTAGTCATCATTTTAATCCCAAAAGTGTTTTATGAAGTTCAATTTTGATATAGAAAGTGTTTGGTTTGACCCTATGTGCATGCCTATGCTTAGCAAAGGTAGAGCATAGTGGTTAACCGCCTTGTTCAAGCCTAACCATGCCCCCATGGTTAGTGGTTTTCACCCCAAAATGTTCAAAAACATATTCCTCATCAAAACATGGTCGTTTTGGCTTTTGTTTCATCAAAATCGGAGTTAATTTGCCCCCTAAAACACTTCTAGAAGGGAAGGGAGGCAAAATAGGAGAAAAATCAGAAGTGGGCTCGGGTGACCACCCAAGGCTGGGCGGCTAGCCGCCTGGGCCCAGGCGGCTAGCCGCCCAGCCTTGGGTGGTCACCGGAGGCCACTTTCCTATTTGCACCATGATTCCTTGCTGAAGCGGACTCTTGCCTATTTTGACGTATTTGGGCTCTTTTGGACGAGTTTCCTTTTATTTTTTGGTAACTTCTGAGTTACTTAAGCCCCAAGGGGGTCTCTAATAGCCCTTGGATTAATTTTTAGGGTTTTAATCCTAGCCATTGGTTAATCCTAATGAAACTCTATAAATACCCCCTATGCTTCAGCACAAGGCGAGCCACTTTATGCATTAAAACTTGAGTGTTTGAGAGAGAATAAGAGAGAGAGACTTGAAGGAGAGCTGGAGTTCTTGCTGTAGCCTTGAAGAACATTGGTTGAAGACATCCACAAGAGCAAGAGGGAGTTCATACAGCAGCAAGGAAGGCTCTTTCTAAGGTATTCCTCTTTTCTGTTCAAGCTTAAACAAAGGTATCATGTAGGAATAGCTCTATTGCATGTAATGCTTGTAATTTCTACCATGAATTGAAGTTTCTATTAGGTAATACATGTGATATTGATGATGTTCATGATGAGTTTTGCATACTTTAGAGTTAGTTCATAGGTTCCAATGCAAAGTTATGATCCTTGTGTTTCTGTTGTCCTTGTTCTAGGATAGTGATATTGCATGTTAGAGTTAGGTTTTTTGTCATGTTCTATTGTTTTAGTTAGTTAACATGCATGATTTAGGTTCTGTTTAGTTTTATTTTAGCATGATTGGAGTTGATTTTGTATGTTTTTAAGCATATTTGTGAGTTTAGGGTGTTAAGAGTCCTTGTTTTATGTTAGTTTTCATACAGCATGATAAAGTAGGTCTTTTTATTGGTTTTTCTTCCTGTTTGCTGTATATGTTTTTCATATGGAGTAAATATGATATTTTTGCATGCATGTTAGTATGTTTTAGGGTTTATATGCATAATATGGTTCTAGGATTGTGTTAGGGTTTATGAAAGTTTGCTGTTTTTGCTGTTAGCACGCTTAGTAGATGATTTTAGGCCATAATACTATTCTATCCAGATTTGCATATCATTGTATTTGCATGGTTTTGAGCACTTGTAAGGGTGCAAATAGGTGTGGTAATTATCCTATGGCAAATAGGGCTGCCAATGTCTGAAATGGCTAATGCTTGGAGTAATTACGCTCAGGTAAGTGGGTATGAAGGTGCCCCAATTCACCTCTTTTCCTTATCCTTTCTCTTCTCCCTCTTTAGGGTTAATTTTTAATATGATCCTATGGTTTAATTAGAGGTTTCCTTCACAAATAAAATTCTGGTTTTTATTAAAGTTTCCATTTTGTGGAGTTCTTTCTAAAATCAAACTTTCTATCAAATTCAATTCTTTTGATCAAATAAGGAAACCTAGGGTTTTTACCATAGGTTTGTATTAGGATTTAACCCTATTTCTTATCGAACTACGTGGACTTTGATCCATGTATTTCGTTGCATGGTACGTAGGCGCTCTTCGTGAGGCTCAAGTCCGTTCTAGGATCCAAGCATCCTAGGCTTCTTTTGTTTTGTTTTCTTTTTCTTTATTTTCTGTTTTTTATGTGTTTATTATACATGGATGGATGAATGAAGTATATGATATGCATGCAATTCTTGTGATGATATACTTGCTGATTTTTGTATGGAAAGATCTTGATTTAGCCCAAATGAACTGAGAGACCGAAAGGGTGACATGGGTGCCTATAGGCTTTGCCTAGAACCTTCCCACGTCATAACTTAGCCTCCGAATCCCCGATTTCTTTGGTTTTCCAAAAGATTGGTTTTTGTCTTTCCTTTTTTATGGAGTCATTCAAATTGTTTTCTTAAAACAAATTGATTTTTAGGGTTTTCCTTGTTTCCTTTAAAAAATAAGGTGGCGACTCCTTTTTTGTTTTCAAAACCCACATTCTCTCTTTTCAATCCCTCGTGGGCCCAATTTCTGGGGTTCACAGAGTCTTGTTGATTTCTCCTGATGACGCCCACACTCCTCTGGCAATGAAGTTAGGGTTTGAGGCCACAAACAATATCTCCGAATATGAAGCTTGCATTCTAGGGTTGGAAGCAGCTTTAGAGTTGGGAGTTGAAGAATTAGAAGTGTACGGAGACTCAGCCTTGATTAACTGCCAAATCAAAGGAGAATGGAAGGCTCGAAACGAGAAGTTGTTACCCTATCATGCTTATCTAGAAGCACTTACCAAAGAATTCGACAAAATAGAGTTCCACTACTTGTCAAGGGTAAAGAACCGCTTTGCTGACGCTCTTGCTACGCTTGCATCCATGGTGGAAATTCCAAAAGGCAGAAATGTTCGTCCGCTCGTGATTGAGAGAAGAAAAGAACCAGTGTATTGCTGCAGTATTCAAGCTAATTAGGTAATAGATGGACGTCCGTTGTTTTATGACATTCAGATGTTCGTAGAGAAAAGGGAATATCCTGAAGGAGCTTCAAAAGTAGACAGGCATATGCTGAGAAGATTGGCTACCCACTACATCATGTACGGAGGAAAGTTATATAGACGATCCTACGATGGCATCCACTTGCTTTGTGTGACGGAGGAAGAAGCTCAAAGAATAATTGAAGAGGTACATGAAGGAGCAGGGGCACTTCACATGAATGGTTATATGCTAGTTAAGAAGATTGCTCGTCTCGGTTACTATTGGACCACCATGGAAAGAGATTGTCATATGCATATCAAGAAGTGCCATAATTGTCAAATCTTTGCCAATGTTCAGTACCTTCCATCAATGCTTTTGAATACTATGTCATCCCCTTGGCCCTTTTCAACTTGGGGAATAGATATCATTGGAAAAATACATCCTAAGTCAAAGAAAGGTTATGAGTTTATCTTAGTGGCAATAGATTACTTCATTAAGTAGGTAGAGGCGAAGTCTTACAAAACCTTGGGGTTAAAGCAAGTGGCTCATTTCATTAAGACCCACATCATTTGCCGATATGGGGTTCCACATAAGATCATATTAGATAACGGATAACACTTCCGAGGTTAGGTAGAAGAAATCTTGCAGAAGTACAGCATATAGGTTCATTAGTCTTCTCCTTATAGGCCACAAACAAATGGAGCAGTTGAAGCAGCCAATAAGAACATAAAGAACATACTACAGAAGTCGACTAAGAAGTACAATGATTGGTCAGAAAGGTTGCCACTCGTTTTATGGGGTTATCGCACTTCAATCAGATCTTCCACAGGCGCTACACCGTACTCGTTAGTTTATGGCATAGAAGCAGTACTCCCAATTGAGTTAGAAGTCCCTTCTCTCAGGGTAATTTTAGACACCCCATTTTCACCCCATGAGTTCAGGATATCATTTGGTTAGGTTTAGAAGCATCTAGGAGTCCCTAAGCATTAAAGGACACTTTTGCCCTTTTAAGCCTTAGGAGAATAGATCATCATTGCATGCATATTTTTGTCTCTTTGTTGAGTCCCATCACTTGCATTTAGTTTCTAGGATCATTTTGGATATGTGTGTCAAATTTGGTTCAATTCCAGATAGGTTTGGATAGTTAATTAGAACTTTTGCGACTTGAAGGGCAATTTCGTCTTTTACTTCGTATATTTTCCAATTGACCTCCAAATTTGTTCCAGAGTATTTCATTGACCTTAGAATGATGAAATGAGTCTAATTGAAGTGCCAATTTAACTTATTGATAGATTTTGGATTGGTTCACCATATTACCCTATGGTTAATTGACCTTTTTTCGGATAATCGCCTCATGAAAACCCAACCACCTAACTGTGGTCATGGATTTTTGGTTCAATAATATTCTAGACTTATTCTACACTGAATCTTTGAAATTTTGGCTTTTGAATCACTCAAATCGGAGTTAAAATGAAGAATTTGTGTCCGTTTGAAGTTCGAAGTCCGAACCAAGCTAAAATTTCAAGATTTTTGGATTCCTCTCGGGTGACCGGTTCACCCAACCGGTCACCCGAGCCCTCCGTCTTGATTTATCTCTCTTTGAATTTTTGACGGAATGGGACTCTACCACTCCAAATTTCAGCCCTCCAAAGGAGTTCTAAACCTATTGGGAGGTGGTTTTGTGTTATTTAACATCTATGGGATTTAATTACAGCCCTAGATTGGTTTTATGTTGAATTAATCTCAACCATTGGTTCACATGGTTGGTTGGTTATAAATAGAGGCTCATTCATCAACATGAGGGACTTTGGGCTTTTGCTGGACTTTTTGACTTTTGACACATCATATTCATAAGAGAGAGAGTGAGAACGACTTGGCACTCACCTATATCACTTGGAGAAGGCTTTCTACTGCAATTTTGAAGAGGAATTAGAGGACAATCAAGCCAAAGAGAAGGAAGAACGCAACGAAGACCTTTGCTTTGTTGTAAGTTTCCTTTGCATCCTTTTACGATTCCTTCTTCTTCTACTCTATTCTCTACATAATTATGGCTTAGTATTGAATTAGGAATCATATATACTCTATATTTTAGAGTGTATATGATTCAAATATGATGTGAAAGCATGTTAGTGGAATAGGATTGTGAGTTGCTTGCTGTTAGGATAGTTTTTCTCTTAATGATAGAGGTACGTTTTGCACATAAAATTAGTTGATGTGTTTAGGCCGTTTTCTCTTCATGGTTCAATTATATGCATGATTTTAAGCATCTTTTGTATAAGACACTTGCTGTGTAAGCCTCATCTTCATAGGTATATGGATGATTATTCTTTTCGAGGATAATTATCGTCCTTAGAGGGTGAGGTTGTGCATAGGTGTTTTTTGGAGTGTGTTTAAGTGCGCTGTGAGTTTCTTTGCATTCTTAGGCATATATTTTACATAGGGTATGTGAAGAAATCATTCATGCGGAGTGATTTCTACGTAAAATTATCTCCGGATAGTTTTACTTAAGAAAGCTCGCCGTAACGATGATTATTTCACATTCTTACATAAAGTACTTACCTAAGGCATCATGTTAGGTTTTCTAGATCTTTTCATGTTTTGAATTGTCGTATGATATTTTCATTATGATAATGCATATTTGGCATGTTTTTGATAGTTTTATGCATATTAGGGTGTTTAGAGCATATAGGAGCATATTAGGATTTTGTTTTTCTTTTGATTTTTGTTATTTGCATGAGTATTAGGTCATTATATGCATATTTAGTATTTTGTCCAGATTTGAATTAGGTATTCTAATGATGATTTGAGCATGAATATGGTTGATTTGAGCTTAATAATTGCCCTATATAATACATAGGGTGATTAATTGGTGTTTTCTCGATGTTTTAGGATAATTTTCATATGGTAAGTGGTTCATGGTAAGTTTGTTATGAATTGTTCTCTTCTCCCTCCTTTGGGTTATTCTTTTTTACTTTGGACTGTAATTCTTAAGTTTCCATGCTTTCTAAAACTCCTTTTTGGATAAGAATTCTATCTTTTTTAGAACTCTATTATCATTAAAATTCTGTTTTATCTAGAGTTCTATCTCTTTTAGAATTCTACTTTTCTTAAAACTCCTTTTTAAATTAGAGTTCTATTTCCTTTAGAATTCTACTTTTCTCAAACTTTTTTAAAATTAAAGTTCTATCTCTTTTAGAATTCTACTTTTCTCAAACTTCTTTTTTGGATAAGAGTTCTATCTTTTTTCGGATTCTATCTTTTCTCAAATTCCTTTTTTTGGAAATCCTTCTGTTTTTTTTTTAACTCTTCTTTTCTTTTAATGGAAACTTAGGGTTTATAGTTCATTGTAAAAGGAGTCGTCACACCCCATTTTTGTCACCTTAGCTAGGACATATCATTTCATGTAGGATTTCGAGTCCTTTTTGAGTCTAGTCTTTTGCATTGAGTTTCTATGGCATTGAATATCATGTGTATGAATTTTGAAGTGATTTGGAGTTCATTTCGATGGTCAATAAGAACTTTTGCGACTTAAAGGGCATAATCGTCTTTTAAGCTGTATATTTTCCATTTGACTTTGGAATGAATCCCAAGTCATTCCATTAAGTTCATATGGTTATATAGAGTCCATATATAGGTTCAATTTCATGAATTAATGGTTTAAGATCAATTTAGCTCGTAATGGTTCGGGTTGGCTAAAAGACCCTTTCTTGGTTTGCTCAAATTGACTCATAAGACCCAATCAATTTTCTCTCATTTAACTTCAATTGGGCTTTATTTATGTCCTAAACATGTTTAAAAAGATCGAATTTCGATCGAGAAAGCATTTGGTTCGACCTTGTGTACAAACCCAGCTTAGTGACGGTGAGGCACCATGGCTAACCACCTTTGTAAAACCTAACCATGCACCCATGGTTAAGGATTTTTGTCCTAAAATGCTTAAAAATGTGTTCCCCTTCGAAACAAGGTCGTTTTGGCTTTTATTTCGTCAAAATCGGACTTAATTTGAAGATTTTAGGACTTCTACAGCAAGTGGGAGTCAAAAGCAGAGAAAATATAGAGGACCCTCGGGTAACCGTCCGAGGCTGGACGGTCAGCTGTCCAAGCCCAGACAGCTAACCGTCCAGGCCTAGATGGTCACCCGAGGAATCCTACTTTAAGTCAAATTCTGACTCTTCTCTCCCTCTTTTGACGGTTTCCTCCGCCAATACAACTTGTCTGAGCTTAGGAGTGTGTAGGATTGAGTTGTTTGAGCACTAAGAGAGTCTCTAATAGCCCTAGGATCATTATTTAATGAATTAATCTTAGCCATTGGTTTAGGGGCTCAGTTCTCTATATAAAGGACATGATATTCAGCACATAGGGGGATTTGCACTTTACACATAGAGAGAGAGGGAGCTACGAGTTTGGAGAGCTAGAAGGACTTCAAGAGGAGGCTCTTCAACCCCAAGCAAGCAAGGAAACAAGAGGTTTGAAGACAAGGAAGAGTCTACAAGAGGTAAGCCTGTCCTTTTAATGCTGAACATGAACTTTCTGCTTCTCCTTCTTCTTCTTCTTCTTTTTCTCCTAGGATAGTTATAGTGCATGCAATTGCTTTTCTTGTGGATTGAATTCAATGCTTGTGTGATGTTATATGAATAATTTTGAGATGGTTTATGGCTTTATATGCTTGATAATCCCTGGTTTACTAAGGATTTGAAAGTATTACTTTTTTTATCCTCTTAAATCATGCATAGTTCACATGTCTAGGTTGCTGTGATTGTTATCATGAATTGATGCTCCTGTTAGTTAATATATATGATATGAATGATATTCATGATAATTTGAACATGTCTTAGAGTTGTTTCATAGGTTTTAATGCATAGTTGTGAGATTAGGGTTTCGATAACCCTGAATTCGCACAAGCTTCATACAGCATGCTTAGCTTAGCTTTTTGAGTTGTTGCTCATCATCGTCATTCTATATATGCTGCATATAGTTAAATCATGCTAGGTTTGCATTCATATAGTATATTTTATAGGGTTTTTGGAGACATTATCCTTTTTTAAGGATAATTATCCTTTTCGTTGAGTGAGGTTTTGCATGAGAGTCTTCTGTGATGTGTCTAAGCATGAAATCACTTTTATTGTGTTCTGGGTATATATTTTACGTAGGATATGTTGGTTGCACCTCTCCATAACGACTTTCTTACGTGAAATTATCTTAGGATAGTTTTGCTTAAGAAAGCTCGCCGTAGGAAGGCTTATTTTCATATTTTATATAAAATATCATCTTTTTGGTTAGAATATGCTATGTTATCATGTTTATTGATATTATTGGAGTCTCTTATGCTTGTTAGTATGTCTTTTGTAGGTTTTTATGCATTTTAGTCGAGTCATTGCATGTAGGATTGAGTTAGAGTCCTTAGTTATTCATTATTCTTGTTGTTTGCATGATAGATGGATGATTTTAGGCCTTGTCATGGTTCTGTCTAGATTAGTATATTGCTTTCTTTACATGATTTTGTGCACTTGTAAGGGTGCAAACAGGTACAAAGCTTGTCCTATTGCAAATAGGGTTGCTATAGTCTGAAATGGCTAATGTTTGGAGCTTTTGTGCTCAGGTAAGTAGGGTTTGAAGGTGCCCCAATTCACCTTTATTTTTCTTTCTTTTCTCTTCTCCCTCCTAGGGTTACTTCTTAATACAAACATATGGTAATTATCAAAGGTTTCCTTTATTGCTAAAATTCTGGTTTTTATCAAAGTTTTCCTCTTGTGGAAGTTTTCAGTTTTGGATTAAATCAATGTATTTTCAAATGAGGAAACCTAGGGTTTTTACCATAGGTTTGTATTAGGTTGTAACCCTATTCTTTTCGAACTACGTGGACTTTGATCCATGTATTTCACTGCATGGTACGTAGGCGCTCTTCGTGAGGCTCAAGTCCTTTCTAGGATCCAAGTATCCTAGGCTTTTTCTTTTCTTTTTGTTTTGTTTTATTTGAGTGATTGTGCATGAAATGATTAGATGGAATATATGATATGCATGCTGCCTTGTAATGATATATGATGATATTTGAGTGAAAAAGATCTTAAGTTAGCCCAATTAAATTAAGAGACCAACTCGGGCGATGTGGGTGCCTATGGGCTTTTGCCCAGAACCTTCCCACGTCGTAACTTAGCCCCCGAATCCATTTTCTGGTTTCAAAGACTTTGCTTTTCCTTTAATGGAGTCATGTGGTTTTGAAAATAAAACATTTTTGTGGTTTTCCTCTTTTCCCTAAAAAATGAGGTGGCGACTCCTTTTTGTTTGTTTTTTTTCACCCATCCCACATATATACAAATCTTCTCTTTTTCCGCCAAATCCTTGTGGGCCATTTTCCAGGGTTCACAGGAGTAACCCCTTCTCAATTGAACTATGTGGACTTTGATCCTTACATCTTTGCATGTAAGGTACGTAGGCGCTCATTTGATGTTCAAGTCTGCCCTAGGATACTAAGTATCCTAAGTTTTCTTCTTCTTTCTTTTTATCCATTTGTTCATCACATATATGCTAGAGGAGTATGATGGACCCATGCCTCATAATTTATCCATCACACATTTGCTAGAGGAGTAGAATGGACCCATGTTTACTCATTTATCCATCACATATTTGCTAGAGGAGTAGGATGGATCTGTTTCTTATTCTCTATCTCTCTACTGCTTTCCATATCTCTCTTATTTGTTCATAGATGTTTACATACTTTGTGGATGTTTATTACTTTGTGAATGTTTATGGATGAATGTGGATTATTTATGGATGATTCTTTACATATGCATGGTAACTAATTAGGAAGTGATTGAAATAGCCCATATAAATTCAGAGACCCATTTTGGGGCGATGTGGGTGCCTATAGGATGTTTCCTAGAACCTTCCCATATCGTAACTTAGTCTCCGAATCCTCTCTTGTTTTGATTAGACTTGCTTTTCCTTGATCGGAGTCATGTGTTTGGTTTTTAAAGGTTTCTTTCTAAAACTATTTTCATGGTTTTCTTTTTTTCCTTAAAAAATGAGGTGGCGACTCCTTGTTTATTTGTTTTTGTGAACCTTTTAAAAACCAGATTTTTATTAATTTAAATCTTTACAAGTTTTTTTAAAAGAAGGGTTCTCTTTCCCCCCCGGATCGAAACCCGTGGTTCACAGTCTGGCGATTCCACTGGGGAGTAGTAGACTAGACTCAAGTAATTTATATGGGCTAATTTAATTACTTAAATTAAAATCAATCACTTGCATACGCTTGAATGTGTGTTTACTTTATTGCATTGTGTGTGCAATTGCATTTGAGTGGTAGGTCGATGTATCCTTGCTTTTTTTTTTTATTGGCCTAGCCTTGACCCCGGTTCCCTTCGTTCTCGGGTGTCATATTTGCGAAGCTATCAACTCCTCTTGCTACGTATCCTTGGGTTTTACCCTTGGGTATATTAAATGGATCAATATGTACCACTTGACTCACGCGGCATCCCTCATGCCACACGTGATAGGTATATATTTGGTTCAAGCAAGTAGGGAACACTATCCTACCCTTTTTAGTGCATATAGTGGACTGTCTAGGACACAAGGACTCTCCTAGTTTAAAGTCACCATGCTTGTACAATGAATACAGGTATAGAGTGGATGTGTGTTTGAATGTGTGTGTGTATGGAATGAATGTATGTGTGGCATGAATGTGTGTTGTGGGAATGAATGTGAATGGAATGAATGGTGATGCAATTCATGTCATGGTTTTTTGAGAAGATGATACAAAGCCCTTGATACAGTGATCCGGTTTCTTACTCTTGAATGCGGTTGGAGATATGAATGAATGCTAGGTGGGTGGTTAATTTTAAGGGGTAACATTACTTTAAAATCAATTGACCTACATCCCTTTGGTATGACCTTCTTACCTAAAGCCCATTGGGCTCATAAGGATGAGAGGCCAAACCAAAGGAATGTTATTGGACCATTACCCACCCGTTTAAATCAATTGTGGAGACTAAAGGCGCTGTGTGTCACTTTGTGACTAAGTATGGATCATCTGGTTGTAATAGAGTGTTGGCTTGGACTTGTGACTTTTCAGGCCGTTTGATCAGAGGAAGTACCGAATAAGACCTCGCCATGGATGATACTTTTGCAGTGAATAACCCGGCTACACCTGAGGGGAAATCTGTTTCTAGGACTCCAGCGAATCCACGGAGGATTGAGAGGCTATTGAATGATATACTTGGGAAGTTGGATGAGGTGTCAGTGAAATCTGAAACCGCAATAAGAATGGGACAAGAGATTAACAACCGAACCCCTGTCCTCATCCACAATATTCCTACAAATCAGGCCATACCCGACACTCAAGTCCCCATTGCCCAAAACCAATCCAACCCATTTGCCCAAGGTGGAGGCCAAACCCAAAATCCACCACCTTCCCATACTCAATCATCGCTTCAAAATCCACCACCTCCACCTCTATTACAAAATATCCCCATTTACACCCAATCATCCACTTTTGTCCTCACCACTAAAAACCCTCCTGTGAGTGATGACCAAAAGATGATGGCTGCAAGGATGTTGGTGTCACACCCCATTTTTGCCACATTAGCTAGGGTTTGTCGTTGCATGTTTCTTTTTGTTTCCTTTTTGAGTCTAGTCTTTTGCATTGAGTTTCTAGGGTCCTAAGGATGGTGTGTATGAATTTTGGTTCGATTTGGAGTTGATCTTGAGGGTTAATAAGAACTTTTGTGACTTGAGGGGCATAATCATCTTTTTGGTCACAAACTTTCCATTTGACCTTGAAATGATCTCCAAGTTGCCAATTGGAGTTCATATGGTTGCATTTGAGGTATTTGTGGGTTCGATTCGATGAATTGAAGGTTCGGGATTAGAATGGCTCAACAAGGCTCAGGTTGGCTAAGAGACCTATTTCGGGTTAGCTCGAATTGGCTCATGATTTTCACTCTATGACTACTCATGTGACCTTGATTAGTCTTAATTTCATCCCCAA
This sequence comes from Liquidambar formosana, assembly GCA_039720395.1. Lineage (NCBI taxonomy): Eukaryota > Viridiplantae > Streptophyta > Magnoliopsida > Saxifragales > Altingiaceae > Liquidambar > Liquidambar formosana. The sequence goes on along the minus strand of CM077834.1, from coordinate 13,893,869 downwards.
ATGTGTTTAGGGAGGTTGAATTTCGAATTGGAAAGCATTCGGTGCGACCCTATGTGCATACCTAAGCTAAGCGATGGTGAGGCATAGCGGTTAACCGCCTTTGTAGGACCCAACCATGCAGCCATGGCTAGGGTTTCTTGCCCTCAAGTGACTCAAATTACATTCCCCTTCGAAACACGGTCGTTTTGGCTTTCGTTTCGTCGAAATCGGAGTTGATTTGGGCCTTGAAACACATTTGGAAGTCGAAGGGGGTTAAATTTGGGCTGAAGCTGACATGGCCTCGGGTGACCACCCAGGCCTGGGCGGCTAGCCGCCTGGGCCCAGGCGGCTAGCCGCACAGCCCTAGGTGGTCACCCGAGCCACTTTCCTTTTTTGAGCTTTGACGCGGCTCCCTCCCTATTTCCTCGGATTTGCTCGCTTCCAGCCGCCATTTAACCTTAATTTCAGCCCTATTTGACCTACTTGAGCCCCAAGGGAACCTCTAAGAGCCCTTGGATCAATCCCTAGGGTTTTAATCCCAACCATTGAGGGTTTTCCCTCAATTCCTATAAATACCCCCTTATACTTCAGCAATGGGGGGAGGCAATTTCTGAAGTGAGAGGCATATTGGAGGCTATGGCAGCCATCCTTAGGGGAGTTTAACCTAAACTTTGAGTGAAAGAGTGTGAGAGAAAGCTTGAAGGAGGGCTGGAGTTTGGCTTGAAGGCTTGAAGGAAGGAATCCCCAGCAGTGCATAAGAGGAAGGAGGACTCTCTACAGCAGCAAGAGGATACTTCACCATAGGTATACCCCTTTCCTCCTCTTCTCTCTTTTAAAGTTAGGGTTTTGCATGGAATAAGATGATGGCATATTAAAGCTTATATTTTTATCATGTCTTGTTGCTTCCATTGGTATGTATGCATGATTAGGATAATGTTTATGGGCTGTTTAGTGCCTGTTTGGGATAGCTTCAGATTAGAATCAGAAGTAGAATCAGAATCAAGGGGGAAGCAGCTTAAGTAAATTGACCTCAAAATCTCTTTTGAGCTTACAATCACTTTTTTCACTTTTTATCCAAACACTCTTAAAAGTGATTATGGGCCATCAGAAGAGATTTTGGGCCTCCCAGAATCTCATCCAAACAGGCACTTAGTATGCTAGGGTGTTTCTCCATGTGATTTACTGCATGTTTGGGATTCTAGGGTTCCCTTAGTGCTGAAATTGGTTTTCTACATGAAATAACACTTTTGCATATTAAAGCTTATGTTTTTATCATGTCTTGTTGCTTCCATTGGTATGTATGCATGATTAGGAGGATGTTTATGGGCTGTTTAGTATGCTAGGATGCTGTTCCATGTGATTTAATGCATGTTTGCAATTCGAGGGTTTCTCTTGTGCTGAAATTAGGTTTTTACTTAGAATAGCTATATTTCATGTGCAAGCTTGTGTTTTTTATCATGTGTTGATGCTTCTAGTGATTAATATGCATGATTGGAATGATGTCCATGATGAGTTTTGCATGATTTAGAGTTATTTTATGTGGTTTTATGCACTAGTGCGATTCTAGGGTTTTTATCATCCTTGTGTTGGTTTAGTTGCATATAGAATGATAGCTTAGGGTTTTTCTTTGTTTTTTCTTCATAGTTGATATATATGTGCTGCATATTTGATAACTATGATATTTTTGAGCATTCACATAGTTGATTTTAGGGTTTTTATGCATGTCATGGTTCTAGGATCAAATTAGGGTTTATGGTTGTTCACTATTTATGTTGTTTGCATGCTTAGCGGGTGAACATAGGCTTTAATTCAATTCTGTCCAGATTTGTTTATTTCCCTAAAAATGATATTTTTGCATTCATAGTAGTGGATTTTAGGGTTTAATGCATGTCATTGCATATAGGATTGAATTAGGGTTCTTATTAGCTTATGATTCATGTTGTTTGCATGACTTATGAGTGATTTTAGACCTTATTTCAATTCTGTCCAGATCTGTTTAATGGCTTTAATGATGAGTTTTGAGCATGTGTTTGCTTATGTTTAAGCATGATAATGGCTTGATTTGGAATCTAGCCTGGTTGGTTGGTATTTTGGTATGTTTTGCATAGAAATTGCAGGTGCTTTGACAGGTACAACAGGTGCAACTACCCCGCCAATGTGGGGTGGTTATTTTAGCTATTGTGAGATGAAATCTTACAAATAAGGTAATTGCCCTATGCAATAGGGTGGTTATTTTGACAGGTTGCTTTTGCTTAAGGTAAGTAGGGTATGAGGGTGCCCCAATTCACCCTTCTTTCCTTTCCTTGAAACTTTCCCTTCCTCCCCCCTAGGGTTGTTTCCTAATAGAGGGGTATGGTAGATTCTATAGTATCCTTTCAATAAAAAAAATACCTTTTAAATCAAAGTTTCCATTTTTATCAAATTCCATATTTACCAAAAATCTTTTGAGAATCATTTATTTTGGAAACTTACCATATTTTACATGAAAGGAAACTTAGGGTTTACCATAGGCCTCGATTAGGTTATAACCCTATTCCCTTTCAAACTACGTGGACTTTGATCCATGTATTTCCATACATGGTACGTAGGCGCTCTTCGTGAGGTTCAAGTCCGCCCTAGGATACAAAGTATCCTAGGTTTTCTCCCATCTCTCTTTCTTTTTTCTATTTTTCTTTGATTTATTTGATTATATGGATGAATGAATGAATGATATGCATGCTGTCTTGTGATGATAATTGTTAAATTGTATGTGATTAAGACTTTAATTTAGTCCAATTAAATTAAGAGACCGTTTAGGGCGATATGGGTGCCTATAGGCTTTGCCTAGAACCTTCCCATATCGTAACTTAGCCTCCGAATCCCCGATTTCTTTGGTTTCCAAAAGATCATTTGCCTTACCATTTTTAAATATGGAGTCAATCTTTTGTTTTCCTAAAACAAAACTGTTTTTTAGGGTTTTCCTTGTTTCCTTTAAAAAATAAGGTGGCAACTCCCTTTTTCTTTTTCAAACAAACCAATCTTTTTGCCAATCCTCATGGGCCCAATTTCCGGGGTTCACAGTTGGCTTTGGAGAAAACTTTGAAGGGTATTCACCATGCTGATGATTTTGTGGATATACACACTCTGTCTCTCTTCCCTCAAGCGAGATTGCCGATTTCATTCAAAATGCCGAAGTTACAGAAGTTTGATGGAATGGGTTACCCTAAGACCCACTTGAAAATGTATGTCCAAGCAATGCAACCTCGTGGTGCTTCCGAGGAGTTAATGGCTCAATTATTCTATGAATCACTTAGCACTTCTTCACTGCATTGGTTTCTAAGCTTGGATGAGTCGAAGACTAGAACGTGGGAAGACGTATGTAGAGAGTTCACCGATCACTAAAGTACAATATGGAAGTTGATGTGATAAGGAGAGACTTGGAGACTACCAAACAAGCAGCAAACGAATCTTTCTCTTCCTATATCACTAGGTGGAAGAAGAAAACTTCTAAAATGTTTGATAGGCCTAATGAAGAAGAACAGATACGAATGGTGGTCAAGAACCTATTGCTTATATATCACAAGCACTTGTTCGCTTATCACTTCCCCACTTTCAAAGCTCTGATTAGTTCTGGGACACAAGTGGAAGATGCCATAACTGATGGCACCATTAAAATTAAAGATCCCTCAAGGTTTCATCAAGTAGGGAACAGTGGAAAGGCACCTACTGAAGTAAATGCAATCGCTCCACAACAGCCATGGAACATTGGCAACAATTCTACTTCTCGTCAATTCTTTGATTTGTATGCACCATTGGACAAGGTTTATGAAAGGTTGAAAGCAAGGGGCATCCTCAAACCTCTAGACCCAACACCTCCTCCAAATCCATTGCCTAGGTGGTACAACGAAAGTGAGTACTGCCTGTGAACCCCATAAAACGGCCCACAAGGTTTTGGCAAAAGATAAGTATGAAAGACAACAAACGAAAAGGAGTCACCACCTCATTTTTTAAGGAAAAGAGGAAAACCATAAAAATGTTTTATTTTCAAAACCACATGACTTTATTAAAGGAAAAGCAAAGTCTTTGAAACCAGAAAATTAGATTTGGAGGCTAAGTAACGACGTGAGAAGGTTCTGGGCAAAGCCCATAGGCACCCACATCGCCCGAGTTGGTCTCTTAATTTGATTGGGCTAATTTAAGATCTTTTTCACTCAAATATCAGCATATATCATCACAAGGCAGCATGCATACTATATATCTTATCCATCCATCCATGCATAATAAGTAAAATAAAACAGAAAAAAAAAAAAAAAGAAAAGAAAATATGAAAACCTAGGATACTTGGATCCTAGAACGGACTTAAGCCTCATGAAGAGCGCCTACGTACCATGCAGTGAAATATATGGATCAAAGTCCACGTAGTTCGAAAAGAATAGGGTTACAACCTAATACAAACCTATGGTAAAAACCCTAGGTTTCCTTATTCGAAAATGTATTGAATAATCCAAAATTGAAAACTTCCACAAGATGGAAACTTTGATAGAAAACCAAAATTTTATTAATGGAGAAAACCCTTGATAGTTACCATGTGTCCATATTAAGAAATAACCCTAGGAGGGAGAAGAGAAAGAATAAGAAAAGAAAGGTGAATTGGGGCACCTTCAAACTCACTTACCTTAGCGCAATAGCTCCAAGCATTAGCAATTTCAAGCAATAACAGCCCTATTTGCAATAGGACAATTATTGTACCTGTTTTCACCCTTATAAGTGCACAAAACCATGCAAGAAGAACAATATACTAATCTGGACGGAACCATGACAAAGCCTAAAATCATCCATTTATCATGCAAACAACAAGAATAATGAATAACTAAGAACCCCAACTCAATCCTACATGCAATGACCTGACTAACATAGATAAAACCCACCAAAAACCCACTAACAATCATGAGAGACCCCAATGATATCAATAAACATGATAGCAAAACCTATTCTAACCAAAAAGATGATATTTTATGTAAAACATGAAAATAGGCCTTCCTACGGCGAGCTTTCTTAAGCAAAACTATCCTAAGATAATTTCATGTAAAAAAATCACTATGGGGAGGTGCAATCATCATATCCTACGTAAAATATATATACTAGAACACAACAGAAGTGATTCCATGCTTAAACACATCACAAAAAGCTCTCATGCAAAACCTTACTTAACAAAGAGGATAATTATCCTTAGAAAATGATAATATCTCCAAAAACCCTATGAAATCCTCTATATGAATGCAAACCTGGCGTGATTCAACTATATGCAACATATATAGAATGACTATGATGAGAAACAACTCAAAAAATTAAGCTAAGCATGCTGTATGAAACTTGTGTGATTTTAGGGTTATCGAAACCCTAATCTCACAACTATGCATAAAAACCTATGAAAAGACTCTAACACATGCTCAAATCATCATGAACATCATTCATATCATATATATTAACTAACAGGAGCATCAACTCATGAAAATTATCACAGCAACCTAAACATGTGAACTATGCATGATTTAAGAGGACAGAGGAGATAATACTTTCAAATCCTTAGTAAACCAGGGATTATCAAGCATATAAGCCATAAATCATCTCCAAATAATTCATAACACATCATAAAAGCATTGAATTATCCTAACATATGGAGTTACATCATGCACTAGAACTATCATAGAAGAAGAAGGAGAAGGAGAAAGAGAAGACCCATGTTCAGCATCCAAAGGAGTGCTTACCTCTTGTAGTACCTTCTTTGCTTTCAAACTCCTTGTTCTCTTGCTTGCTTAAGGTTGAAGAGCCTCCTCTTGATGTCTTTCTAGCTCTCCAAACTTGTAGCTCCCTCTCTCTCTAAGTGTAAAGGGCAATTAACCTCCTCTTATGTGCTGAACATCATGTCCTTTATATAGAGAATTGACCCCCTAAACCAATGGCTAAGATTAATTCATTAAATAATGATCCTAGGGCTATTAGAGACTCTCTTGGTGCTCAAACAACTCAAATTTACACAATCCTAGGAGGAAACAAGTTGCAAGGGCGGAGGAAACCGTCAAAAGAGGGAAAGAAGAGTCAGAAACCCAGTTGAGGACGGAGTCCTCGGGTGACCAACTAGGCCTGGACGGTTACTCGAGGCCTTACTCCAGTCTGCTCCGGTTTTGACTCCTAATCGCTTTAGAAGTCCTAAAAGAGTCAAATTAAGTTCGATTTTGACGAAATAAAAGCCAAAACGACCGTGTTTCAAAGGGGAACACAATTTTAAGCATTTTAGGACAAAATTCCTTGACCATGGGTGCATGGTTAGGCTTTACAAAGGTGGTTAACCATGGTGCCTTACCGTCACTAAGGTTGGGTTTGTACACAAGGTCGAACCAAATGCTTTCCCAATCGAAATTTGATTTTTCTAAACAGACTTAGGATGTAAATAAAGCCTAATTGAAGTTAAATGAGAGAAAATTGAGTGGGTCTTGTGAGTTAATTTAAGCAAACCAAGAAAGGGTCTTTTAGCCAACTCGAACCGTTATGAGCCGAATTGATCTTAAACCATTAGTTCATGAAATTGAACCTATATATGGACTCTATATAACCATATGAATTCAAAGGAATGACTCGGGATTCATTCCAAAGTCAAATGGAAAATATATGGGTTAAAAGACGATTATGCCCTTAAAGTTGCAAAAGTTCTTATTGACTATTGAAATGAACTCCAAATCACTTCAAAATTCATACACATGATATTCAATGCCATAGAAACTCAATGCAAAAGACTAGACTCGAAAAGAACTCAAAACCCTACATGAAATGATACGTCCTAGTTAAGGTGACAAAAATGGGGTGTAACAGAAGCCTCTCATTGGTGAACAAGTTTCACTTGTGAGCTAATGATTAAAGACCAACCCATTTTTGTTTAATGGATTAATTTCATTAATTCCAACAAACTCAAACAGAACCATAAGGATAGACTTCGTCATATCCAAACACGCGATGATTTCATCAAAGCAAATAATTGATTGCAGGTCAACATTCGTTAGTGCGCTCATGCAAATGCCTTTACCATGCACTAATTGCATTAGTGATATTCACATGGTCTTCTCATGATACAAAGCTAGTTGCACTAGTGCATCACAAGATATCCTACCAATTTCATTAGAAATTCTCAAAACAAGTTATTTCATAACAAGTAAAACTCATAGGTCATCATTTCATGTAAAATTATCGTTATAACATGATATGAAATTGAATTGAATGTCCATCAATTCAAAACCAAGTGCATTTTATGCCAATTTCATTAGGAATAACAAAGATAGTGAGTTATTTCATAACTCATGACTCATCATTTCATGTGAAGTTATCATTATCACATGATTTTATGCCCCTTTCAGTGGAAATAGCAAAGATAGTGAGTTATTTCATAACTCGTGAATCATCATTTCATATGAAATTATCATTATCACATGATTTTATGCCACTTTCAGTGGAAATAGCAAAGATAGTGAGTTATTTCATAACTCGTGAATCATCATTTCATATGAAATTATCATTATCACATGATTTTATGCCACTTTCAGTGGAAATAGGAAAGATAGTGAGTTATTTCATAGCTCGTGAATCATCATTTCATGTGAAATTATCATTATCACATGATTTTATGCCACTTTCAGTAGAAATAGCAAAAATAGTGAGTTATTTCATAACTCATGAATCATCATTTCATGTGAAATTATCATTATCACATGATATGAGATCCGATTGCAAGTCAATTTATTCAAAATCAAGCTCATTTCTTATCATTTCATGTGAAATTATTTTTATCACATGATATGATAATGAATTGAAAGTCATTTAACTCGAAATCAAGTTCATTTTTTGTCATTTCATGTGAAATTATCTTTATCACATGAAATGACATTGAATTGAGAGTTAATTGATTGAAAATCAAGCTTATTTCATGTTATTTTATGTGAAATTATCTTTATCACATGATATGACGTTGAATTGAAAGTCAATTGATCGAAAAACAAAGTGCATTTCATGCTAATTTCATAAAGATAGCAAGTTACTTTGTAACTAGCATAACTTATGAATCGTCTTTTCATGTGAAATTATCTTTATCACATGATTATCAAGTCATTTCATGTGAAATTATCTTTATCACATGATATGATATCACTATCATCATATAGAGAATTGAATTTCAAGGCTTGAAAGCTAATCTATTCGACACCAATCTCATTTCATGAGAAAGCTATTTATCATAGCTATAACAATTTCTCGTTATGTGGGTAAATATAATCACCCAAGATTCATAAATTTCATTAAAACTTGATAAACTTGGGGGATATATTCATCCCATAACTCAAAAGGTGAACACCAAGTCAATTTGGAGAAGTTTAGAGGTCGCGAGCACGCAAGATGGGGCAAACGGGCAAAGCGGGCTAGGGTGACTATCTTTCCTCAGATGGTTAGCAGTCCAAGGCAAGACGGCTAACCGTCCAGGGGGGTCAGTTACCCGAGCCCACCAAGGAAAAAAATATGGGTTTTTAAACCCATGCTTGCACACTCATTCTCACACTCTCCCAACCCGAAAATTAGAGAGTTTTTCTCTCTAAACTCTCATTCCATCTTCTCCAACTCTCATTCTCTCATTCCCATTTCAAAAAAACTCATTCCCAACATCATATGCACATCAAACAACAACAAATCAAACCCATTTAACAATCAAAACACCCAATTCACATCATCTTTTGAAATCAAACCAAATCAAACCCATTTTTCACAAACCCAACTCCATCATCAAGAATGTCATCTAGCAAGGACTCAAGCAACAAGTATCCATTCGATGGGGTCAAAAGTAAGTATAAGGCACCACTCTATGATACCCCATAAGATAGAGTGTTGCTTGAACCCGACAAGCATCTTTCATTCCTCCATTCCCAACAAGAAGTAAGTTTACCCAACTTAACAATTTTCTTTTGAATCTTTCGATTCTATTGATGAAATTACATTCCCATCTACTTCTTTTGAATACTCCTTATGTTGTTGAGTGATATCCCTTGATTTGGCAAGGATTGAACACACAAATCCTTTTCATTTGAAAGCTTGAAAAATACCACTCACCAAGTGTTCGATAAAATGCCCAAGTGAAATAAAGGTGTTCAATCTTTACCAAATCAATGTATATCAACAAATAAACACTCAAGTGAGTGATATGCTATGATTTAGCAAGGGTTGAACATACAAAATTCTTTTGTTTCAAGGCTTGGGGAGTGTCACCCACTAAGTGTTCGATAAAATGCCTAAGTGATAAAAAGTGTTCAATCCTTGCCAAATTAAGGCATATGAACAAGTAAACTCATAAACATTCATTAGCAATTCATTTCATGAAATAAAAACCATTTTTTGACATCATTTAGAAAACAATTTGAAACCCATTGCTAGTGTAAGCTTATTATTTCCATGTTTTCTCAATTAACTCTTAAGGTATTTTCAACGGCTATAGCCCAACTTTCAGGACATGCGCACTAGGTCCTCTATAAAAGGACTTATTGAATGGTGGCAGAACATGGAAAACTTCCAACCCATAGCCAAGAGCCATGTTGAAAAGGCCGGTTTTGGTCCATTCCTAGATTCTTTGTGGAATGATCAATGCAATAGGCAAGCCTTGCTAGCCTTGTCTGAACTATGGTGGGACACCACCAACACATTCCACTTCGGCTTTGGGGAGATGATTTTAACCCCCAAGGACTTTACCATGATCACGGGCTTGAGCATTAAGGGCAAGAGCTTGGAATTCTATGAAGAGGTATCCACGGATGAGGATTATCTCCTAGCTTACTTTGGAATGGAAGTTGAAGTAATCAAGAAAGCGGTGCACCGCACCTGGCTTTTTAACAAATTTGCAAAGCAAAGGGAGAGCGTAGGTGCGAGCCCCGATTGCATTACAAGGGCATTCCTTCTTTACATGATCTCATGCACATTCTTTGCCGGTACGGGCGACCTAGCCCTTTTGGGTCTTCTTACAAGCATGGAAGATGTTAGCAAGATTAGGAAATTCAATTGGGGAGGCACTGTTCTAGCCACCATGTATCAACCAATGTGTGACATGTCCTGCGGTGTTACAAAGGACTTTGGAGAGATGCCTTTTGCTTGGAAGGTAATAGTACTTCCCTTTTATTTCCTTTCACTCCTTCTTATATTTTCTTTTCTTTTTTGACTCTTTTCTCAACTCTTGACAGGTCTGGTGTTATGAATACCTCAACCTATGCCGCCCATCCCTTGCTGAGGAAACCATAGAATGGCCTACCCTCAAGAATTACTCTCCCACTTATGTGTCCTTCCAGGCGGCGAACCGTTATGATTACGCTTATGCTAGAGCTCACCTAGCAAGCCTGACAGCTGACATGGTGAAATTCTTTCCCTATTCTCTTATTTTCTTTTTTACTTCCAATTTCTCATTTTAGATTTTTGAACAGATTGAATGGGATCCCTAGAAGATGTGGGTGCCAATGCTACCCAAGCGATGCATTCCTAGCTTAATATTGACTGGCAAGAGGGTGCTTTTGGAAAGCCCCGTGGGCAGGTACTGGTACTTGGGGGAACGAGTCTTGCGACAAGTCATGGGCGATGTGAATGCAGCTATGACTCCAATGCCACTACCACTAAATATGAGGCATGCTAACTCGATGGAGGAGGAGGAGTTGTGGGATGCTTTGAGGGGTTGGGATGCGGAGGAGTATACTTCTCCTAACATTGTGTACGACACTTTCTGCCATCAATATCTGATACGACCCAAGGTGATAGGCCTCCGTCCTCAAGGGGTAAGTCTTTGATGCTTTCATAGCCTTTCCTTCTGATAGAGACTTTATTTAATAGGTGAACACTTGCAGGTTCGACGAGTAAAAGGGCATAGCTCAACAGTGGGCTCAGGTATAGGGGTGATTCATGGTTCTGAAGAAGATAAAATGGAGGAGGATCGGTCACTACCCTTGCCTCGGCCTAATTGGTCCATAGATTTGTGCTGCGGGTCAGACTTTATCAAGACTGCCATTAGCCATCCCACTTTTGATGAATCCCCTAGGATCGACCCAAGTCGAGAACAGGTGAGTTCTCTTTATGGGTATTTTCTTTTTGACATTACCTTCAATTTAATCTTATTGATTATCCTAGGTGCCTGTGACATATGCCTAAGAGTTCATTGATCTTAGCGAGGGCTTGAGGCGTGACCTTGTGAGGATGAGCTTAGCCAAATCCATGGTGGAAGCCCGTTTGGATGCTACAGTAAGTGGTCAACCTATTTAAAGTTCCCATTTGAGGTTTTCAACCAACCCTATTCTCATACTTAGTTTCTTTGCAACAGACTTCGTCTGCGCAGCCGCCACCACCAATGCGCCCTCCTAAAGCACCTAGTGGGGGTCGTGACGGAACTGGGCCGAGCCGTAAAAGAAGCTCTGGGACTCGTTGAGTTCACTTACTTCTTTGTTGGGATTATAAAAACAATGAAATAATGACTATCTTTTTGCATTTCTTCTACCTCGTAGAAGAATGGAGCAAGTCTTCTCTTTATAGGCCGCAGACGAATGGAGCAGTTGAAGCAGCTAAAAAGAATGTAAATAACATGCTACAGAAGTCGGCTAAGAAGTACAATGATTGTTCAGAAAGGTTGCCACTCGTCCTATAGGGTTACCGCACTTCAATTAGATCTTCTACAGGCGCTACACCGTACTCGTTAGTTTATGGTATGGAAGCAGTTCTCCCAATCGAGTTAGAAATCCCTTCTCTCAGGGTAACAATGGAAGATCAGTTGTCTGAAGTGGATTGGGTACGAAACAGATATGATGAGCTAGTTTTGCTTGATGAAAGGCATTTAAATGATTTGTACCATATTCAAGGTTATCAGCGCAGAATAGCTAGAGCTTTCAACAAGCGCATCAAGGATCGCGGCCTAAAAGACGGAGACATAGTGCTGAAAGAAATCTGTGCGCCTATCTTTGATCCAAGGGGCAAGTTCAGGCCTAACTGGGGTGGTCCCTACATCATAAAGGAAATATTGCCAGGAGGAGCAGTTCGATTGATGGATTTGGATGGAATAGAGTTCTCTTAACCAACTAATTTAGATCAACTCAAGAGATACCATGTGTAAAGCTTGTTAGGTTGAAAACCCGTAAGGGCGGCCTAGGCAAAAGAAAAGCATGAACTATGAGGGCCTGATTCTCCATCATTCAAAAAAGAAAAAGAAAAAAAAAAGAAAGAAAAGAAAAAAAATATTTACAAATATGATGGAGATACGTAGGCTACCCATAAAGTTACCTTGGGTGCGGTCCAATTAGAAAAAGAAAAGAAACAAAGGGCATAGCAATGTATAAAGCAATTCATAAATCAAGGTTAATTGTTTGATGGCAATTCATTTGAAACTAGAGAAAATTGATAATAGCTTTATTCGTAATAATTGTAAGTCTCAAAGGACTATTATTGTGCTTAACATGCTTAAAATTCAATAAGGTTGCTAATTCCTTGTTCTCTGAGAAGTCTTCTTTGTTCTAGTAGTCTTGTTCGCCTTGGTGTCATCATCCCTTGACCTCTTTTTACTCCCCATTGAAGGAATCTCAATCAACTCAGCTACTTGAGCTCTCATTGTTGTCTCTTTGTGGCCAATATCTCCAGATAACCACTTCTTGTATTCCTTGCTAAGCTCATAAGGTCCACTAGTGTTTAAAACTAGGGTAGCGGAGTTCCAACCGTTCCATCTATCCTCCATCCATTTAACCAGAGACTGAGAAATAGGTTGAACGGGGTGAATTTGCCTTCTGAGATTCGAATTTGCCTGAGTGGTACTTGCTTGATGGTTTGGAATTGTTTGAACTGCACCAAATTGCCAAAGAATTTGAGATGGCCAGTAGAAAGAAGTCGCTTTTAAGCCCATTAGCTTGACTAGTGTACAGCCCACAGTTCGCAGAAATACCTTTTCAGCGCACTTCCAATAAGGCACGTGCCAACGGATAGATTGCCACGAGGTGTGGTACAGCATGCTAAGCCATTCGTCAGAAGAAGCATTTGGAGGGAATTCAGGTACACGCAGGCGGAAGTGCTGAGGCCCATAATTTGCAATACGAGGAGGTGGTAAGAGGTTTAACTTCTCTAGCAACCACATATGAAGAAGGAGAGGGCTGCCCTCAAAGTTCGCTTTAAACCGATCCTGTACCTTGTCTAGCCCATTGAGAGTTTCCGCTAGAACCATTGGAATTATGTTTTGAGACTTGGAAAGAGGGATAACAAGTTCACAAATTTCAATTGGGACAAACAATGTACCATTGGTGACAAGGAACCTTCCAATCAAGCAGAAAGCTAAGGCGTGCTGATGCGGTCGAGACAAAGGTAGCCCACATGACCTCTCAAGGGGCAGAAAAGATGTTGCTACCTTGTTTAAATCTACCATGTTATCTTTTATAAAGGCCATAGCATCATGGGTAGAGACTTCTAGAAGAGAAGCAAAAGAAGATACATAACCTTGTCGAAGGTATAAAAGGATGAAAGGTCCTGACGGTTGCATTCCAAACAGCGCACAAAATTCCTCATGGATAGGGCAAATTTCATTGCAATGGAAACAGAAAACATGAAGCTTGGGATCCCAAAAGTATGTAGAAGCATAGAGCATGGTCTAATTTACCTTGACTTTTGCAAGGGAATAGAATGTGTCTAAGCCATAACTCTTGAAAACCCTTTTGTCTTCTTTACTCATATTACTGAAGCAAAATATCAAAAATCTATCAAAAGTCTCCATGACTTGATGTTGAATGAATAATAATGGTTTATGAACATGTGGGGGATGTTTTTATAGACTTTCAGGCTCAAATTCGAGTCCTAGAAGGCTTAGAAGTCAAAAAAGCGTAGGGAAAGTCGCAAAAATACGTAACAGCGAAGCCGCTCGGGAGACCGGTTGGGGCCAACCGGTTCAACTGGTCCAACCGGTTGGGCCCAACTGGTCACCCGAGGCTGTTCTTCTCGATTCTCGGTTTTAACCACCAATGACCCCCGTATGCTCCGGAAGGCCAATTTTGACCATTTTTAGCCCAAATTGACTCAAATTTGTATCAAGAGTCATGAAATTCAAACAACAAGAGATAGATATCATAATTTAAAGATGGGAAATGCATGAACTTGGTTTTGAAAGCAAAAACTTGAAAGTTGACATAAACGCCCATATAGGCTTAATACAAGGATTTCACAAGTTAAGAGTTTCTAAATGCTTAAACTAAGTTTCTAAAACTTAAAATAAGTTTCTTCAATGCTTCCTTGGTGGTTTCCTTCTCTTGCTTGGCCCCGCTTCTTCTGTTGGTGGAGGAGGTGGTGGAGCCGCGGCTAGCTTGTACTGAGAGAAGGAATCAATCTGCAAGTTTCCAAGAAAATAAATGATTTGAGTACTACGGTTTAAAAGAAAACCAAAGATTTTCAAAGGTTTTGATTTGAGCTATTCTTACTGGGTGTGCGTGTTCACCCGCTCTATACGCCTCTTGCCTTGATAGGCTTAGGCTCATCCTTATTATATCCCTTCTCAAGCTGGCATTGAGATTGATCTATTCTTGTGTATACCCGGCGGGTGTCTGTAAAGAGAAATTGGGTAAGAAATGTCTTATGAATATTTGGGAATTAAGAGAAATAAGTCAATCATTGAAACTTACAGTCTCATATCGAGGATCTATCTGGGGAACCTCGTCCATCACAGGAGGTGCTATGGTTGTGGACACAATGTCGCCTCCTTGGCACAAATCAATGGACCACTTAGGCCGCAGTAAAAGAGGCAGTGTGTCCCTATCTGCGCCTTCATCATCACTATCCATATGCACCCCTGACACACCCGAGGTTGAACCCACAGTGGAATGGTGACCACGAGCTTGCCGTCCCTGGAAAGAGTTGCACATAGTTAGCTAGGAAATATTTGTAAAGCATGTACAGGGTTGAGTATGTACTTACCCCTACAGGCGGAACTCCTACGACTCTAGGAGGCATCAGATACCTCCTACAGAAACTCTCGTAGTCCCTATTCGGAACTATGAAGTCACTCGCCTCCTTACCTCTTATAGCTTTGATCAATTCGCGCCCCTACAAGGAGTTGGCATGTCTCATGCTTTCAGGTGGTGCCATAGGAACCACAGCCGCACCAATGTTGCCTTTTACTTGGCACCAAACTCTCTCCCCAAGGTACCAGTAGCGACCTATAGGACCTTCTATTGATCTTTTATTTATTTATTTATTTATTTATTTATTTTATTGATAGAATTTTATAAAACCTTACTTTTTATTTATCTTTCTGAATGTCAGTTTTCTCCTCTAAGGTTTGATATTGTCCGTCACATTTCCAAAAATATCTTATTGCCAGAATTACTAAATTACCTATACTACAAATTTTCTTTTACCTTTCTTTTCGTTTCCATACCTATAATCATATATTTTTTGATGAAGCCAAAAACTAGAGGCCCCAAGTCAATGCCTCACACGAAATTACTAGAATTAATGGGGGCGGCGAACTGTCGGAGTGTTCTTTTCAAACTAGAGGCCCCAAGTCAATATGCTATCTATATTCTTCAAGTAAGGGGAATTTCAGGTAGGTCAGGCTACACAAAAATAATTACACTTGGAAATCATTGTTAGTTAAGTTAATAGTCTTTTATTGGGAAGTTAGTAGCATTTTGTATTCAATGTACTGTAATTATTTTCCCTAGTCCAATGAATCTAAAATTCCCCCTCAAATAGGGGGAATATATACTTTGAAAACTCAAAGGGGCAAGCAACTAGAAGGAAAACGATCATATGACCGGCGCCAATCCCATCATTTTTTTTTGCCGTCTCTCTCACATGAGATGGATGCGATCTCATAGTACGAATCTCATCACACCTAAAAGAAATAGTACATGAAGATGGGTGAGCCATCAAATTCACGTTGCGCCGCTTGGAATAAATGTCCTACAGAAGGACAATGAATCTAATATAATATATAGCGCAAGGAGCAGTTGATAAATTTATGCTTAAAAAATTAGAAGCTATACTAGGAATGGCTGGCAGCCAGTGCCATACCACTTCAATTGTTGTTGTCATTCTGTTAAGTTTGTGCATGGAGAGCCTTATAGTACTTCCCATGCACAGACAGACACCATCAAATTGGGCTAAGTCCTCCCATACTCGGATAAGCTACTGACATCGGAAAGAGGAATCTTTGAATTGGGATTCATCCAACTCTGGTATTCGAATTACAGTTATTTAGGATTGCGGTACAAAGATGATCCTAAAATCATAGTATGGGTTGCTAACCGAAACACTCCAATTGCTGGCTGCAGTGACGGAAATCTCTCACTGGACACTGACGGCAAATTGAAGATCATACATAGCGGAGGCCTCCCATTATCTTGAATTCTGATCAAGTGGCTGCAGCTCGAAACTCGAAGGCCACTCTGAATGATTTCGACAATTTTGTAGTGACAGAGTTGAATCCAGATGGGTCTACAAGGGTCTTATGGCAAAGCTTCGATTATCCAACAGACGCGCTTCTGCCTGGGATGAAACTAGGCACCAACTTTCAAACGGGGCAAAACTGGGTGCTTACATCATGGGTAAGCGAATCGGTTACGGCTCCAGGGGCTTTTTTTCTCGAATGGAAGTTCAACAATTCCAATGGTACAGGACAATTGGTGATGACGCCGAGGGGACGTCTACTGGACTAGTGGGAGATTGAACACTCAGAATCAGAGCTTCGAGAACATCCCTTGGTTGAGTAATACCTCCAGTAATGATTACAGATTTAGCTACATTTCTAATGAGAATGAGAGTTACTTGACTTATTCTGTTACAAGTGGGGGTATCAGTAGGTGGTTGTTGTATTCAGGGGGGCAACTTCATGGCATCGATAAACCTGATCTTGTGCCAAGTGATATATGTTATGGGTATGCCTCATATCCCGGATGTGCGGTGGAAGGGTCACCCGAGTGTAGGAGTAGCCTTCAAAACTTTGAACACAATTGGGTCATTTTCTAGAATTGCCCATCCAAGACGAAAATTCGAGTGTTGGTCCTAGTGATTGTTGGGCTACATGCTGGAACCAATGTTCTTGTGTTGGTTTTGATAGTCTTAATGCCAACTACACTGGATGCAGGTTTTGGAGCAGTGAGTTTCTACCAGATTATAGTGGTGTTTCGAGCAAAATTTACGTGTTAAGCTCAACGTCATCAGATAATGACAACATATCAAACACTGGTTGGAGTCTCTCTCTCTCTCCATGATTAATTAAAGTGGAGAAACTCCACCACATTAGTTTTGCCTACATTGATGAGTGTCCTTGTAAACCTTAATTTGTTTAAAAAAGAAATGGTGGATATGGATCATTGTTGGAGTGTCTATTCTAGCAACACTACTCTTAGGCTTGTTTTTCTGTTTGAGGAGAAAACTCAATGGTAATATTCGGAATTTCGTAGAACAGATCAACTTATTAGTCCATCTGATCGATAAATCTAATGATGAATTGTTGTGCAACAGGGGAGGAGGAAAGAAACGAGGAAGATGTACTATTTGAATTGACAACTTCAAACAGGTTCGATGATTCAAATGAGACCAGAAACAACAGGGAGAAGGGTCATCAAGTTAAAGTATTCAGTTTTGCACCCATAATGGCTGCCACAGATAATTTTTCATTAGAACACAAACTTGGACAAGGTGGTTTTGGTCCTGTTTACAAGGTATATTCTAAATCAAAATATTAGGGAAACCTATGTGCATGCAGTGGTCAATAAATGACTGCATTTAGAGGTTACTCATGGAATATAAGATTTCAGGAAAAATTACACGAGGGACAAGAAATAGCGGTGAAGAGACTTTCGAAGGGATCTGGGCAAGGATTAGTGGAGTTCAAAAATGAGATTATACTCATTGCCAAGCTCCAACACATGAATCTTGTTAGACTGTTGGGTTGTTGCATTCAAGGAGACGAAAAGATGTTAATCTATGAATACATGCCCAACAAAAGCTTGGACTTCTCGCTCTTTGGTTTGCAATAATTTCTAATTTACTTTTTTAATTTTTCATGTAATTGAGTTTTTTGTTGTCAAAAAACGGTTACTGACTATATATATATATATATATTATACAATTTTACAAATCCAACTAAGAGAGGTCTATTGGATTGGAAGAAACGTTACAATATTATTGAGGGGATTGCTCAAGGACTCTATATTTGCACAAATATTATAGACTGAGAATTAGTCATAGAGATTTAAAAGCGAGTAACATCTTGCTTGATGAAAATATGAACCCCAAGATTTCAGATTTTGGCATGGCTAGAATTTTCGGACGAAATGATACTGAGGCAAATACAAATAGGGTTGTTGGAACATAGTAAGTAAAACATCATATTTTTATTTGTGTATTTATTATTTTACAGGCTCAAAAATATTTTTATTGTTGGATGTAGTGGTTACATGTCACCTGAATATGCGATGGAGGGCATTTTCTCTGTTAAGTTAGATGTTTACAGTTTTGGAGTCTTAATGCTAGAGATAGTGAGTGGCAGGAAGAACAATAGCGTTTCTCATTATGATCGTCCCATTAACCTAGCCAGACATGTTAGTTAACTAAATTTCAAATCTAGGTTATTATTGACAACATTATGTTTTTGCTCTTAAATTTAAACAGTACTAACTAATCTCGTAAATAATTGTTTTAGGCTTGGGAGTTATGGAAAGAACAAAACGTTTGGAAGCTAATGGATTCGACTCTAGGTGATTCCTTTGGGCGTCAAATATTGAGATGCATTCATGTGGGTCTCTTGTGTGTACAAGAGAGTGCGGTGGATAGGCCTATCATGGTAGAAGTTATTTCTATGCTTACCAACGATACTATGGCATTTCCTGACCCAAAACAACCAGCATTTACTACTCAACAATATGTGAAAGAGGGAGGTTTTCTCAAAGGTGAATCGTCAAGTTATTGTGCAAGTTTATCTACAGTGGTGGAAGTTCGATAAGATTCAAAAAATTTCAGATCTCTTAAAAGTAAAGAAACTGTATTTTTTTTTGGTCAGTTCGTATAAAAAAAAAAAAAAAAAAAAAAAAAAATCTTAAAAGTAGCTTTCGACCTATGCAATGATCAGATGATGTTTGTAGGAGTGAGTCTTCCATGTAACTGTGACATGGCCACGTGGTGTCACAGGCCAATAAAAACTAAGAAAAGTGGGATTGTGGGACCGAAAAGTATACTAACAATCCCACTTTGCTTAACTCTTATTAGCCCGTGACACCACGTGGCCATGTCACAGTTATATGGAAGTTTTTCTCATGTTTGTAGACATACTATTGTTAAGAAAAGTGGATTTTAAAAAAATTCACATTTTTATATTATATTATATTATATATATTCTTAATATGTAATCTTATTATTATTATTATTATTATTATTAATTTTTTTTTTATATTTTAATTATGAAGAATACGCGCGTAATCTTATTCTATTTATGAACATGTGTCTGTGCATATAGCTTGTTAATTAGAATTATTGATGTTTCTCCTTTGAATGTAAATTCGTGGAGTCATGTGGATACAATGGGAGAGCTGTGTCACTTACACAACAAAGTATGTTAAAACGTACCTAAACGTCATCTTCGCAACTTGGGTAGGTTGGGCCGCCCAAAATTTGGGCCGGGTTTGAATTTGGATCGGATTGGGTCATAAATTGGGTTGGGTATGAATAACCATGCGTAAACTTTTACCTTTTTTATGAAAGAAATGGTGGATATGGGTCATCGTTGTTGGGGTGGCTGTTTTGGCAACCCTTCTCTTAGGCTTCTTACTTTGTGTAAGGAGGAGAAAACTCAAAGGTAATATTAGACATTTCATAAGATGATATCAGTGTATTTGTCGATCCATTTGAACTATAAGCCTAACCATGATCTTTTATCTAACAGGGGAGAAGGAAAGAAATGAGAAAGATATTATACTTGCATTAACCACCTTCAAACAGGTTTGATGATTCAAATGAGAGTGGAAAGAACGGGAAGAAGGGTCAAGAGGTGAAACTATTCAGTTTTGCATCTATTATGGCTGCCACAAGTAATTTTTCAAATGAAAACAAACTTGGACAAGGTGGTTTTGGTTTTGTCTACAAGGTAATTAAATTCTAGAATAGATGCCTGGCAAAAAAATAATAATAATAATAATAGAACATATTTAATTATTAGGAAATAATTAAGGAACATGTCTTGGCTAGTTACTATGTTGAGCGTTTATGTACGGATTGAAATATTTCAGGGAAAATTACGTGATGGGCAAGAAATTGCAGTGAAAAGACTTTCGAGGGGATCTGGACAAGGATTAGTAGAGTTCAAAAATGAGATTATACTCATTGCCAAGCTCCAACACATGAATCTTGTTAGACTTTTAGGTTGTTGCATTCAAGGAGACAAAAAGATGTTAATTTATGAGTACATGCCCAACAAAAGCTTGGACTTCTTCCTATTTGGTTCGCAATATTGCTTTCGACTTAATTTATTATTATTTTATTATTAATGTAACTGTTAATTTTTTATCATCAAATAAGTTTATTGATTCTATTTATGCAATATAACAGATCCAACGAAGTGGTAGATATTGGATTGGAAGAAACGTTATAACATCATTGAGGGAATTGCTCAAGGACTTCTTTATTTGCATAAGTATTCTAGATTGAGAATCATTCACAGAGATTTAAAAGCAAGTAACATCTTACTTGATGAAAAGATGAATCCTAAGATTTCAGATTTTGGCATGGCTAGAATTTTCAGGCGAGATGATAGTCAAGCAAATACAAATAGAGTCGTTGGAACATAGTAAGTTACCATCACATCTATATATATATATATATATAGATACATAGATATTATTTGTGTATTTATTTTTGTAGCATGCTCAAACATATTTTTATTATTGAATGTAGTGGTTACATGTCACCTGAATATGCCATGAAAGGTATTCTCTCTGAGAAGTCAGATGTCTATAGTTATGGAGTTTTAATGTTGGAGATCGTGAGAGGCAAGAAGAACAATAATGTTTATTATCATGGCCATCCCATTAGCATAACAGGATATGTAAGTCAACTAAATTTCAAATCTATTTGCACGTTGTCATGAACAACATTATGTTTTTGCTCTTTAGATTTAAGCACTAATTTATCCCATAAATAATTGGTTTTAGACATGGGAATTATGGAAGGAGCAAAACTTTAAGGAGCTAATTATGGATTCAACTCTAAGCGATTCCTCAAGGCACCAAATTTTGAGATGCATTCATGTGGGTCTCTTGTGTGTACAAGATAGTGCGGTGGATAGGCCTCCCATAGCAGACGTTATTTCCATGCTTATCAACGATACCATGCCACTTCCTATCCCAAAAGAACCAGCGTTTTCTCAACAATTTCTGAAGGAGGGAGATTTTATCAAAACTGAATTGACAAGTTATTGTCCCACTACATCTACGGTATTGGAAGGCCAAAAAAGGCTACACTCCTAAAATCAAAGGTTGACGTGTTGTAGTTGTTGTGTTGTGTCTTTTTTTTTTTTTTTTTTTTTTTTTTTTTTTTTTGTCTCGTGTTATAAACCCATATCGGTGACCCATATACTGATGTGGTGTGAGTCCCAATATGAGTCAATATGATGGGTTTCTCATTTCTGGTCGCTATGTACAAAAAATTTTCATAGTATCTAAATTCTCTTCCCTTTATTAAATGTTTTTTTTTTCTTTTTTTTGATAGACACAAATTCAATTTCCCCTCAAACTAGTTCTATTTATCAAATCTTCCCAAATAACAACTAATATTTATGAAAGAAAACTAGATTCCCATAAATGATTACATTTTACAGGATATCGTAACTTTGTAATAGCATCAGCAACTTTATTTGCTTCTCTATGCACATGATTAAGCTTAATATTTATATTATTCTCAATAATAATCTTTCTACAATCACTTATTATACTGTAAATTATCCAAGGGCAATTATCCAAATGATGTAAACTATTAATAACCAATTAAGAATCACCTTCAATAATCGCCCTGTTACAATTTTTTTGCTTTGCTAACAACAAACCATTTCTTAATGCAATAGCTTCCATTCTAGGGACAGAAACATTCTCCTCAAAGTAATTATAATGTATAGGTATTGGCTTACCAAACTGATCACGAATTATTGATCGATCCCGTAGTCCCATTCTTTTTTCTAATAGATCCATCAAAATTTAATTTAAACCACTCATCATCAGGATGAATCCATCTAATAAACTTTGAACTCTTTTTAAATTTTTTGTTTTCACTACTATTTGTGGATTTATCAAAGTTAATATAATTTCTTGATAAGTTAATCACATAGTCTGAAAAAAGATTAGTAGCTTGCTTTATAATTAAGAATTTATTAAAAGTCTCATTCTTAAAAATAACATTATTTCTAGCACACCAAATTTGCCAAAGCAAATTAGCAATTTTATCCATCTCATAATATGAATTTTTACTTTTTCTAAAAGAGCATTTGTTTAAATTCAAAATCCAATTAATCAAATCAATATCATTATCTGTAGGTACATGACAAGAATTACTAACCAAATTCCTTACTTCTTTAACCCTAGTGCAGGTGATAAATGTTTGTAATTAGTAATGTAGGTTTTTTTTGTCTCTTCGTCTCTCATTCTTCTCCTTTTATAAGGGGTATATATACATGACATCACAAGCCATAAATCCTTTATAAAGTCCCTTTTATTTATTTATCTTATTATTCTTTAGAATCTTTCATTTAATTTCAATTATTTGCTACGGCAGTGTGGTCGCTTTCAGCACAGAATGCAAATTCGTGGAGAATTCGTGGAGGGGTGCGCATATAACGTAGAAGCTTTTACATTTGCAATGATTATTTTGTAAATGCCTTTCCATTTTCACCGGCCATGGCTATTTTTTCCCATTGATTGGTCTCGCCCATTGATTATTTTGCCTTTAAAGTCAAGATGTTGGGTAGAGCAACTTGACCTCTGCCCTACAAGAAATTCCTGGAACTATTTTTCCTTTTCCATATTCCGCCATTGACTTGATCAAAGCCATGTTTGGAAAATTATAGTCCTTCAGGTTCGGACATAGACATGAGTCATGATTGAAAATTTGGACATAGATCGCTTAGTGAGCTTGTTTTATTGACCTAGATCTTCTGGGGGAAATTTTAGTCCTTCAGGCTTGGGATAGTCATCAGTCATGATTGAAGATTTGGACATAGTTTGCTTAATTATATAGTTGCCTTTAATTAAAAACAACGTACTTCATCTTTTTAACTTCTTATTAAAGAGAAATTCAGTACACAAAAATGAATTTGAAGTACTAATGGCAAGTACATGAATCAAATTTTTCACAAAATGAATTGAAGTACTAATGGCACATCTATTTGGATGGAATTGGGGGGGAATCAAAAAGGATGAAATGAGATTTTAATGGTCCGTGGATGGAATTGAGGGAAAATCGGAATGAGATGAAACGAGATTTCAATGGTACATAATTTCAATGGTGCGGGCACAATTGAAATCTTATTTCATACATCTTATTTTGAAAACCTTATATATTTTTAACTTCTTGCTTCTCATCTCTTATTTATTTTTTACATTTTAAGGTTTTATGAAAGGCATAGAAAGTTTGAATAAAAACTGATCATGTATTCTATTACAAAACATCATTTTGAACAACTTTTTAGAAGAAAGTTTTTCCAAAATCTATCGTTTAAGTAGACTTTTTTTGCCGTTTATAGTCTTTACTTTATAAAACTTTCTTCCAAAAAGTTGTTCAAAATGATGTTTTTTAATAGACAGTATGATCAGTTTTTATGAAAACCTTATATATTTTTCATAAAATCTTAAAGTGTAAAATAAGTGGGGGATGAAAAATAAGTGGGGATGAAAAATAAGTTTTTGGGTGCCAATAAAGGCCTCCAAGTCCCTATTATCAATGGGCTTTCCTTTCGGCTTCCAATCCTTCAATCAGATTTGGGCCCAGTGCTTAGGCCCGTAAACAGGAAGTCAACGCTAGAATTGTTTTATCTGTATACAATGACTGATTGGGCATTACCCTTCTCTCTATCTCTCCCTCCTAGGCCTCATCAAAAGCCCAAGGCCCATGGGCAGCCCGAAGCCCAGCCCAAAGCTCGAAGGAAAAAGCCCAGCCCGAGATCGGGTCGGCCTTCAGGCCGGGCTTTTGGTGATAACTTCCCAAATTAATACCAATAAAAGAACATTTTATGTTAACTTACTACAAATAGGCAGTCAACTTAATACAAATTGACTACAAATGTCCTCTGTTTTGGTATTATGGTGGGAAGTGATCATCAAAATGTAATTTTTTTCACTTTTTTTTCTTTTGTTACACATTAATCGTAGGTAATATAGCTTAGGCCTGAGGCCCAAAGCCCGAAAATACCCAAGCCCGTGGGCTAGGCCTGGGCTTCACATTTTTCTTCATGGTCTGGCCCGCCCGGCCCGACGAGTAGTGGAAGCCCGAAGAGCCCGGCTCGAGGCCCGGCCCAGCCCGAGAAAAAAGGCCCAAGCCCGGCCCAGCCTGACCCGATGCCGAGGCCTACTCCCGCCCCCCTACCCCTTCTTTTTTTTTTTTTTTTTTTTTTTTTTTGGGAATTTTGGTCATAGCCCCTATGTATAAAAGTCATTTTACAATAAGCCCTAAATAAAAATCAGTTTTGTAAAAACCCCTTTTAACCCCGTACGGACTAAAAAGCCCCTGATTTTAAACTTGCTTGTTATTTACCATCGTGCCACTTTACTATTGCTACCCAAAAATTAGGGATTTGAACCCCATTTTACCTGAAAATCATGGATTTGACTCCATTTTTCTCGGCGACTTTATGGAAAGAAAATCCCAGCCTATTTATATCTTCTAAATGGCACAAAAACAGCACAGTATCGTCATATTCTTGGTAAAACAAAAAATGTTGACAGGTACGTACCAAAGTATACATGCTTTTTGAAAATTTCAATAATTGGTGATAGTATCATCATACTTTTTGAAAAAAAAAAAAATTGAATTCCAAAATATACATACTGCTCGAAAATGTTAGTTGTAGAGTAACAGCATACTGTTTTATATAATTAAACATACTTCCACCAAAAAACAGCATGCTAAACAACACAACCCAGCATATGTGAGTAAACACAAACTGAAAAAACGTAGCAAAACCCAAAAACGCTTGATCTACTCCTCTTTTGAATAAAAAATCATCCAAAAAGAAACTAAAATGAATCACATGAACACAAAATCTGGTGATATCTATCCAAAACATGCTAGAACACCAAACTAGGGAGTTCATAAACATAAATGATTCAACACAGCTTACGTTGATAACCCAGAAATTTCAGAACAAAGTAATGAACGCTATAAGAACCCGGATCTAAATCTTGAACACCCTTCAATCACCTGTTGTTATTGCCGAACTCAAAAAATACAAACAATGGCTGATAGCTCTTGCACACCAATGGCTGACTTTCGTTCAAAATTCAAAAAAAGCAATAAAAATGGCTGCCAGCGCTTGGAGAAGACAATATGAGTGAATACATTCAAATTCAAATTTGAATGCAACACACAAATCCTTAAGAATCCTCTCCCACGAATGGAAACCCCTCCCCAAACCGTTACCCATCTTCGCATGGAATCCGTTCTTCCCAAAAAATGGGTATAAAAAAATATTGAAAAGTCAAAAAAAGGGTAAAATAGGGATGGAAAAATAGCTACTTACCTTCTCACAAAAGAAACCGTTAGAAAAAGGGGTTATGGAGATAAAAAAAAACCAATGTGGGGTTTTGGTTAAAAGCATATCCCTAATAGGGGTAATTGCTAATTTTCTCTTCTTTTTTTTTGGTTGAGCTCCCTCTCTGTCAATATAATTGATGATAGTGTTTTCTTTGAAACTAAAAAGGTTATGGGACAATTATGTTGGAATAACATCACCTCAAAAGTCAAGCCACGTGTGGATTAAATTGAGTTGCATCTTGGGTTCAATTTCGATAGTCGTCAATGACTCTTGGATCTAATGACACGTCTCATTCTAATAGGGATGTGCGGTTTGCGAAAGTCTTGATTTCAACTCTGTGTGGATGTGTATAGGTGTATATGTTCTCTTATCGTTTGGTAACAACAACAACAACAATGACTCTAAAAAAAAAAAAAAAAAGAAAGAAAGAAAGAAAAGTCAATACTTCAAACGCATTTTGTAATACTTTTCATGCATTGATTTTATTTTTGTTTTTTCCCAAACATTGATTGATTGACTATACATCTCATTCACAAAGGCAACTAAGGTCATGTTTGGTTTGCGGGAGTGGAATGAAGAAGGAATGAAATGTAAATGAGAATAGAATGGGAATGATCATTCTATTCCAATGTTCGGTAAGGGATGAGAATAGAATTAAAGAGATTAAGTGAGACTCATTTTTTGTCATTTTATTTCTTAAAGGGTGAGAATGATCATTTCTCGATCTTAGTTTGAAAATTTCAAGTCATTCAATTTGCAATGTATGAAGCAGCTAAATTTATGTTGAAAAACTTAATTAGAAGCTATTACTATTTATTTATAAAAACAATTTAAAAATTTTTTTGGCTGAGGGAAATGGAGGAAACTTTACATTAGGATTCTTCAGCCCAGCAAATTCGATCTACAGTGACTTGGGAGTATGCCTCACTGACGATGCTACCAACAACAGAGTACGGGTTGCTAACAAAAACAATCCTTTATCTATACTTACTACTATATAAAGCCAATTCCCTTTGTGGTTGGATTGCACCTGGAAATACTAAAATACCCTTACAAGGTTTTTTTGATCCATAAAATTAATCTTATTAATTATGATGAGATGTGAGTACAGCTTAAATTCCCATAAAGCCCCAGAAAACACTGAAAAACAGAAGGAAACCCCTCCTAACAATGCACTCCACAAGCCCACCAAAAACTTTAAAAAAGAAAGCTCCCAAAGCAAACTTTCTAAAACAGCAGAAGACACTAGTAAAGCACATGGATAAATATGTCTAGCAGATAAAGGAGAGGGCAACAAACTCAGCAAAATAAGTAACCAACATGAGGCAATGAAACACCAGAAACTTCACTGAGATAAATCTGAAAAAAGCCACCAACTTTAAAAAACCCACCACAACCTCTTTCCCCTTAATTTTCTCCCACACACACATGCGGTTTAAAAAACCTAGAAACTGATATAACAGTTTCACTGATAGAGTGAAAACTTAAAAAGATATGTTGCACACACATCACGTGTGCTCGATTACTAGTTAATTAGTAATTAAAGAGTGTAATTTTTTTTTTAAGTGTAATTGATTTTTGAAACTTTCCGAGTAAAAAATATCGGAATAATAATTTTTTTTATTATCAGCATATGGGACAAATAATTCTTCGGTGATTAGATAAAATGAGGCAGCTTAATGGACTTATCTTTCATCGTTCATTAATTCGTAACACACACTCTCTCTCTTTTGATGCAACCCACAATAATTAGAAAAAAAATTTGTTTGATTTTTCAAACTTGTCCACTCTCTCTCTCCCTCTCTCTCTCTCCCCGTCTCTATACCATGAGAACATTTGGACTTGAATTCGTGCAAAAAGAAACTCAAACTGATGAACTATGTTTTTTTTAATTTGATTATGAATTCTATACATTTTTTGAAAACTCTATGAATCTAGTTTCCAATGCAAAAAAACGGTTCGTCAATCAGAAGTTTTTAGAGGAAGTTATCACGAATTTTGTAAAGGTGTGTTGACGCTAAAAAAGTTGAGGCCAATCAATTGGGCGATGCCTCCAAAAAGTGAAATATGCTATTGTTTTGCCCAATCGATCAATTGGGCACTTGATACCAATCGATTGAGGTTCGTAAAAATTGATTTTTAACTTTATGAAACTTTCCTATTTTGGACCAAAACGTATTTTCCTTCTATTGGGGTTTCTTAGCAACTATATATATGTAGAGAGAGAGAGAGAGAGAGAGAGAGAGAGAGGAATTCTCTTCATAGAGAAAACTTAAGGAAGTCTTCCCCATTAGGTTTTGACTGAATATCTTGTTTAATATATATATATATATATATTTTTTTTTTTCTGAAAAGGTTACTTATGAGATGGTGAGCCTACACGCTCTTTAGAAGAAAGCAATTAAAGAGAAGGAAATACAGAGTATGATTTTTCTAAGTCCAGCCCCACTTTCCTTATCAGCTCTCTCTCATATGACAAGAATTTCATATGAATGTGGGTTCCACCCTATTTAAGAAAATTAGTAATGGAAAGCAATAGTTGAGACGGTGAGTCTAACACGCACTTTAGAAGAAATTAGTAGAAGAAAGCAATAGTTACATTGTCCAACTCATTTATCTAAAATTTGTTTACCCAACTAATATGATGACTAATGTTTCCATTAAATTAAAGAATGTTTATATGAAATGATTATGATTTATTAATCATCCAATCGTAGATTTCTATTTTACTCTTCATTATTTTAATTAGCCTGATTCAATAGTCTCTAAAGTTATTTTTGATGTTGGAGATGAGAATATCGATACTAATATAAAAGGGTTATACTTTTGGTTGGATGTATATATTAACGTACTAAAACCAACACCCCCCCCCCCCCCCCCCAACATCAATTTCTAAGATAGAAAAAAAAAAGGTTCGGGTTAGAGTGGTCCTTTAAGATAAGAGAGGTGGTTTCTCTCCATCATAACATACTTTAAGATAAGAGAGGTGAAACCTCTCTATCATAACATACTTCCCACCTATTCTCTCTCATTAACCACTTAATATTACATTTTTCTCTTCAATTTGAATTCAATTTTTTTTTTATTTAAATTTTTATCTTAGCGTTTTTTAATCTCAACATTTTTACACCAAATAATCACAAGGACTAGAAATTGAACGCACATTAGTCACTTAAGGATTAGAGACAAACTGCATATGGTGTTGAATGGGTGACTGATATTTTTCCTCACAACATAAAGTGGATACTCCGTTCCTTCCTATTTTATTGTCCGTACGTATTATGGACCAATAAATCCTTTTTGACAAGTTCTCCATTTTTTTTTTGATCCATACAAGATTACAAGCTCACCATTTTATTACTACTCCGTATTATTTCAAGGATCCAAGTTGTGCCAATATTCTGGTGGAAATAAAATCAGGTGGGGAATTCTATGGTACTTACACCAAAAAATGGGGTATCGTATTTCAAGTGATAAGTAGTCACATTTTGTGACGAATAATTATATTTGTGGTACCTCCTTCAGGTCACTTTTATGTGAATGGATTTGATGTTGAGTTGCAAAAACTCAGCACCGTGTTAGAGGTCATTGTGGCCGTTGGATGATCTTTTGGATAGTCGAAATTAAAAGATACTCCATCCATTCCAAATCATTGGTCTCCTCTTTTTTTTTTTTTTTTAGGATATTTCAAAATTATGTCACATTCCAAAAACCAATAATTCTTTTTATTTCATTTCCTAAAATACCCTTAAAAGGGTATTCTCTCTTTTTCCAATGTTTTGTACACTTGAGGATAAAATTGGAATATTAAAATATATATATTGATGTAGAAACATTTAATAGGATTTCTTAAAAAAACGTGTTTCCTCAAAGAGGACAGTCAATTAGATATGAAGGGAGTAAAAAAATTGCTATTAAGATGACCAAAACGATCTCAATGACAACATTTTGATCTTTTAATCACGGCCGCCCAAAAGATCATCCGACGGCTACAACGACCTAACTCAGCACGGAATATGTGCTCACTTTTACGATAATTTGAATTACCATAAATGTGTATCACAAATATGATCTCTCAGCACTTGGGATACATACCCAAAAATATCATAGAATTTCCAAAATCCGGTAACGATGGGATGTTTACCTGTTTAGGCTGAGGACAAACCAAGAATCCAGTACAACAAAAGAAGACTTAGATGTCATCCTCGTAGATTTTTTGAATCCAACTAATTAACCACCCATCAACTCTATGAAACACAAGATAATTTGATTACATGAAGCAATTGGTATAATCAAATCACAAGATATTTTGAATGGAATTACATGAAGCAATTGGTGAGAGATTAACTAATTCTGTCAAGCAATAACTTGTGATTTGATTACATAAGTCTATCAAAGTTGTTTAAAAATTTTAGAACATCAATTTGTGTAATCAAATTACAAGATATTTTTCTATGAATTTTTGTATTGGAATCCTTGAAGAATCTTCTATCTAATGGTATAGATCTTGTTATGAAATTTGTACATTAACTTATAAAATTGAGAGAGAACTCATCAATACAGCTATGAGATGCCCCTCACAATATCTGTTCTCTTTTAGAAATATTATGTAAAATATATTATGATTGTTTAATTTCTACTTGGATGATCAAACGGCCCTTAGTAATTCCATGAATTTAGCGTCGCTGATGTTTTCTGGAATCATGATTAGTCTCGATAATTGATTATTCTGCCTCAAACTGACGATGATGGTTATAAGAACAACTCGACATATATCTGCTCTATAGAAATTTCTGAAACTATTTTTCATTTTCCATATTCCATATTCCAGCATTGATTTGATCAAGCTAGGAAAATTATAGGTCCTTCATGTCACTTTTATGTGAATGGATTTGTGGTACCACCTTCGGGTCACTTTTATGTTAATGGATTTGTGGTACCTCCTTCGGGTCACTTTTATGTGAATGAATTTGATCAAGCTAGGAAAATTATAGGTCCTTCATGTCACTTTTATGTTAATGGATTTGTGGTACCTCCTTCGGGTCACTTTTATGTGAATGGATTTGATGCTAAGTTGCAAAAACTCAGATCCGTGTTGAGGTCATTGTGGCCGTCGGATGATCTTTTGGACGGTCGAAATTAAAAGATACTCCATCCATTCTTAAATTATTGGCCTTCTTTTATTTTTAGGATGTTTTAAAATTGTTGTCACATTCCAAAAGTCAATAATTCTTTTTATTTCATCTCCTAAAATATCCTTAAAAGAGTATTATCTCTTTTTCCAATGTTTTGTACATTTGAAGATGAAATTGGAATGTTAAAATAATATATTAATGTGAAAGCATTTAATAGAGTTTCTTAAAAAAACATGTTTTCTCAAAAAGAACAATCAATTAGGAACGAAATTGTTATTGAAATGACCAAAATAATCTCAATCATAACTTTTTGATCTTTTTATAGCGGCCGCCCAAAAGATCATCTGATGACTACAATGACCTAAGCCGACATCGAATCTGTGCGCACTTTTATGATAATTTAAATTAATACAAATATGTACCACAAATATCATCTCTTACCACTTGGATACATACCCGAAAATATCATAGAATTTTCAAAATCCCATAACGATGGGATGTTTACCTGTTTAGAATGAGGACAAACCAAATCGAATCTGTGCAACGAAAATACTCCGTAAGCCTTACGTAGCACTTGAGCCAGATGTCATCCTTGTAGACTTTTTGAATCCAGCTAACGACCATCAATTCTATGAAACCAAGAACTAAAGGCCCCAACACAACTACTTTGAATGGAATTACATGCATCATGCATGATGCAATTGGTGAGATATTAACTAATTCTATCAAACATTAACTTGTGATTTGACTACATAATTCTATCAAAGTTATTTAAAAATTTTAATCTATCAAATAAAACATCAAATTTTAATCAATTTGTATAATCAAATCACAAGATATTTTGCTATGAATTTTTATATTTGGAATCCTTGAACAATCATCTGTCTAGTGGTATAAATTTTGTTTTGAAATTTATACATTAACTCATAGAATTAAAAGAGAACTCATTAATACAGTTATGAGATGCCCCTCATAGTATCTTTTCTCTTTTAGAAATATTATGTAAAATATATTATGATTGTTTAATTTCTACTTGGATGATCAAACGGCCCTTAGTAATTCCATGAATTTAGCGTCGCTGATGTTTTCTGGAATCATGATTAGTCTCGATAATTGATTATTCTGCCTCAAACTGACGATGATGGTTATAAGAACAACTCGACATATATCTGCTCTATAGAAATTTCTGAAACTATTTTTCATTTTCCATATTCCATATTCCAGCATTGATTTGATCAAGCTAGGAAAATTATAGGTCCTTCATGTCACTTTTATGTGAATGGATTTGTGGTACCACCTTCGGGTCACTTTTATGTTAATGGATTTGTGGTACCTCCTTCGGGTCACTTTTATGTGAATGAATTTGATCAAGCTAGGAAAATTATAGGCCCTTCATGTCACTTTTATGTTAATGGATTTGTGGTACCTCCTTCGGGTCACTTTTATGTGAATGGATTTGATGCTAAGTTGCAAAAACTCAGATCCGTGTTGAGGTCATTGTGGCCGTCGGATGATCTTTTGGACGGTCGAAATTAAAAGATACTCCATCCATTCTTAAATTATTGGCCTTCTTTTATTTTTAGGATGTTTTAAAATTGTTGTCACATTCCAAAAGTCAATAATTCTTTTTATTTCATCTCCTAAAATATCCTTAAAAGAGTATTATCTCTTTTTCCAATGTTTTGTACATTTGAAGATAAAATTGGAATGTTAAAATAATATATTAATGTGAAAGCATTTAATAGAGTTTCTTAAAAAAACATGTTTTCTCAAAAAGAACAATCAATTAGGAACGAAATTGTTATTGAAATGACCAAAATAATCTCAATCATAACTTTTTGATCTTTTTATAGCGGCCGCCCAAAAGATCATCTGATGACTACAATGACCTAAGCCGACATCGAATCTGTGCGCACTTTTATGATAATTTAAATTAATACAAATATGTACCACAAATATCATCTCTTACCACTTGGATACATACCTGAAAATATCATAGAATTCAAAATCCCATAACGATGGGATGTTTACCTGTTTAGAATGAGGACAAACCAAATCGAATCTGTGCAACGAAAATACTCCGTAAGCCTTACGTAGCACTTGAGCCAGATGTCATCCTTGTAGACTTTTTGAATCCAGCTAACGACCATCAATTCTATGAAACCAAGAACTAAAGGCCCCAACACAACTACTTTGAATGGAATTACATGCATCATGCATGATGCAATTGGTGAGATATTAACTAATTCTATCAAACATTAACTTGTGATTTGACTACATAATTCTATCAAAGTTATTTAAAAATTTTAATCTATCAAATAAAACATCAAATTTTAATCAATTTGTATAATCAAATCACAAGATATTTTGCTATGAATTTTTATATTTGGAATCCTTGAACAATCATCTGTCTAGTGGTATAAATTTTGTTTTGAAATTTATACATTAACTCATAGAATTAAAAGAGAACTCATTAATACAGTTATGAGATGCCCCTCATAGTATCTTTTCTCTTTTAGAAATATTATGTAAAATATATTATGATTGTTTAATTTCTACTTGGATGATCAAATGGCCCTTAGTCATTCCATGAATTTTGCCTAGTTGATTTTTTTTTTTTTTTTTTTTCTGGAATCATGAATAGTCTCAATAATTGATTATTCTGCCTCAAAGTGACAATGATGGTTAGAACAACTCGTGATTTTTTTCTTTTTGTTTTTTTTCTGGAATCATGATCGATTAGTCTCGATAATTGATTATTCTGCCTCAAAGTGACAATGATGGTTACAACAACTTGACATATATATATATCTACTCTATAGAAATTCCTGAAACTATTTTTCATTTTCCATATTGCATATTCCATATTCCGGCATTGACCTGATCAACCTAGTAAGCTTACTCTGTTTGATCAAAGTCTATTTTCTTGCCTCTCTTTTATTTATATTTTTATTTTTTAAATAATCTTGCTAAGAAATGGCAAGCGTGTTAAAAAAACAAGAGCTACGTACGCAGCCACCAGCTACTATACCACGCCATTTCCTGGATCCGATCCTATAAGTTCATTATATGTTTGCATTTTATAATTAAGGTTTTGATACTTTAGTAGATTTTCGGATTATTATTTCCAATGAGTTGGGTCTGATCTCGTGTATCTAAATGAGCAATGCCCAACGGTGGATTAAGTAGACTTTCTGTTTATAATGGGAGAAAATTTTAGAATGGAACATGTAAAAACATCGCTATATTTTATTTTATTTTTAAAATCAGTGCTTAAAGCATCAAAGAATAATAAAGAATCCCAATTAGGTTGGCACCCAAAGCACTCACCATCATTTGTCCCAGCTCTAGATTTTATTAAAAAAGAAAACTAAACTAATTAAATAAGAAAGCATACAAGGAGATAAAAAAACAAAAACCAAACTGTCTGGTCTTGGTAGCTTATAATACCACGATCTAGCTCACATAAGATAATATTTGCCTCCTCACAGTGGAGGAGCAATTCATCTTCCCTCCCACTCATATTATGGCATTTGCCTAACAAATAAATGAGAATTGATTATGTACATATATCCCCATGTTATGTTATTATAAACATACATCCACATGTTCTTATATATATATTTATGTGACCAAATGAATATGAATATGTCTATATATTTGTATTCACATGTCCATGTGTTCATATCCACATAGTTATATTTTTTAAAATTAACTATGACACGTGACATAATATGAGTAAGAGGGAGGAGGAGTTCTATCACCGTGAGGAGCCAAGTTTTGTCCCCAAGTCAATATGCTATCTAGTATCTAGGTTCATCAAGTAAGGGGAATTTTAGACGGTTCGGCTCTCCTCCAGTCCAAACCTCTCCATTTTCTGTCCAGTTGAGGGCTCCTTACAAGCCACGTCATCGTTGATAGATCCGACAGCTTATAAACAACCACGCCACTCGACCTCTTCATGATGCATTAATGGACCTTTAACGGAGTTAGACTAAACCCAAACATTCCCCAAGAACTCTTCAACCTCTGTCCTTGTTCTCTCTGCAATCTCAATCTATAGCCAGAGAACACTGTTTGTCCCCGCCAAAATCACTCCATAAATCCAAATTGTATAAATAATCTACGCAAAATGAAATTAATTTCCGAGTAAATTATTTAATGAAAAATGAAAATCGACTCATCATCTTTTGCCTCTTAACACGTTTCTCTAACTCCAACTTCTGATCAATTTATGAGGGTAGTGGCTTACTACCAAAACACCAGATAAAAAGCAAATCTCATCTATGACTCCGTGCAACCTTCCATCTTCTACCTAATATTAATTGTTTGCTTTGCAATTTGTGAAATTATAAGCATGGCAACAAACCTCTAACATTTTTCTTCTTATTCTCTCTCTCTTCTTCTTCTTCTTCTTCTTCTTCTTCATTTTTTTTTTTTTTTTAAAATTTTAATTGGTAGCAGATGTGAGAACACTTTCAGGGGCAAAGATTCGTGGCCCGCAACAATAACCCACCATAGTCGATCGTATAGTTGAGGGCAACTCTTATGCCTTAGACAGAGGGTAATTTGGATAGTTGTCGCCAATGGTACAAGTACAGATGAATGGGTCGAAATTGATGGTGAAAGAGAGCCTCGTCACTAGTGAGAACACTTTCGAGGGCAAAGATTCGTGGCCCGCAACAATAACCTACCATAGTCGATCGTATAGTTGAGGGCAACTCTTATGCCTTCGCAGAGGGTAATTTGGATAGTTGTCGCCAATGATACAAGTACAGATGAATGGGTCGAAATTAATGGTGAGAGAGGGCCTTGTCACCGACAAAAGAAAGGGTAATAAGATACGAACCTAATGGCGTTAACAATAGGGATTTGGGGAGTTAAAAGGGAGGGAGTCTTAAATGATGTGGCAGAATGATGAGCGTTAGATCTCACACGGACATTGTGAGCCGCGAAATGGACCAAACTGGACAATAAGCAACTGGAGGTGAGCCGTACCCAATTTTAGATATAAATCGGCAGGAAGATATTTATAATTGGTAGTCATTTTTTGCTAAGTTAATAATCATTTATTCGGAAGTTAGTATCATTTTACACTTTTTCCTCCATATACCATGAAAACTCAAAGGGGCAACTAGAAGGAAAACGATTGTATGACCGGCTCCAATCTCATCATTTTTCTTACCTGTCTCTCTCTCATCATTTTTCTTACGTGAGCCGTCAATTTCACATTGCGCCGCCTGGATTAAGTGTCCAACAGAAGGACATCGAATCTAATATAATATAGCGCATCGAGCAGTTGAAATATTTATGCTTAAAAAATTAGAAGCTATACTAGGAATGGCTAGCAACAAGAGCCATACCACCTCAATTGTTGTTGTCATTTTGTCAAGTTTGTGCTTGCGAGGGCCTTACAGTACTTCCCATGCACAGACAGACACCATCAAACCGGGCCAAGTCCTCCGATACTCCTCCGGTCAAACGCTGACCTCCGCCGGAGGAA
Organism: Liquidambar formosana; assembly: GCA_039720395.1. NCBI lineage: Eukaryota > Viridiplantae > Streptophyta > Magnoliopsida > Saxifragales > Altingiaceae > Liquidambar > Liquidambar formosana. The sequence goes on along the minus strand of CM077834.1, from coordinate 13,857,457 downwards.
TCTTTGAACTGGGATTCATCCAACTTTATTTTTCGAATTACGGTTATTTAGGATTGTGGTACAAAGATTATCCTCGCACCATAGTATGGGTTGCCAACCGAAACACTCCGATAGCTGGTAGAGACGCAAATCTCACACTGGATACTGACGGCAGATTGAAGATCATACATAGCGGAGGGACTGCAATTATCTTGAATTCTGATCAAGCGGCTGTGGCTCAAAACTCGACGGCCACTCTCACTGATTCCGGCAATTTTGTGGTGACGGATTTGTCTACCGAAAGGGTCTTATGGCAAAGCTTCGATTATCCAACAGACACCCTTCTACCTGGGATGAAACTGGGCACCAACTTTCAAACTGGGCAAAACTGGGTGCTTACATCGTGGGTAAGCGAATCAGTTACTGCTCCCGGTGCTTTTTCTCTCGAATGGAAGTTCAACAATTCCAATGGTACGGGACAATTGGTGATGAGACGCCGAGGGGATGCCTATTGGACTAGTGGGATCTTGAACACTCGGAATCGAACCTTCCAAAATATCCCTTGGTTGAGTAATACTTCCAGTAATGATTACAGATTTAGCTACATTTCTAATGAGAATGAGAGTTACTTCAATTATTCTGTTGCAAGTGGGCGAATCAGTATGTGGTTGTTATATTCAGGGGGGCAACTTCTTGACGTTGATAAACCGGATCTTGTGCCTAGTGATATATGTTATGGGTATGCCTCATATCCTGGATGTGCGGTGGAAGAGGCACCCGAGTGTAGGAGTAGCCTTCAAAAGTTTGAACCACGATCGGGTCGTTTTCTAGCATTGCCCGTCGAGGACAAAAATTTGAGTGCTGGTCCTAGCGATTGTTGGGCTAGATGCTGGAACCAATGTTCTTGTTTTGGTTTTGACAGTCTTAATGCCGACTACACTGGATGCAAGTTTTGGAGCAGTGAGTTTCTACCAGATTACAGTGGTGTTTCGAGCAAAATTAACGTGTTAAACTCGACGTCATCGGATAATGACAACAGATCAAACAATGGTACGTTAGATTCTCACTTTCCTCTCTCTCTCTCTCTCTCTCTCTCTCCATGAATAATTAACTCCACCACATTAGTTTTGCCTAAATTGATAACTGTCCTTGTAAACCTTAATTTATTTAGGAAAGAAATGGTGGATATGGATCATTGTTGGAGTGGCTGTTCTAGCAACACTACTCTTGGGCTTGTTTTTCTGTTTGAGGAGAAAACTCAATGGTAATATTTCGGAATTTCGTAGAACAGATCAACTTATTCATCCATCCAATCGATAAATCTAACGATGAATGTATACTGTTATGCAACAGGGGAGGAGGAAAGAAATGAGGATGATGTACTATTTGAATTAACAACTTCAGACAGGTTCAATGATTCAAATGACACCGGAAACAACAGGGAGAATGGTCATCAAGTGAAAGTATTCAGTTTTGCATCCATAATGGCTGCCACAGATAATTTTTCACTAGAAAATAAACTTGGACAAGGCGGTTTTGGTCCTGTTTACAAGGTAAATTCTAAAACAGATTTTTAGGGAAAACAATGTGCATGCAATGGTCAATTAATGACTGCATTTAGAGGTAACTCACGGGAATATAAGATTTCAGGGAAAATTACACGATGGTCAAGAAATAGCAGTGAAGAGACTTTCAAAAGGATCTGTACAAGGATTAGTGGAGTTCAAAAATGAGATTATACTCATTGCTAAGCTCCAACACATGAATCTTGTTAGACTTTTGGGTTGCTGCATTCAAGGAGACGAAAAGATGTTAATCTATGAATACATGTCCAACAAAAGCTTGGACTTCTTTCTCTTTGGTTTGCAATAATTTCTACTTTACTTTTTAATTTGTTTCACGTAATTGAAATTTTTGTTGTCAAAGTTAACGGTTACTAACAATATATATTATACAATCTTACAGATCCAACTAAGCGGGGTCTATTGGATTGGAAGAAACGGTACAATATTATTGAGGGGATTGCTCAAGGTCTTTTATATTTGCACAAATATTCTAGACTGAGAATTATTCATAGAGATTTAAAAGCGAGTAATATCTTGCTTGATGAAAATATGAATCCCAAGATTTCAGATTTCGGCATGGCTAGAATTTTCGGACGAAATGATATTGAGGCAAATACAAATAGGGTTGTTGGTACATAGTAAGTAAACATCATATTTTTATTTGTGTGTAAAGTTTATTATTTTACAAGCTCAAAAATATTTTTGTTGTTGGATGTAGTGGTTACATGTCACCTGAATATGCGATGGAAGGCATTTTCTCAGTTAAGTCAGATGTCTACAGTTTTGGAGTCTTAATGCTAGAGATAGTGAGTGGCCGGAAGAACAGTAGTGTTTCTCATTATGACCGTCCCATTAACCTAGCCAGACATGTTAGTCAGCTAAATTTCAAATCTGGGTTATTATTAACAACATTATGTTTTTGCTCTTAAATTTAAACACTAACTAATCTCGTAAATAATTGTTTTAGGCTTGGGAGTTATGGAAAGAACAAAACATTTGGGAGCTAATGGATTCGACTCTAGGTGATTCCTTTGGGCGTCAAATATTGAGATGCATTCATGTGGGTCTCTTGTGTGTACAAGAGAGTGCAGTGGATAGGCCTACCATGGCAGAAGTTAGTTCTATGCTTACCAACGATACTATGGCACTTCCTGACCCAAAACAACCAGCATTTACAACTCAACAATATGTGAAAGAGGGAGGTTTTCTCAAAGGTGAATCGTCAAGTTATTGTGCAAGTTTCTCTACAGTGTTGGAAGCTCGGTAAAATGCAAAAAATTTCAGATCTCTTAAAAGTAAAGAAACTGTATTTTTTTTTTTTTTTTTTTTTTTTGGGTCACTTATTAAAAAAAAAAAAAATTCTTAAAACTAGCTTTTGACCTATGCAATGCGCAGATGATGTTTGTAGGAGTGAGTCTTCCATGTAATTGTGACACAGTCATGTGGTGTCACGGGCCAATAAGAACTAAGCAAAGTGGGATTATGGGACCGAAAAATACACTGACAATCCCACTTTACTTAATTCTTATTGGCCCGTGACACCACGTGGCCGTGTCACAGTTACATGGAAGTTTTTCTCGTGTAGACATACTACTGTTAAGAAAAGTGGATTTTAAAAAATTCACTTTTTTATATTATATATATTCTTGTATAGTATGTAATCTTATTATTATTATTATTATTTTTATTTTTATGAAGAATACGTAATCTTATTCTATTTATGAACATGTGTCTGTGCATATAGCTTGGTAATTAGAATTATTCATGTTTCCCCTTTGAATGAATGTAAATTCGTGGAGTCGCGTGGATACAATGTGAGAGCTGTGTCATTTGCACAACAAAGTATGTTAAAACGTACCTAAACGTCATCTTTGCAAATTGGGTAAGTTGGGCCGCCCAATATTTGGGCCAGGTTTGAATTTGGGTCGGATTGGGTCATGAATTGGGTTGGGTGTGATCTATGCTGGGTTGGATATCATTGTATTGAAGTGATTCGCAGGTTGGATGGGGGTGTGCACAGTAATTGGGTTGGGTTACACTCAACCCATTGATGACACAAATTACATAACCCATTAATGATCCAACTCATTTATGCCTCAACCCAAACCCACCCAACCCATCCAGATTGCCAACCTCAGTTGGACGTGACCCAAGTTGGGGATGCATATTCATTTTATTTACACGTGACCCTTCTATTTATTTATTCAATTGGGATGCATATTCATAGGGCTGCAACTTGGTAAATTGGGCGGGTTGAAGGCTTAGTCTAAGCTTAGCCCAAGGTGTATAACCCTTAGGTTGCATTTGGTACACTTGAATGGAATGGAAAAGGGAATGGAATGAGAATGGGAATGGAATGGAAATGGGAAAGAAAGGAATGATTATTCTCAATGGCCATTACATGCCTTTGTTTGGTGCAACCAAGGAAAAGAATGGTCATTCCCATCACTGTCTTTTGCTTCACTTCTCCTGAATAGTCTCTCCCCTTCCATGGCCATTTCATGAACTTCAATGCATTCAAAAGAGGGACTACATCAGACACCAACAAATTCAACACCCAAAATCATCTATGTACCCACAATTCTAACACCCCAAAAATTTTCTTTACATTTTTTTTGTCATCATCTCACAAAAAAAAATAAATAAATAAATAAATCCGTCATCATCTTCATCATCCCATACCCATTCAACCACACTGTTTTTTTCTTTTTCCAACCATTTTCATAATCATCCATATAACCACAAATCTAGCAGCCCAAAATTTTCTTTGCATTTTTTTTCATCATCTCACTACAAAACAAAAAATAAAAAAAAATAAAAATAAAAATTGTCATCATCTTTATCATCCCATACCCATTCAACCACTGTTTTTTTTTTTTTTTTTTCCCCAACCATCATCTTCAAAATCCCAAACCCCTTTACCCATTACCTACAATGCCATATGATGCTCCATATATATGTTGTAGTTCTGGGAGTTGTAGTGTAGATCTGGGAAGAGATGAGGACGAAGATGGTGATGGGGACGACAACCGGTTCGCAGGTGGGAGGCATAGTGTAGATCTGGGAGGAGATGAGGATGGGGATGGCGAAGGGGAGCTGACGACGACAAGAACCATAACAAGAATGATGTGATAGAAAATAATATTTAACTAAGCGAAAGCGAAAACAAAATAGATCGGATTTGTACAGTATAGTAGATCATAAAATCATAATAATGAAGAACATATCAGAAGGAGATGGAAGCGTAGCCATTGTAGAGATGCTTTAACCTGCGAGAATAAAAACTCCAACGGTAGTAGTACTACACCCAGCCTTCCTAACTTCTGGATGATAGGGTTCCAAAACACAATGAAACATATAGGCAGCTGGGTGACGACCATTAACCCTAAGTTTCCAAATCCAATTAGGACTTAACCTATCATAAGTCCTATGGGTCAAAACACATAGGATCAAATCACCACACTCACTAAAACCCTACTAATATTACCAAATTATATTCGATCAAACGGTCAAAACATATTCACCGTGATTGACAAAAAACCGTTTTATTTATGGGTCCCACTTTTACAAGATCATCACAGTTAACTCATAATTTAATCAAAATAAAATATAAGCTATGGAGTCCAAAAAATTCTTACATTCTCCCACTTGGACCATAGTGAAAGATTTTGAAATTTGAAAATAAAGTCAGAGTTAATAAAAAAATTTCGAAGTCAAGTGGCCACTCATTAATTTGAAAAACAAATGATGATCTTATTTAAGTTGCCCAAACATTTAGTAATATAGGAGTTTATAAAACAAAATTTATTTAGAATGATTTTGATAGACACCCAATTAGGAAGGGCGTACGCATTTATGCAGTACTGGCCTATTACCAAGGTTAAAGTATCTACAAAATCTTCATATTTAAATAACAAAATGTGGAGATATGTGTCTAATGGGACAAGACATATAACAAAGTACAGTGAAAATACAAGCAAGCCTTTCCCATGAACAGTCACCGAAACTTCATGTGTACAATAAACAAAAGCACATGTCACCTGGATCCAAAATATGATTAGGATATATCATAACAAATGTGCAAACAAAATCCAGATGAGGGCACTTCAGATGATTTCCAGTCATCCGGAATTCCCAAGTTAATTTAAGAGTTCTAAGTCCCCAAAAGTGAGCGTATAAATCGAATCTCAAATATATTCAAAAAAGAACTCTAGGGAACCAAAACTCTCAATTTGAGAGAAAACAAATACGAATCTAAATAAACCAACGCGGAAATAGATTTCGACTAATCAAACTAATAGTAACATAACATAAACTTATGATGAGAAGTAAATGTAATTTTCAATAAAACTTCTCCGACATAAGATAATAGTAATAATCAAATGGTCTATAACAAAAATTCTAATTTTGGGTGCTCCCACAAACTAAAAGTACCAAACATAATTCAATAATTCCCAACAAAAAACACAAATAGAAATATAATTCAAAACGCATATTTATTTAGAAAACTAATTGAATAACAACCAATTGTGCTTAAAACAAAAATACTCCAAAACAACTAATTGAAATATTATTAACTCCAACTAATAATGCTCTAAAGGTTTAACAAAATTCCATTAAGGAATAAAATTGAAAAGATGGCATAATGAAACTATTACTAAATATATTTTAAAAAAAATGGTAATTCAACTTTAAGTTTCTTGGGTATTTTGGGCAGCATTCTTCTTTTTGAGCTTCTCACAATTTGCAATGACATGGCTAGGCTGCTTGCAATAATAACATGATCTTTCAGGTTGATTCGACTTTGCAGAATTTTAAGGCTTGTTATCATTCCTCTTCCTTTTGCCAAAATTTTTAGAATTAGTATTTTGTTCAACATGTTTATGTTGAGTTTGTGTTACTTTTGAATGTCATGATGTACGTTGCATTTAATCGTGTCCATATTTGATATATGACCCAAAGGCTTTGTCATTTATGGTAACACAGTTGGAACAAGCAAGGAAGTGGAATATGCATGTGTGAAATTGATTTCAATATATGACCCAAAAGCATTGAGAATAATAAGACACTGTGTCTAGGAAACTTGCCTTGATTTTGCGATAAAGTTGCTTTGTTATTTGGTTCATGATTTCGACCCAAAGGAGGAATCGTGAATTGCAAATAATTTAGAATTTGGTCTACCCTAAAGATCAAATTGTGATGTATGTTGCATTTTATATGCTTGGTATATTTTATACATCCATAGTTGCTTGGAATATTTGTATTAGCATTGCTCTAATTTTAATCTGCTATATTAGAATCCTAACAAATTGTTATTGTGATATCTTATGATTGGTAATATTTATTTAAATATTTTGTTATTGACAGCCATTAATGTTTCTGTACCTCTATCTCAACCAAATCATATTGAGTTTCTCATTGGGAATAATTATAAGAGGTGGAGGAGACAACTAGACACATATCTTGGTGCTCATGATTATGACATTTGTCTTTCTCAACCTGAGCCTATGGAACCTCCTGACAGTGCCTCATCGTCTATTAAGGCTCGTTTTTCTTCATGGCAAAAGGCAAATAAGATGGCTCTTATAATTTTTCAAAGCTCCATTTCTGAACCCTTGAGAGCTGGGATTCCGTCTTTTGATACTGCTAAAGAATTGTTAGATATCATCAAGGATCAGTTTATAGGTTATGCTAAAGCCTCTATAATGAACCTTTTTACCCAACTTTTTGGCCTTCATTTTGATCAAGGGAGTGTTAGGGATTTCATTAGCAAGCTTTGCAGAATTGTTTATCAGCTTAGAGATTTGGGCATGAACCTTGATGACGATTTTATTGTCTATTCGACTATGTCTTTCCTTCCTAAGTCATATGAGACTTTTGTTGTTAATCATAATACTAGTGATCATAAGTCGAGGGTTAATGAACTTATTAACCAGTGTGTACTTGAAGAAGGTAGACAAAAGAGTGGAATTGTAGCTGGTCAATACGCACATCTTACACATTCTACTAATTCTAAGAATTTTTCATCGTGTGGGACGGCAACAGCGATGGTAGTAAAGACCTTTGGGATGGCAACGATGACAAGGTAAGGACTGTGACGGTGATGGTGATGGTGAAGGTGGTGTGGTTTACTGATCTGTGATTGATTTTGTAAAGAGAGAAAGATAGAGCGAAAGAGAAAGAGAAGGAGAAGGATGAGATAGATGTGTGTCAAGGGTGGGACCCGTGCTACCTTTTTTCTTTCTTTGGGCTGGGAATGAGCTTTCCTTTGTGTGAAGGAAGGAATGCCCATTCCATCATGTAATGGAATGGCTAGCAATAAGGAAAAGGGATTCCATTCCTTCGGATCAAACAAACCTCCACTTTTTTGGACCAATGGAATGAGTATTCCATTCCATCCTCCATTCCTACGTAACAAACACAGCCTTAGCCCGTAGCCCAACTCAACCTAAGCTTTAACCTTAGGTGGTCAGCCTGAGCTCAACCTAAACCTAAACTTCTAAGCTCGAGCTAAGCTTAGGTTAGCCCGATTTCTTGGCCTAGGTTTAGGTTGGGTGGGTTGGGTTCAACCAGAGCCCATATGAACAAGAAAACCAACAACAAACATGCAATTTCTAAGATAATTCCATTAATTTAATATACTTAAGGGCCATTTGGTTGTCCAATTCGAAATTAAATAATTCAAGAAATTTTATATTGTATCAAAAGCACATTCCATCATCTTGAATTAACAAATTTTAAAAATGATACTTATCATCACAAATAAGAGTGGCAATTCAAAATAGTAGTATTTCCTAAATTCCTCAAAATTGATTCTATAACATCAAATATAGTGATAACTACAACATTTTAAAATATTCTAACTTGAGGTGATAGTTTTATGCTTTCAACCCTGTGCAAAATTTCTTGAATTGTTTAATTTCAAATTAGACAACCAATCAAGCCCTTATAAAATGAATTCCATAAAATTAAAATCTTTGATCAAATCAACTATATATGATTCATCAATCGTTCACTGAATACCACACAATAAAAAGTCACAATTTACTTGAAAGCACTACTACTAGAGCCCTATGGATATTATGTACCTTACCATCTTAGTTCTGTCTTTACTCTTGTTCTCTTTAGGGTTTTTCACTTTACCTAATTATTACACATGTGTGATGTATTGATGTGTTATTTGTGTAAGTTTTCGACAATTTTTGTTTTGTTGATTGCCCGACCTTTGTGCCCAAAGCTCAATCCCATAAAATTCGGATTACTAATTTCTAACCCGTTCAAAGCTCAGACCTGAAAAAATTAATAAATAAATAAAATTGTCCACTCCATTCATAAATTTGGGTTGGGTAAGGTTTAGCCGGATTTGGAATTGGTGAAATTGGCTATTTTTACTGCATAGTGCAAGAAACGTAGGATCAATGACACATGGGCAAGGAGGAGAAATAGAGGGCTGCTAGCTAGGCATTGGGTGTCAAATGCATCTCTCGAATTTCAACCCTCCATTTCTCCTCCTTGTCAAATGTCATCGATCTTACGTTTACTGCATCATGCAATAACTTCACCATATCCAAATCTGGGTTTAGCCTGCAAGCAGATCTCTCTTTTTTTTTTTTTTCTTTTTTTTTTTTTTAACGGTATGGAGAATTTTCGTGACATGTTAAAACCCATACGTTTGGTTTCAATTTCTGAGATCACATAACACAATTTTACTTTGATTCCATTTAATTTCTTGGTGTGATTAATTTTTAACATTGCTTGGTGAATCGTGAAGTCCTCTTAATTAAAACTATAAAATGTATTTTCCTGATCCAGCAATCAATTTCTTGGAAGAATTTGAACTTTAAATTTTAAAAAATCAAAAAGGAGAATTAACCTTTCTGACACGCCCTCACGCCCTAACCTTCCCAGCAAGGTCAATATCTTTCCTCAGTAATTTTTCCTTTTTCATATATCACGTTAAACTCTTATTATTTATTTACGGAGGTGTTTTATTTTATTTTATTTTATTATTATTATTTTTTTTAGGCAAAAGGGTAGAATAGGGACAATCAATCGTGGCATCTCCAGTTGGGCATGACCATAATAGATCGATCCCCTATGGTTTTAAACAGTCCCTATTTTGTGTTTTTTTTTGTTTTTTTCTTTTTGTAGTGCACCCTCTAAGAAATCAATTACAAGAAAAACCTAAATGGGTCCACAAAGTGAGAAACCGTATATGCTCTCTTAAGTTGGTTGAGTCATAACTTGACGTTCGACCCATACACATCCCCACAGTGACTAAATCCTGGCCTTTAGACCATAACCCAACAATAATTCACTAATATTAAATCTGAAGCTAGCATATATTATTCGGATCGGCTAGCTAGCTAGGTGTATCATTTTGACCTCCATTCAATTTGGAAGTGTAACATATACAATGTGAAGCACTCATCTAATTTAATACAGAAGCCATCAAGCTAGAGAAGAAAGCTATTCTAATTTAGCTTGATGTTACTTGGCTAATTGAAATAGGAGCCTTAACGAATTTTTTTCTAAACAGCATAAAACCTAGTTTATTACTTTGGGTGTGGAGGGATAAGGTATTGGGTTAACCCTACATATTATCAACTAATAAGGGTCTATCTGGGTGTCTAATTCGAAATTAAATAATTCAAGAAATTTTATATAACTTTGAAGGTATAAGTCCATTACCTTGAATTAAAATATTTAAAAAAATTGGAGTCATCACTAGAGTTGATGTTATCGAATCAATTTTTAGAAATACATGAAATGTCACTATTTTGAATTTTCACTCTTATTTGTGATGATTACCATCATTTTCTTCAATTTGTCAATTCAACATTTCATAAAATTTCTTAAATTGTTTAATTTTGAATTGAGCATACTAATAGGCCCTAAATCTTTTTTTTTTATATTTTTTTTATAGTATCTTTTTTTTTTTTTATTTATTATTATTACAAGTTTAAGGATACAAGTTGCACCAATAATGAGTATTGATACTATAAAATTAAATGCCCAACCACGTCGGACCATTCACAACTCACCACGTGGAAATTTGACCGATAAGGTTGACCCATTTCAATCTCGCAGATGCCTAGCTGGCACTGTCTGATCGACCTCGCCAAGATGGTCTTGCCGCCCACATCTCCCATGTACCTTCAAGGGAAGCGTCCACCCCCTCGAGGATACCCCTCTCTGGAGAGACGCCTTCATTATCAAGGATGCCTGAGCCATCTCGAGGTGGGTCCTCGTGCCCTCTTCAAGTCGGATGCCTGTCACATCGCGCGATGGGAGTCGAGGTCAACGATCTACTTGATCCCCCTCGAAGTACCCTCGAGGTACAGCCCTAATTCAACAACTAGCCTAGGTCGAGGCAAAACCTAGGGGGTTCAAACATGAGTTTGGCTTTCAAATGAGGTCGCTCGACCATAGCTTCCCTCAACACTTGGGACACTTAGAGGATCTTGGTTTGGTGGATGGAGAGAAGGCTCTCTGAGGAGGTTGCACCCATGGCATCGGGAATTGCACCTCTATAGTCGATCTGGGGGGAACAGCTAGGAAGTGGTGTAACAAATCAACTTCCTTAATCACCACTAAAAGGTGATGGGATAGCTAACAGGTCAAACCCATACCTGGTACAGGCAAAAAGCCTGACTGGTATAGGTGTCAGCACCAGAACAGGGTAAGGTAGCCGACCTACTCAGAATGGCCTAAGTCTGCTACCTCATTACCCTAGGTCTAACTACCACCTGCATTTAACGGCTGTCCTAGGTATTTGACTCTATAAAAAGGTTTCTCTTGGCCTCATTAACACACATTCAATCCTCTCACCAACAACATCAACAACCAAGGAATCTAGTCCTTGATTTAGGGGATTCTCCTAAAAGGCTTTATTTGGACTAAAGTCTCGCCCCTCTAGGTCGACTATCTTACTGCCATTCTCCCACTCCCAAGCTACTCCCAGACTTACAACAATCAACGATACCCAGAACCGGATCTTAGAAGAACTACGCTCCCAAAAAGAGAATCCGCCGACGAGCGAACCTCGCCTTGAGGGTGAAAACCCTCCTCCTCATGGAGCCAACCCCCAAAGAGTCCACGTCTATGGGAGCATCGGCCCAAAATAGAGGTCATATGCTACTAAGGTCCATGCCACTAAGGTCTACTCCTATTCAGAAGTTTGTCACCATCGAAAAAATGGAAAAAAGAATGGCGATGGAGCGAGCTAGGCTCACTTTACCACCAGCACCGAAACTCGACATGAGACCTGCATATCCGCTTGAGGTGGCGAGTGCACCATACCCCTCAAGGTACACGCCACCTCTGAAGTTCCCTTTGTTCAACAGTATAGATGGAAATGTACGAGAGCATGTAGTGAGATTCCTTTATGCATTGGGACCTTATTGGTCTGACAAGAACTTGCGACTCCATGAGTTTTCAAAGTCACTCATCGTCGACGCTTACTCCTAGTACTCCAAGCTCGCTCTAGAGTCCATACCTACCTGGGATGCAATGGCTCTCGACTTCCATGGGAAGTTCTTTTATGTGGAAGAATGACTCACTATTATCACCTTGAGCTAGGAAAGACAAAAGAAGGATGAAGATCCCATCGAGTTTATCAAAAGATTCAGAAAGAAGGCGATGCAGTGCCATGACCCAATCACTGATGAAAACTTAGTGAAAGTATGTTTAAATGGCCTACTTCCATCACATAGATTGCATCTCGAGAATTCAAATCTAGGGTCATTCTCCCGCCTCTGCAAAGAAACCAAAAACACGCACCGTAGCAAACAAGAAGAGCTCATCAGATCTGCCCCTAGGTCAGATTGGAGAAATCCAAAACGAAACTCGACACCAACTGTTGCTGCTGCTGAGACGAAGCGACCTAAGCAAGACGAGCCCTCCAAGAGAAGAAAGGAAACCGAGGAACCTCTACCTTTTCCTTGCCCCATGGATGAGGTGTTGACAGTGCTTGACGGATAGGTCAGAGATCACATCATCCATCTTCCTCCTGTCACGGTCAAACCTACTGCAGCTGATAGAGCTCGACCTAACTACTGTGCTTATCATTGGTTCAACAAGCATGCCACCGAAGATTGTTGGGCTCTCCACAGATTCTTTGACAAAAAGCTCAAAAGCAGGGACTTAGAGGTCTCCCTACCTCGAGATGTCGATGCAGACCCATTCCCGACCCATAACGGAGCAGGGCAAGCAATGATGGCTACTTACCTCAACTTCTGTGACAGCGAAGAAGCAAGCCGGGACGAGTATGACTCTTTGGCCGAGAAACTCTAAGATCATGCGAAGTTTAAAGCCTTTTATGATCAAATGGGTTTCTGACAACCCTTACGTCTTGAGGTTACCAAGGCCATAGTCTACCTCGACCACAAAAGAAACGAAAAGGCTTTTACCAATGAGGGGTCGATTAAACGCTCCATCAAAAATCATGACACTGCCCTCACCTTCAGCGATGCTGATCTCGAAACACCATACATAAACCACAATCGACCCTTGTATGTCATGGCATTCATTAATGGGGTTGAACTAAGAAGGGCTTTACTTGACCAATGGTTTTCAGTGAATGTAATATTAGCCAACACCTTGGCCTCTGTAGGTATACCTTTGAATAAGGTTTCCAGGCAGACCATCGAGATCTCTGGATTTGCAGCAAAATGAGAGAAAACCATGGGGCACATCATCCTTCCTAGAAGTCGGGCCCACCAAGTCGGCCACCAGATTCCACATCATAGAGAGTCCGACTTCATACTATGTGCTCTTAGGTCGACCTTGGATCCACAAATTCAAGGCCATCCTATCTACATTCCATCAGTGCTTGAAGCTGAGACTCAAAGGAAAAATGGTAGTCATACCAGCGTCGACGTTGCCCTTTGAAAAGCATGAAGCCTACATCGTCGAAGCATCTTTTTTTTATGAAACATCTTCAGAAGGAGAAGCAACTCCCTCAAAAGTCCATTCTATGCTTTTGCCAAAATGGAAGGATACTAAACAAGGATGTTTCGCTATTCTTGAACCAAAGGACAAGGGCAAGCGACCTCACTTGAGTCCCCTGCCAGAGAAAGAAGTGCCAAAAGCCACCAGGATCCTCCACCCAGATGGGAAGATTGTGTACTGGGTCAACGGTTTATGACAGTCAATGGGGGTAAACCCTAAACTAATAGGGTTTAGCACCCACCAAGAGGAGTGCCTGAGCATGAGCAACAACCTCCCCAGATCTTGGTTGTACCAAAATGCCTGTAGGATGAACCCAAGCCATAAGAGGAAGAACTTGAGAAGATTGACCTCGCTGATCCAGGCGACCCACCACGGCCCATCTTTCTTAGCAAACGACTCCCCCTGGAGCAAAAGCAATCCGTAATTGCTTTAATCAAAGAGTATGTTGACGTATTCGCATGGGGCTACAAAGAAATGCCTAGTCTCGACCCTATGGTGACAGTGCATCGCCTTAATGCTGCGATAACCTTGCGATCTATGAAATAGCCTGCTCAAGTATTTCGACCCAAACTCGAACTCCAAATCAAAGCAGAGATAGAGAAGCTCCTCAAAGCTGGCTTTATCAAGCCTATACAGCACCCTGAGTGGCTTGCCAATATTGTACCAATCAAAAAGAAGAATGGCCAAATTCGATACTGTGTCGACTTTAGAGATCTCAACAAAGCTTGTCCCAAGGATGAGTTCCCCCTGCCCAATCTCAACACACTAGTCGACGCAACAGCAAGACACAAATTGTTCTCTTTTATGGATGGATTTAGTGGGCATAACCAGATCAAGATAGTGCTGGAGGATGCCCAAAAGACGGCTTTCAGGACACTAATGGGTAACTTTTACTATGATGTTATTGTAGGACCGAGTGCTAACCATTTCACCTAAAACCAGCTGGTGTTAGGGAAGGCGCCCTCAAATCTTTTAAAGGGTAGCGCAGCAACCAAGCACTGCGGTTCGAGTGATTGCAACCGGCATGACGCTGACCCTAGCCCTACATCCCCACAGTCTAAGCCAACAATCACCCCCCTAGAGCATGCCCGCGCTATCCAGGGACTCAAACCCGTGACCTTGCTCTGATACCAATTGTAGTCCCAAATATACAACCCTAGAGGGGGGTGAATAGGGTTTATGGCCAAATAAAATTCTAATAGGAAAATTAAAATCAGATTATTGCAATAATAAAGAATATCACAAATATGCAATAATAAGGAGATATAGAGAGAGAGAGAATTCAAACGATTTTAACGAGATTCAGCTCCCCGCCTACATCTTCGCCTTAAAAGCTCGCATAAGGATTTAAATCCACTATCTCTATCTTCTTCCAAGGTGAAGATCAAACCTTTACACAGCCACAAGTGTTCTTCCCCAAACACTTGCACAAAGCCTTCTTCAAGAGCTTCAAAGTTAGGGTTTCCACAAACCTTCAATACAAAATGATTTAATAATTGTTTGTGTACAATAACCTCTCCTCAAGAGTAGATAAACACTGATTTACAAGCTCACTCAACTAAAGATTGATCACAATGAATGCTCACTTGAGATTTCTAGGGTTTTGATGAAGATGACAATGAATGTTGTTGTTTTATCTCAATCAATTTACTCATAAATGAGTTCAAGTGATGCTCTTATAGCCCTTGGGTCCAATATGACCGTTCCATAGCATTAAATACCGGGAAAAGTAGTTGGGTGGCATTAAATGCTTCAAATGACTGTTTAAAAACTAGCCGTTATGTTTTTCCCGAAGGACTTGGTCGACTGAAAATAGGTTTTGGTCGACTGAAAATTCCAGAGGACATAAAGAAATGCCTTAGACAAGTTGGTTGTCTGAAAAGACCTTTTGGTTTACTGAAATGGCATTTTGGTCATCTGAAAACAAGATTTGGTCGACTGAGAATTCCAGAGGGACATTTTCTAGATGAAATGCCTCAGATAAGTTGGTCGTCTGAAAAGACCTTTTGGTCGACTGAAATCGCATTTTGGTCGTCTAAAAACAAGATTTGGTTGACTGAGAATTCTAGAAGGATGAAAGACTTAAAGATCAAGCCTGGAATATTTTGGTCGTCTGAGATGGCACTTTGGTCATCTAAAAACTTTTGGTCAACTGAAAAGGCCATTTGGTCGTCTGAAAGTTCCTGTTTACAGGAAACATATTTTTACAAAAGTAAGTCCACTAACTTGACAGTTTCTAACCAAAAACCATTTGTGTCTTTTTAAAATAGTTTTACTACTTTATAAAGACCTTGGAAACCTAAGTGAGCATAGGATGAATCAATCTTGCACAATAGCCCTAAAACATTCATAAATCAAAGTTGAATGATATAGTTTTGAGGTTCCATAAGATTGTTCTTGTGACATGAGCTGTACAGCCTGCTTTGTGATTCCATTTAAGCCATTTTGTGAAGTGTACATTGTAATGCCTGTCTCATCAAGAACTTCACTTGTCATTAGATACAAATCAAAACATCTAAGGTTTGTTAATCATCAAAACAATGAGGGATTGAACCCTCGAGGCCAACAATCTCCCCCTTTTTGATGATGACAAACTAATGATATTTTGCAAAGGAATAAAAGAGCAGTAAAGCTCCCCCTAAACACATGCATATATTGAATATATCATTTTGCTAAAAATGCATGAGCAGATTTCACAAAATGCAAGTGATTGATGACAGATTTCACAAATATGCATAATGGACAATAAAATGGTCATATATCACAAAATATCCTTAATTATCATTAGATCAAAATATCTAATATTCAGAAACTACATTGTCCCCATTTCAAAAAAATTTTCCAATTTCCAATATTCAAAACATCACAAAACATTTATTCCATTTTTCAAAACATCGCAAAACATCTATTCCATTTTCCTTTACACAATCAAATCTCTCTCCCCCTTTGTCATTAGCAAAAAGAGTCAGGGAACTGGTTAGTCTTCAGGTGGAGTAGAGGATAGTCTGAGGGAGGTTCTTTGGAACCCTTTTTCCCTTTCAAATGACTTAAATATATTTTGGTCATCCAAAATGCACTTTCAGACGTCTGAAATGTCTTTTCGGACGACTAAATGTACAAAAATGCAGAAAAAATTTTCAGTTTATATGAAGGTTCAAAATGTATATATCATGACTTATAAGCCACAAACAGAGAGATCATCACTCAAACATATACCCAATTCACGTTTTATGAAATTAAACCTATCTTCTTGAAGAGGTTTTGTGAAAATATCTACCAATTGGTGCTCGGTACCAATGAAGTCAATTTTCACATCTCCTCTTCGAGCATGATCTCCTATGAAATGATGTCTAATTTCAATATGTTTAGTGCGTGAATGATGTATGGGGTTCTTAGTTAAATTGATCGTACTTGTGTTATCACATTTTATGGGTATATGATCATAATGAAGTCCAAAGTCTTCAAGTTGTTTGTAGACACCCCATTTTGTACCACCTAATAATTCTAAAATGCCTTTTTTATTCCCTATGATGAGGTTAGTCTATGCACTTTAATAACCTTGGAATACGTCCAAATGGACCAATGGAATTGCAGCTGACAAATGGAATAAACTTTAGGAAGCTTATTGCGTACGCAGTGACCAAGGTGCGTACGCATGTTATTAAGGTGCGTACGCACCACATGTTTCCAGAACCTTTTTGCGGGTTTCCCTACCCTTCAGTAACTCTTTTTGTTAGGAAGACGTGTTATGGTATGATTAGGAGACCTGGATTTCGGGGAAACTAACAGAAACTCTAATTCTACCTCCTTATGCCTATATATATCCCACTATACACCTAGGAAAGGGGACTTTTGGATTTGGAGATAGGGAACCTTGGGACTTCTGACTGGAATTAGAGAGAAAACCCTAGAGAAAAGAGAGAAGAGGTGACGGCTGCAATTCTGGAGGTTCAAAAGGAGGAATTCTAAAGCAAGTGAAGTGCATAACCCTGACGATAAAGCCAGCAATTTGACTTTTTATTTAGCATAATCATCTCTTTAGTAGAATAAATGCTATTTCTATGGATGCCATGTTTATTATGCATATGCAGTTGCATTCCTTACATGTGATAACATGAATCTCATCACGTAGTGGACTCTCCTCATGAGAGAACCTAGGATCCCATGCATACCTTCACATAAGCATTATGTAGTGGATTAAGATTTTATTACCTAGCAATGTATTTCCTTGTTAAATAGTATGTAAGGTATTAATTTCTGTTTTGTTTTAACATGAGCATGATCTCGAAATAAATCCGTGGAAGATCACATATATACCTCGTTTTGGTATACAGGTGGGATTCCTGAGGTCTAAGATAAATGCCAACTGGTGCGTACACAATTACTGTATTGCGTACGCAGTATTTTATATGTGTACACAGTATTTATCACTGCGTACACACGTGAAATATTGGTAAACAGTTTCTTTTCTTTATTGTATTTATTCTGACAGTAGGTTAATCTGTATCTCCATTTTTTATGCTTATTCTGTACTCCTGTTTCTGTCATAACATCATGGTTTGTGTGCTGTTATTATTGTATGATTTAGGGTTAATTTTAATTGAATGGTTAGATTAATTAAAGCCATCGATCATGTGTGGGGGCCGGTTCCAACCGGACGTGGCTGGGTACCTAACACCTTCCCATCTGCATACCCTAACTCCGAACCTGAATCTCTGGTTATGACGAGCTAGACCCTGCTAGGGTTTACTTGTTTCCATTATTGGGTGGTGACTCCTCTCTGTGTTAGTCCTTTGAGGCTAATGCATATTCTCGAGCTATGTGGTATTAGGGCGTGGCGCTCACAGTGGCGACTCCACTGGGGATAGAGAGCTAGATTCCGTATAGTGATTTATGGCTTTACTTAATTTAAATTGTTTAATTAGAAAAGACCAAAATTGCACACACGCGCACTACCACCCCTTACCCTCGATGATAGTCTGATGAAAGGTACCGGGTCCCATTCAGGCCTATGGTTACTGGAAGTTGGCATTATCAACCCATAACCTGTGCCACTAGCCTGTAATAAGCTTGTGAGTACGTTAACGGGCCACTCTTTGAGTGCCCTAGCTTGGGTGACCCTTGAAGGAGAAATACCCCATTAACCAACACCACTAGTTACCCCACCAACCTTTGCATACCCTTACTTGAATGTGTGCCATGTCATGTTGCATTCATATTAGGAATTCATCATGGGCTTGGGACGAATCCCCCATTATCTATTAGTTATCTCAAGTTGAGCCCAATTAAGGGAAGTTGTGTGATATTGTTATTGGACTTGGACTTGTGTAAAATAAAAAGAAAAATACATGGGTCCATGATCTAAAAGAGAGTGAGGTGTGTGTACATTGGGCCTAGCTTGAGATAATTAATGGACTACGCAGGTTTAGCACTAGGCTAATTTGTGTTGGCAATCAAATTCAAAAACCCAACTAATAATCAAGTCCAAAGCAAGTTATATCCGAACTTAAGCCCGAAAGAGTGGAGAATTATTTGTAATTGGGCCCGACCTGAGGAAAAAAAAAAAAAAAAAAAAAGAGAGAGAGAATGAACGTCAGGTTTAGGCCCAAATTGTTGAGAGATGAGAGATATTTCTGTATTGGGCTTAAGTTGGCGAAATAACGGGCTTTGTGTCCACTTATTATACCTTGGGCATTTGGAAGACATAGTAAACATGACAAAGCCCAAGGTATAGTGAGCAGTAATTGGGTAATCTTAATGGAACAGGGTAATTTATTCAAACAAGGGACGTGGACTTAATAGGTGACACATGGCTAAATGCAATGAAAGGATTAGTCGACCGAGGAAAAGTGTGCCAGGTTGTGCTTGGATCCAATCACCTACGTCCAATCGACTAAGGAAGGTGGAACCAGAATCAATGGCGGTAGAGCCTACCTTAACCAATCTTATGGCCACGTTGCGACAGGATAAAGCTGAAATGAAGGAACTCATCACGAGATTAACTCAGAGGCTGGAACATTTAGAGATGGGGAGTAAAGGGTCACCTGATCAACTCGAAGGCGAAAAAGGGGTCAACAAGGAAGGAGAAGGTAGTGGTGCACCGAAAACTCACGAGGGTGAATCTCACCTTTAGGATGATAAAGATTTCACAGATTACATGGCTAGCAAGAAGAATGTTAAAGACAAGGGCAAAGTGGAAGATCCCAGGTTCGATAAGCTAGAGGTGGAGAATCAAGAAATGAGAGAACAGATAAGGCAGATGAAGGCCACTTGGCGTAAGCCTCAAGGGATAGATGACTATATGTTTTCTATGCCTAGCACTACGTCAGAAACTAGAATGCAGCTATCCCTTAAGTTTAAGATTGCGGATTACAAAAAGTTTGATGGGACCGGTGACCCTAAGCAACACTTGCAGTACATGAGCATAGCCAGGATGAGGGGTCTAACCTTAGAGCAAGTCCACTTCGCTTTTCCACTGTCCTTATCTGGGGATGCTTCAAAATGGTATTACAAACTCGATGAGAAGATAACTGGGACCTGGGAGGTGTTGACCGAGGAGTTCACCAATAAGTACAATTACAACACAATGCTAGATGTGACACTAAGGGATTTGGAGATGACAAAGCGGAAGCCTGATGAGCCTTTTTCTGAGTTCATAGGGCGATGGAGGGCGATGGAGGGCGAAGGCAGTAAAATTGATAAACAGGCCAACAGAAATAGACCAAGCCAATATGATATTGAAGAACTTGACACTTGTTTACTTTGATAAAATGTCGACTTCATCTGTCATGAACTTCCAACAATTGTACCAATGCGGGACTAGGATAGAAGACGCGATCCATCAAGACCAAGTAGAGGGCAAGCCTGCGAATAGGAAAGTATTCGGATGAAGCAGCAATAACACAAGTGAAAATAATAGAGGCATTGGAGCCGCACAGGCCACCGTAGGAGTCATCAACCAAGGGGCACAACAACCCAGACAGTTTGACAACCTTGGAGTCCCTTTATCTAAGGTATTCGATAACTTGTCTCGAAAGGGTTGCTTGAAAGCTTTGGAGCCCCGACCGTTACCCAATCTGATTCCATCCTATTAGAGGCAAAATGAATATTGTGACTTCCATCAAAGCATTGGTCATAGGACAGACAATTGCATAAGGCTAAGGCATGAGATTCAAGACAAGATTGATAGTGGTAGGTTACCACGACCAGAGAATGCAGGGTATTGAATATGGGCACCGAGGCTATCCATTGTTGAGTTTACTCTAGAATCTGTTTCCGAGTCCGTTTCTGAATCTATTGAGTCTTGAGTTCGCTTTTAAGTCTATTAAGCTCTAAGTTTTCTTTCCAGTCTGTCGAGTTCAGCAATGTCTTTTGAGTTAGTTGAGCCGAATAAAGTAATTGAAGCCTTTTTTATGTGGTCCCTTTTATTGATAATGGAATAAAATCTGATTTCACTTATTTCTATGTGTCTCCTAATAATGAAATCTTTGAATGCAAAATTCCTTTAATCTAGAAAAGATAATTAACGAGGATCAAGAAAAGAAAGTGAAATCCATTAAAATTGAAGCTATCTTAATCAACTCGAACATTAATGAAGATTTTAAAGAGATATCAATTGGTTAACACCAGAATAGGCTGATCTTACAACTCTGATGGACTTATCAAGAGACGTAGGGAATAAACTTGAAAGTTTGCACATTTATCCTTCTCATACTCAAATTTTGAATAATGGAGATCGAAATGAAGAGAGGCCATCTGTGGACCCCGGAAAAACGGTTAAGGGCCCACGGGAGGTTGGGGAGAAATTATAGGTTTGGAAAAGGAAAGGAGTCGCCACCTTATTTTTTAAAGGAAACAAGGAAAACCCTAAAAAACAGTTTTTGTTTTAGGAAAAAAAAAAATGACTCCATACTTAAAAATGGTAAGGCAAAAGGTCTTTTGGAAATCAAAGATGGTGGATTCAGAGGCTAAGTTACGATATGGGAAGGTTCTAGGCAAAGCCTATAGGCACCCATATCACTCTAAACAGTCTCTTAATTTAATGGGGCTAAATCAAAGTCTTAAACACACATCAATTAACAATTATCATCACAAGACAGCATGCGTATCATCCATTCATTCATCCACATAAGCAAATAAATCAAAGAAAAATAGAAAAAAGAAAGAGGGGAAAGAAAACCTAGGATACTTAGTATCCTAGGGCGGACTTGAACCTCACGAAGAGCGCCAACGTACCATGTATGGAAATACATGGATCAAAGTCCACGTAGTTCGAAAGGGAATAGGGTTATAACCTAATAGAGGCCTATGGTAAACCCTAAGTTTCCTTTCATAAGAAATATGGTAAGTTTCCAAAAATGAATGATTCTCAAAAGATCTTTAGAAAGTATGGAATTTTATAAAGATAGAAACTTTGATTTAAAAGGCATTTTATGAAAGGACACTATAGAATCTACCATACCCCTCTATTAAGGAATAACCCTAGGAGGGAGAAAGGGAAAGTTTCAAGGAAATGAAAGAAGGGTGAATTGGGACACCCTCATACCCTACTTACCTTTAAGCAAAAGCAACCTGTCAAAATAACCACCCTATTGCATAGGGTAATTACCTTATTTGCAAGATTTCATCTTGCAATAGCCAAAATAACCAACCCACATTGGTGGGGTAGTTGCACCTGTTGTACTTGTCAAGCACCTACAATTCCCATGCAAAACATACCAAAAATACCAACCAACCAAACCTAGTTTCTAATCAAGCAATTATCATGCTTAAACATAGGCTAACACATGCTCAAAAATATCATATCAAGGACAAATAACAGATATGGATAGAATTGAAAATAAGGCTTAAAATCCTTCATAAGTCATGTAAACAACACGAATCATGAACTAAAGTAAACCCTAACTCAACCCTATATGCAATAACATGCAAAAACCCTAAAACCAACTACCAAGGATGCAAAAATATCATATTTATCTAATATGCAACACATATGCAGCAACTATGAAGAAAAACTACAGAATAACCCTAAGCTATCATGCTATATGCAACTTTTCTAAAACAAAAATGAATGAAACCCTAGAATCACACTAGTGCATAAAATCCCATGAAATCACTCTAAACCATGCAAAACAGAATATGAACAGTATTCAATCCATGCATATTAACCAATAGAATAATCCTCACATGATAAAAACATAGGCTTTCACATGAAATAATGCTATTCTAAGCATAACCTCAATTTCAGCACAAGAGAAATTCTAGAATCTCAAATATGCAGTAAATCACATGAAATAACACTCTAGCATACTAAACAGCCCATAAACATCATCTTAAACATGCATACTAGCTATTAGAAGCAACAAAACATGATAAAAACACATACTTTAACATGAAATTATAGCTATTCAATGCAAAACCCTAGAAAAGACTCTAGAAACCTTAAAAACACAAATACTCATAAAATCACATGAAATAACATCATATCATGCAAATCCAGCCATAAACCTAATTCTAATCATGTATTTTAAGCATTAGAAGCATCAACACATGATAAAAACATAAGCTTGAACATGAAATAATGCTATTTTATGCAAAACCCTAATTTGAATGAAAAGGAAAGGAGGTATACCTGTATGTAGAACCTTACTGCTGTAGAGTTTGCTTCTCCTCTTGTGTACTGCTGGAAACACTCTCCTTTAAACCTTCAAGCAAAGCTCCAGCCCTCCTCCAAGCTCCTTGTCTCACTCTCTCACTCATAATTTAGGTTAAACTACCTTAAGGATGGCTGTCATAGCCTCCAAGTCTCACACATGCCTCCCACTTCAGAAAAATCCTCTCCCATTGCTGAAGTATAAGGGGGTATTTATAGGGTTTGAGGGAAAACCCTCAATGGTTGGGATTAAAACCCTAGGTATTAATCCAAGGGCTCTTAGAGGTTCCCTTAGGGCTCAAGTAGGTCAAATAGGGCTGAAAATAGGGTTAAATGGCGACTGGAGGCAGACAAATCCGAGGAAATAGGAAGGGATCCGCTTTAGCACTCAAAAAAGGAAATTGGCTCGGGTGACCACCTGGGGCTGGGCGGCTAGCCTCCTGGGCCCAGGTGGCTAGCCGCCCAGGCCTGGGTGGTCACCCGAGGCCGTGTCAGCTTACGCCCATTTTTTACCCTTTCGACTTCCAAATGTGTTTCAGGGCTCAAATCAACTCCGAATTTGACGAAACGAAAGCCAAAACAACCGTGTTTCGAAGGGGAATGTAATTCGAGTCACTTGAGGGAAAGAAACCCTAGCCATGGCTGCATGGTTAGGTCCTACAAAGGCGGTTAACCGCTATGCCCCACCGTCGCTTAGCTTAGGTATGCACATAGGGTTGCACCAAATGCTTTCTAATTCGAAATTCAACCTCCCTAAACACATTTGGGGATGAAATTAAGACTAATCAAGGTCAAATGAATAGTCATAGAGTGCAAATCATGAGCCGATTCGAGCTAACCCGAAATAGGTCTCTTAACCAACCTGAGCCATATTAAGCCATTCTAATCCTGAACCGTCAATTCATCGAATTAAACCCATAAATACCTCAAATGCATCCATATGAACTCCAATTGGCAACTTGGAGATCATTTCAAGGTCAAATGGAAAGTTTGTGACCTAAAAGACGATTATGCCCCTCAAGTCACAAAAGTTCTTAGTAACCCTCAAGATCAACTCCAAATCGAACCAAAATTCATACACATCATCCTCAAGACTCTAGAAACTCAATGCAAAAGACTAGACTCAAAAAGGAAACAAAAAGACACATGAAATGACAAACCCTAGCTAAGATGGCAAAAATGGGGTGTGACACCATCGTTTTTGCTACCATTCTTGGAAAAGAAATATATAAAGAAAAATCCTTTGCTAACCCCTTTGAGCCTTAATAAGTTTTCTTTCTGACACCTTTGTCAAGGATTACCCCCTACACTAGGGGCAAATTTTGGAGAGAGATTTGTTTAAAGCGAGGGGGCAATGCAAATGAAACAAAAGAAAAAAAAAACAAAAAGAAAGAAAAAAAATGGAAGAAAAAAAATAAGAGAAGAAAAGAAAAAAGAGATGCTAGAATGAGATAGCAGGTGAAATGCTAAGTTTGGAAGTGAAAGTGAAGTGAAGTGATCCTTGAAAAATAGGAACCCATTGAAATTAAACTTGAGCTTTTAATATCCTTTCTTTCTTGAGCCTAGAGCCTAAAGCCTACATTACAGTCCATATAAAAGTCCTCTCCGATTGATTAAAGTTGTTCAAATTTGGTGAACTACGTTTGGCTTGATTCCTCTTGAATACGTAGGCAACCTTGCAAAGATACAGCCACATTATTTGAAGTTTGTGCAAAGGTGTAGCCATATCACTTGTGCAAGGATACATTCACATCGCCTGAAATCCATACAAGGGGCACGAACAAAGAAAATCACATCAGAAGCAGTTCAAGAAAGACAAGTGGGGAAGTGATAGCTCGCTAGGTTGAAAACTCGAAAAGGCAGCCTAGGCAAAAATTAGGGTATGAAAATAAAAAAGAGAAGAAAAAAGAAAAGAAAAAAAATAAAGGAGTGAAGCCTATAGATATCATAGCCAAACATTGAGGAAGGTGATGCATACTCCAACCTTTGAGTCAAGGGGCAAGCCCAATTGAATATCCCCACATGCGATCATAATCAACACATGGAATGTCTTTGTTAGTGTAAGAGTGGACCAAAGTTAGTGGAATTTTATGGAAATAACTAGTACACCATTGATCCTCATTAATTAACTAAGAAAAGAAAAAGAAAATAATTGTCTTAATAAGATGGAAATTAAAAGGAGACACATTTGAAATAGGTGAGATCAATATTCGAGTCTGTTGTTTCATCATTCCAGGTCATACTTGAATTCCTTGTTGGTCTTGCTTGAGCTTCTTATCTACATCATCGTTGTTGGTTCTCTTTTCTTCGTCCTCATTTGCCTCTTTGTATCATTGGCAACATAATCCTAAAGGGCTAAACAATAGTCGGTTGTGCATATGTCACCTTTGTGTGTACTTGCGAAAGTAGAATGAAATGCCATTATCTCTTTGAAGAATGGATGGTTAAACAACTCGACTTAGTAGCTTCATGTAGGAACTTATGGTTGATCTTCACATGAGAATAATCAAACAGGCGGGAGACATAAAAGCAGACTTGAAAGAGGTCGTAGGCGCTGCAATCTAGGCTTTTGAGCCATTGGGGCAACTTTTTAAAAAGGAGATCTTTTACCAGGCATTTGATCAAGAACAAGAGTCAAGTTATATAGGGAAGGTCAGCAAGAGAAGTTGCCTAAAAACTCCACTGACCTGAGATGCGTATGCAATTGCACTAGTGCGTACGCAACATTTCATAGTGCGTACGCAATTGAACTAGTGCGTGTGCAGCTGTGAACCCCAGAAAACAGCCCATAAGGGTTTGGCAAAAGATATATAGTGTGAAAGACAACAAACGAAAAGGAGTCGCCACCTCATTTTTTAAGGAAAAGAAGAAAACTATAAAAATGTTTTATTTTCAAAACCACATGACTCCATTAAAGGAAAAGCAACGTCTTTGAAACCAGAAAATTGGATTCGGAGGCTAAGTTACGACGTGGGAAGGTTCTGGGCAAAGCCTATAGGCACCCACATTGCCCGAGTTGGTCTCTTAATTTGATTGGGCTAACTTAAGATCTTTTTTACATCAAATATCATCATATATCATCACAAGGCAGCATGCATAACATATATTGCATCCATCTATTTCATCCATGCATAATCAAACAAAGAAAATAAAAGAAAAAAGAAAAAAGAAAAGAGAAGAGAAGAACCTAGGATATTTGGATCCTATAACGGACTTGAGCCTTAAAACGAGTGCCTACGTACCATGCAGCGAAATACATGGATCAAAGTCCACGTAGTTCGAAAAGAATAGGGTTACAACCTAATATAAACCTATGGTAAAAACCTTAAGTTTCCTTATTTGAGAATGTGTTGAATAGTCCAAAATTGAAAACTTCCACAAGAGGGAAACTTTAATAGAAAAATCAGAATTTTGTTAATAAAGGAAACCCTTGATAATTACCATGTGTCCATATTAAGAAATAATCCTAGGAGGGAGAAGAGAAAGAATAAGAAAGGAAAGGTGAATTGGGGCACCTTCAAACCCACTTACCTGAGCGCAATAGCTCCAAGCATTAGCAATTTCAAGCAATAGCAGCCCTATTTGTAATAAGACAATTATTGTACCTGTTTGCACCCTTACAAGTGCGCAAAATCATGCAAAGAGAACAAAACACTAATCTGGACAGAATTATGACAAGGCCTAAAATCATCCATTAGTCATGCAAACAACAAGAATAATGAATAACTAAGGACCCCAACTCAATCCTACATGCAATGACCTGACTAACATGCATAAAAACCCACCGAAGACACACTAACAATCATGAGAGACCCCAATAAAATCAATGAACATGATAACAAAATCTATTCTAACAAAAAAAAAAAAATGACATTTTATGTAAAACATGAAAATAAGCCCTCCTACGGCGAGCTTTCTTAAGCAAAACTATTCTAAGATAATTTCACGTAAAAAAATCACTATGGGGAGGTACAATCATCATATCCTACGTAAAACATATATACTAGAACACAATAGAAGTGATTTCATACTCAAACACATTACAGAAAGTTCTCATGCAAAACCTTACTTAACAAAAAGGATAATTATCCTTAGAAAAGGATAATATCTCCAAAAACCCTATAAAATCTACTACATGAATGCAAACCTAGCATAATTCAACTATATGCAGCATATATAGAATGACTATGATAAGAAACTACTCACAGAATTAAACTAAACATGCTGTATGAAACTTGTGTGATTTCAGGTCATCGAAACCCGAATCTCACAACTATACATTATAACCTATGAAAAGACTTTAACACATGCTTAAATCATCATGAATATCATTCATATCATATATATTAACTAACAGGAGCATCAACTCATGACAATTATCACAGCAACCTAAACATGTCAACTATGCATGATTTAAGAGGATAAAAAGAGTAACGCTTTCCAATCATTGTTCACAAAATTAAATGCTTAACATAATGAAACCATCCAATTTCCACGGTGACGTCTAAACAATCGTTAATTCAATCAAATACAACATAGATGGTCATTAATTCAATCAAATACAATATAGATGATCAGATATAATTCAGAATAATATAATCTTGTTTAATTGCAGGGGGTTTAAGAGTTTGTCTCGATTGTTTACGTTCCACCTTTGCCAAAATTAACATGGTTAGCAATTCAGAAATAGCAACCTCACAAAACCAGTGTGCAGGGATTTCAGTGGACACTAATTACAGGCCATACACTTTGCGCTTTATACAAACTATCTGCCAACAAGGCACAGTACAGACTAACACCCCAAGTTCACAACCAACTACAAACTACCTTCCAGCAGGAACAAAACACTACCTAGAAACAAAAATTCAAGATCAAGGGGCTTCCTGCAAAGATTGCCGAGACACCTGAATAAGCATGCAATCAGCTCATTGGTTTGCCATTTCCGCTTCCTTCGTCCCTGCAGTATGGAGGACCAAAATCATGAGTCAGTAAATATCAAAATATGTCAAATATGATGATGGATAGCCCACTACAATGCACGACGACAAGAACCTTGAGCTACATGAGAATTTCAAATCCTCACACCCACTTTCCTGAAGATGAGCCTGTTTTAGCATTAATATTATACATAAATAGATGCACTATGGTAGCTTATTCTCGCTGCCTCTAACCATTGTTGTTATTGGTTTCTACTTTCTTTCTTCTTTTTGTCCCCCCCATTTTTTTGTTTTATTTATTTATATTTTTTTAGCCTTCCTCTCACCATTTTTGGGGCCTTTGACTCAAATCATATCACTTCGCTTGTGTCGTGCCTAATGTCTCATCTTTCCACAACCAGTCTCGAGACCCGATAAAAGGAAGGTAGTGATAGGTAAATGGCTAATGTTGAACCATTAAAACTTCTAGTAACACTTTATGAACATGGAATCCTCCCTGACTAACTAATTTAAAATTCATTGCCTCCTAAATACAGCCCAAATTCTACAACCTCACTGAACTAATAGAACTATTTCCGACCAGATCTTTTTGCTTCAAATGCATGTTCAACATTTTATTTATATTCAGTTGATATTTTTAGTGGAATAATACATGCAGGAGAATAAGCTGAGAAAGTTCCCCAAGAGCTAGCAAACATCATGAGCAATTTTAGGCCAACAGCATGAGAGAAATAACTGTTCCAGTAAAGGCATTTTTTATGCAACTGAGTAACATTTGTTCAACAAAGTCCAAGTAACAATGGTTGCTAGCATCAATACCACCAGAAGAAAGAAAATAAGGAGGGGCACAAAATCAGCAGCATTTGATAGTGCCATAGCAGGAACGTTGAAATGAAACAACTTAACCAAGGGAACAATGTACAGAATATCAGCAGTTTCTGGCATAGCTGAGGAACATGGTATACAGGCATTACGAGATAAGGGTAAGAGAAGCAAGCCATAATGAAATATGAGGAGAAAGTGCAAGAAACAAGAGAGAAAAAGCTAAACAACCAGAAAAATCTGTTTGATCTCTTATACCATGTAAGAACAGGATTATGGGAAGGTTCACTACCCTATACGAGTTGCGATTTTATGGTTACGGATGAGTGTCAACAGCAGCTATGGAAGAAAATAATTAGAGAATAATTACTAGAGGTATTCCTTTTTCTAGATGGGAAAAAGGAACGAAATTATTGGAGGTATTTAAAGCAAGAGATGTGTTCATTGCTATCATTGGTGAGAATAAAAATACAACGCAAGTGATGTAGTCAGCAGGTATAAGGAGATGATTTCGGAGATTATTTGAAAAGAGATGCACTGGAAAAGTAAGGAGCCTACCAAAAATGCAAGTTTAAAGCAACACAATACCTAAATTTGCAAACAGTAGCAAAATTGAATAAGTTAGACAATGTCAGAACTATTACAAAATCAAAATCCAATTCTATATGAAACTGAAATCTTGATATCACAAATTCTTTGAGAATATGAATTCGTAAGGCATCAATTTGACCTTCCCAACTACACAATTCTTGAGGTCACAATTACAGCAAGAACAATCATTTATTTCAGCATCAAAAATGTCGAAGTGGAGCAAAAATTTCATTGAGCCCGAACTCGAAAATTTACACCATTCTAGATTATCGAAGGAAATCCAGTCATAAGCATTTTTTCATAAAGGTTCTATGTAACTTAATACTCACTGAAACTGGTAAGAGTTAGATTAAATTGTGAGAATAGTTCACATTTTAGGTCGATGCGAACCCAAGGATTGATTTGTATCATGGGTAAAAATACCGGACTCTCGATAATCGCTCTCTTTTTTCTTCTTCGATTCACCTTAAAGAGAACAAAACTCAACAAGTTCAATGACAACAAGAAAAAGCAAAACTACTTGGCCAACTAAAGAAGTTCAAATTATACCAAGAATTAATAAACAAACTCGCGGCATGCCTCTCTAAGTAAGTTCCTAGTAAAGACTCATTAACAGATACTAGTTGTTGTGAAAAATATTATCATTGCTGTCTAACCCTGCATGATAACACATGTACATTTCACTATTTAGCACCCAAAAAAGAGAGAAGGGGGGGGGGGGGGGGGGGGGGGGGGGGGGGGGGCGGGGCGGGGAGCAGGGCGGGGAGCATAAAAAAAAAATCTGAAATAAAGATACACGCAATTAGATCAATTAGTTCATTGTTCTAATCAGAACAGAACAGTCTTCAAAGAAGAAAGAGAAGAAATAACAGGGAGAAGCCTTTTCCTCAATTAATAATGAAAATAGTCAAGCAAAAATTGTTCTTTATAAAAAAAAAGGGTAAATTGCACTTAAGGGTCCAGAATTTGAGGCAGGTTTCACTTAAGGGTCCCAAATTTTAATTGCGTCAATTTGGTGCCCAGATTATTAGTTGAGTTTCAATTTAGGGTCTGATGTCAAAACCGTTTGTTGACCTGACGGAAATTTTGCACATGATATGCATGTGACCAAATTAAAAATTTGTTATCCCTATTTTGCCCCTCACCCTATCTTACCCACCTGAAGCTCCCGTCGCCAGTGATGGAGCATTCCCCTCACTTTTCCCTCTTCTGAACATTATGGCCTCATGGGTAACTAGCTTTCTCCCAGCAATCCACCCCACCGGCACACAATTTTTTCTGACGATGAAGCAACCAAAAAAAAAAAAAAACAGTAGCCATGTAATGAACAGAAAAGGGAAACAATTTTCCGGCGATGAAGGTAGACCATTCCTCTGACTGCAGTTGCAGGCTTCCATTAACCATTTTCAAACCCAAACTCAAACTTAACCATGGCAGATTTGAATCCCAAGCCAACCATCGTCAAACCCCAACCCAAATCCAACTATTGTCAAACCCCAACCCAATGTTGATCTGCAATGGGTATAACCCAAAAGGAAGGCGGCAACCGGCGATGAAAGTTAACCATTCCTCCGACTGCAGTTGCAAGCTGCCATTGACGGCCATCTTCAAACCCAAACCCAAACTCAACCATGGCAGATTTGAATCCCAAACCAACCATCATCAAACCCCAACCCAAATCCAACCATCGTCAAATCCCAACCCAATGTTGATCTGCAATGGGTATAACCCAGAAGGAAGGTGGCAAAAATTTGGCCGTGGACGGTGCACCATGCTGTCGGCGACGAAGGTTTTGGTTTCAGATCTGAATCTTGTGCGTCACGAGTAGGTTTGCAAGCAATCGCATAGTCGAGTCTACCCAGCTCCACCGCCATCCCGACCGACTTTTGATTATGTAGGTGTGGGTTTTACAATTGGGTTTCACTGCCATCAATTCGGTTTTACAAGTGGGTTTGGAAGGAGAAGGACGAATTGAACAAGGTGAAGGACACAACAATGTTTGCCGTCAACCTCCTGCGTCGTCAGGAAAAAAAATGAAAAAAAGAGCTGCCTTCTTCTCCATAGCTTAAGCTGAAGCTCATCATCATTGAGGTGGGTTTTGTTTAATCTTTATGCTTTTGATGCCAGACTGGTCCCTCCATGCATCAGATCTTGTTTTTTTCCAGCAAATCATGGCTATGGCAGATCTTCTACACTAGCATCGACGAGAGAACAGAGACGATCCCAAACGACATCCTTTTTTTTTTGGGGGGGGGGGGGGGGGGGGGGGGGGGGGGCATTACAGTCATTTCAGAATTACTGTTAACCCCGTCTCTGATTTTTGGTCAACGTTAATGTTGGGTATCAAATTGACGCAATTAGAATTTGGGACCCTTAAGTAAAACTTGTCTCAAACTCTGGACCCTTAAGTGCAATTTACCCTAAACAAAAAAACAAATATACCAATTTAAAAGGTTTCAGTAGTCAAGTTCCTCCAAGAGAGCCTTATTTCCTACTATTTGTGTTACACAAATCTTACTACGTACACCATGCAGCTCTGTCCAAGGCCACATCTAGTTAAACTATAGGCCATCATATCTTTTCCAAGACCCACATTGCCATAGGCCTTCCCCTAGTTTTTGTAAGCTCCTTTTGCATGAATCATATCACTCCACTGTACAAGAGCTACTTATTAGCTTCATTACACTTGACAAAACCATCTTAAGCAACTTTCTCTCATGTTGTCCTTGATTGGTGCTACTTCTCAACTCCTTATTTTAGCTACGCTCATTTTTTGTTTATATTCCTTGACTACCAAGCTTTTTTTTTTTTTTTTTTAAATTTTAAATTATTATTATTTTTTTTTTTTTTATGACGAGGAAAACCTTTGGGCAAACCCCAAGCCCATATAAGATCCCACAACCCACTGGCAGAGCCAAGGGGGGCCTTTGGGGGCACGTGCCCCCACTACCTCTACCAAGTTTTTTTTTTTTTTTGGGAGAGATATTACCATTTGATGACTATTTCTCAACATAATGCCAAAAAGAGGAAGATGGTAGTCATTTTAAATCATATTTACAGTCAATTTGTAATAAGTTGACAAAAATATCCTTTTATGGTATTAAATTGCAAAATGATTACTAAAAAGTAATATTTTTTTTAAAAAAAATGCTTCCCAGAGCTTTTAGTTCCCAATTCCCACTTCACAGAATTATAGCACAATGCCTTCATTGGAGATAAATCCTAACTCCGCCCCTGCCACAACACATATGAGCCAAGTAAGTCCAAGGCCTATGAGAACCATAAAACCTTGTGTAGGTAGCCCCAAGGGGTTTAGCAAGAGTTGAACTCAAGACCTCCGCACCAAGCATTTTATACCATAAGCATGGTTGGCCTTACAATTGTATTGTAAATTTTCCTTTATATTAAACTTTCCATTATCTTTTATCCACTTACATTTCCATGGTTATGATTGAATGAGAGAGAATACTGTCGGAATTTAAGATCTTTCACTCTTAGGCTTACAACACTTAATGAAGATCCACATCTCAGACAACAACTAGAGGCTGGATGAAAATATGACAAGAAAAGCTGACTAAACCATTATCTGGAATTTAAGCTTAAGCTGGGCTAATATTTTGAGTTTCCAATTGTTATTCTTTGTTCCTACTGAGTATGGGTCAAAGCCATCAAGAAAGGGCACTACAATCCTAAAATTGAACTTACCAAGTTAAAAAAACATTAATTCTCCAGTGTTAAACCATATTCCTATCTCCACAGGACCAGAGCTTAACTTCACATGATGCATTTATAAAGCTCCTATACTTGTGAGGATTTTTGATTGGCTTCACATTTACTGTATTCAACATTGGTATTAAGTTCCAGTCCCCAAAAAAAAAAATAATAATAATAATAACAATAATACACATTAGTATTAAGTTAACAATTCTGTTTGATGGAATTTGTTGAGTTGGGAATCCATCTAAACCCACATTTTTGTGCACAAAGTCAATACCATAAAAGATGGCTGCAATTATCCAGTTTTTCCAATTTTATACTGAAAATCTTTCCACTTGCGGAATTCATCATAATGTGATTTTAAACACCTCAGTTGAGTTCTGTACCACTAACTGAAAATCCCTACCGAAATGTGAGAACTTATCACCATCTTAACAGGCTGGATTTAAAGGTTAACAACGACCGTCATGACAATCCAAGTTGCAGAATAAGAACCATCAAAACCAAGCATTCCAGTGCATAGATGATGCTAAAAAACATATAACAGACATGACTAGTAAGCAAAAGAATGGTGTTCTGGAGCCTGGAAGGAAATTAAAATTTTTACAGGGGAAACACATATAAGCGTTGATCAATTACAAGGTCATACACAAAAAAGGAAACACCAACAGAAATTATGAAAAGGTTCCCTGCAAAAATGTCAATGGTCACAAAAATCTCAGCAAGTTCTCAATTCAGTCTCTAAACCTCAAAAGCAATAAGATAAGAGAAGTGAGACAGTCCATACCATCCAGAAAGAAATCTCAGTAAAATTCAACTTGACACATCTCAGAGCCTCGTGGTAACATAGATATTTTCTTGAGAAGAATAAATTTTGCCTCCAAATTTGGACGACTACAACAACTGATTTTCATTGTCTTCAACACTTTAGCATTCTTTAAAATATAGCTTACCAACTTCAGCTCACCTTCCAAAACTTCAAATCCACTAATATCAATTGTTGTAAGGTGTAAGGAGAGACATTTAGGCACATGCTGTGGCTGTCTCCAGCATGCATCTTCACAATTGGAAACAAGATTCTGGTCACAGCAGAAATGAAAGTTCATAAACTTCAAGCAAAAAAAAGACCAATGAAAAAAAATAAAAAAATAAATAATCAACCAAGGTTATCATTCTTGTCCCATCGGAACTTCTTTGTAAGGAAAAAAACTTCTAGATTAGGCGATTTTTCAAGCAGGTTTTGCAGCATATCCCAATTATAGGACAAAACAGCAATCTCTAATTTGGTCAAATGATGAAACATAGGCAGATCATACTGATGATCATATTTGAGAGTCTGCACAGAGAGATAACGACAACGTATTAACCATCAAAGGGCAAGAAAGGAAAGATAGAAGGGGGACGAAGTGATAATTCTTTTGATCATTTGTATGAAAAAGAATATTGACATAACAATGATAATAACAGAAGAAGATGGCCTTACCTCCATCGTTAGCGAAGATAAAGATAGAAACTCAACATTATAAAGGTCTCCAATAAGCTGGAATGCAAAATCACCATTACACAAGTCTTCAAAATCTCCACAAACGTCAACATTTGCTTCAACTAAAGAGGATAGGTTTTCAAATAAAATGTTGTCGGCACCTTCTATTTCAGAACTAATTGTCAAACAAGTGGGTGTGCAAAAACCACCTTGTTTTGTGGTTTTGAAGCCCAGCCGTTGATCCCTTCCCACTTGCCCCGTGGAGCACATCCAACATCTACTGCATGGTGCAGTAAAACCACCCCAATGCAGCAATCTAAGTCCAGAAAGGAGGAGGGTTATGATAGTTAAACCACTAATGCAAAAACTTTACACCTATAAACATGAATCCTCTCAGGCTGAACTTCTTTAAAATTCACCGCTTTCCCAAACACATACCAAATTCTCCAACCTGATTAACCTAACAAAACCACTCTTATTAAGATCTTTTAGCTTCAAATGCATGATCCATGTTTTGCCTTCAGCCGATATTTTAATTCAAATAACATATGCAGAATTATCTGCCAAAGAATTTTCCAAGAAGGCAAGAACTAGATGAACTCCACGAGCAGTTTCTAGGACAACAGAATGAGAAAGAATCAGTTTTAGTAAAGGGAGATGTTGATGCAACTGAGTAACATTTGACCAGCATGAGTCCCAAGTGAAAATAAACAAATCGCAAAAATGCAATTTTTAAGCAACACAATCCCTAAATCTACGCAAAGTAGCATAGTTAAATAAATTATGCACAAAGAGATAATTCAGAAGATGTAAACACAATTTCCAGACAGCAATCCAACAAAACCTGTAAGAACTTGTTTTCATAATCTCATCCACAACCATATCAACAATACCCCTTAAATCATAAATGCCTTCAATTTCAAAATCCACCGCTATAAACCATTTCGGGTTGGAATAAAACTTTGAAACACCCAAATGCAGCATTATGAACTTGATTTATAATCTCATCCACAAAACCATATCAATAGTATCCATGAATCATAAATGCCTGTTCTTTCAAAATTCAATGTTATAAATCATCCAGGGGTGGAATAAAATTTCAAAACACCCCAATACATTATTAAAAAAAAATGCTTAACAATAAATAAAATTAATCTCATTGTTCAACTTCTCAATAATTCATTTATTTCTAAATATAAATTATTTTTTAAGAAGAAAATAAAACGAGTAATTAAGATATTTCTAAATATGTCTCTAAGGCTTCAACTCCATGTAATCAATTTATGGCTCAGTCAATTCTCTTCACCTGAAAAACATTTAAATTAGTGGAATGAGCTCGCAGCCGAGTAAGTAGATCTCAATATCCTTGAACGAAATTAAAATATAAAAATATAAAAAATACAACTACATTTATTAAACAATAGGGTAAATTACAATAAGACCCCCTCTAAAATCTGACTGTTACAGATACACCCCCTCACGTTTTTAAAATTACACTGACACCCTTCATTTTACAAAATAAACTACAAAGAGACCCCTCCTTCTAACTTCCGTCCATTAATCCGTTAAATTATATTCAAATTTTTTCAAAATACCCTAACTACCCTTAGTGGATGATAACTTCCATGTTAAATGCATATAACTCACTAGTCCAATAGTTCATCTAATACTTTTGAATTTTTTTAATTATTATTGATAAACAACTAAAAGATAATATCTATATATATATATATATATATATATAATTTAAATTTTCTGTCCAACTGATGTGGCAGCTATCAAATTTGCTCTTTAGAAACAATTATTTATTTAATTAAATTTTTAATTGATTTACAAAATAAAAAATAAAAAAATTGATTTGCTAAGTTGCCACCTCATTTGAGTAAGTAGATTTGAGTATAAAAAAAAAAGGGCTATGTAGCATTACTCATATGTAGAAATAAATGAATAAAATTATTATAATGGAGATGCACGTATAGAGGTGGCAAATGAGGTAGCAACTTGGCAAATCAATTTTTCTTTTATTTTTACACATCAATTAAATAGATAATTGTTTCTAATGAGCAAATCTGATGGTTACCACATCAGCTGGACAAAAATTTAAGCTTTTTGGCATTTTTCTTTTATATATATATAATCTTTTAGTTGTTTATCAATAAATAAATTAATTAATCAAATGTACTAGATGAATGTGTTGGACTGATGAGTTATATGCATTTAACATGGAAGTTGTCATCCAATAAGGGTAATTAGGGTATTTTGAAAAAAATTGAAAGTGATTTCACGGATTATGGACGGAAGTTAGAAGGAGGGGCTCTTAGTGTAATTTCAAAAATGTGAGGGGGTCTATTTGTAATTGTTAGATTTTAGAGGGGTTCTTAATGTAATTTACCCTAAACAATAATATCATCCACTACATGACATGATAATTTGGTTGCATAAAATGATAAGCACGTCCAAGATCACATTCTGACAACAATTAGAGGCTGAATGAAAACATTATTAGAAAAGCTATGAATAACCAATGAATAAACCATTATTTGAATTTTAAGCTTAACCCGGGCTAGTATTTGGGTTTCCATTTTTATTTTTGTTTTCTTCTACCAAGTATGGTCAAAGCCATCAAGAGTGGCCACTTCAATTCTCAAATTTATCAAGACAAAACCCTTAATTATTCGATATTCAAGTTTAAGCTTTGAACATTAAGAATGGTCAAAGCTTACCCTCATACAGTGTTTGCATTTATTAAGCTTCTAAATTTGTAAGGAGTTTTTGATTGGTTTCACATTTCACATATTCAACTTCGGTATTAAGTTCACAATTCACTTTAATTAAAAAGAGGAGTTGAGTTGGGTATTATCTCAAGTTCTCAACCCGTCTTTTCATGTACCAATTCAATACCAAAAGATGGCTGCTATTATTTAGTTTTTCTAATTTTTAAGTAGAGATCTACCACTAGCAGAATTCCTCACAATCCACCCTCCCACTAAAATGAAAATCCCTACCAAAAACGTGAGAACTCATCACCATCTTAACAGGGGAAATTTAAAAAATAACATTTACCTTCATGGAATGTCAGGGGCAGGATAGGAACCACCAACACCAAGTATTCAGGTGCATAGATAATGCTAGAAAAGATATACAGATATATGACTCATTGGCAAAAGAATGGCATTCTAGATACCAACAGGAAATGAAAAAATTTTCAGGGTATATGTATATAAGTTGATGAATTACTAATCATATACTCCGTACAAAAAAACAACACCATAAGAAAGTATTAAAGGTTCTTGAAAGAAATGCCAATGGATACAAAGCATTAAGTTCCAATTAACCAGATCAATCTCTCCTGAAAAAGTAAAGATCAAAAGTCAGAAGAAAAGAAAAAGGAGACAGCCCATACCATCAAGAAAATAATCTTCAAATGTAATTTGACATCCCTTTGAGCCGCGTGGAAACTTTGATATTTCTTTAAGCAGAATAAACTTTTCCTTCAAACTCCGATGATCATAAATGTTCATTTGCTCCAAGACTTTTGCATTCTTTAAAATATATCCAACAAATTTCAGCTCATCATAAAAGCCTTGAAAACTTGTAATATCAATCCTCGTAAGGTGAAACAACATTCAGGCACATGCTGTGGCCGCCTCCAGCATGATTCATGCGTAGACGAGTGACCAATAATCTGGTGACGACAACAGAAACCAAGTTAATAAACTGCAAGTTTAGTAAAAGTCCAACCAAAGTAATCCTTCTGGTCTCACCTGACCTTATTAATGGTAAGAACTTCTAGATTATGTGAGCTTTCAAGCAAGTTTGGCAGCACATGCCAGTCACAGCAATCGACCTCAACGTGCAATCGGTTCAAATTATGAAACACAGGCAGATCAACAATGGTAGCATGTCTGAGTGCCTACCCAGAGAGATAACACAATGAATTATACGATAACAATACTACAACTTGCACAAGAAAGCATTAACAATAACATAGCAACCAAAGGGGAATGGAACCAGCAATTATCTCAATTATTCATCAAAATTGCTGCTCTGGAAAGGAAATAAATAAATAAAGAGAGAGAAGACCACCTTACCGTCATGGTATCAGCAGACAAAGATAGATGCTTAACATTAGAAAGTACTTTAACAAGCTTGAATACACAACAACCATTATTCTCAGCCTGACCCAAAACTGTACTAACATCAACATCAGCTTCAACTAAGCAGGATAGGTTTTCAATCGAAAATTCTTCAGGCAAATAACCCTTGAGGTTTAAATATTTAAGGGCGGGGGCATTTATCTCGAGTTTGCCTCCATTTATCGTAGTGTGCGTAGGCAAATAACCCTTGAGGTTTAAATACTTAAGAGCCGGTGCATTTATCTCGAGTCTGTCTCCGATTTTACCATACCGACCATAATTTATTGTTAAGTTGTTCAGGGAAGTTGCAGAAATATTCAAAATTGTCAAAGTCTATGTTTGTATAAACAAATGTTCAAGAACAGGGCAA
The DNA here is from genome assembly GCA_039720395.1 of Liquidambar formosana. Taxonomy (NCBI): domain Eukaryota; kingdom Viridiplantae; phylum Streptophyta; class Magnoliopsida; order Saxifragales; family Altingiaceae; genus Liquidambar; species Liquidambar formosana. The sequence goes on along the minus strand of CM077834.1, from coordinate 13,818,253 downwards.
CCAGAGAAGAGATTCTGAAGGGAACCATCGTTTCCATCGTTGACCGCAGTGAGACGAAGAATCTTGAGAATGGAGAAATACGTCGATCCTAATTGTGAGCTGGATGACTAGCACAGATTGTTGAGAAGAAGCTAGTCCTTAACTCTCATTGATTCTGATCAAGTTTATAAAGCTGCAAGTGGTTTGGGAACCTCAAAGGCTCCAATTCTTTTCGAGTACCAATGGAGATCCAGTTTGCCTACACACAAATTTTGGCTGTGACAATCCAGTTCTTTTCACCATGTGTATTCTAGGAGCTGAACATAAGACTTCTTCTGTGACAGTATGCATTCTAGGAGAAGAATCTGTGGACTTTCAATGGAGATTTAGCTTTATAGCCAGCAGGTGTAGTAGTCACAACCATATATAGTCACGTATAGCTACTCTTAGCTTTCCATGAAAGAAGGCATTAATGCTTAAGAGTTTATACCTACAATCCTGCAATATCTTACTGTTATGTAGTGCAATGTCCAAGTAGTCAAATCCCCTCAGGTGTTATAAGTTGCACACTTGTACGTCCTTTTAAAGCCATTCCTAGATGGAAGAGGCTGGTTTAAACTTAGGTGACACTACGCAAAAATAAACCACTAGTCATATAAAAAAATCCCAGCAAGTTTAAATCCCACTCTGTCCTGATTAATTACACCTCAAAAGAAATACGAATAGAAAAAGGAGACAACGCAAACCCTTGAGTAAGATATCTCAGTAAAATTCAAGTTCACATGTCTTACCTATAGAGGTTCGTAGACATTTTGACAATTTCTGGAGAAGAAGAAACTTTGCCTCCAAATTTTGATGAGGACAACAAATGTTTATCGTCTTTAAGCAACAGCGCTACTACTAACAGCGCTTTTATGAATTTATTATTATTTTTCTTTTTGGGCTATAACACACAACATTCAAAAATGATAAAAGCAACATCGTGTTTTGTATATGTATGATATAATTAACCGAAAAATATTTATGGAAGTGAACTCCCTCTTATGAGTTAACTTAACCTAATTTTTTGTTACATTACTCTTCAAAACTCTACATATGATTTGAATTTCGCAAAACTATCCATTGGATTACATTTGCTTTATATGAATTATTGATGCAGACCGCATCGCGTGTTTAGCCTTGAAGTTCTTAGAGGTGATAGATCGTCGAGAGGTCAAGCAAATGGGCTATTTTCGGGATTTTTATTAATTTAGCTTAGTTTAATTTATTAGTTATTTTAAGGATTTATTTATTTCATTTTTATTATTGCTTTAAATTAATTAGTTTCCTAGAGAGTTAATTCTTACTTGTTCTAGTAGAATTAGGTTTTTTTGTTTTAGTAGAACTAGGTTGTCTTGTTCTAGTAAAACTAGGTTTTTCTTATTAGTTCTCTATATAAAGGGATGTAAGCCTTATGGCAAATAGTTCAGACTTTGATTATTTGATTAATAATATTGAAAGAGAGGGTTCTCATTTATTTTCCTACTTTCGTGTTCTTGAGAGAATATTGATTGTGGTTGCCTACTATCTGGCATTGTTCTTGCAACAATCAACAGATTGGTGGAAGCTTGTTTGTTTTTTGGTGAGCTAGTCTCGACCGCGTAATTTCCGCTGCATCGTGTGTTTAGCCTTGAAGTTCTTAGAGGTGATGGATCGTCGAGAGGTCAAGCGAATGGGCTATTTTCGGGATTTTTATTAATTTAGCTTAGTTTAATTTATTAGTTATTTTAAGGATTTATTTATTTCATTTTTATTATTGCTTTAAATTAATTAGTTTCCTAGAGAGTTAATTCTTACTTGTTCTAGTAGAATTAGGTTTTCTTGTTTTAGTAGAACTAGGTTGTCTTGTTCTAGTAGAACTAGGTTTTTCTTATTAGTTCTCTATATAAAGGGATGTAAGCCTTATGGCAAATAGTTTAGACTTTGATTATTTGATTAATAATATTGAGAGAGAGAGTTCTCCTTTATTTTCCTACTTTCGTGTTCTTGAGAGAATATTGATTGTGGTTGCCTACTATCTGGCATTGTTCTTGCGACAATCAACAGATTGGTGGAAGTTTGTTTGTTTTTTGGTGAGCTAGTCTCGACCACGTAATTTCCGCTGCATCAGTTGGTATCAGAGCCCAGTTCGTTCTTGCTGTCATGCCAAGACGAGGAGGAGGACGTGCCGGAGGCCGTGAAGCCAATCTGGAGGACGTGCATTATCGCGAGGACATGACCCGAATGCGATAAGAAATTTTAGACGAACTACGAACTGAACTCAAAGGACAACATCTTGAAGGCAGACGTGGTCGTCGATCTCCGTCTCTACATTCTATAGAGGTAGAGAGTGTTGGGGGTAAAAACGAGGATTCTGACACCGAATTCGCTCCGCGAGGGAGGCGCAAGCCTAGAGGTACGTAATAATCGTGATTATCATAATTTTGACAATCCTTATGCTGACTATGTCCCACAAGGGAGAATGAGGCAAAAGGGCGAGGAACCTAGGGTTGTAGATGATACTCAACGATGGGAGAGTGGTATAAGGGTTGATATTCCAGAATTTTCAGGTACGTTACAACCTGATGAATTTTTGGAATGGATTTTTACTGTGGAAGAAATTTTAGATTTTAAGGAGATTCCTGATAATCGAAGGGTTCCGTTGGTGGCTACGAGATTTTGTATGAGGGCTGCTTCTTGGTGGCAAAAATTGAAAACAACCCGTAGTCGACAAGGAAAGTCAAAAATTAATTCGTGGGAAAAATTAAAGAAGCATCTGCGTGGAGAGTTCTTACCGTATAATTATACAAGAACGATGTACCAGAGGTTGTAGAATTTACGGCAAGGAACTCGGACGATTGATTAGTATACTACGGAATTTTATAAATTGGTGTCTCACAATGATTTGGCTGAAACAGAGGATCAATTGGTGTCTCGTTATATTGGAGGTTTGCGTGATCAATTTCAAGATACTTTAAATTTATTTAACCCTTATTCTATATCAGAGGCGCACCAAAAGGCTATTCAATTGGAGAAGCAATTCAATCGCAAGCATGGAGTATCACCATGGAATGGTGGTAGTCAAAGTGTTCGCATCCCGCCAACCTAAAGTAGACCGACGCCTGTGAGGAATCTGACACAGTCAGCACCGGCGGCTAGACCACCTGTTGGAGGTCAACCCCCTAGGACAGCTGGACCTAGCACTAGTGGTGTTCGTTGTTTCACGTGTGGTGAGTCCGGGCATCGCATAGCAGAGTGCAAGAAAGGTGGGCGTTATGGTAAAGGGCTATTCGTAGAGAATGAAGAATTTGTGGGTGATCATGATTATGAAATTGAGGGTGAGCCGCACTTTGATATGACTGAGGGTGACCATTCGCCTGAAGAGCAAGTTGAGGGTGACCAAGGGCAATTACTTGTGGTGCGTAGAGCTTGTTTCACTCCTAGAGAAGTCAATGGAGATGCGTGGCTTCGTAATAATATTTTTCAGTCAACATGCACTATTGGCTGAAAAGTATGCAAATTTGTTATTGACTCTGGGAGCTGCGAGAATGTAATTGCTAAAGAAGCTATCAGAAAATTGGAGTTGGCTACTGAGCAACATCCTAATCCCTATAAGCTCTCGTGGCTAAAGAAGGGTACAGAGGTAACCGTTTCAAAACGTTACTTAGTTACTTTCTCTATTGGTTCTACTTATAAACATAAAGCATGGTGTGATGTAGTTCGTATGGATGCATGTCATTTATTATTAGGTAGACCTTGGCAATTTGATAGGGATGTTGCACATGATGGGAGGAAAAATACATATAGCTTTTTGTTTAACAATGTTAAAATTGTTTTACTCCCTAATAAAGAATTGGCACCTAGATCTAGTGGAGAAAAAAATACAAATTTATTGTCTATGCATAAATTTGTCGAGGAAGCAATTGAAACTGGGATGGTTTATGTGCTGATGGGTAAAGAAACTATTGAAAGGAATGGTGAGAAAATTCCTGAGCCTGTTAAAAAAATTATTGGTGAGTACAAGGATCTTTTCCCTAATGAGTTACCTATGGGGTTACCACCTCTTAGGGACATTTAGCATCAAATTGATCTTGTGCCAGGATCCAATCTGCCTAATCGACCTCACTATCGTATGAGTCCTAAAGAGCATGAGGAGTTGAGGCGTCAAGTAGAGGAGTTGTTGGTTAAAGGACACCTTAGGGAAAGCTTGAGTCCCTGTGCTGTACCTGCGTTGCTTACACCAAAGAAGGATGGGTCTTGGCGTATGTGTGTTGATAGCCGAGCAATAAATAAAATAACTGTGCGTTACAGATTTCCTATTCCTCGGTTAGATGATTTGTTAGACCAATTGGGTGGAACTACTGTGTTTAGTAAATTGGATTTGAAAAGTGGATATCATCAGATTAGTATCCGAGAGGGTGATGAATGGAAGACTGTTTTCAAGATTCGTGAGGGCTTATACGAGTGGTTGGTGATGCCATTCGGACTTTCTAATGCTCCGAGTACTTTTATGCGTGTGATGAATCAGATATTTCGGCCATTCATTGGAAAGTTTGTGGTAGTTTATTTTGATGATATTCTTATTTATAGTGCTAATCCTAATTTGCATCTTGAGCACTTGAGATAGGTTTTTTCAGTTTTGAGGAAAGAGAACTTTTTTGCTGCATTGCAAAAGTGCTACTTCATGACTGACAAAGTTCTGTTCCTTGGGTATATTGTTTCAAAGGATGGAATTTCTGTTGATGAATCTAAAGTGGAGGCAGTCAAGCAATGGCCCATACCTACCACTGTGACTGAAGTGCGTAGTTTTCATGGGTTGGAGTCATTCTATAGGCGTTTTATTCCAAATTTCAGCACTATTATGGCGCCTATTACAGACTGCATGAAGATGGGAAAGTTTACTTGGACTGAAGCTGCTACAAGGGCTTTTCATGTGATAAAGCACAAGCTCACTACAGCTCCTGTGCTAATGCTATCGAATTTCTCAATACCGTTTGAGCTTCATTGTGATGCATCTAAAGTAGGTATTGGAGGGGTTTTGAGTCAAGATGGGAGACCCGTGGCGTACTACAGTGAGAAATTGAATGGGTCTAAACTGAACTATAGTACCTATGATGCGGAGTTCTATGCCATTGTTCAAGCATTGAAGCGTTGGAGTTCTTATCTAGCCTACAGCGAATTTATTTTGTATTCAGATCATGATGCTTTGAAGCACCTTAATAGTCAAGCTAAGCTGAATTCTAGACATGCTGGTTGGGCAGCTTATTTGCAACAATTTACATTTGTTATCAAGCATCAATCTGGGGCATTGAATAAAGTGGCAGACGCGCTTAGTAGGCGTACTTCTTTGCTTACTACCATGAAGACAAAGGTACTTGGTTTTGATACTTTTAATGAATTATTGTCTACTGATCCATATTTTTCTTCTATTATGGATGATGTAATGGAAGGTAGACGAATGGATTTCATTGTGCATGATGGTTTTCTTTTCAAAGGAAATTTGTTGTGTATACCTGAGTGTAGCTTGCGCCTGAAAATTATAACGGAGCTACATAATGAAGGTCACATGGGGAGGGATAAGACGCTGCAGTTGGTAATGCGTACTTATTTTTGGCCATCTATGCGAAAGGAGATTGCTAAGTTTGTAGATCGTTGTAGGGTATATCAAATTTCTAAAGGCACTGCGACTAATGCTGGGTTGTATATGCCTTTACCTATACCTACACAACTGTGGACTGATGTGAGTATGGATTTTGTCTTGGGGTTACCACGTACACAAAGGGGTGTGGATTCTATTTTTGTAGTGGTGGACCGATTTTCTAAGATGGCGCATTTTATTCCTTGCAAGAAGACTAGTGATGCACTGCATGTGGCTCAACTATATTTTCAAGTGGTGTATCGTTTGCATGGTTTGCCAATGACTATAGTTTCCGACAAGGATTCTAAGTTCCTTAGTCATTTTTGGAGATGCTTGTGGAGGCTTGCTAATACAAAGCTTGATTTTAGTAGTGCCTATCATCCGCAGACGGACGGTCAGACAGAAGTTGTTAATCGTTCGTTGGAAAATCTCTTGAGATGCTTAGCTGGAGACCATGGGAAGAATTGGGATCAAAGATTGTACCAAGCTGAGTTTGCTTTCAATCATTCTATCAGTCGTAGCACTCAGTTTAGTCCTTTTTATATTAATTATGGCTACAATCCGAGATCGCTGCTTGACCTTGCACCTGTTCCTGACTTGAAGCGTGTGAATGCAAAGGCCGAAGATTTGATTGCTCAAATTCACGAAATTCACAAAGCTACTTTGAAGAATTTGCAAAAGGCTAATTTGAAGTACAAGCAAGCTGCTGACAAAAAGAGGCGTTTGGTGGAGTTTGATGTAGGAGATTTTGTCTATGCCATCTTGACAAAAGATAGATATTCTGTGGGAGAATACAACAAGTTGGCTGCGAGGAAAATTGGACCATTGGAGATCATTGAGAAGATTAATCCTAATGCTTATCGTTTGAAGCTTCCAAGTCATATTCGCACTCATGATGTATTCAACGTCAAGCATTTGGTCTCGTACAATGGAGATAGCTCGGAAGATGAGGTTGTGAATTCGAGGACGAATTCTCTCCAACCTAGGGAGGATGATGCAGACCGCATCGCGTGTTTAGCCTTAAAGTTCTTAGAGGTGATGGATCATCGAGAGGTCAAGCGAATGGGCTATTTTCGGGATTTTTATTAATTTAGCTTAGTTTAATTTATTAGTTATTTTAAGGATTTATTTATTTCATTTTTATTATTGCTTTAAATTAATTAGTTTCCTAAAGAGTTAATTCTTACTTGTTCTAGTAGAATTAGGTTTTCTTGTTTTAGTAGAACTAGGTTGTCTTGTTCTAGTAGAACTAGGTTTTTCTTATTAGTTCTCTATATAAAGGAATGTAAGCCTTATGGCAAATAGTTCAGACTTTGATTATTTGATTAATAATATTGAGAGAGAGAGAGTTCTCCTTTATTTTCCTACTTTCGTGTTCTTGAGAGAATATTGATTGTGGTTGCCTACTATCTGGCATTGTTCTTGCGACAATCAACAGATTGGTGGAAGCTTGTTTGTTTTTTGGTGAGCTAGTCTCGACCGCGTAATTTCCGCTGCATCAATTATGAATGTCATGCAGACCAAAAATCAAGTTGATTCGATATTAAAAATTGCTAAATGTCCAAGACGAACAATTATCATTAATTAAAAAAATATAAGTTTTGGATCGAATAGAAATTAGTTTAGATTTTTGGTTTGCATCGCCTACATGACAAGGGTGTCTAATCTAACGATTGGTTTCGCAAAATAAATGTCATAGGTAGAGTTTTGGAAGGTGATTCGAGAGTCCGCTTCTTATGAGGTGAATCTAACGAAACTTTGTATTAGATCATCTTCCAAAACTCTACTTGTGACATGAGTTCTTTAGGCTCAATTTCTTGGAAAAAAAAAAAAAAAAAAACTGATGGGAATCTTCATAAGAATTCATTGTCTCCTAAATGCAGCCCAAATTCTCCAACCGTATTGATGCAACAAAACTTATGTTCTGACTAGATCCTTTTGCTTCAAATGGATCTGCAATGTTTATATTAAATTGCTATTTAAGTCAAAAAATGCATGCAGCTGAATCAGCCGAGAAAATTTGCCAAAGGGAGCCGATATTGCAACTCCTTTATTTTGTTTCCACAAAATATGAAAGGGTTTTATGAAAATTGATTGCATGAATATTTACTAAAAATACATTGTTTTAAACAATTTTGAAAAATAAAGTTTTTTCAAAATTTGTCGTTTAAGTGGATTTTTTTTTTACCATTTGTTGTCTTTATTTTATTTTTGGTCAAAAAGTCTATTTAAACATACTGAAGAATTTGAAAAAAATTTCTATTAAAAGGTTGTTTAAGATGATGCTTTCTAGTAGACAACGCAACCAGTTTTTATAAAAACTCTTTATGTTTTTCTGAAACCTTAATAAATTAAAATTAATGGGACGTGCAAACAAAATTAAGGGGTTATATCCGGTCCCATTCCCAAAAGCCATAACCCATCACAAGCAGTTTCTGGGCTGACAGCATGAGAAAGAACTGTTTCAGTAAAGGCACTGTTGATGCAACTGGGTAACTTTCGATCAGCACTAGTCAAGTGACACTGCTTGGCTGCCAACATTAACACCACAAGAAGAAAGTAAATGAGAAGGGGCGCTGCACAAGAGCCATCAACACCCTTTGACTAGATCCTGATCAAGAACATCAGCAGCATTTGATGGTGCCATCCCGGGAAAGTTGGAGAGATCCAACTTCACAGAGACCAAGTGAAATATGTCCAGAATATCAGCAGTGTATGGCATAACTAAGGAAGAAGAAGGTAACACTTAAGAGATAAAGGTAGCGGAAGCCATAATGAAAGATTAGAAGATTGGAAAGAGAGAAAAATACTAAACAAACAGAAAAAAGGTTTTTCGTTCTTTGATTTGTAAGAACAGAACTGTTGGAAGGTCTGCATACGCTTTGAGTTGCAATTTCATAATTATAGATGAGTGTCTCACAGCAGCTCCTGAAGGAGATAAATTCAGAGTTATTACTAGGGCCTTTTCTGGATGGGAAAAAGAAACAAAATTAAGGGTAGGATTCGAGGCAAGAGATTAATACCTTGTCATTGACTAATCAACAATAGAATGGTCTTCTGCATCCTACAAGGAAACGAAAAATTTTACACAGAAGTGTAGCATATAAGCTTTGATCAATTACTAGTCTTACAAAAGAAAAAAGCAATACCAAAAGAAATTATGGAGTGTTTCTCCAAAGAAGTGTCCAAGGTCACAAAAGTCTCAGCAAGTTCTACATGCATTCACTCTTTCCTGCTCAAGTAAACCTCAAATGAAATAAAAACCTTGACGACATTCCAAAGGAAGGATACTGACTTAAAGAATAGACATGGTTTTTAACCATGGAATTTTGCCAGAGGCCGTCCATACACTTACAGAAAACATATCTTAGAAAAACGCAAGTTGACATGTCATAGAGACCCTTACAAACTTCGATATTTTCTTCTTGAGAACACGCAAATTTCTTGTTGAGATTAGACTAGAAGAATAAATTCTCATCGTCTTCAAGACTTTCGTGTTCTTTAAAATATATCTTGTCACCCTCAGCTCATCCTTCAAGCCATTAAATCCTTTAATAGCAATTTTTGTAAGGTGTGAGGAGAGACATTTAGGCACACGCTGCGGCTGCCTCCAGCATGCATCTCCATCACTGTGAGCACCATACTGATTACAACAGAAACAAACGTTCATAAAATGCAAGTTAGAAAAATTTAAAACCAAAATTATCCTTATTATCTCATCTAATTAACCTTTTCAAGGGAAAGAACTTCTAAATTATGTGAGCTTTCAAGAATATTAACATAACTACATAGCAATGATAATTGTAAAAGAAGATGGCCTTACCTGCATTGTCTTAACATATAAAGATAAAAACTTGACATTATAAAGCCCTCTAAGAAGCTGGAATGCACAATTCCCATAATGCTCATCATATTTCTCTGCTCCACCAACATCAACATGTGCCTCAACTAAGGAGGATAGGTTCTCAATCGAAAAGGTGAATTCAGGATGAACTATCACATAACCTATTGTTAAATTAATTCTTCAGAGCAGGTGCATTTAAATTAACGATTCCCTCATCAAGAAAAAAAAAATTGTGTCATGAGAAGATCTTCAAGAATTGGGCAGCTAGAGATGAGCTTCTAAATGGAATCACTATCAGGATATCCGACATTATCGACATGGAGGATCTTGAGATAGGGAAAATAAACCCACAAAGGAATATCTAGAAAAATTCCACCAAACAATTTCAAAACCACAAGTTCCTTAAAATTGAAAAGGTGACGAGGCAGACACCACAGGTTGAACAAATATATTGAGAGGTCAAGCTCTTCAACGCCACGAGTTAACGCGGCACAAACCCAGGTATTGAAATTGAAGGAGTCGATGTCTGAATCGCATTGCAGGCGAAACCTTTTAATACACGAAGGGTCACGAAGGAGCAAAACTCTGTACACAAAATGCAGAAAGCTCATGCATCCCACCTTATGGCCTTCACCATTCCTTAACAACCATGAATCGTCAAAGTCGAGAGCATTAGTCTTTCCACCTCGTCGTCAAAATGTTGGTCACAAGTATCATTTGGCATCAGAGCTAGCCACTACATCGAGTAGGGAATCGGGCGCAGTATGGGATGTGGCTCTCTGTGGTTGATCACCACAGAAGGGGCGTTCTATAGATTTGATTATTGTGTATGGACATGTTATTATCTCATTGAATACTGATAGATGAGTGAAGCCGCCAAAAGGGAAAGGGCAATCACCAGGTCAGTGTCGATAGAGTAGACCGTTGTGGAAGCGTGGTGGTATGTTTCGATCCTAATGTCCCATATCGGTTACGTATGGGCTTGTCCATGTGTATATTAGCTTTTGGACACCCTGCCCTTGCAAGCCGGTTTTCATTGGTGAGTTCTACTTAGGGTTTGTATCATTTTTCGTCGGAATGAATGACAGGATGTGGCAAAGAATGAAGTCCGATAAGCTGTTAATGATATCGATGGTGTTGTTGAATTCCGCAACGTTGTCAGAGAGTTTCTGGCGTTTGGAGGTTGAATCTGTGGCAGAGGAGTGCGCCATTGATTGAGGTGAGTCGGCCACTGAGAAGAGAGGAAGGAGATGAAAATGACAACCATTCAGACCTCAAAACTAGATTAGGGTTAGGGTTTTGTCACTGATGCATTTGAAATGAGATGCCTCACAGGTCACCATAGGGGAAGAGAGGGGATTACGCTGAGAACACCCATTTTGGGTGAACCTTCTAAGAGGGCGCCCTCTCCACTCTTCCTTGGGGTTTCTCCCAATTTCGAGCTATTTTGGGTGCCACTCGTCACATCATCAACATGGTGCCGAGGTCATCTCAGCTGTCCCTCTCAGTTTTGGACGGTTAAGATTGAAAGATGAGAAAATTACCAAAATGCCCTTATAGGACTAACTTTTTCATCTTTCAATCTCAACCATCCAAAACCGAGATGGACGGCTAAGATGACCTTGGCACTATGCTAAGCTTTCTAAGTTCAGCACTGAATCCAAGTCCCATCATATGGATTGGTTTTTAGCATGTGAATAGCCACCTCAACAATAACGTAAATTATTAGGAAACAAAATTAGGAAAAGGTTTAGAGATTAATAACAATTTCCTTTATCATATTTATAGGATTAAGTGATGCAGCGGAAAATACGCAGTCAAGACTAGCTCACCAAAAAACAAACAAGCGTCCACCAATCTGTTGATTGTCGCAAGAACAATGCCAGATAGTAGGCAACCACAATCAATATTCTCTCAAGAACACGAAAATAGGAAAATAAAGGAGAACTCTCTCTCTCAATATTATTAATCAAATAATCAACTTAACACCCTTTGTCATAAGGCTTACATCCCTTTATATAGAGAACTAATAAGAAAAACCTAGTTCTACTAGAACAAGATAACCTAGTTCTATTAGAACAAGAAAACCTAATTCTACCAAAACAAGTAAGAAGAAAAACCTAGTTCTACTAAAACAAGACAACCTAGTTCTACTAGAACAAGTAAGAATTAACTCTCTAGGAAACTAATTAATTTAAAGCAATAGTAAAAATGAAATAAATAAAGCCTTAAAATAACTAATAAATTAAACTAAGCTAAATTAATAAAAATCCCAAAAATAGCCTATTTGCTTGACCTCTCGACGATCCATCACCTCTAAGAACTTCAAGGCTAAACACGCGATGCGGTCTACATCATCCTCCCCGGGTTGGAGAGAATTCGCCCTCGAATTCGTAACCTCATCTTCCGAGCTATCTCTATTGTACGGGACCAAATGCTTGACGTTGAGCACATCATGAGTGTGAATATGACTTGGAAGCTTCAAACGGTAAGCATTAGGATTAATCTTCTCAATGATCTCCAATGGTCCAATTTTCCTCGCAGCCAACTTGTTGTACTCTCCCACAGAATATCTATCTTTTGTCAAGATGGCATAGACAAAATCTCCTACATCAAACTCCACCAAACGCCTCTTCTTGTCAGCAGCTTGCTTGTACTTCAAAGTAGCCTCTTGCAAATTCTTAAAAGTAGCTTTGTGAATTGCTTGAATTTGAGCAATCAAATCTTCAGCCTTTGCATCACACGCTTTAAGTCAGGAACAGGCGCAAGGTCAAGTGGCGATCTCGGATTGTAGCCATAATTAATATAAAACGGACTAAACTGAGTGCTACGACTGATAGAACGATTGAAAGCAAACTCAGCTTGGTACAATCTTTGATCCCAATTCTTCCTATGGTCTCCAGCTAAGCATCTCAAGAGATTTCCCAACGAACGATTAACAACTTCTGTCTGACCGTCCGTCTGCGGATGATAGGCACTAGTAAAATCAAGCTTTGTATTAGCAAGCCTCCACAAGCATCTCCAAAAATGACTAAGGAACTTAGAATCCTTGTCGGAAACTATAGTCATTGGCAAACCATGCAAACGATACACCACTTGAAAATATAGTTGAGCCACATGCAGTGCATCACTAGTCTTCTTGCAAGGAATAAAATGCGCCATCTTAGAAAATCGGTCCACCACTACAAAAATAGAATCCACACCCCTTTGTGTACGTGGTAACCTCAAGACAAAATCTATACTGTGAGCGCCGTGTCCTGAATCGCGCCCGACTCGAGTACTACGCCACTAACCATGGATGATTAGGGTGAAAAAGGAGTCGCCACCCGATTTGGCTTCGGGAACCAATTGACCCTTAGGAAGGGTCTAACTTACCATAACCAGAGATTGTTCGGGTTCGGAGCTAGGGTACGCGGATGGGAAGGTGTTAGGCACCCATCTACGCCCGGCCGAGGCCGGCCTCCACATGTACTTATTGGCTTTAATTAAAAAGGACTTAATTAGGCTTAACCATATTCAATTAATTCAATGATTTAATTCAATCGATTGCACACAATGGCAAATAGGTATGAAATCAAGGTAAAATGAGAGGAATAAATATATACACAGAAAACAAAAGCATTTAACAGAGTCGAATCATACTTACACAGCCTGCAAAACAAGGATTAGTCTGCAAAACGTGAGTCATGCACGTACGTGCATCTCATACGTACGTACGTACGTGCCTATGAAAATCTCATCTCGTGCTTACCATGTTGTGCCCGAACGGATCTATGACTTGAATATATGCAATAAAATGGCTACAATGCGATTTAGGGACAATAGGATGGCCTAAACCCTCAGGTACGGGCAATAGCAATTTCTCCACGAGCCTGTCTTCCGGACCTCTTGCAGTCACAACTATGATTTTTTCGGATCTTTCGGGGTGGAGGCTGGGTGCAAAAGTTGGGATCCTTTGGGGGGTGTGGGCTTAAGAAAAATTGGTCCCTTCTCTTGAATGAAAGCAGGGTATTTATAGATGGTGATTAGGGTTTATTTCGGAGTCCATTAGGGTTTCCCAGTCGCCATCAAGTAGCTATAAGCACAGGGGCTTCATAAGGTAAGAAACGATTTGGGGAGAAATGTTGGAAATTTGAAATTCGAAGGGCATGATCGTACGTGCATGGAAGATGCACATACGTGCATGAACCATGCTCATACGATCATGGGTATCAAAAAGCTGTGTTGGAAAATAAAGGGCATGATCATACGTGCATGGAAGATGCACGTACGTGCATGAACCATGCTCATACGATCATGGGGTATCAAAAGGTATCAAAAAGTTGTGTTGTGCCTGCACGGGTCCTTCGGGCTTGCTTGTGGTAGTTTATCTACTGTTTCCCTTCATCATTGGGCTTAAAAGTGGTCCAAAGTCAGGTGGTACAAAATTGGGTGTCAACACATACTCACATCAGTCCATGGTTGTGTAGGTATAGGTAAAGGCATATACAACCCAGCATTAGTCGCAGTACCTTTAGAAATTTGACATACCCTACAACGATCCACAAACTTAGCAATCTCCTTTCGCATAGATGGCCAAAAATAAGTACGCATTACCAACTGCAGCGTCTTATCCCTCCCCATGTGACCTTCATTATGTAGCTCCATTATAATTTTCAGGCGCAAACTACACTCAGGTATACACAACAAATTTCCTTTGAAAAGAAAACCATCATGCACAATGAAATCCACGCGTTTACCTTCCCTTACATCATCCATAATAGAACAAAAATATGGATCAGAAGACAATAATTCATTAAAAGTATCAAAACCAAGTACCTTTGTCTTCATGGTAGTAAGCAAAGAAGTATGCCTACTAAGCGCGTCTGCCACTTTATTCAATGCCCCAGATTGATGCTTGATAACAAATGTAAATTGTTGCAAATAAGCTGCCCAACCAGCATGTCTAGAATTCAGCTTAGCTTGACTATTGAGGTGCTTCAAAGCATCATGATCTGAATACAAAATAAATTCGCTGTAGGCTAGATAAGAACTCCAACGCTTTAATGCTTGAACAATAGCATAGAATTCCACATCATAGGTACTATAGTTCAGTTTAGACCTATTCAATTTCTCACCATAGTACGCCACGGGTCTCCCATCTTGACTCAAAACCCCTCCAATACCTACTTTAGATGCATCACAATGAAGCTCAAACGGTATTGATAAATTCGGTAGCACTAGCACAGGAGCTGTAGTGAGCTTGTGCTTTATCACATGAAAAGCCCTTGTAGCAGCTTCAGTCCAAGTAAGCTTTCCCATCTTCATGCAGTCTGTAATAGGCGCCATAATAGTGCTGAAATTTGGAATAAAACGCCTATAGAATGACACCAACCCATGAAAACTACGCACTTCAGTCACAGTGGTAGGTATGGGCCATTGCTTGACTGCCTCCACTTTAGATTCATCAACAGAAATTCCATCCTCTGAAACAATATACCCAAGGAATAGGATTTTGTCAGTCATAAAGTAGCACTTTTGCAATACAGCAAAGAAGTTCTCTTTCCTCAAAACTGACAAAACCTGTCTCAAGTGCTCAATATACAAATTAGGATTAGCACTATAAATAAAAATATCATCAAAATAAACTACCACAAACTTTCCAATGAATGGCCGAAATATCTGATTCATCACACGCATGAAAGTACTCGGAGCATTAGAAAGTCCGAATGGCATCACCAACCATTCACGAATCTTGAAAGCAGTCTTCCATTCATCACCCTCTCGGATACGAATCTGATGATATCCACTTTTCAAATCCAATTTACTAAACACAGTAGCTCCACCCAATTGGTCTAACAAATCATCCAATTGAGGAATAGGAAATCTGTAACGCACAGTTATTTTATTTATTGCTCGGCTATCAACACACATACGCCAAGACCCATCCTTCTTAGGTGTAAGCAACGCAGGTACAGCACAGGGACTCAAGCTTTCCCTAATGTGTCCTTTAACCAACAACTCCTCTAATTGACGCCTCAACTCCTCATGCTCTTTAGGACTCATACGATAGTGAGGTCGATTAGGTAGATTGGATCCTAGCACAAGATCAATTTGATGCTGAATGTCCCTAAGAGGTGGTAACCCCATAGGTAACTCAATAGGAAAAAGATCCTTGTACTCACCAATAATTTTTTTAACAGGCTCAGGAATTTCCTCACCATTCCCTTCAATAGTTTCTTTACCCATCAGCACATAAACCATCCCAGTTTCAATTGCTTCCTCGACAAATTTATGCATAGACAATAAATTTGTATTTTTTTCTCCACTAGATCTAGGTGCCAATTCTTTATTAGGGAGTAAAACAATTTTAACATTGTTAAACAAAAAGCTATATGTATTTTTCCTCCCATCATGTGCAACACCCCTATCAAATTGCCAAGGTCTACCTAATAATAAATGGCATGCATCCATACGAACTACATCACACCATGCTTTATCTTTATAAGTAGAACCAATAGAGAAAGTAACTAAGCAACGTTTTGAAACGGTTACCTCTGTACCCTTCTTTAGCCACGAAAGCTTATAGGGATTAGGATGTTGCTCAATAGCCAACTCCAATTTTCTGATAGCTTCTTCAGCAATTACATTCTCGCAGCTCCTAGAGTCAATAACAAATTTGCTTACTTTTCCGCCAATAGTGCATGTTGATTGAAAAATATTACTACGAAGCCACGCATCTCCATTAACTTCTCTAGGAGTGAAACAAGCTCTACGCACCACAAGTAATTGCCCTTGGTCACCCTCAACTTGCTCTTCAGGCGAATGGTCACCCTCAGTCATATCAAAGTGCGGCTCACCCTCAATTTTATAATCATGATCACCCACAAATTCTTCATTCTCTACGAATAGCCCTTTACCATAACGCCCACCTTTCTTGCACTCTGCCATGCGATGCCCAGACTCACCACACGTGAAACAACGAACACCACTAGTGCTAGGTCCAGCTGTCCTAGGGGGTTGACCTCCAACAGGTGGTCTAGCCACCGGTGCTGACTGTGTCGAATTCCTCACAAGCGTCGGTCTACTTTGGGTTGGCGGGATGCGAACACTTTGACTACCACCATTCCATGGTGATACTCCATGCTTGCGATTGAATTGCTTCTCCAATTGAATAGCCCTTTGGTGCGCCTCTGATACAGAATAAGGGTCAAATAAATTTAAAGTATCTTGAAATTGATCACGCAAACCTCCAATATAACGAGACACCAATTGATCCTCTGTTTCAGCCAAATCATTGTGAGACACCAATTTATAAAATTCCGTAGTATACTCATCAACCGTTCGAGTTCCTTGCCGCAAATTCTGCAACCTCTAGTACATCGTTCTTGTATAATTATACGGTAAGAACTCTCCACGTAGATGCTTCTTTAATTTTTCCCACGAATTAATTTTTGACTTTCTTTGTCGACTACGGGTCGTTTTCAATTTTTGCCACCAAGAAGCAGCCCTCATACGAAATCTCGTAGCCACCAACGGAACCCTTCGATTATCAGGAACCTCCTTAAAATCTAAAATTTCTTCCACAGTAAAAATCCATTCCAAAAATTCATCAGGTTGTAACGTACCTGAAAATTCTGGAATATCAACCCTTATACCACTCTCCCATCGTCGAGTATCATCTACAACCCTAGGTTCCTCGCCCTTTTGCCTCATTCTCCCTTGCAGGACATAGTCAGCATAAGGATTGTCAAAATTATGATAATCACGATTATTACCTCTAGGCTTGCGCCTCCCTCGCGGAGCGAATTCGGTGTCAGAATCCTCGTTTTCACCCCCAACACTCTCTACCTCTACCAAATGTAGAGACGGAGATCGACGACCACGTCTGCCTTCAAGATGTTGTCCTTTGAGTTCAGTTCGTAGCTCGTCTAAAAGTTCTTGTCGCATTCGGGCCATGTCCTCGCGATAATGCACGTCCTCCAGATTGGCTTCACGGCCTCCGGCACGTCCTCCTCCTCGTCTTGGCATGACGGCAAGAACGAACTGGGCTCTGATACCAACTGATGCAGCGGAAAATACGCAGTCAAGACTAGCTCACCAAAAAACAAACAAGCGTCCACCAATCTGTTGATTGTCGCAAGAACAATGCCAGATAGTAGGCAACCACAATCACTATTCTCTCAAGAACACGAAAGTAGGAAAATAAAGGAGAACTCTCTCTCTCAATATTATTAATCAAATAATCAACTTAACACCCTTTGCCATAAGGCTTACATCCCTTTATATAGAGAACTAATAAGAAAAACCTAGTTCTACTAGAACAAGATAACCTAATTCTATTAGAACAAGAAAACCTAATTCTACCAAAACAAGTAAGAAGAAAAACCTAGTTATACTAAAACAAGACAACCTAGTTCTACTAGAACAAGTAAAAATTAACTCTCTAGGAAACTAATTAATTTAAAGCAATAATAAAAATGAAATAAATAAAGCCTTAAAATAACTAATAAATTAAACTAAGCTAAATTAATAAAAATCCCGAAAATAGCCCATTCGCTTAACCTCTCGACGATCCATCACCTCTAAGAACTTCAAGGCTAAACACGCGATGCGGTCTGCATCATTAAGCTGGACAAAAGCTTTAGGCACAAGATGTGGCTGCCTCCAGCATACATGTTCACTTCTATAAAAAACATCCTGATCACAACAGAAACCAATGTTCATAAACTGCAACAGAAGAACAAAATAAAATCAACCAAAATTATCCTTATTGTCCCATCTGACCTTTCTAAGGGAAAGAACTTCTAGATTAGGTGAGCTTTCGAGCATGTTTGGCAGCAGATGCCAATTATAGCCCCAAATATCCATCTCCAATTGGGTCAAATTATGGAACACAGGCAGATCATAACTGGAAGCATATATGAGAGTCTGCACAGAGAAATAGTGACAGCGAATTAACGATAATCGAGCAAGAAAGGGAAAAGGACTGATAATTCACCCAATTAATCACATTAAAAAATAATATTGACATAACAATGACAATACTAAAAGAAGTTCGCCTTACCTCCATTGTCTCACTAATAAAAGATAGAAACTTGACATTATACAGTCCTCTAAGAAGTAGGAATGCAGAATCACCATAATACTCATCATGTTCCTCTACTCCACGAACTCTAATGTGTGCTTCGACTAAGGAGGATAGGGTTTCAATCGAAATGGTAATACCAGGATAAGGTATCACATAATCCAGTGTTAAATTCTTTAGAGCAGGTGCATGTATATTGAAGACTCCCCCCTTGTAAAACCTAAATCCTTCCATAAGCAATTCTTCAAGAATGGGGCAACCAGATATGAGCATCTTAGGGTATTTACTGTTTTGACAATTGACACAATGGAGATGGAGAATCTTGAGACTCGGAAGGTAAACTGAAGAAGGAACATTTAGAACAATATTAGAACTCATTTTCAAAACCATAAGCGTCTTGCAAGTGAAAAGATGAAGGGGCAACTCTACAGATTCTCTAGGAAACACCACCAGGTCAAGCTCTTCAACGGCCCGCGTTATTGCGGCACAAACCCACGCATTGAAAGGAAACGAGCCACATTCCGTATCACATTTCAGGTGAAACTTTCTAATGGCCGAAGCTTTATCGCGAAGAAGCAGCACTCTGTATACGAAATGCACGAAGTTCATATATCTCACCTTATCTCCACCGTCGTCAAAGTCAAGACTAGGAACCAAGGTCCATTGGTTTTTCCACTTTGTGGATAGAATGCTGGTAGCGACGGCAAGCTTTGTGGGTAGGAATGAGAGGATGTGGCAAAGAAGTGAATCTGGTAAACTGCTGATCCTATCAATGGTGGTATTGTTAAGTTTTGCTTCCTCGTCGGAGAGTTTCTGCGGTTTGGAGATTGAATCTGTGGCAGAGGAATGTGCCATTGATAAGATGTCTCAGAAAACTCGGATGTTTCTTCAATGGTGGAGAGGAGAGTGAGGACTAGGGTAAGGATTAGGGCTAGGGCTTTACAGTGGCATATTTTGATAGAGTTGCAGAAGAAGAAGGGTTAGACTTCATGCAGCCAGAGTGCATGGATTTCGATCCGTCTCGGAAATGTTTGGGTTCTTCTATTTGCACCCCAAAGACCTCTCTCGACACCTCTTTTCTCTTTACACACATCTCTAAGATTTGAAAGTTTCATTTTTCACTCTTTACACCCTTCGTAATCCTCACCCCAAACCTAAAATGACAATTTTATAAATTTACCCATAACCAATTTATCCAAAAAAGTTTATTTCATTGCAATTTTATACCCGATTTAATACAACAAATACATTAGTTTGAATGGGATAGTTAAAAAAAAAAGTTTCGAATAAATGCTGTAGTTGATGTCATAAGATTTATTTTAAAAATCATGAAATTGTCACTCTTAGAATTTTTCACTTTTCCTTTTTTTTCCCCTCTTTAATAATGAAGTTTTAAAAAAATTTCACTTGTATTTATGGCAGCCATTCTGTATTTAAAATAGTGAATTTGTTCACAAAATTATATGCAAAACATAATGAAACTATCCAATTTCCACGTGACGTCTAAACAATCGTTAATTCAATCAAATACAATATAGATGGTCATTAATTCAATCAAATACAATATAATTCAGAATAATATAATCTTGTTTAATTGCAGGGGGTTTAAGAGTTTGTCTCGATTGTTTACCTTCCACCTTTGCCAAAATTAACATGGTTAGCAATTCAGAAATAGGAGTGGCAACCTCACAAAACCAGTGTGCAGGGATTTCAGTGGACACTAATTACAGGCCATACACTTCGCACTTTATACAAACCATCTGCCAACAAGGCACAGTACAGACTAACACCCCAAGTCCACAACCTACTACAAACTACCTTCCAGCAGGCACAAGCACTACCTAGCTCCTAATAATCCCAGCGAAACAAAAATTCAAGATCATGGGGCTTCCTGCAAAGATTGCCGAGACACCTGAATAAGCATGCAATCAGCTCATTGGTTTGCCAACAACAAGAAGTCATCCAACTAGTGTTTAGCATCCATTTCCGCTTCCTTTGTCCCTGCAATATGGTGGACCAAAATCATGAGTCAGTACGTATAAAAATATGTAAAATTTGATGATGGATAGCCCACTACAATGCACGACGACAACAACCTTGAGCTACATGAGAATTTCAAATCCTCTCACACCCACTCACATGAAGATGAGCCTGTTTTAGCATTAATTTACGTACATTGATGCACTGTGGTAGCTTATTCCCTCTGCCTCTAACCATTGTTGTTGTTGGTTTCTACTTTCGTTCTTTTTTCTTTTGTTTTTTGTTTTTTGTTTTTTGTTTTTTCCTTTTTGTTCCACATTTTGTTGGTTTATTTATTTATATTTTTTTAGCCTTCCTCTCGCCATTTGTGGCGCCTTTGACTTGAATCATATCACTTTGTTTGTGTTGTGCCTAATGTCTCATCTTTTCCACAGCCAGTCCCAAGCCCCGATAAAAGCAAGGTAGTGATAGGTAAATGGCTAATGTTGAACATTAAAACTTCTAGTAACACTTTATAAACATGGAATCCTCCCTGGCTAACTAATTTAAAATTCATTGCCACCTAAATACAGCCCAAATTCTACAACCTCATTGAGCTAATAGAACTAATTCTACAACCTCATTGAGCTAATAGAACTATATTCAATTGATATTTTTAATGAAATAATACGTGCAGGAGAATAAGCCAAGAAAGTTCCCCAAGAGCTAGCAAACATCACGAGCAATTTTAGGCCAACAACATGATTAAAACTGTTCCAGTAAAGGCATTGTTTGATGCAACTAGCATTTGTTCAACAAAGTCCAAGTGACAATGGTTGCTAGCATCGATACCACCAGAAGAAAGAAAATGAGGGGCACAAAATCAGCAGCATTTGATAGTGCCATAGCAGGAATGTTGGAATGAACCAACTTAACCAAGGGAACAATCTACAGAATATCGGCAGTTTCTGGCATAACTGAGGAACAAGGTAGGCATTAGGACATAAGGGTAAGAGAAGCAAGCCATAATGAAATATGAGGAGAGAGTGCAAGAAACAAGAGAGAAAAAGCTAAACAACCAGAAAAATCTGTTTGTTCTCTGATACCATGTAAGAACAGAATTACTGGAAGGTCTGCTACCCTATATGAGTTGCGATTTTATAGTTACAGATGAGTGTCAACAGAAGCTATGGAAGAAAATAATTAGAGAATAATTACTAGAGGTATTCCTTTTTCTAGATGGGAAAAAGGAACGAAATTACTGGAGGTATTTAAAGCAAGAGATGTGTTCATTGCCACATTGGTAAGAATAAAATACAACGCAAGTGATGTAGTCAGCAGGTATAAGGAGATGATTCGAGCCTACCAAAAATGCAAGTGTAAAGCAACACAATACCTAAATTTGCAAACAGTAGCAAAATTCAATAGGTTATAAAGACAATGTCAGAACAATTACAAATCAAAATTCGATTCTTTATGAAGCTGAAATCTTGATATCACAAATTCTTTGAGAATATGAATTCATAAGGCATCAATTTGACCTTCCCAACTACACAATTCCTGAGGTCACAATTCCAGCAAGAGCAATCATTTATTTCAGCATCACAAATGTTAAAGTGAAGAGCAAAAATTTCATTTAGCCAGAACTCGGAAATTTACACCATTCTAGATTATCAAAGGAAATCCAGTCATAAGCATTTTGTCATAAAGGTTCTATGTAACTCAATACTCACTAAAACTGGTAAGAATTAGATTAAATCGTGAGAATGGTTCACATTTTAGGCCGATGTGAACCCAAGGATTGATTTGTATCATGGGTAAAAGTGCCAAACTCTCGATAATCTTTTTTTTTTTTTTTTTTTTTGATAAGGTAAATGATTGTATTATAAAAGAAAAGAAGGGATTAGACCCTCGTACATAAGACATATACAAGAGAATAAAAAGTAGCTCATAAAAAACAAGAGCCCAACAAGAAACTCAACCCCCTTAACAATTAGAAACACAAGGAGTCAACAAAATCTATAAAAGAAGGGTAATTCCCACCCATATAACTACATGACCACCAAAAAAGAGTTTTGACCAAAGGAGATTTGAGCTCCACAAAAGATGATTCCTCTTCTTCAAAAGTTCTCAAGTTACATTCTCTCCAAATGCACCACAAAATAGCATGAGGAACCATCTCAAGTTACGGACTCTCGATAATCGCACTCTTTTTTCTTCTTCCATTCACCTTAAAGAGAACAAAACCCAACAAGTTCAATGACAACAGAAAAAGCAAAACTACTTGGCTAACTTAAGAAGTTCAAATTATACTGAGAATTAAAAAACAAAGTTGCAGCATGCCTCTCTAAGTAAGTTCCTAGTTTAACAGAAACTAGTTGTGAAAAATATTATCATTGCTTTTTTGGGGTGGGGGGTAAAAAAACTCAGAAATAAAGATACAAGCAATTAGATCAATGAGTTCATTGTTCCAATCAGAACAGAACAGTCTCTAAAGAAGAAAGAGAAGATATGAAAGGGAGAAGCCTTTTCCTCAATTAATAATGAAAATAGTCAAACAAAAATTGTTCTTTAAAAAATAAAAATAAAAACAATAAAACAAATATACCAATTTAAAAGGTTTTAGTAGTCAAGTTCCTCCAAGAGAGCCTTATTTCCTACTATTTGTGTTACACAAATCTTACTGCACCATGCAGCTCTGTCCAAGGCCACATCTAGTTAAACTAAAGGCCATCATATCTTTTCCAAGACCCACATTCCCATCGGCCTTCACCTAGTTTTTGTAAGCTCCTTGTGGCTTGTGCATGAATCATATCACTCCACTGTACAAGTGCTACTTATTGGCTTCGTTACACTCGACAAAACTATCTTAAGCAACTTTATCTCATCTTGTCCTTGATCGGTGCTACTTCTCAACCCCTTATTTTAGCTATGCTCATTTTATGTTTATCTTCCTTGACTACCAAGCATTTTTTTTTTTTTTTTTTTTTTTTTTGATGACGAGGAAACCCTTTGGGCAAACCCTAAGCCCATATAAGATCCCACAACCCATATGAGCCAGGTAAGTCCAAGGCCCATGAGTACCACGAAACCTTGTGTTGGTGGCCCAAGGGGTTCAGCAAGAGTTGTACTCAGGACCTCCGCACCAAGCATTTTATACCATAAGCATGGTTGGCCTTACAATTGTCTTGTAAATTTTCCTTTTTGTTAAACTTTCCATTATCTTTTATCCACTTACATTTTCCATGCTTCTGATTGAATGAGAGAGAATACTGTAGGAGTTTAAGATCTTTCACTCTTAGGCTTACAAGTTACAATACTTAATGAAGGTCCACATCTCAGAAAACAACTAGAGGCTGGATGAAAATATGACAAGAAAAGCTATGACTAAACCATTATCTGGAATTTAAGCTTAAGCTGGGCTAATATCTTGAGTTTCCAATTTTTATTCTTTGTTCCTACTGAGTATGGGTCAAAGCCATCAAGAATGGGCACTACAATCCTAAAATTGAATTTATCAAGACAAAAAACATTAATTCTCCAGTGTTAAACCATATTCCTATCTCCACAAGACCCGAGCTTAACTTCATATGATGCATTTATAAAGGTCCAAAACTTGTGAGGAGTTTTGATTGGCTTCACAATTACTGTATTCAACATTGGTACTAAGTTCCAGTCCCAAAAAAACAGTTCAGTTTGATGGAATTTGTTGAGATGGGCATCCATCTAAACCCACATTTTTGTGCACAAAGTCAATACCATAAAAGATGGCTGCAATTATCCAGTTTCCAATTTTATACTAAAAATTTTTCCACTTGCGGAATTCATCATAATGTGACTTTAAACACCTCAGTTGAGTTCTGTACCACTAACTGAAAATCCCTACAGAAATGTGAGAACTTATCACCATCTTAACAGGCTGGATTTAAAAGTTAACAACGACCGTCATGGCAATCTAAGTTGCAGAATAAGAACCATCAAAACCAAGCATTCCAGTGCACAGATAATGCTAGGAAAACACTTAACAGACATGACTAGTAAGCAAAAGAATGGTGTTCTGGAGCCTGGAAGGAAATTAAAAATTTTACAGGGGAAACACATATAAGCTTTGATCAATTACAAGGTCATACACAAAAAAGGAAACACCAACAGAAATTATGAAAAGGTTCCCTGCAAAAATGTCAATGGTCACAAAAATCTCAGCAAGTTCTAAATTCAGTCTCTAAACCTCAAAAGAAATAAGATAAGATAAGTGAGACAGTCCATACCATTCAGAAAGAAATCTCAGTAAAATTCAACTTGACACGTCTCAGAGCCTCGTGGTAACATAGATATTTTTTTGAGAAGAAGAAATTTTGCCTCCAAATTTGGACGACTACAACAACTGATTTTCATTGTCTTCAACACTCTTGCATTCTTTAAAATATAGCTTACCAACTTCAGCACACCTTCCAAGCCTTCAAATCCACTAATATCAGTTGTTGTAAGGTGTAAGGAGAGACATTTAGGCACATGCTGTGGCTGTCTCCAGCATGCATCTTCACAATCGGAAACAAGATTCTGGTCACAGCAGAAATGAAAGTTCATAAACTTCAAGCAAAAAAAGACCAATGAAAAAAAATAAAAATAAAATAAATAATCAACCATGGTTATCATTCTTGTCCCATCGGACCTTGTTTGTAAGGGAAAGAACTTCTAGATTAGGCGAGCTTTCAAGCAGGTTTAGCAGCACATCCCAATTATAGTCCCAAAAGCAATCTCTAATTTGGTCAAATGATGAAACATAGGCAGATCATAACGGGAAGCATATTTGAGAGTCTGCACAGAGAGATAACGTCAACATATTAACCATCATAGGGCAAGAAAGGAAAGATAAAAGGGGGACGGAGTGATAATTCTTTCGATCATTTGTATTAAAAAGAATATTGACATAACAATGATAATAATAGAAGAAGATGGCCTTACCTCCATCGTTAGCCAAGATAAAGATAGAAACTCAACATTATAAAGGTCTCCAATAATGTGGAATGCATAATCACCATAATACTTTTCTCCAGCTTGTCCACAAACGTCAACATTTGCTTCAACTAATGAGGATAGGTTTTCAATTGAAATATTGTCAGCACCTTCTATTTCACAACGAATTGTCAAATTCTTCAGAGAAGGCGCATATATATTACAGATTCCATTATCATCAAAAGAAAATTTTTCCAAAAACAAATGTTCGAGAACTGGGCAGCTAGAGATGAGCCTCTTAACAGAATCACTATGTAGGTTTTTGGCATTCTCAAGATAGAAAATCTTGAGACTCGGAAAATTAACCGAAGAAGGAACATTCAGTGAAAACATGTTCCTTAGTCTCAAAACCATGAGTGTCTTGCAAGTGAAAAGGCGACAGGGCAACTCTAAAGAGAGTCCACCAGGAGAATTACACAGCTCAAGCTCTTCAATGCCACGAGTTATCGCGGCACAAACCCACGCATCAAAATGAAACGAGATGCATTTTGTTGCATATGGCAGGCGAAACTTTTTAATACACGAAGCACTATTGTGAAGAAGCAACACTCTGTTTACGAATTGTACAAATTTCATATCTCCATCACCCGCTACAGGATCTGGCGGACCCTCATCGTCATCAAAGTCCAGAGTGGTGACCAAAGTCCATAAGTATTTCCATCTCGTCGATAGAATGCTGGTAGCGACGGCGAGCTTTGTCGGAAGGAATGATAGGATGTGGGAAAGAAGTGAGTCTGCTAAAGTGCTGATCCTATCAATGGTGGTATTAAATTTCACTTCTTCGTTGGAGAGTTTGTGCCGTTTGGAGATTGAAGCTGTGGCAGACGAATGTGCGGTTGATTGGGGTGAGCCGGCCATTGATAAGATGTCTCAGAAGACTCAAGATGTTTCAATGGTGGAGAGGAGGGTGAGGAATAGGGAAAGGATTAGGGCTAGCGTTTTGTCAGTGGCATATTCGGATGGAGTTGCAATTACAGAAGAACAGAGAGGGGATGACAATGACAACCGTTCAGAGCTCAAAACTAAGTTAGACCTTCGTCTTACATCATCTTTATCTCTTCCTCATCGTCGCAATAAAGCTCTTGGTCCTTGCCGAGGAAGCTATCGACCGAAAACAGATCCCCAAATGGTGTCACCAAAATGCCCAAATTGGCCACCATATTGAGCACCACAACAACTCACCGGAGAGTGACGAGAGAGATAAGAGAAAGAGGATGAGAGAGACGAGTGTTACCTGTGCACGACGGAGGACGGCGACTGCGGAGGGTGAGAACCCTAGTCGCCGGAGAGAGGGACTGATGGTGTGAACGGGTGCTTCTAGTAACCACGATTTTCTTTGCTTCTGATTGCACGAAACAGGATTTTACCTGTCGAGTTGAAAGAAAACATAACATTATAATGAAAGCGCCGTTATTAATAAAATTGAATGCGCTGTTATTCGTAGTGCTTTCAGCGCTTTCATAAAATTGACAGGCCGGATTTAAAAATTAACAGTTGCCTTCATGGCAATCTCAGCTGCAGGATAAGAAGCAGCAATGCCAAGCATTCAGATGCATAGATAATGCTAGGGAACATAAAAACATAGATGAATAATCATCAATAAAAGGCTGTTCTGTATCCTAGAGGGAAACAAAAAATTTTGCAGGGGAAGTGCATTTAAGCTTTGATCAATGACTAGTCTTACACTAAAAAAGCAACTCCAAAAGAAATTGTGGGCAGGTTCCCCAAAGAAGTGTCCAGGGTCACAAAAATCTCAGCAAGTCCTACATTCACTTTCTCTTGCTAAAGTAGACCTCAAAATGAAATACGAAAAGAAAAGAGGGCCAGTCCATACCTTTGGAAATGAAATCTCAGTAAATTGTGACTTGACATGTCTCAGAGCCTCGTGGAAACATCGATATTGTCTTGAGAAGAAGAGTTTTTCCCCTCGAATTTAGACGAGGACAACTAATATTTATTGTCTTTTTTAGACTTTTCCATTCTCTAAAATATATCTGACAAACTTCAGCTCACCTTTCAAGCCTTCAAATTCACTCATAGTAACTGTTGTGAGGTGTAAGGAGACGCATTTAGGCACAAGCTGTGGCTGCCTCCAGCATACATGTTCACTTCTGTAAAAAAACATCCTGATCACAACAGAAACCAATGTTCATAAACTGCAATAGAAGAACAAAATAAAATCAACCAAAATTATCCTTATTGTCCCATCTGACCTTTCTAAGGGAAAGAACTTCTAGATTAGGTGAGCTTTCAAGCATTTTTGGCAGCAGATGCCAATTATAGCCCCAAATATCCATCTCCAATTGGGTCAAATTATGGAACACAGGCAGATCATAACTGGAAGCATATATGAGAGTCTGCACAGAGAAATAGTGACAGCGAATTAACGATAATCGAGCAAGAAAGGGAAAAGGACCGATAATTCACCCAATTAATCACATTAAAAAAATAATATTCACATAACAATGACAATAATAAAAGTTCGCCTTACCTCCATTGTCTCACCAATAAAAGATAGAAACTTGACATTATACAGTCCTCTAAGAAGTTGGAATGCAGAATCACCGTAATACTCATCATGTTCCTCTACTCCACGAATTCTAATGTGTGCTTCGACTAAGGAGGATTGGGTTTCAATCGAAATGGTAACACCAAGATAACGTATCACATAATCCAGTGTAAAATTCTTCAGAGCAGGTGCATGTATATTGAAGACTCCCCCGTCGTAAAACCTAAATCCTTCCATAAGCATTTCTTCAAGAATGGGGCAACCAGATATGAGCATCTTAGGGTATTTACTGTTTCGACAATTGACACAATGGAGATGGAGAATCTTGAGATTCGGAAGGTAAACTGAAGAAGGAACTTTTAGAACAATATTAGAACTCATTTTCAAAATCACAACCGTCTTGCAAGTGAAAAGTCGAAGGGGCAACTCTACAGATTCTCCAGGAAACATCACCAGGTCAAGCTCTTCAACGGCCCGCGTTATTGCGGCGCAAACCCACGCATTGAAAGGAAACGAGCCCCATTCCGTATCACATTTCAGGCGAAACTTTCTAATGGCCGAAGCTTTATCGCGAAGAAGCAGCACTCTGTATACGAAATGCACGAAGTTCATATATCTCACCCTATCTCCATCATCGTCAAATTCAAGACCAGGAACCAAGGCCCATTGGTTTTTCCATCTCGTCGATAGAAAGCTGGTAGCGACGGCGTGCTTCGTGAATGGGAGGATGTGGCAAAGAAGTGAGTCTGGTAGACTGCTGATCCTATCAATGGTGGTATTGTTAAGTTTTGCTTCCTCGTCGGAGAGTTTCTGACGTTTGGAGATTGAATCTGTGGCAGATGAATGTGCCATTGACAAGATGTCTCAGAAGACTCTCGGATGTTTCTTCAATGGTGGTGAGGAGGTTAAGGACTTGGGTAAGGATTAGGGCTAGGGCTTTGCAGTGGTTTTGAGAAGAGTTGCAGAAGAAGAGAGGGGATGACAGTGAAAACCGTTCGGAGCTCAAAACTGGGCGTGTTTGGAAACTTAAAAAACTCAGCCAAAGTGTGTGGATTACGAGACAGTCCTCTTCCCTCTACATTTTTATTTGCACCACAATGACCTCTCGCCACCTCTTCTCTTCACACCCATCTCTAAAATTTGAAAGTTTCATTTTCACTCTTTACTCCCTCTGTAATCCTCACCCCCAAACCTGAAATGACAATTTTATAAATTTACCCACAACCAATTTACCAAAAAAGTTTATTTCATTGCAATTTTATACCGGCTTTAATACAACAAATACATCAGTTTGAATGGGACAATTAAAAAAAGTTTCGAATAAATATTATAGTTGATGTCATAAGATTAATTTAAAAAAGGGTAAAATACATCTACACCCCCTCTATTTACTGACTATTACACTGACCCCCTTATACTTTCTGAAATTACACTGACCTCCCCTGTCAGACCAGCTTAGTTAACGGAGTAAACGGAATTGCAAAATGACCAATATACCCTTCTCTTAAAACGCAGTCATTTTAGTGTTTCAACAGTTTAAATCACAAAGGCATGGGATCTCCGCCTGTTGACGCCGGCAGCCACGGGGACAGTTTCTTCGACGGGAAAGATTGGAGAAACTCCATTTTTAGTCAAACACTGTAACTCTGTAAGCAAAAACAAAATTTAAAATTTTTTAAAAAAAAAACAAAAAATTGAAGAAGGGGAGGCGTGCCAATGAATTACCCTACTCCGGCCAACTCCATTTTTTCCAGCCTAACTGTTTGATTTTTTTTTACTACAAAAAATTGAAGAAGGGGAAAAAAACAGAGAAAGGGAGGATGAGGAAGAAGATGCAGTAATGGGAAAAAAAAAAAAAAAAGGAGATGAAGGAGAAGAAGAAGAGGGGTTGCCTCGTTTCAACCATGGCGGACCCATCAAAAAGAGCATCCCCTCTGTTTTCATCAATTTTTTTTTTCCTCTCTCTAAACCCTCGTGCCTCCCCCCACTACCATCACCGACGAACCCATCAAACCCACTGTTTTCCAAACCCATCAAACCCTTGTGCCTTCTCCTTTCTGTTTTCCATTTTTTTTTCTTTTTTTTTTCTCTCTCCAAACCCTTGTGCCTCCCCCCACCACCAGATCTCCGGTGGATCTGGCGTTTAGATCTCGTTTCAACCATGGCCTCAGCCACGCTTGTAGGAGGGGACGGCGACGGCGCGGCGCGGCGCGGCGAGGCGAGGCTAGGCGACGGCGATGGCGATGGTGATGGCTGCCATTTGCTGGGCTTACAAGTGCACCGTGGTTTGTGGAGAGCTGCGGCGAGGGGCTTGCTGGCGGTGGGGGTTTGTGCGGCGGTGACAGGTCACCGACGACGAAGGCTCGTCACTTTCCCCTGTTTCGCTCCCTTCGTTTTCCTCCGATCCGACGCCGTTTTCGCCATCTCCGCCTCCATCGACCCATCTCCATGCCTTTCCGTTTACTGGTTTCCATCGAGAAGAAGAAGAGAAATAATGGCACCGAAAATTTTGTGAGATGAAAGGTGGAGAGGGAGAGAGTGTAACTAAACGCAGCGTTTGGTTTGAAGAAGGTTAAAATGGGTATTTTGAACCCATTTTTGGCTGACGTGAATAAAAAACGTTAAAGACTCTAACGGCTGTTTAACGGATGGGGGTAAATGTATATTATTTTCTAAAGTAAGGGAGTGCAGTGTAATTTCAGAAAATATAGGGGGTATCAGTGTAATAGTCAGTAAATAGAGGAGGTGTAGATGTATTTTACCCTTTAAAAAATCATGAAATTGTCACTATAAGAATTTTGGGTAAAATATACTTTGCCCTCTTCAAGTTTGAGTATTTTTCAGCAAACCCCTTATAATTCATAAATTACACTTTGCCCCCTTAGACATAACACGTGGCAATACATTTAACTGACACATCATCACCGGAAGGGGAAAAAGTGACATCTTTTGCAAAAAGTATGTAATCATTTATCTGGTTTTCAACTATAGGAAAGTTTGCTAAAATTAGCTTAAACTTGAAAGGGGCAAAGTGTTATTTACCCTAGAATTTTTTAGTTTTCCTTTTCTTTTCCCCTCTTTAATAATAAAGTATATAAAAAATTTCACTGGTAGTTATGGCAGCCATTCTGTATTTAAAATAGTGGAATTGTTCACAAAATTATATGCAAAACCCAATGAAACCATCCAATTTCCAATATTGATGGTCAGATATAATTCAGAATAATATAATCTTGTTTCATTGCAGGGGGTTTAAGACTTTGTCTCGATTGTTTACGTTCCACCTTTGCCAAAATTAACATGGTTAGCAATTCAGAAATAGGAGTGGCAACCTCACAAAACCAGTGTGCAGGGATTTCAGTGGACACTAATTACAGGCCATACACTTTGCGCTTTATACAAACTATCTGCCAACAAGGCACAGTACAGACCAACACCCCAATTTCACAACCTACTACAAAATACCTTCCAGCAGGCACAAGGCACTACCTATCTCCAAATAATCCCATTGAAACAGAAAGGCAAGATCACGGGCTTCCTGCAAAGATTGCTGAGACACCTGAATAAGCGTGCAATCAGCTAATTGGTTTGCCAAAAACAACATATCATCCAACAAGTGTGTAGCATCCATTTTCGCTTCCTTTGTCCCTGCAGTATGGAGGACCAAAATCGTGAGTCAGTACGTATAAAAATATGTAAAATATGATGATGGATAGCCCACTACAATGCACAACGACAACAACCTTGAGCTACATGAGAAATTTAAAATCCTCTCACACCCACTCACCTGAAGATGAGAATTTACATCAATAGATGCACTGTGGTAGCTTATTCTCACTGCGTCTAATCATTGTTGTTATTGGATTCTACTAATTTTCTTTTTGTCCCCCACCCCCCCCCCTTTTTTTTTTTTTTTTTTTTTTTTGTTTTATTTATTTATATTTTTTTAGCCTTCCCCTCGCCATTTGTGGCGCCTTTGACTTGAATCATATCAGTTCATTTGTGTTGTGCCTAATGTCTCATCTTTTCCACAGCCAGTCCCAAGCCCCGATAAAAGGAAGGTAGTGATAGGTAAATGGCTCATGTGGAACCATTAAAACTTCTAGTAACACTTTTTAAGCAAGGAATCCTCCCTGGCTAACTAATTTAAAATTCATTGCCTCCTAAATACAGCCCAAATTCTACAACCTCACTGAACTAATAGAACTATTTCCGACCAGATCTTTTTGCTTCAAATGCATGTACAGCATTTGATTTATATTCAGTTGATGTTTTTAGTGAAATAATACATGCAGGAGAATCAGCCAAGAAAGTTCCCCAAGAACTAGCAAACATCACAAGCAATTTTAGGCCAACAGCATGAGAAAATCTGTTCCAGTAAAGGCACTGTTTGATGCAATGAGTAACATTTGTTCAACAAAGTCCAAGTGACAATGGTTGCCAGCATCTGTGGGATGGTTCCCCCATTATCAAAAAAATAAAATAAAATAACACCAGAAGAAAAAAATGAGGGGCACAAAATAAGCAGCATTTGATAGTGCCATAGCAGGAATGTTGGAATGAACCAACTTAACCAAGCAAACAATGTTCAGAATATCAGCAGCTTTTGGAATAACTGAGGAACAAGGTAGGCATTAAGAGACAAGGGTAAGAGAAGCCATAATGAAATATGAGGAGAAAGTGCAAGAAACAAGAGAGAAAAAACTAAACCAGAAAAATCTGTTTGTTCTCCGATACCATGTAAGAACAGAATTATTGGAAGGTTTGCTACCCTATAAGACTTGCGATTTTTATAATTACAGATGAGTGTCAACAGCAGCTATTGAAGAGAATAATTACTCGAAGTATTCCTTTTTCTAGATGGGAAAAAGGAACGAAATTACTGGAGGTATTTAAAGCAAGAGATGTGTTCATTGCCATCGTCGGTAAGAATAAAAATACAGCGTAAGTAATGTAGTCAGCAGGTACAAGGAAATTAGACATCATTTAAAAAGAGATGCACCACAAAGTAAGGAGCCTACCAAAAATGCAAGTTTAAAGCAACACAATCCCTAAATTTGCAAACAGTAGCAAAATTGAATAGGTTATAAAGACAATGTCAGAACTATTACAAATCAAAATCCGATTCTATATGAAGCTGAAATCTTGATATCACAAATTCTTTGAGAATATGAATTCATAAGGCATCAATTTGACCTTCCCAACTACACAATTCCTGAGGTCACAATTCCAGCAAGAACAGCCATTTATTTCAGCATCATGAATGTTAAAGTGAAGAGCAAAAATTTGATTGAGCCAGAACTCGGAAATTTAAACCATTCTAGATTATCAAAGGAAATCCAGTCATAAGCATTTTGTCATAAAGGTTCTATGTAACTCAATACTCACTAAAACTGGTTAGAGTTAGATTAAATTGTGAGAATGGTTCACATTTTAGGTCAATGAGAACCCAAGAATTGATTTGTATCACGGGTAAAAGTACAGGACTCTCGATAATTGATCTTTTTTTTTTTTCCTCTTCAATTCATCTCAAAGAGAACAAAACAAGTTCAATGACAACAAGAAAAGGCAAAATTACTTGGTCAACTTAAGAAGTTTAAATTATACCAAGAATTAAAAAACAAAATTGCAGCATGCCTCTCTAAGTAAGTTCCAAATAAAGACTCATTAACAGAAACTAGTTATTGTGAAAAATATTATCATTACTGTCTAACCCTGCATGATAACACATGTACACTTTCACTATTTCGCACCAAAAAAAAAGATTTTGGGGGGGGGGGGGGGGGGGGGGGGGTGTGTGTTGGGGGAGCATAAAAAAACTCAAAAATAAAGACACGCAATTAGATCAATTAGTTCATGGTTCCAATCAGAACAGAACAGTATTTAAAGAAGAAGGAGAAGAAACAAAAGGGAGAAGCCTTTTCCTCAATTAATAATTAAAAAAGTCAAGCAAAATTGTTTTTTAAGAAAAACAAAACAATAAAACAAATAGGGCAGCGATATTGCCATAGCTGAAAACGCTGCTTCCACAGCAACACAAGCTATAATCTACTGAAGGGACCATTTTTCCCTTACAACAAAAGTCAAAACTGAGCGGCCAAATTTGCCCGTACTAACACAACAGAAAGAGAACTCTCTCTGCTGGAGACTCCATCCCAGGTCCATACCCCATCGGTGGTCAACACCCATTACATTTCCCTCTCTCCCTCTACAATAATATAGGTAAAAACAAGAGAAAACAAAAATGGCAACAAGCTTGGCAGTAGAGATGGGTTTCCAGTTGCCGGCAAAAAGCCTGGCCAGCAAAAATGGTATATAGAATTGAGGTTTTCACCAGTTGACCGTGAAAAAAAAAAAAAAAAAAAAAAAAAAAAAAAAAAAAAAAAAAAAAAAAAAAAAAAAAAAAAAAGAAAGAAAGAAAGAAAGAAAGATGGAAAGATGGAAACAATGTAGGGAGAGAAGGAAATGGGTTTATTTGGTTTGGCCACCCCTCATATGCTAACAGTAGAAAGGGGGCTGCCAAACCAGTGGAGGGGGAAATGAGAGAAAAGAAAGATGAGAGAAGACGGGGAAAGAAGAAAAATGTAGGGAGAGATATAAAGAATTCACCCCTCCCGTCGGTCATCTTTATAGCCAGGCTAGCCAACGACAATATTTTTTTTTAAAGAGACGGTTCTAATCTGAGTCATACATATGACCTACAAGTTTACAAATTTAGGGCTCTCTATCTCCTGAAACCCTATGATCTTCTGGTAAAATTTAGCGAGACGCATCAGATCTGTTTCTTTGGCAACGTGATTGAGGAATGCTCCCTTTGCTGCTGCCATTTCTGGAGATTGAGGAGTTCCTCACTTCCAATGGATATGCTCTCTCTTGGCCGGTTCAAGCCACCGACAGCTAATTGGCAGCCCCTCCCATCCGTGAAAAGGGGTGAGAAGAAAGGGGCAAATTTGGTTGACTCTTGTTGAAAAGGGCAAATTGGTCCATTCAATAGATAATACTTGTAGCTGCTATGGAAACAGCTTTTTCAGCTGTTGCAATATCGCCGCCCGACAAATATACCAATTTAAAAGGTTTTAGTAGTCAAGTTCCTCCAAGAGAGCCTTATTTCCTACTAGTTGGTTACACAAATCTTACTGCACCATGCAGCTCTGTCCAAAGCCACATCTAGTTAAACTATAGGCCATCATATCTTTTCCAAGACTCACATTCCCATCGGCCTTCCCCTAGTTCTTGTAAGCTCCTTGTTCATGAATCATATCACTCCACTGTAACAGTGCCACTTATTGGCTTCGTTGCACTTGACAAAAGCATCTTAAGCAACTTTCTCTCATCTTGATCTTGTCCTTGATTGGTGCTACTTCGCAACTCCTTATTTTAGCTACGTTCATTTTATGTTTATCTCCCTCGACTACCAAGCATTTTATACCGTAAGCATGGTTGGCCTTACAATTGTTTAGTAAACTTTCCTTTATTTTAAACTTTCCATTATCTTTATCCACTTACATTTTCCATGCTTATGATTGAATGAGAGAGAATACTGTAGGAGTTTAAGATCTTTCACTCTTAGGCTTACAATACTTAATGAAGGACCACATCTCAGACAACTAGAGGCTGGATGAAAATATGACAAGAAAAGCTACGACTAAACCATTATTTGGAATTTAAGCTTAAGCTGGGCTAATATTTTGAGTTTCCAATTTTTAAATTTTGAGTTTCCAATTTTTATTCTTTGTTCCTACTGTGTATGAGTCAAAGCCATCAAGAATGGGCACTACAATCGTAAAATTGAACTTATCAAGACATAAAACATTAATTCTCCAGTGTTAAACCATACTATCTCCACAAGACCAGAGCTTAACTTCATATGATGCATTTATAAATCTCCTAAACTTGTGAGGAGTTCTGATTGGCTTCACGTTTACTGTATTCAACATTGGTATTAAGTTCCAGTCCCCCAAAAAAAAAAAAAAAAAAAAAAAAAAAAAAACATTGGTATTAAGTTAACAATTCAGTTTGATGGAATTGATTGAGTTGGGCATCCATCTAAACCCACATTTTTGTGCACCAAATCAATACCATAAAAGATGGCTGCAATTATCCAGTTTTTCCAATTTTATACTAAAAATCTTTCCACTTGCGGAATTCATCATAATGTAACTTTAAAGTTTAAACACCTCAGTTGAGTTCTGTACCACTAACTAAAAATCCCTACAGAAATGTGAGAACTTATCACCATCTTAACAGGCTGGATTTAAAAGTTAAAAACAATCGTCATGACAATCTAAGTAGCAGAATAACAACTATCAACACCAAACATTCAAGTGCACAGATAATGCTAAAAAACATATAACAGACATGACTAGTAAGCAAAAGAATGGTGTTTTGGAGCCTGAAAGGAAATGAAATTTTTTACTTGGAAACGCAAATAAGCTTTGATCAATTACAAGTCATACACAAAAAAGGAAACACCAACAGAAATTTGAAAAGGTTCCCTGCAGAAATATCAATGGTCACAAAAATCTCAGCAAGTTCTAAATTCAGTCTCTCCTGATGAAGTAAACCTCAAAAGCAGTAAGATAAGAGAAGTGAGACAGTCCATACCATTCAGAAAGAAATCTCAGTAAAATTTGACTTGACATGTCTCAGAGCCTCGTGGTAACATTGATATTTTCTTGAGAAGAATACATTTTTCCTCCAAGATACGACGACTACAATAACTGATTTTCATTGTCTTCAACACTCTTGCATTCTTTAAAATATAGCTTACCAACTCCAGCTCACCTTCCAAGCCTTCAAATCCACTAATATCAATTGTTGTAAGGTGTAAGGAGAGACAATTAGGCACAAGCTGTGGCTGTCTCCAGCATGGATCTCCACAAGCGGAAATAATATTCTGGTCACAACAGAAATGAAAGTTCATAAACTGCAAGCAAAAAAAGACCAATGAAAAAACATAAATAAATAATCAACCCAGGTTATCCTTCTTGTCCCATCTGACCAGGTTCTTAAGGGAAAGAACTTCTAGATTAGGTGAGCTTTCAAGGAGGTTTGGCAGCACATCCCAATTATAGTCCCAAACA
Source organism: Liquidambar formosana (assembly GCA_039720395.1). Taxonomy (NCBI): domain Eukaryota; kingdom Viridiplantae; phylum Streptophyta; class Magnoliopsida; order Saxifragales; family Altingiaceae; genus Liquidambar; species Liquidambar formosana. The sequence continues at coordinate 13,781,140 of CM077834.1, read as the reverse complement.
GCAAACTCTAATTTGGTCAAATTATAAAACATAGGCAGATCATAACTGGAAGCACATTTGAGAGTCTGCACAGAGATAATAACAACGTATTAACCATCATAGGGCAACAAAGGAAAGATAAAAGGGGGACAGAGTGATAATTCTTTCAATCATTTATATTTAAGAAAAATATATACATAACAATGATAATAATAGAAGAAGATGACCTTACCTCCACCATACCGCAAGATAAAGATAGAAACCTAACATTATAAAGCCCTCTAATAATCCTGAATGCACAGTTACCATAATTTGGTCCATAACACTCTTCATCTTCCCCTACTCCATAAACCTTAAATTTTGCTTCAACTAGGGAGGATAGGTTTTCGATCAAAATGCGTTCGCTATAAGATATTTCATAATTTAACGTCAAATTCTTCAGAGAAGGTGCACAAATTTTAAAGATTCCATCATCACCAAGATCAAATCCTATCATAAACAGATCTTCAAGAATTGGGCAGCCAGAGATGAGCTTCTGAACAGAATCACTAACTGGGTAGTGGACTTCCTCGAGATAGAGAATCTTGAGACTCGGAAAATAAACCGAAGAAGGAACATCCAGCGATAACATGCCCCTCAGTCTCAAAACCACGAGTGTCTTGCAAGTGAAAAGGCGACGGGGCAGCTCTGAAGAGTGTCCAAGGAGAAAACCCGACAGCTCAAGCTCTTCAACGTCACGCGTTATCGCGGCACAAACCCACGCATCAAAATCAAACGAGATGCATTTTGTTGCATACGGCGGCAGGCGAAACTTTTTAATACACGAAGCACTATTGCGAAGAAGCAACACTCTGTTTACGAATTGTGCAAATTTCATACCTCCATCACCCCGTACAGAATCTGGCAAATCCTCATCGTCACCAAAGTCGAGAGTGGTGACCAAAGTCCATAAGTATTTCCATCTCGTCGACAGAATACTGGTAGCGACGGCGAGCTTTATCGGAAGGAATGATAGGATGTGGGAAAGAAGTGAGTCTGGTAAAGTGCTGATCCTATCAATGGTGCTATTAAATTTCGCTTCTTCGTTGGAGAGTTTGTGCCGTTTGGAGATTGAAGCTGTGGCAGGGGAATGTGCGGTTGATTGGGGTGAGCCGGCCATTGATAAGATGTCTCAGAAGACTCAAGATGTTTCAATGGTGGAGAGGAGGGTGAGGATTAGGGAAAGGATTAGGGCTAGCGTTTTGTCAGTGGCATATTTGGATGGAGTTGCAATTACAGAAGAAGAGAGAGGGGATGACAATGACAACCGTTCAGAGCTCAAAACTAAGTTAGACCTTCGTCTTACATCATCTTTATCTCTTCCTCATCGTCGCAATAAAGCTCTTGGTCCTCGCCCGAGGAACCTATCAACTGAAAACAGATCCCCAAAGGATGTCACCAAATGCTTAAATTGGCCACCATATTGAGCACCACAACAACTCACCGGAGAGTGACGAGAGAGATAAGAGAAAGAGGATGAGAGAGACGAGTGTTACCTGTTCACGACGGAGGACGGCTACCGCGGAGAGCGAGAACCCTAATCGCCGGAGAGAGGGGCTGATGGTGTGAACGGGTGCTTCTAGTAACCGCGATTTTCTTTGCTTCTGATAACCCAACAAGACCGAGCCGTGCAGACCCGACCCTATCAGGTAAAACCCTGGGTGTACAAACCGCCCCAACTGACCTGTACACTAGGTGAGATGCGAGCGCTTCCAGCTAGAATAGAACCCAGGACGTCTGAGTTTACGGTTCGTCCCAGGCTCATCCAACCAACTGGGCTACCCGGGTTGGGGTTTGCTTCTGATTTCACTAAACAGGATTTTACCTGTCGAGTTTGAAAAAAAAATTAATAATGAAAGTGCCGTTATTACTAGCACTTTTATAGGAGGACAATATTTGGCTCCTCATTGTGGAGGAGCAACTTCTTCTCCCTTCCATTCGTATTATGTTACATGCAATAGTTAATTTTAAAAAATATAGATATGTGGATACAGATATATAGACACGTGAATACAAATATATAAACATATAATCATATTCATTTAAATACATAAACATATATATATAGATACATAAATGTATGTCTATAATAATATAACATAAAAATATATGTCTATAATCAATTTTCATTTGTTTGTTATATACGTGGCATAATATGAATGGGAATGAGGAGCAATAGCTCTTCTACTGTGAGGAGCCAAGTATTATCCTTCATAAAATTGAATGCGCTGTTATTAATAGTGCTTTTAGCATTTTATTATTATTTTTATTTTTTCTTATTGAGTGGCTCGGGAAAAATGAGTCTTATCCATGTTTCGCAGTGGAAAACTATTTTACCTAAACTTTTGATTTAAGAGGAGAAATCATCAAGGCTCTATTTGGTTTGCAGATTTTTTCAAGGAAAAAAAATAAAATAGAAGGAATTGTACTTTTCTTTATTTGGTTGCAATGGAAAATTGGAAGAAAAAGAAGAAATTGTATAATTTTGGCTTGATATGATTTTATCTTTTCCTTTCATTTTCTTTGCTCCTCATTTTTTTTCCCTTCCTTTTTTTTTCCTTGATAGAATCCATGAACCAAATAGAGGGCAAAGGATGATTTAAGAAGAAAATTTTACGAAATCATCAAAAAGGAAGTCAAAGGGATTACACAAACTCTTTCTTACTTCTTACCTAAAAGGAAAAAAACAAATAAAGATTCCAATGGCTCTTGTTACTGTTCCAAAAGAAAACAAATATATATTGTTGGCCTAATGCTATAAACCAATAGATGAATTCAGGTAGGAACCTATGAGGCACGTGTCTCAATCCTACTCTTTTAATTTCACATGACGTGTTTCAATAGTGCAAATGTTAAAATTTGATATAAGATTTGAAAGTAGTGGAAGCCCAATTTTGTAAAATACAAGTAGATTATGATGATATGACATCATTTGGCACAAGATATGTAGTATTGTCAAATGAAAACAGCATATATAGCAACCCATTGGAGATGGACAAAATGGAAGAGCAGCTATAATTTTGCAATAGTAGACCATGGGAAGTTCTCTGAGGCTGCTGCAAAGAGCTTACGAGACCTCCAATTTTTTAACTTAATTTGTCACCATTCAAGTCCATGTTGGGCCATATCACCTGCTGATTCCTATTTATCACGTCCTTTCGATCTTTTGGCGTCTTCAACTTCAATCCAATGCACTGAATCCAAATCCAACTTTACATGTGCCGTGCCTAATGCAGAATTAGAAAGGAGAGATTTGGATTTGCTGCAGCTGGGGTGGTTTTACTACACCATGCAATAATCGTTGGATGTGCTCCACGTGGCAAGTAAGAAGACCAATGGTTGAGATTCAAAACACACGAAATCAAGTCGTGAACCAACCCACTGTACTCTCTCTTCTCCCTCTCCTCTCTGCATCTCTTCTTCCGTCAGTGAAACCCACTGTCAACGTTGGCAAACTCCCTCCTGTTGGTAGCCTTTTGTCCTTCTTCCTCTTCTCTCTTCTTCTCCTCTTTTTTTTTTTTTTTTTCCTTTGCTGGTCAAATCTACGTGGGACAGCAACAAGAGCTAAAGATAAAACCCAGAACCAGATCTAATACTCCCTCCTGTCGGTAGCCCTTTTCTTCCTTCTTCCTCTTCTTCTTCTTCTTCTTCCTTTTTTTTTTTTTTTTTTTTTTTTTTTTTTTTTTTTTTTTTTTTTTTTTTTCTACTAGTTAGATCAATGGGGGTTTTATCTCCAACGATGATGGGTTTTTAGATCTGGAATCTCAACAGCGGCTTCCTCTTTTTCATCAACCTCGATGAGGACTACAACACCGCCAGCGAAAAAAATGGCTGAGGATTTCTCCCTCCCTCTTCCCTATGGTCAGATTTGTGTGTTTTTTTTCTTCCCTTCCTCCTGTTGCTTCTTCTTCTCCTCTACTGTTATTTTTATTTTTATTTTTATTTTTTTGTGCATCTGTCCCTTATAGGAAAAAGTGGCTTGGGTCGTCATTGTCGACGAAGTGGACAGGTATCAACGGAGTTGGGGATGGTTTCATTGGAGAGGGAGCCAGAGCTGGAAAACCACCGGTGAGTGGGTGTGCAAAAACCACTTTGTTTTGTGGTTTTCGGTGAGTGGGTGTGCAAAAACCACCTTGTTTTGTGGGTTTGAAGCCTAGCTGTTGATCCCTTCCCACTTGCCACGTGGAGCACATCCAACATCTACTAAATGGTGCAGTAAAACCACCGCAATGCAGCAAATCTAAGTCCAGAAAGGAGGAGGGTTGTGTTAGTTAAACCACTAATGCAAAAACTTTACACCTATAAACATGAATCCTCTCAGGCTGAACTTCTTTAAAATTCACCGCTTTCCCAAACACAGCCCAAATTCTCCAACCTGATTAACCTAACAAAACCACACCTATTAAGATCTTTTAGCTTCAAATGCATGTTCCATGTTTTGCCTTCAGCCGATATTTTAATTCAAATAACATATGCAGAATTATCTGCCAAAAAATTTTCCAAGAAGGCAAGAACTAGATGAACTCCACGAGCAGTTTCTAGGACAACAGAATGAGAAAGAATCAGTTTTAGTAAAGGGAGATGTTGATGCAACTGAGTAACATTTGACCAGCATGAGTCCCAAGTGACAATTTTTGGTTGCCATCATTATTACCACCAGAAGAGAGAGAATGAGAAGGGACTGCACAAGAGCCATGAATCAGTTGCATTTGATAAAGCCATAGCAGGTATGTTGGAGTGATACAACTTTACAGGAGACCAAGTGAACAGGTATAACTGAGGAGGAAGAAAAAGGAGAGAAAATAAACAAATAGCAAAAATGCAATTTTTAAGCAACACAATCCCTAAATTTACACAAAGTAGCATAGTTAAATAAATTATGCACAAAGAGATAATTCAGAAGATGTAAACACAATTTCCAGACAGCAATCCAACAAAACATGTAAGAACTTGTTTTCATAATCTCATCCACAACCATATCAACAATACCCCTTAAATCATAAATGCCTTCATTTCAAAATTCCACCGCTATAAACCATTTCGGGTTGGAATAAAACTTTGAAACACCCAAATGCAGCATTATGAACTTGATTTATAATCTCATCCACAAAACCATATCAATAGTATCCATGAATCATAAATGCCTGTTCTTTCAAAATTCAATGTTATAAATCATCCAGGGGTGGAATAAAATTTCGAAACACCCCAATACATTATTAAAAAAAAAAAATGCTTAACAATAAATAAAATTAATCTCATTGTTCAACTTCTCAATAATTCATTTATCTCTAAATATAAATTATTTTTTATGAAGAAAATAAAACAAGTAATTAAGATATTTCTAAATATGTCTCTAAGGCTTCAACTCCATGCAATCAATTTATGGCTCAGTCAATTCTCTTTTCACCTGAAAAACATTTAAATTAGTGGAATGAGCTTGCAGCTGAGTAAGAAGATCTCAATATCCTTGAACAAAATTAAAAATAAAAGTATAAAAAATACCACTACATTTATTAAACAATAATATCATCCACTACATGACATGATAATTTGGTTGCATAAAATGATAAGCACGTCCAAGATCACATTTTAACAATTAGAGGCTGAATGAAAACATTATTAGAAAAGCTATGAATAACCAATGAATAAACCATTATTTGAAGTTTAAGCTTAAGCCAGGCTAGTATTTGAGTTTCCATTTTTATTTTTATTTTTATTTTTGTTTTCTTCTACCAAGTATGGTCAAAGCCATCAAGAGTGGCCACTTCAATTCTGACATTTTACCAACACACAACCCTTAGTTATTCGATGTTCAAGTTTAAGCTTTGAACATTAAGAATGGTCAAAGCTTACCTTCATACAGTGTTTGCATTTATTAAGCTTCTAAATTTTGCATTTATTAAGCTTCTAAATTTGTAAGGAGTCTTTGATTGGTTTCACATTTCACATATTCAACTTCGGTATTAAGTTCACAATTCACTTTAATTAAAAAGAGGAGTTGAGTTGGGTATTATCTCAGCCCGTCTTTTCATGTACCAATTCAATACCAAAACATGGCTGCTATTATTCAGTTTTTCTAATTTTTAAGTAAAGATCTACCACTAGCAGAATTCATCACAATCCACCCTCCCACTAAAATGAAAATCCCTACCGAAAACGTGAGAACTTAGCACCATCTTAACAGGGGAAATTTAAAAAATAACAGTTACCTTCATGGAATGTCAGGGGCATGGATAGGAACCAGCAACACCAAGTATTCAGGTGCATAGATAATGCTAGAAAACATATACAGATGTATGACTCATTAGCAAAAGAATGGCGTTCTAGATACCGAAAGGAAATGAAAAAATTTTCAGGGTAAATGTATATAAGTTGATGAATTACTAATCATATACTCCGTACAAAGAAACAACACCATAAGAAAGTATGAAAGTTTCTTGAAAGAAATGTCAATGGATACAAAACATTAGGTTCCAATTAACCAGATCAATCTCTCCTGAAAAAGTAAAGATCAAAAGTCATAAGAAAATAATCTCAGTCAAATGTAATTTGAGATCTCTTGGATCCTCCTGGAAACATTGGTACTGTTTTTTAGCAGAGTAAACTTTTCCTTCAAACTCCGATGATCATAAATGTTCATTTCCTCCAAGACTTTTGCATTCTTTAAAATATATCCAACAAATTTCAACTCATGATAAAAGCCTTGAAAACTTGTAATATCAATCCTCGTAAGGTGAAACAACAGACATTCAGGCACATGCTGTGGCCGCCTCCAGCATGATTCATGTGTATACAAGTGACCAATAATCTGGTGACGACAACAGAAACCAAGTTAATAAACTGCAAGTTTATTAAAAGTGCAACCAAAGTTATCCTTCTGGTCTCATCTGACCTTATTAATGGTAAGAACTTCTAGATTATGTGAGCTTTCAAGCAAGTTTGGCAGCACATGCCAGTCACAGCAATCGACCTCAACAGTCCAATCGGTTCAAATTATGAAACACAGGCAGATCAACAATGGTAGCATGTCTGAGTGCCTACCCAGAGAGATAACACAACTGAATTATACGATAACAATACTACAACTTGCACAAGAAAGCATTAACAATAACATAGCAACCAAAGGGGAATGTATCTCAATTATTCATCAAAATTGCTATTCTGGAAAGGGAAAAATAAAAAAAAATAAAGAGAGAGAAGACCACCTTACCGTCATGGTATAAGCAGACAAAGATAGATGCTCAACATTAGAAAGTACTTTAACAAGCTTGAATACACAACTATCCTTTTTCTCAGCCTGACCCAAAACCGTAATAACATCAATATCAGCTTCAACTAAGTGGGATAGGTTTTCAATCGAAAATTCCTTAGGCAAATAACCCTTGAGGTTTAAATATTTAAGAGCGGGGGCATTTATCTCGAGTTTGTCTGCAATTTTATGGGAATTCCCATTTCCAATCGTAGTGTGTGTAGGCAAATAACCCTTGAGGTTTAAATACGTGAGAACTGGTGCATTTATCTCGAGTTCGCCTGCGATTTATCGTTAAGTTGTTTAGGGAAGGTGCAGATATATTCAAAATTGTCACAGCATCTGTTTGTATAAACAATTCTTCAAGAACAGGGCAACCGGAGATGAGCTTCTGAAGGGAACCATCGTTTCGATGCTTGACCTCTGTGAGACGAAGAATCTTAAGAATGGGAAAATGAACAGGGGAAGGAACATGAAGATCAATTGTACCACTCAGTTTCAAAACCTAGCGTTTTGCAAGAGAGAATGCATTGCGGCAACTTGAGAACTAGTGGAATAGACAAGTAGAGATCTAGCTCTTCAGGTTTTCGTCCCACCGCGGCACGAACCAAAGAATTGAAAGGGGTGGAGTTGCAGTTATTACGACAATTCAGGCGAAACGCTTTGATACCCGATCCATGATTGCGAAGGACTAGAACTCTGTCTACGAAATGCATGAATTTCGTATACGGATCTTCATCACGCCGCAGGTCGATGAAACCGGACGACGGCGCATGTTCAAAGTCAAGAGTAAGGACCGAAGTCCATAAGGGTTTCCATCTTCTCGATAAAATGCTGGTGGCGACGGAGTGTTTCGTCGGAAGGAATGATAGGATGTGGCAAAGAACAGTGTCTGGTAAGCTGCTGATCCTATCAATGGTGTCATCCGATTTGGCTTTCCAGCGTTTTGGTTGAGGCTTGTCGGCCATTGATGAGATGTTCTTAGAAGAGTCGGAGGTTTCAACAGCGGCGAGGAGAGTAAGAAGCAGGGTTAGGGTTTTGTAAGTGGCACATTCGGATGGAGATTGCAATTTACAGAGGAAGAGAGGGGCGGGCTGGGCGCGAGGAGGGGGGGCCGTGGGGGCTTTGCAACCCGCAGTGGGGGCTTTATTAGGGGTGTTTGGTTTAAGTTAAAACGGAGAACCGAACCAAAGCGAACCAAACCGGTCAAATCGGTTGGTTTGGTTTGCTTTTCTTTTCATTTGGTTTGGTTTTGATTTGCATGTTAAAAAATCAAATCAAATCGAAAAACCAAAAAAACCGAAAATATTAAAATATATGTTTATTATATATTAAACCTCAATATGTAAATTTCTTATTTTAATATATTTTCATTATGCTATAATGTTTAATGCTTTTTTTACTTGATAATCTTTAATGCTATTATTAAATATATATTTTTTAATTTTTAATTTGAATCGTCATTTTTCCTATTATGTTCTATGTATTCAATTATTTATAATTTGTTATTACTTGATAAGGAAAAATCGAAACCGAAATCAAACCTAATTGATACGAACCAAACCGATATTTTTTCGGTTTGATTTGATTTTTTTTTTTTATAATATAGTTTAGTTTTGGTTTAACAAATTTACTCAAAAACCGAACCACAAACCCCCTAGTCTTTATGCTATCCCAAGATTCTAGGGCCCGAATCCAACACATCCATCTCACAAGATTTGAGGGCCTGCAATCGGGTCTTTGTGCAACAAAGGGTAGTACCCAGTCCTCTATCCTTATGAGCTACATCCACTCCAACCAAGCCCCAAAAAAAAAAAAAAAAAAAATTTTTCTTTGGTCATAAAAATGGGTATGCACAAAGAGCAACTCCAAGGGAGTAATTTTTCTTTTTAATTATTATTTTAGTTAGCAAAATAATATTTTTTAAAAAATAACTAACTAACTAACTAACTATTCAAGTGAATGCTTTGAAAATAGATAATATGAGCGTCATGTGATGCAATTAACTTGAATTAATACCTAAAGTAGCTCTTTATTATTAGGTTAGGCACTTAGGCATTAAATTTGATGAAAATAGAAAATAAATTTGACATAAATGAGCATTAAATTTGACGGAGGGGGCAAACTAGTGTTACAATTTAATAGTTCAAAAAGTTTTTAATTCAATTTTTTTTATAAAGGTTACTTGATAGCAAAAGGATAGGCCAAAGCCATGTATACGAGGAGTATACCAAAAAAGAAAAAAGAGAAAAATAGCCTAAAGAATCAAACTATCCACAAAATCTTCCAAAGGAGTCTGGCGAAAAAAGCGGCCAGGATCTTTCCACTCAAAAAGGAAGTCAAAAATATAATATCTCAGTTTTTCAATACTCCATTCCCCTCCTTCAAACGTTCTCCTATTTCTCTGTCTCCAAATAGCCCATAATGTAGCATGCGACACCTAATTTCCATATAACCAAGGCTTCTTTATTCTTGCTTTTGCACCACCAAGAGTATAAGAGTTGCTGTACTGACTTGGGCATCACCCACTGAATTCCAAACGCCTTAAAGCATGTAGTCCACAATTTCTTAGCTATCTCACAGTGAAGTAACAGGTGGTCTACAGATTCTGCCTTTTGTTTACACATGATGCAATGATTGGGAAGTTGAAAGCCTGGTTTAATAAGATTATCAATCGTCAAACATTTATCCCAGCAAGCTACCCATAAAAAGAAAGAGATTTTAGTCGAGGCATTAGGAACCCAGACTCTAGCCGAAGGAAAACCTCTTCCCTCTCTATATACCAAAGTAGCATAAAAGGAGCCCACCGAAAATCTACCATTTTTCTTCCTTCTCCAAACTATCTTATCTTCCTCATCTCTATGAATTTCAGTTGAATAAATTTTTTCAAAAAAACGCATGACTTCTTCGAGCTCCCAATCCTGTAAATCCCTCCCAAATAACACATCCCAATTCACAACATCCTCATTCCACTTAATCATATCTCCCACCTAGGCTTCTTTGTTCACCGCTAAACTAAATAAGTTAGGGAACTCCTCTTTCAAAGTTGTATCTCCACACCAAAGATCACTCCAAAATCTGACTGTGTGCCCATTTCCTATTTTAAAAGTAGTCTCTTTTTTAAACCAAAACAGCCCATTAGTGATAGCTTTCCATACACCCATACCATAAGTACTTCTCATGCTTTTAGGCCACCAGTCACCTTCCTCACTCCCATATTTCCACTCCACTACTCTTCTCCATAGAGCCTCTTTTTCTGTGCTAAACCTCCACATCCACTTCCCAAGCAACGCCTTATTGAATACTCTTAAAGGCCTAAAACCCAGCCCACCATCTTTCTTCGAAGAGCAGATGGTCTCCCAATTAACCAAATGCATTTTCTATTCATTCCCCAAACCTGCCCACAGGAAATCCCTTTGTAATTTTTCCAATTTCTTTGCCACCGACGCTGGAATAAGGAACAAATACATAAAGTTGGAAGGCTAGAAAGAGTGCTCTTGATCAACATCATCCTTCCACCTTTGGACAAGTAGCCTCTCTTCCATCCACTAAGGTGTTTCTCAAACCTCTCCACCACTAGATCCCACGTGGTTGCGCATCTAAACTTAGCTCCCAATGGCAAACCCAGATAAGAAGTGGGAAGCCTCCCCACTTTACAACCTAAATTTTCAGCATACAAGACTGTATCAATATTCTCCCCAACCGTAATTTGAATCATCATTTTTAATTCAATTTTAAAGGGGTGTTTTGTGAAACTTGAGTTCAAGCTTAAGGATTTTGTGCAATTTATCGAAGAATTAATTATCAAAAACGGGGAAAACAATTTTAAAGGAAGAGTAAAATGAGAACACCTTCATCCAAATATCCAATCTGTACGCATGGCCAGCTCTCTAGCTCTATCCCATGCAAATTCTAGCAAGCTTTGGAAAAGGTTTGCATGACCCTATATTGGAGACCTCCCGTGAAACTAATCTCTAATCTTAACCCATACACAATTGCTTGCAATAACAGTTTACTCACAGCAAAAGAATAGCTATAGAAGGCAATGGCTGGCACATCTTGTGTCCCCTTGTGCAAATATGCAGCTTACTGAAGTGGCTGCAAGATACCCTGTATCAGAGAAGCTGTTCTTCTCTGGAACTAGTTGTGCTTCACATAATATAAAGTTGGCAACCAGTGACATATAGCCCATTGGGTTCAAGCGTTGTGAGGTAACAAATCTAAATAAAAACAAGCACTTCACCAGAAAACAAGGAAAGGCTGAATAGTTCAGAGATTTGAGATTTCAATAGTACATTTAAAGGCTAGGAAAAACAAATTGGGTCCTCCATAATGATGGCTTTGAAGTAAGCGTGTCATAGAGAGAAATAGTTGATCCTAGTGAGCTGGCTGACTAGCACAGATTGTCAAAAAGAAGCCCTTAACTCTCATTGATTCTGAGCAAGTTCATAAAGCTGCAAGTGGTTTGGGAACCTCAAAAGCTCCAATTTCTTTCGAGTACCAATGGAGATCCAGTTTGCCTGCACAAAAATTTTGGCTGTGACAATCCAATTCTTTTCACCATGTGTATTCTAGGAGCTGGGCATAAGAATTTTTCTGTGGCAGTATGCATTCTAGGAGAAGAATCTGTGGAGTACTAATGGAGATTTAGATTTATAGCCAAGAGTTGTACTTGTCACAACCATATAGAGTCATATATACCTACAATCCTGCAATATCTTACTTTTATGCTTTGCAACTTTTGAAATGGATGTCCTTTTTTATTCCAAAATTAGGAACAATAACGCAAAAAGTCTAGTGAAGGGCTGAATATGAGCCCCATAGTAAATAGTTTGTTTTGCAACTAAACAATTGCTTAAAATCAATGAGCACAGTTACAATTTATTGATCATCTTCCCTACGGTGTCATGTAGTGCAACGTTTAAGTAGTCAAATCCCCGCAGGTGTTATAAGTTGCACACTTGTCCTTCTAAAGCCATTCCTAGATGGAAGAGGCTGTTTAAACATAGGTGACAAGCCAACTGTAAAAGAACATGATATGATCAGGCTGGAATTTAACATTAGAAACAACAACACAACGCCAACCCTTGTGGCTCTCTGGACTTTGGGTTTTTTTTCCTTTTCCTTTTTTTTTTTTTTTTTTTGGGGGGGGGGGGGGGGGGAGAGGGTGTGATATGGGAAGAGTAGTTGCATTAAACTAAAATTTTGCAGGGAATTACCTTTAGCAAAAATAAACCACTAGTCATATACATAAAACTAACACCAAACTAAAGTATGAGAAGGCTCTGCCAAGAAGAAGTCAATGTTCACAAAAATCTCAGCAAGTTTAAATTCTACTCTGTCCTAATTACGCCTCAAAAGAAATACGAATAGAAAAAGGAGACAATGCATACCCTTGAGTAAAATATCTCAGTAAAACACAAGTTCACAAGTCTTAGACGCTCGTGGACACTTTGATAATTTCTGGAGAAGAAGAAACTTTGCCTCCAAATTTAGACGAGGACAACAAATGTTTATCGTCTTTAAGACTTCTGCATTGTTTGAAATATATTCAACCAATTTCAGCTCATCTTTCAAGCCTTCAAATCCTTGAAAATCAACTGTGGTAAGTTTTAACAACAAACACTCAGGCACATGATGTGGCCGCCTCCAGCATGAATCACATCCATTAGGATTACTAGCACTCTGATGATAACATAAACAAAAAGTTAACGAACTCCAATTCTAACAAAAACCAAAAACATACTACATGTAATTATCTAACCTTCTTAAGGGCAAGAACTTCTAGATTATGTGAGCTCTCAAGAAAGTTTGGAAGCACATGCCACCCACAGCACTTGACACCCAACTCCAGCTGGGTCACATTATGAAACATAGGCAGATCAACAGGGGACGCACCCCTAATTGACTATAGAGAGGGGCCAATAAAATGAGTCACAATATATCATTACAATATTGTAGCTTTCCCAATAAAGTATTAACTACTCCGTATAATACAGCAAGGAAAATGGATATGAGACAGGACAACTAAAAGAGAAGACAGAGTTACCTCCATGGTATCACTAGATAAGGATAGATATTTGACATGAGAGAGCCCTTTAAGAAGCTTGAATACACTCTTATGAAACTTGGATAAAGACTTGGGAGGACTTGTGAGTGATCTACGAACGTCGACATTTGCTTCAACTAAGCAGGATAGGTTTTCAATCGAAAAGTTGTTAGACAAAATACCCTTGAGCTTTAAGTACTCAAGAGCAGGGGAATTGATCCCAAGTTTCGGTGCGATGAGTGTGTCACTTTCTATTGTTAATTTCTTCAGCACAGGCGAAAGAATATTCAAGATTTCCACACTATCAAAGAGAGATCTTTTTACCAACAAATCTTCGAGAAGTGGAGAACCAGAGAAGAGCTTCCGAAGAGTATCGTCGTTTAGATTCTTTATCAAAACGAGATGAAGAATCTTAAGGATAGGAAAATGAACCGCTGAAGGAAGATTAACAACAATTTTACCACTCAGTTTCAAAACCTTGAGCATCCTGCAAGTGAAGAGGCTTCTCGGCGACTCCACAGGCTGTTGAGAAGATATGTATAGGTCAAGCTCTTCAACTTCATCAGACATTATTGCGGAAGAAACCCACGCATTAAAATGGAAGGAGCCGCAAAACCCACCACACTTGAGGCGAAATTTTTTGGTACACCAAGATTTGTGAAGAAGTAAAACCCTGTACACAAAATGCACAAACCCCAAATTTCCCACCTGATCGCCATCATTCCTTGCGGAATTTGACACCGCCCCATCGTCGAAGTCAAGAATGGGGACCCAAGTCCATAAGTACCTCCACCTTGTCGACAAAATGCTGGTCGCGACAGAGTGTTTTGTTGGAAGGAATGAAAGGATGTGGCAAAGAAGTGAGTCTGGCAAACTGCTGATCCCATGGATTGCTTCTTTGTTGGAGAGTTCCTGGCGTTTGGAGCTTGAATCTGCGGCAGAGAAGTGTGGCATTGATGGAGGTGAGTTGGACCATTGATGAGATTATCTCGGACTCGGATGTTTCAATGGTGGAGACTGGAGAGGAAAGAAAAAGTTGGGTTAGGGTTTTGTCAGTGGCATATTTGAACGAAGTCGGAATTACAGAGGAATATCAGAAGGGCACGCTGTCCACCATTGGGCGTAGTAATATACTAGGAAATGCCACAAATTCCAAACTTTCACATCTTCTTTCGAAACCTTTTGCATAAACTGAAAATATTTTAGGAGTTTTCAGCACGTATGCTTTACCAATTCAATCCACAGAAACCTCTGGCCTCCGGGCTCTGGCACATCAGGTGGGCGCTTCCACTGGAAAACTTATGGTTTCCCATAAAGGATGTGAAAATACACAAAAGGATATGAATTAAGGTTTGGTTTCTTCCCATTCATTTATTTATTTATTTTTTGCTAAACACACGTAGATACCTACATACACAGTCTCACAAGCGAGAACACAACTCACAAATGAAGAAGCCCATATGTGATATAACAAATGAAAACTCAAGAGTTAGGACCCTTTTGAAGATTGATGTGGGTTAACCTTGTTGGTACAAGTTTGGTTAATGTAATGTTGGAGTTACATTTGATGAGTAATCCTTGATATCCATCTATACTCGACTTAACAAGGATCCATGGTTTGATATCTTAGTGACATTTGCTTCACTTATTAAATGTGTGATCTTTTTTTTTTTTTTTTTTTTTTGGGAGTAACTTAACAGAGGCTTTCTTTTCAAGGCTTTATTCCAATTAATTTGCGCCGAATGCTCGAGCCCTATTATGCAATTCTGTTTTAGATTTATAATTTAGCTTGATGGCATGTAAGCAGAATAAAGTCCTATCTTTTTATTTATTTATTTCTACAATTGATAGAATCTACCCTTAACTCTAATCCTCCATTCTCCCAACATCAATAATGGGTATTAATATTTTTTTATAAGTTATAATCGGAAATCATTCACTCAATAAACAAGAAATGCCACTAGACTATCGTGTGATTGACGAATAAGGTCCTACCTCAACCAGCTTGTTGCGAATGAGGTTTTGGGGGCTTTCAGGCCTGGCCGGGCTTCAAAATCAAGTTCCCAGGACCAGTACAAGGCTAGTAGAAAAAATAGGAGTAATAAAAAAAAGAAACTGCGACTTAAGGTCCCTCTGGCAGATATATTGTGCATTACAGCTCTGCTCAACTCTTCAAAACAAGACCTAAATTGGCAACCTCTTAAGTTGTACCCAGCCAAAATTGGTCATATAATAAAAAACCAATAAATAAAAATGTAGGCAAATTGTCATTTTACACCGACTGATATTTAATTCTCATTCACATTTTATTTTATTTTTTTTAAAATGATATACTCTGTAAAAGATAAAAACTTCAATTGGTCCTCCCCTTCAAATGGTTGCCAGATAATGATGAAAAAACAAAACAAAACACTGACAAAACTCAAGATGTAGATTGAGGTGCCATACAAAAGAGATCACTACAGTTATTTGTCCATTCTTATTTTCGCTTAAGGTCTTTACACTTGTGAAATTCTTCATGATGTGGCATTAAACACCTTAGCTGAGATCTGTCTCATAAAATGAAAATGGCTACAAATTTTTTTTGAGAGCTTTCCACACTATGATCAGGCTGGAATCTAAAATTAACAGTTTTCTTCTGTGGAAATAAGGAAAAGAAACAGCAACACAACACTAACCCTTGTGGCTCTCTGGACTTTGGGTTGTTGGAAGAGAGAAAAGGGGGGGGACCGGGGGGGGGGGGGGGGGGGGGGGGGAGCGGATGGGAAGAGTAGTCGCATTAAGCTAAAATTTTGCAGGGAATTACATTAAGCATAAGTAAACCACTAGTCATATATTCTCAAAAGAAGAAGTCAATGTTCACAAAAATCTCAGTCAGTTTAAATCTTACTGTCGTGATTAGGCCTCAAAAGAAATAGGAATTGAAAAAGGAGACAATCCATACCCTTGAGTAACATGTCTCAGTAAAATGCAAGTAGACATGTCTTAGAGGCCTACCCAAAAAGAAGATCTGTCTTAGAGGCTCGTGGACACTTCGATAATTCCTGGAGAAGAAGAAACTTTGCCTCTGAATTTACATGATGGCAACTAATGTTCATTGTCTTCAAGACTTCTGCACTCTTCAAAATATATTTAACCAATTTCATCTTGTCTTTCAAGCCTTCAAATCCTTGAAAATCAATTGTGCTAAGTTTCAACAGCAAACAGGTAGGCACATGCTGTGGCCGCCTCCAGCATGATTCATGTCCATTAGGATGACCAGCACTCTGATGACAGCAGAAACAAAAGTCAATGAAATTGCAATTTCATAGAAGGCAAACCAAATATACGCTTCACGTATAATCTAACCATTCTTAAGAGTCAGAACCTCTAGATTATGTGATCTTTCAAGCAAGTTTGGAAGCACACACCACTTACAGCTCTTAATACCCACCTTCAATTTGGTCAAATTATGAAACATAGGCAAAGCAACAGTGGAATTATCCCTCAGTGACTACACAGAGAGGCAATAAGCTGAGTTATAAGAATCCTAACAATATTGTACCTTTTCCAAGAAAGTCTCAACAACAATACAGAAAGGAAAGGGATATGAGATAGCCTTACCTCCAAGATAATACCAAATAAAGATGGATATTTGACATTAGAGAGACTATGCAGAAGCTCGATTACTCGTACATGAGAAAGAGGCTCCGAGTATGAGTTGGCACGCACCCGTGTTCTAAGAACTATCAACATTTGCTTCAGCTAAGTAAGGTTTTCAATCGATACCTCGCGGGACAAAGAACCCCTGAGGTTTAAGTATTCAAGAGCTGGGGCATTTATCACAAGTTTCCGTACTATAAATGTATTGCTTTCTATTGTTAATTTCTTCAGTGCATGTGAAAGAACATTCAAAGTCTGCAGATTATCGGAGTCAGATCTTTTTATCAGTAAGTCTTCGAGGAGTGAAGAACCAGAGAAGAGCTTCTGAATGGTAGCGTTGGTTAGATTCTTGATCGAAATGAGATGGAGGATCTTGAGAGTAGGAAGATGAACCAGTGAAGGAACATTGAGAACAATTCCACCGCTCAGTTTCAAAACCTCGAGCGTACTGCAAGTGAAAAGGATTCTCGGCGGCTCAACAGGTTGCCGAGAAGACATGTGGAGGGCAAGCTCTTCAACGTCACATATTATTGCGGCAGAAACCCACAAATTGAAATGGGACGAGCCGCAATTTCCACCACATTTGAGGAGGAATTTTTTGGTTGACGAAGATTTGTGAAGAACCAAAACTCTGTTAACAAAATGCAGAGAGCCCATATTTTCCACCTGATTTCCATTACTCCTTGTAGAATTTGACACCGCCCCATCGTCAAAGTCAAGACTGGGGACCCAAATCCATAGGTACCTCCACCTTGTCGATAAAATGCTAGTCGCAACAGAGTGTTTTGTCGGAAGGAATGAAAGGATGCGGCAAAGAGGTGAGTTTGGCAAATTGCTGATCCTATCGATTCCGTTTTCGTTGGAGAGTTTCTGGCAGTTTGGATTATGAATCTGTGGCAGAGGACTTTGGAATTGATGGAGAGATGGCCATCGATAAGAATCTGAGCTCGTATGTTTGACTGGTGGAGACTGGAGACGAAAGTAAGAGCTAGGGTTAGGGTTTTAGCAGTGGCATATTGGAAGGAAGTTGGAATTACAGAAGACCGTTCAGGGTTTAATTCCCATAATAATACTACTACTACTACCTGAATAGAGAGAATCTTGACCCTATTAACCTTGAGGGGTGGATGAGTCTCTTCAAAAATCATTTTCGATGGTTTTAGCCAAAAACACACCCTGTGATATATTTTGACACACCCTTGTACAAAAATAGCACAAAGGTAGTTAGAAAAAACAAAAAAGATGTTAGTTGTGTCAAAAAATTATATATTATTGTTTGTCATTTGCACCATCAGAGTATATTATGTCAAATTATAGCATTTGTTATTATAACACGTGTTAATAGAAATAGCATAAGCATAAGCAAAATAGCATAAAGCACTAAAGATGCTTTAAGCAAGAGGTTTTGAGTTCAATTCTCACTACTTATCCTTATGGTCATTTCCTGTAGACTATCCTATAATTATCCTGATACATATGGGATTAGGAGACTATATGTACTAAGAGATTTGTCAGATGCGTAAGCATATTAGAACCTCTTTATATATATATATATATATATATATAAATGCCATGAATTCCAAACTTTTGGAATAATGATAATAATAATAAGAGTAAGGCTGTTATAAGAGGCTTTTCATTAGTGTATTAGTAAACTCTCTTTCAATTTTGAAAGTTAATGTACAAATTTCAAAACTGTGCCTACACCACTCGATTGAAAATCCTTCAAGTGTCTCATATACAAAATTTCATCAAAAAATGACTAGTGATTTAATTACACAAATTGTTTAAAGTTGATAAATAACTTGACTTATCAAATAGACTATCAAACTTTGACTGACTTGCGTGATCAAACCACATGTTATTTTGCCATAAAATTTGGTATGTGAGAACCTCAAAGAGTCTTCTATTTAGTGGTATAGCTAAAAGTAAGGTTTTTCCTCCCTCAAAAAACTCGTTCTTAGGCATAGGGTAAAACAAAGACCTCACTGATTTCAGTTCTATTGGAAAAACAGATTCCTTTTACATAATGTGAACAGACAAATGTTTCAGCTATGCAATGGATCAATAATTGACTTGGTTTTTTTTTTTTTTGGAAATGGAACTTTTTGACTCAAAAATCAATCCAAGTCTCAGATAATATTTAAAAACACAAAGGTAGTAAGCCTCAATTTAGTTAACTAACCACCTAAGGCATTGTCTAAGGCATCTAAGGCATTTACCATTATAATTTTGAGAGGTTAATGTCTCCATTGCAATATAACTTCAACAAAAGCACTTGAACCTTCTTCACAATCAACATTCAAGCACAAGCAAGGATATTAGCTTACGGAATTTGCCAACACAGACACAAGTCCTTAAAACTATACAATCACTAACTTTAATCTATCAAAATAAAAGAAGAGGGAAGAAAAAAAGAATCCTCCTCATGTTTAACTACATTTTCATCTACGTACCATGCATTTATTTAGCTCATGAACGTACTTGTGGGCTGTTTAGGTGGGAAGAGGGGGGGGGGGGGGGGATATAGGAAGAGTAATCACATTAAGCTAAAATTTTGCAGGGAATTACATTAAGCAAAAATAAACCACTAGTCATATATATAAAACCAACACTAAACTAAAGTACGAAAAGGTTCTCCAAAGAAGAAGTCGATGTTCACAAAAATCTCAGCTAGTTTAAATCCCACTCTGTCCTGATTACACCTTTAAAAAAAAACACAAGAAGGAATGGAAAAAGGAGACAATCCATACCCTTAAGTAAGATATCTCAATAAAATGCAAGTTGACATGTCTTAGAGGGTCGTGGACACTTTGCTAATTTCTGGAGAAGAAGAAACTCTGTGTCCGGATTTACATAATGGCAACTAATTAATGGTCATTGTCTTCAAGACTTCTGCATTCTTCAAAATATATTTAACCAATTTCATCTCGTCTTTCAAGCCTTGAAATCCTTGAAAATCAAATTTGGTAAATTTTAACAACAAACACTTGGGCACATACTGTGGCCAGCCTCCAGCATGATTCATGTCCATCTAGATGGAAAGCAATCTGATGACAGCAGAAACAAAAGCTAACGAATTGGAATTTTAATAAGAGTCAAACCAAATATATATACTTCATGTATAATCTAACCTTCTTAAGAGCAAGAACTTGTAGATTATGTGATCTTTCAAGCAAGTTTGGAAGCACTGGGGTGGAATTTTGGTGTGCACGAAGATTTGTGGAGAAGCAAAACTCTGTACACAAAATGCACTAGGCCCAAATTTTTCACCTGATTTGTTCCATTAGGCCCTATTTGGTTTGCAGATTTTATCAGGGAAAAAAAATAAAATATAAGGAATTATAATTTTATTTATTTGGTTGTAATGAAAAATTAGAAGGAGAATAATTAGACTAATTTTGGCTTAATATAATTTAATCTTTTCTTTTCATTTTCTTTCGTCCTCATTATTATTATTATTGTTATTATTATTTTTTCTTGGTAGAATTCAGTGAACCAAATAGAGGGTTAATCAATAGATATTTTGACACCACCTCATCGTCAAAGTCAAGAGTGGGGGACAAAAGTCCATAAGTATCTCCACCTTGTCGATAAAATACTGGTCGCAACAGAGTGTTTTGTTGAAGGAGTGAGAGGATGTGGCAAAGAACTGATTCTGGCAAACTGCTGATACTATCGATTGCTTCTTCGTTGGAGAGTTTGTGGCGTTCGGATGTTGAATCTGTGGCATAGAACCGTGGAATTGATGGGGGTAAGTTGGCCATTGACAAGATATCTAAGACTCGGGATGTTTCAATGGTGGAGACTGAGACGAAAGTAAGAGCTAAGGTTGGGGTTTTAGCAATGGCATATTTGAATGAAGTCGGAATTACAAAGGAAGATTGGGAGTCACACTGACGGCCCATCCGGGTTTTAACAGACTACGAAATTTCACGAGTTCCCAAACTTTTGCTATACGAACTTGGCTACAGGAAAAGTTTGTAGTTGTCTATTCCCAGTGCAAACAATTCATAGTCCTACATCTCCTCATTTTTTTTTTTTTTTTTTTTACTACTCTTTCTCTATTTCTAAATTATCGGTCTCCTTTTGTTTTTGGGATATTTCAAAATTATTGTCACATTTTAAAAGTCAATGATTCTTTTTATTTCATTTCCTAAAATGCTTTTAAAATTAAAGATATTATCTTTTTTCAATGTTTAGTACTCTTGAGGGCAAAATTGGAATGTCAAAACATATATATTGATGTGAAAGCATTTAATATAATTTTTTAAAAAATGTGTTTTTTCAAAAAAGACAATCAATTAGGAATGTAAGGAGTAATAAAAATGGGTATGCACATAGGTAACTCCACATACCTGCCAAGTATTGTCCTTTAGGGCACCCGCAAGGGTGTGAAAATGTATAAATGGGTATGAGTTACTGAACAAGATCGGTGCAGATAGTGTTGATATAATGGAATAACATTTTATCAACACAAAGTTCAGCGGACAAAATATGGGCCTGCCCTCATCATACCACCAAGAAGAAAGAAACTGCATGTGAAGGGGCTGAACAAGAGCCCTCGACATACTTTGGGTAGATTGTTAATGGAAATATCAGTTGCATTTGATAGGGACATAGCAGAATGTTACCATGATCCAGCTAACAGAGACCCAAGTGAGCAATGTTTAGACGATCAGCAAGTTGTGGAATAACTAGGAAAAAGAATGATGGCTGAGAGAGGTAGCAGAAAGCTGAGAAGAACTAGTAAGAGAAGGATTAAATACAACCCAAAAAAAAAAACAAAAAACTAATCATCTTCTTACACCTTGCAAGAACAGAACTGCTCCAAGGTTTTGCGTAACCTTTTGGGTGGCAATGCTTCTGTGTTTTTTTTTTAATTATTTAAATTAATACAAAGAATCACAACACACTTATCCAAAAAAAAAAACAAAGAATCACAATAAGCATTCAAGGCAAGACACAGATTCACTACCATTTTAAACAAGAATAGAGATGCAAGGCCAGTTAGTTAGGCATGCTAGATACATACACATAATTAAAATCTTACAAAAGCCTATTAGTTTACCAAATGAGTCATTTTTAAGTCACAATCTCTGAATTTGTGAACAGTTGCGTAATTGAACAAATTGTGAAGATAATGGCAGAATTATCTCAAATCAGCATGATAAGATTATTTCAGGACTTCTTGTGCACAGTAAAGTACTCCTGAATTGAAGGTCATTTACAACATTCCCACACATGAGAAATTAAGAAATTAGCATACACTTTCCATTTGCGTCAACATTACAATAAATCAACTACTATAGTCATTTCACATCAAAACAGAAAGTAAGGAAAAAGAGTTAAGGCATCAATATTTCTAAAAACTTAGACCCTTCCTGACTTTGTAATTTCCAGGCAACAATCTCAACAAAAAGGGTAATCGATCAATTCCAATATCACAATTGTTAATGTGGGGCAAAAAACAAGAAGTCACAACAACAACAATAAAGAAACTGCGACTTTAGGTCTCCTCGGCTGATATTGACCATTATGAGCAAGTCTTTAGCACAGATGTAGCACCACGTCGTCTACGGGGCCCATAAAAACACGACACGAACGCTTGATCAGGCATTTGTTGGATGTCGGGAGAGAGAAAGATGAAAGAAAATAACCGACAAAAAAATATTTTGACTTAATGACTCTTAATTGGCCTGTCATAACGTATCAGTTCGATGATATGGTACTACCGTACTACATAGCACTGAGGACTCTATGCAATACAACACGACTCACCTCTACACGTACAACAAGACCTACAAAATATTTTAAAAGTTGAGCTAGCTTCAAATCCTCCATAAATTATGATATTAACATTACATCCTAAATGTATCCTATTAATTAGAAATGATATATGAATTAGTCACAAATTAAGTTTACTTACATCTGATAATCAATCCTCAAGAACCATATACACTCAATTCAACAAAGCCTTTGTCCCAACTTTATAGACCAGCTATCAAAATTTGTTATACCATACTGCTCCATCTAGGGCCATTCTTTTGAAGAAGAAAGCTCAAAAATTTAGTAAAAAGGTTTTAAGTATTCATGTTCTTAAATATCTGGCCAGAGGTTTTGGCTACCGGATACAACAATTTTATCTCCAAAATTGGAATTGGCTGCATGAAGATGTAAAATACTTAACACAAGTAGGTTAACACAAATAGATGATATATGTCAAGTCCAAATTACCTAGATAACCAAATCAAATAATAAAATATCCTTTTTATAGAATCAACCCCCTACTAAGTTAAGATTATCGTATTGAATGGACTTCAGAAATTAATTTAAATTTTCCATAATCTTTGCTCCTCTCAGATTAGCCATAATGTGACTTTAAACACCTTAATTACTAGAGTTTTGTCCTACCCACCCACAAAATGAAAATCCCTACAGAATTGTGATAACTTATCACCATCTTAATGGCTGGATTTAAAAATTAACAGTTAACTCTTCATGGAAGTACAGGATAAGTTACCACCAACACCAAGTATTCAGGTGCATAAATAATGCTAAAAGGCCAGGCTATTGCCACCACTCAAAATACTCTAAACCCCCCACTAATTAAATCCCCTCATATTTTATTGAAAGCACCCCTTATCTTCCTAAAATACCCTTAAGAAAAAATTCCTTAACATTTTTCCACCCCACCTCCAACCTGTTCAGACCTATTAGTAAGGATAAAGTATATATGTTCGGACTTATTAGTAAAAATATATTAGATATGTTCGGACTTATCAATAAGAACAAAGTATATATGTTCGGCTTTATAGAAAAGAACAATATAAAAATGTTTGGACCTTTAAAACTGAACCTTTATTATTTGTTCTGACTTATAAACACGAATACTTAAAATCCATTCATAATTACATATACGAACAATTCTCAATTGTTGTATAGTTATGTTATTCGGTATTTTAAAACGGAACAATACAAGCTTGTTTGGACTTCTACAGGTGAATAATATCTATTTGTTCAGAGTTACATAACCAAACAATATTGATTTATTCGGAGTTGGAAAACGAAACAAAATAACTTGTTCGGACTTAGAAGTCGGAACGCGTTAAAAGAGTTCGGTGTTACAGAAATGAATATTGTAAACATGTTTGGAGTCGAAAAATCGAGCAAAACGAAATTCAACATACGAAAAACTGAAGTTAAACTTAATAAAAAGTATATAAATACTTACCTTTTGATTACTATTATCATCTCTATCAATGCTTTTCTTGTCCATTATTCAATATAACATGAAAAACATTAATTTTTCATGTAAATATGGATTTGGTGTCAAGGTTGTTAGGGTTTGTGAGAGCATAAAGTCCATAGTGGCATGCTTTTAGAGTTGGGGGTGGAGTGGGGTGGGAATAGGAAATTTTTAAAGCTTTTAAGTAGATATGTCCTTATTGGTAAATTTACATTTAGATATAAAGAATTTCACAAATTATTTAAATATTAGAGAATTTAGAGTATTTTGAGTAGTGGCAATATCCTAGCCCAATGCTAAAAACATACCCACATATAAGACCAACTAGCAAAAGAACGGTGTTCTAGACCCTAGAAGGAAATGAAAAATTTTCAGGGTAAATGCATACAAGTTTTGAAAGAAATGTCAATGGAGTGAATGGACACAAAAACATTAATTTCAAATTTACCCGATCGATCTCTCTGGATATAGTAAACCTAAAAATAAATAAGAAAATAAAGAGGAGACAATTCATACCATCAAGAAAGAGATCTCAGTCAAATGCCACTTGACATGCCTTAGAGCCTCGTGGACACATTGATGTTTTTTGGAGCAGACGAAACCTTTCCTCCAAACCTTCCTTCAGCAGAAATGTTCATTCTCTTCAAAACTTTTGCATTCTTTAAAATATATCTAACCAATTTCAGCTCATCTTTGAAGCCATGAAACCTCTAATATCAATTCTCATAAGGTGCAATAACAGACATTTAGGCACATGCAGTGGCTGCCTCCAGCAAGATTCACGTGCTTTTAAGCGACCAATACACTGATGACAACAGAAACAAAGTTAATAAACTGAAAGTTTATTAAAAGTCCAACCAAAATTCTCCTTATTGTCTTATCTGACCTTAAGGTTAAGAACTTCTAGATTATGTGAACTTTCAAGCAAGTTTAGAAGCACATGCGAGTTGCAGCTTCGCATTTCCACCTCCAATCGAGTCAAATTATGAAACATAGGCAGATCAACATTGGTAGCATATCTGAGTAACTACACAGAGAGATAACACAATGAATTATGTGACAAAAATTATAGCTTGTACAAGAGTGTTAACAATGATGGAGAAAGCAAAGGGGGACGGCGACTACCCTGCAATTATCTAAGTATTTATCTAAATTTCTACTAGGGATAGGGTAAAAAGGAAAACACAGAATAGAAAAGAGAGAAGACAACCTTACCTCCACATTATAAACAGATAAAGATAGACGCTTTGCATTAGAAATTACTTTAAGAAGCTTGAATTCCTGATTTTGTAAACCATTATCCTCATCATGTTCCCACCATTCTTTTCTAAAATCAAAATTTGCTTCAAGTAAGTAAGATAGGTTTTCAATCGAGAAGTCTTCAGGCAAATGACCCTTGAGGTTTAAGTATTCAAGAGCAGGGGCTTTTATATCAAGTTTTTGTGCGATTTTAGGATAACGTGAATGAGCACAAGTAATTACAGTCAAATTCTTCAGTGCAGGTGCAGATATATTAAAAATTTGCCCACCATCGCGACAAGATGTTTGTATAAACAAATCTTCAACGACCTGGGCAACCAGAGAGGAGGTTCTGAAATGAATCATCGCTTATATACTTGACCGAATTGAGATGAAGAATCTTGAGAATCGGAAAATGAACGGATTTCGAAGGAACATTAAGAACAATTGTACCACTCAGTTTCAAAACCTTAAGCGTTTTGCAAGAGAGAAGGCTTCGCGGCAACTTAATAGGTCGTCGAATAGACATGCACAGGTCTAGCTCTTCAGCTTTCCGTTCTATTGCGGCACAAACCCACACATTAAAATGGGAGGAGTTGCACTTCTTACTACATTTCAGTCGAAACGTCTTAATACACGATGCATTTTTGCGAAGAACCAAGACTCTGTCCACGAAATGCACAAAGCTCAGGTATCTGACCCCATCTCCATCACGCGTTACAGGGTTTATCACCGCCGCATCATCAAAGTCAAGAGTAGGGACCAAAGTCCATACGTATCTCCATCTAGTCGATAAAACGCTGGTCGCGACGGACTGTTTCGTCGGAAGGAATGACAGAATGTGGCCAAGCACCGAGTCCGGCAAACTGCTGATCCTATCGATGGTGTTGTTGAATTTCGCTTCTCCCTTGGAGAGTTTACGGCGTTTGAAGTTTGAATCTGTGGCAGAGGAATGTGCGGTTGATTGGCGTGAATCGGCCATTGATAACATGAATAAGATGTGTCAATGGTGGATGGTGGAGGGCTGTGACTGTGATGTCTAAATGGGAATTGCAAGCAGCAAGAGGGAGGCTGCTTTTTTTGGCTGAAGAGAGGAAGATGAGGGGTCTCACATGGACGACCGTTCAGTGCTCGAAAACAACAGTCATGCGTCGTTCAGCCTTCTGATTGCTGTGGAATCCCCTCTTCATGCACTCACGTCTCAATGCATGACCTGTTAAGAGTTAATTAATTAAAAATTTTATTTGTGTTGATGTGATTGCTGCCACATCATTAGATAAGATATTAGGGAATAGAATTTTACGGATCCATAGCATTGCTCCCCAAATAATTTGTCCAAATAACATGACTGTTGAGTTAATTAATTAAAATTTTTTATTACTCGTAGAAGATAATTATTTATGGTAGATATGTGGGAATGGATGATAATCAGGTAAAGACGTGTTGATATAACTTATATCAACACCCACATTGGGAGTTGTATCTTGTGCATTAGTGGGATAGACCAATGCAAGGGGTACAACCCTCAATGCATGTTACTGATATAACTTATATCAACATGTGCTGATGGGATCATAACTAATGTGGGAACTACCATATCATTTGGGTAAAAAATTTGAAAACTTCAAAAATTTTCATTCAAAAATTAGGTCATTAGATCAAAATAATAAAAGGATGAGATAAAAATTTGTACGTATGTTATATCCATGATAAGAATGTAGTATATAACAATAATTATACATATGTATAGTTGGAGAATTGGGTCACAGGACTCGTTTGCCACAGTACATATTCTGGGAGAAACACTATATATTGCCAATGAATATTCTGACCTGCAAAGAATTCTGGAGATACATATGTTTCAAGCAATACGAGTAAGGGGGTATTTTTCTACATTTTTTTCTGAAACAAACAATGAACTGGAAGAAGAATCACAAAGAGCACAATGCTGGTAGAAAATCAATAAGCATGATGCTCAGTTAGAGAGTAATGTTGGTCAGTAATCAATGGCTCTCAACTTTTTCACACTTCGCAGCTACACATCCATTGACAGGAGCTTTCAGTTTCAGAAGGACCGGATCCAAAAAGAAATTCACTAGCGCAAAGAAAGTTCTGGTACATCTTCAACACTGTCACAACCCCACGTCAAGAAAACAGAAATCAATAGATTCTCCCATTGACAAAACTAACACGGTAAGAAGAGAAATTGGAGACGCTTTTAAAGCTAACAAAAATCTGCTAATTGGAATTTAACACGACCTCAAGCTCCTGAAAGCACTGACCATTCAGCAATTCAGAAAATACATTACAGCTTCCCATGAACTTCCACATCTTCATTCAAAAACTTTTGCATTTTCTGGAAGATATTTTAAGAGTTCTAGCACATTTGCTTGCGGATTCAATGCATAAATCTCAAGTTTCTTGGGGATAGGCAACAAACACTAAGTTCAGGGGACAATCCATGGGCTGCGATCATCACACCACCAGAAGAAAGAAACTATGAAGGGGCAGAACAAGAGCCGTCAGTGTGCTTTGAGTAGATCATTAACGGAAAGATCAATAGCATTTGATAGTGCCATAGCAGAATGTTGACACGATCCAGCTTAACAGATTACCAGTGAGCAATGTCTAGTACATAGGCAGTATGCAGTATAACTAGGGAGAAAGAATAAAGGCATTAATTGAGAGAGAGAGAGAGAGAGAAAGAGAGAGCAGAAGCCATAATGAAAGATTAGGAGAATGCGAAAGAGAAGGATCAAACAAACAGAAAAACTGTTCGTTCTCCAATATCTTGAAAGAACAGAATTTTTCGAACGTTTTGCATAGCCTTGTTTGGGTCACCAAGTTTTCTTAAAAAAAGTCACCAGAAGTATTAATTGTTCTCTAACAACTTTCAAGAACATAAATTTTTTTATTTTTATTTTTATTATATTTTTTATGGGTATCACTGGCAAGAACAGAATTGCTTTTGGGTTGCAACTTATTTTGACAAAAAATCTCGAGAAGTATTTGAGGCAAGAGATGGATTGAGCAGAAGGTACTCCACAGAAGATTAGGCCCCAATCTTTTTTAGAATGTATTCTTGAGGCATCAATATGACCTCCCCAACTATGCAATTCTAGACATCACAATTTGTCATCAATTCAATGTCGCAATTGTTAAAGTGACAGGCCACAAACTAGATCAGGGCAAAACCCAGAGAAGGCTAAACCATAATGCTAGTGCTAGGTGTGTTTACTGCAGCATAACTGATATATACATATACATTAGATGTTTGTTAACATATACTCATAATACTTTAGAGAAAGCCTGAAAGACTTCTTAATGAAGAGAACTTGGGTTTAATGATGGGAAATAAATTTGAGTTCTCTTCAAAATTCCTCAATTATATGATGGTAATTAAAATGGATTTAATTGTATGCTAGCCTATTTTATACTATGATGAGAGGGAGGTGAGGGAGGTAAAAATCATCATCAGTACAGATGAAATTTATTGAGAGTTTGATGATTAATCCTTGAGATCCATAGATACTCAACTAAGCAAAGACTTTCATTCTAATTATTTGGGCAGACTATCCGTACTCTGTCATGCAATTCTGTTTCAGCTTATAATTTAGTTTGATGGCAAGGGAGCTGAATGGGGTACTATTTCGACCTGCTTTTTGTGGACCAATTTACTACCCGTAGGAGATGGCTACAATTATTCATCCATTCTCATTTTTTTACTAAAGTTCGTACCCCTTTTGGAATTCTTCATAATGTGATATTCTCATTTTTTTACTAAAGCTTGTACTTTGTACCAAGAGGAAGAATTAAGGCAAATAAGGAGAAATGCATGTATGAGTTAAAATCAACCACTGGTCATATACATAAAACCAACACCACACCAAACTAAAGAGTACGAAAAGATCACCAAAACATGTCAATAGGTAGTCAAAAAATCTACTTCAAGTTTAACATTCGGGATCCCAAGTTTAACATTCTCCGAAAACATGTCAATACATGCTATTTTTCCCAAATTCAACATCCCAAGTGATGTGGCAATACAGTAGCAACAAATTTGAATTTTGAATTTCGTAGTTGGATAGTTAGATCCAATACCAAAGTCACACACTCGCACCTATTTGGGATCTTGAATTTGGGAAAAAATTTGGGACATATAGCATTGCTCATTTATTAATGGGAAAATTGGCAATAACCCCATTTAAAAGAATGGTTTTAACAATAATCCCATCAAAAGATGCTATTATTTAGTCATCTGGTACATGATATTATTCTAAAGGTCCTTTGAGAGGAGGCACATTGCATACATTTCCCAGCATAATGATCTCAACACCACACAAAAAACCAATTACACCCATTTCACATCCAATGTCTAAACGAAAGGAACCACATATAAGCTTTAAAAACCACTGAAGTAATTAGAAATAAGAAACAACAAATGAGTTGAAGTAGACAAAGGCTCCCCTAAAAGATGCCAATGGTCACATTAAGCTCAAAGGTTTACATTAACTCTGTTAATATAAACTGCTTCTTAAACATTTGTAATATACTTATACGTACACTTGCATATATAGAGAGAGGAGGTTCATATCTTACAGAAACATATCTCAGGAAAATTCAAGTTGACATGTCTTAGAGACTCTTGCAATCATTGAAAATTTCTTGAGAAGACACAATTTTCCAATCGAGTTTAGATGAACAGAGGAACGAATTCTCATCATCTTCAAGACTTTTGCATTCTTTAAAAGATATCTTACCAACTTGACCTCATCTTTCAAGCCTTTAGATTGTTTAATGTCTATTGTTGTAAGGTGAAAGGAAAGACATTTAGGCACTTTTGGTGGCTGCCTCCAGCATACATGTCCATCTTGTGAGAACCATACTGATCACAATGAAAATGGAAGTTTAACAAACTGAAAGTTAGAAAAAGTTTTAACCAAAATTATCCTTAACGTCTCATCTTACCATATCGAGGGAAAGAACTTGTAGATTATGCGAGCTTTCAAGAAAATCTGGCAGCAAATGCCAGTCACCAGCTATCTCCAATTGAGTCAAATTGTGAAACAAAGGCAGATCACAAATGGAAGCAAGTTTGAAAGTCTGCATAGAGAAATTATGACAACATAATAGCGATCATAGAGCAAGAAATGGAATATAAAAGGAGAACAGGGTGATAATTCTTTCAATTGTTTATATTAAAAACAATATTGGCAAAAAAATAAAAAGAAGATAATAATAAAAGAACGTGGCCTTACCTCCATTGTATTTTGAGATAACGATAGAAACGTAACATTATAAAGCCCTCTAAGAAGCTCGAATGCACAATTACCAGAATACTCATCATGTCTGCATACTCTACGGACATCAACCTTTGCTTCAGCTAAGGATGGCAGATTTTCAATCGAAAAGGCTTCAGCGTAATCTGTGAGATTGAGGTATGCAAGAGCAGGGGCATTTATATCAAGTTTGCATAAAGTTGGTTCAGGATGAGAACAAAACCATTCTATTCTTAAATTCTTCAGGGCAGGCGCAGATATATTGTAAATTAGCACATCATTACTTCGAGATCCCATTATGTACAGATCTTCAAGAGCTGGACATCCAGAGAGGAGGTTCCGAATGGAATCATCATTTAGATATTTGACAAAGATGAGACGAAGAATCTTGAGAGTTGGAAGATGAACGGAAGAAGGAACATCAAGGACAATTCCACGACTCAGTTTCAGAACCTTGAGCGTGTTACAAGTGAAAAGGTTTCGCGGCAACTCAATGGGTTGTTCAATAGACATGCTCAGGTCAAGCTCTTCAGCTTTACGAGTAATGGCGGCACAAACCCACGCATTATAATGGAGCGAGTCACAATTCCTACCACAGTTCAGGCGGAGCTTTTTGATACACGAAGCATTGCGAAGGACTAAAACCCTGTACACAAAAAGCACAAAGCTAATGTATCCCACATTATTTAATACCACTGCATCGTCAAAGTTAAGAGAATGGACCAAAGTCCATAGGTATCTCCATCTTGTGGATAAAACACTGGTTGTGACGGCATGCTTTGT
Source organism: Liquidambar formosana (assembly GCA_039720395.1). Taxonomy (NCBI): domain Eukaryota; kingdom Viridiplantae; phylum Streptophyta; class Magnoliopsida; order Saxifragales; family Altingiaceae; genus Liquidambar; species Liquidambar formosana. The sequence goes on along the minus strand of CM077834.1, from coordinate 13,749,632 downwards.
GGGAAGGAATGAGAGGATGTGGCTAAGAACTGAGTCTGGTAAACAGCTGATGATATCAATATTAAATTTGGCTTCTTCGTTGGAGAGCTTGAGCCGTTTGGAGGTTGAATCTGCCGCAGAGGAGTGTGTCATTGAGTGAGGTGAATTGGCCATCGACAAAATGTTCCAATGGTGGAGAGCGGTGTGTGTGCAGGCGGGGGTAGAGTTTTGGCAGTGGCACATTTATTTGTCCTCCGTAGTATTAATAGTATGACTCTTTTGCATCCCTTTTTGGTGGGAACTGCAACAGGCAGAGGAAGATGTTGGTGACAGTTGACATTTATGTAGAGTTAGAGGCTCAACAAAGGAAGACGCAGGGCCTACTCAAAAAACCAGACCCCTACTTTAAAAAATTACTGGAAGACATGATGAATATAAACCTTAATGGAAGGCAGCCTTTCATTTTTTATTCCCTATCTCATTGATTAAATCTGAGAAAATTAGTTAGGCTCTTTAGCATTTTCCCCCAATCTTTGGGCGTAGCATTCCACATGGCAAGCTTTAACCCATGCATAAGCTTGAATCGGGAAAGAACCCACAACTCATATATAGAAGACAGAAAACAAGTTAAAGATCGAGGATGCCCAAAATGAGGACACCCGCTGTACAATGCTTAGGCATGGCGAGTTCTATTTGTTGCAATTCTAGCAAGCTTCGGAAAAAGTGTGCTTGATCCTATGTTAAAGCCACCAAAAACCTGCTAATTCAAATTTAACATGGCACCAAGCCCCTGAAAACACCAACCATTCAGCTCTTCAGCAAATACACTGACACCCGATCCTCCACATTGTTCATTCAATTTGCATTCTCTGGAAAATGTTACAATTATTCGTATATCGGAATATATACTCGCCCATTCAATCCAGAAATTACAAATTTCTTTAGGTAAAAACAAATACTTCCGCACATGCTTGCCCATTCAATCCAGAAATTACAAATTTCTTTAGGCAAAAACAAATACTTAAGCACATGATCGACTTGAATCCTTCTGGACTTCCATAAGGGTGTGAAAAATACATAAATGGGCATGGGTTACTAAATAAGCTCGGTAAAGGCAGTGTTGATCTAATGGAGAAACATTTGATCAACACGTACAAGTCCAACTGACAATTTTTGGCCTGAACATGAGCCATCAACATATGTACTTTGGGTGGATTGTTAATGGAAATATCAGTTGCATTTGATAGGCCATAGCAGAATGTTATCATGATCCAGCTAAGAGAGACCCAAGTGAGAAATGTTGAGAAGATTGGCAATTTGTTGTATGACTAGGGAGAAAGAATGAGGCTTTATGAGAGAGGTAGCCAAAAGATGAGAACATGTAATAGAAGGATTTAAAAAAATAAAAATAAAATAAAATAGAAGAAGAAGAAAAGAAGAAGAAGAACTGTTCACTCTCCAGTACCTTGCAAGAACAGAATTACAGAACTGCACTGCTCCAAGGTTTTGCCTACCGTTTTGGGTGGCAATATTTCCCTTTTTTTGTTTTCCTAATTCAAAGAATCATATTAAGTAATCAAGGCAAGATACAGATTCACTACCATTTTAAACAAGAATAGAGATGCAAGGCCAGTTATATAGGCATCAGGTATACTGAGATTACTTAACAGGTCTTAATAAAAGAGACGTAACAGATACGTACACGTAATTAAAAGCCTATAAGTCTACCAAAGGAGCAATTTTAAGTCACACAATCTCTGAATTTCTGAACAGTAGCGTAATTTGAACAAATAATAAAAATAATGGCAGAACCATCTCAAATCAGCAGGATACGATTATTTGAAAGACTCGTCTTTCTTGTGCACGGTAAAGCACTCCCCAATTGAAGGCCATTTACAACATTCCCACACATGAGAAGTAAAAATTCAACACAAACTTTCCATTTGCATCAACATCATAATAAATACCTACTACACACATTTCACTTCCAAACAAGGCAAAGTAGTGGCAAAGGAGTAGAGCTAGGCATCGATATTCCTAAAAACCTAGACCCTCCCCAAATTTGTAATTCTAGAGTACAAAAATTCCAGCAAAAACGTTCATCAATTCCAATATTTCAATTGTTAACGTGGGGCAAAAAACAAGATTTAAGCCTGAACAACAACAACAACAACAACAACAAGTTGAAGAAACTATGACTTTAGGTCTCTTTGGCTGATATTGTTCATTATGAGAAAGTCTTTAGCACACTGTAGCAACACGTCATCTACTGGCCATAAAAACACGACATGAATGTTTGGTCAGGCATTTGTTAGATGTTGGGAGAGAAAAAGAAGAAAGAAAATAACCCACAATTTTATTTTATTTTTTTAACTTTTGACTTCAATGACCCATTGTGTCTTATTTTAATTGGCCTATCGTAATACATCAGCGCATAGAAGCATGAAGCGGGGGCGGGGGCGGAGGCGGGGGCAGGGGCGGGAGTGGGTGTGGGGGCGGGAAAGCGGGGGAATATAGAAGAGTCAAAGGTTTGTGGCGTGTAGGAAGCGTCTATGGAAAATATATATAGTTACCTCAATATGATATTTTGTGGGATGAAATTCTAGAAAAAGGTGCAAAAAAGTGTTATTTTGAGAAGCCACACTAATGTAGAGAAAGAGAGAGCATGCTTCTATCTTTTTTCGTTTTTCTTTTCTTGAGAAAAAGAATTGACTAAACGAAGCGGGAGTGGCACCCTTGATAGAAGGTTCCTGCTTCTAAGCATCAGCGTGATGACATGGTACTACATTAGCACTAAGAACTCTTATGCATTACAACATGACTCACCTCCTCACAACAAGACCTACAAAATATTTTAAAAGTTGAGCTCGCTTTAAATCCTCCATTCATTATGATATTAAGGACAGATCTTAATTGTATGCTATTCCATTTCAAAATTTGATGAATGGGGAGAGAGGGAGCAGAATTTTCCTACTAAAATAGAAATCAAATGTATGCTATTACATTTTAAAATTTGATGAATGGGAAGTGAGGGAGCAGAATTTTCCTACTAAAATTGAAATCAAATGTATCCAATTCCATTTAAAATTTGATGAACGGGGAGTGAGGGAGCAGAATTTTCCTACTAAAATAGAAATGATATATTAAACTGACGTCTGATAATCAATCTGCAAGATCAATATACACTTAATTCAACAAAGCTTTTGTACTAACTTTATAGATCAGCTACCAAAATCTGTTTCGCCATATTGCTCCATCTAGGGCCATTATTTTGAATAAGAAAGCCCCCATAATTTAGTCAGAGTTTTTATGTATTCAGGTTCTTAAAGATCTAGCCAGAGGTTTTAGTTACCGGATACAACAATTATATCCAAAAGATTGGAAACTTAAACACAAGTCCAGGACACAAACAGATCATATATGTTAAGTTTAAATTACCTAAATAACCTATTCAAATAGTCAAATTTCCTTTTTATAGAATCAACACACTACTAAGTTTAGATTGTCATATTGAATGGTCTTTACAAATTAATTTAAACTTTCCATAATCTTTGCTCCTCTCCGATAAGCCATATGCTTACTGGAGCCCTGGAGGTTGTCAAGAACTTCCACTCTTAGGCTTACAATACTTAATGAAGGTCCATATCTCAAACAACAACTAGAGGCTAGATGAAAACATAATTAGAAAAGCTATGAATAATTATCTGAAGTTTAAGCTTAAGCTGGTCTAATATTTGAGTCTACTTTTTCGTCCCTTAACAAGTATGGGTCAAAGCCATCAAGAATGACCAGTTTAATCCTAGACTTCAACTTATCAACACAAAAAAACTTAATTTTTCAGTGTTCAATGATATTCTTATCTTGCCTTCATATGGTTTTTGCATTTATTAAGCTCCTAAACTTGTAAGCAGTAATTGATTGGCTTCACGTTTCACATATCACATATTCAATTTGGTAATAAGTTCAAAAATCAATTTAATGGTAAGAGTTGAGTAGGGTATTATCTCAATTCGTCCCTTTATGTACAAAGTCGATACCAAATCATGGCTGTGATTATTCATTTTTTTTAGTTTTTCAGTACCACTTGCAGAACTCATTAATGTGACTTCAAACACCTTACTAGAGTTTGTACTCACCTCCCACAAAATGAAAATCCCTAGAGAAAACGTAAGAACTTATCACCATCAAAACAGGCTGGACTTATAGATTAACAGTTACCTCCTCATGGAATGTCAGCTGCAGGATAAGAACCAACAACACCAACTATTTAAGTGCATAGATAATGGTAGAAAACATATCCATATATAAAACCAACTAGCAAAAGAACGGTGTTCTAGATCCCATTCTGAAGTGATAAATTTTTCAGGGTAAATGCATATAAGTTTTGACCATTTACTAATCACATAGAAAAAATGCAAAAATGAAAGAAGATATGAAATGTTCTTGAAAGAAATGTCAAATTTACCAGATCGATCTCTCCTGATATCATAAACCTCAAAAGTTATAAGTAAAGAAAAAGGAGACAGTTCATTCCATCAAGAAAGAAATCTCAGTCAAATGCCACTTGACATGCCTCAGAGCCTCGCGGAAACATTGATATTTCTTTAAACAGATGAAACTTTGCCTCCAAACTTCGATCATCAAAAATGTTCATTCTCTTCAAGACTTTTGCATTCTTTAAAATATATTCAACCAATTTCAGGTCATCTATGAAGCCACGTAATCCTCTAATATCAATTCTCGTAAGGTGCAATAACAGACATTTAGGCACATGCTGTGGCTGCCTCCAGCATGAATTATGTGCATTGAAGTGTCGAAGAATCTGATGACAACAGCAACGAAGTTAATAAAGTACCGCAAGTTTATAAAAAATTCCAACCAAAATTATCCGTCTTGTCTTATCTAACCTTAAGGGTAAGAACTTCTAGATTATGTGAACTTTCAAGCAAGTTTGGCAGCACATGCCAGTTGCAGCATCGCATTTCCACCTCCAATTGGGTCAAATTAAGAAACATAGGCAGACCAACTATGGTAGCATATCGGAGTAACTACACAGAGATAACACAATGAATTATGCGATAACGATATTATTATAGCTTGTACAAGAGTATTAACAATGACAGGACTGGACGGGACCTGACCTTTCCAGCAATTATCTCAATTATTTATCTAAATTTCTACTGCAGAGAGGAAAAGAATATAAGGAAAGAGAAAATCATTGAAGTGAGAGAAGACCACCTTACCTCCACAGTATAAACGGATAGAGATAGCCGCTTAACATTAGAAAGTACTTTAACAAGCTCCAATAACCGATTTTGTATTCCATTATCCCTGACATGTTCCTGTACTCTACGAACATCAACATTTGCTTCAACTAAATAAGATAGGTTTTCAATTGAGAAGTCTTGAGGCAAATAACCCTTGAGGTTAAAGTATTCAAGAGCAGGGGCATTTATCTCAAATCTTTTTGCAATTGTACGATCGAATGAATCAGAACAAGTTACTGTTAGATTCTTCAGTGCAGGTGCAGATATATTCAAAATAAGCCCATTATCGAGAACAGATGTTTGTATGAACAGATCTTCAACAACTGGGCAACCAGAGAAGAACTTCTGAAAGGAGTCATGGCTTGCATACTTGACCAAATCGAGACGAAGAATCTTGAGAACTGGAAAAAGAAAAGGTTTCGAAGGAATATTAAGAACAATTGTACCACTCAGTTTCAAAAACTTGAGGGTTTTGCAATAGAAAAGGCTTCGCGGCAACTTAATAGGTCGCGGAATCGACAAGCACAGGTCTAGCTCTTCAGCTTTACGCTCCGTTGCGGCACAAACCCACAATCTAAAATGGGAGGAGTTGCACTTCTTACCACATTTCAGGCGAAATGTTTTAATACACGAAGCATTTTTGCGAAGAACCAAAACTCTGTCCACGAAACGCACAAAGCTCAGATATCCGACCCGATCTCCACCACGCCTTACAGGGTTTATCACCGCCGCATCATCAAAGTCAAGAGTAGGAGCCAAAGTCCAAAAGTATCTCCATGTTGTCGATAAGACGCTGGTCGCGACGGACTGTTTCGTCGGAAGGAACGACAGAATGTGGCCAAGAACTGAGTCCGGCAAGCTGCTGATCCTATCGATGGTGGTGTTGTTGAATTTCGCATCTCCCTTGGAGAATTTCCGGCGTTTGGAGCTTGAATCTGTGGCAGAGGAATGTGCGGTTGATTGGTGTGAATGGGCCATTGACAAAATGTCTAAGATGTGACAATGGTGGAGGGCTCTGACAGTGGAGTAGGGTTAGGGTTTTGGCATTTGTCTACATGGGAATTGCAGCAAGAGAGGCTGGTTTTGGCTGAAAAGAAGATGTGGGGATCACATTGACGACTGATTAGTGCTCAAAAACAAGAGTCATGCGTCGTCTCAGCCCAAATGATAGTGTTATGCCCATTCACAATTACCAAGTCATCTTAATCTAGCTATAGGTCGCCTCCTGTGGACTCGGATTTGGTGCAATTTGCGGTGCAATTTGCACCTTTGATTGCATGGCCAAAAATGAGTTTAACATTAAAGTGTTAACGTCGTAATTTTTTAGTATGAAATCCCTACAGCGAATCCTAACCGTTCATGTTTCTCCACTTGCCACATGGCACCTATCCACCGGTAATTGCACCATGCAGTTAGAAGTGCAAACTTCACCAAATCCAAAACCCGCCTCTTGTGGGGCTCTAATAGTAAATGATATGAATCCTTGGATAAAACTCACTTTTAAAAATCAGCTTGAAAGGGAAGGCTAGATACTTAAGAGCCAACTAATATACACATAGTCAAACTCATGCTAAACTGATGTGAGACATTAGGATCGTAACAAATGCCTACATGTCTATTTAAATTTTTAACCAAGTTCTCTAACATCGACCTAAGAATTTATTCTTTATATTTTCACGAGAAAATAGAGTTACTACCTAAGAATTTATATTTCTTCTATTGATCCCCCCCCCCCCCCCCCCCCCAACAACAAAAAAAAAAAAAAAAAAATCATAAAGTTGCACACTTGGTCCTTTTAAATGCGTTGCTAGATGGGAAGAGGCTATTTAAACTTGGGTGATAATTTTCTTTTAGGTTGTGTATGGATTGAGAGAAATGGAGAGAAAAGAAGAGAAGAGAAAGGAAGGGAAGGAAAGAGAAGAGAAGTGAATGGTAACTTTCTCTCCATCCTGTTTGGTTAGTTAAACCTCATTAATGAATAGAAACGGAGAGAAAGTAGTCACAATTACATTATTATCCTTTTTTATATATCAAACAAAAGTTGTGTAGGGATATATTTGTCATTTTATCACTCACTTATTCCTTTTCTCTCGATTTCTTTCCAAATTTCTCCAATTTGGGGAGAAATGTGTAGGGCTCCATTTTCTATCAATTTCTTCCCCATTTTCTTCCTCTTCTCTCCCAACTCAACAATTTAAACGAGGGAAATGGAGAGAAAATCATTTTCTCTTCTCTTCTCTTCTCCCCATTTCTCTCAATCCATACATAGCCTAAAGTTCTTTCAAGTATGGCCCTTCTCTTCTCCCCATTTCTCTCAATCCATACATAGCCTAAAGTTTTTTCAAGTATGGCCCTTCAATTCTTTTGATTCTCATTATACCATTCTTGTTGGTACAAGATAAGAACATCAAGATATCAAAGTACATTAAACCAGGAAACAAGTTGGCCCGAGATCTCTGCCATACACTAACAAAATTTTAAATTTCTCAAAGGTTTTGCATACCCCATTTGGTTCACAATATATATATGCAGCAATGTTCAAGACAAGTATTCAAGGCAATGAACAGATTCGCTGCCACTCTATACAAGAATAGAAACACATGGCCAACCTGTTCAATCCTGAAATGCCCTACTTCTAATGATTGCACCTATTGAAATAAATTTATCATTTTTCTTCCAAATTAAGGAATCAACAATGCGAAGTCCACCATATGGCTGGCTGAATATGAGCCACTTAGTGATGGGTTTGTTGTGTAACTGAACAAATTAATGGCTTAAAAAATCAAAAAGCAAACATACAATTCATTTATCACATGCCCTATGGTGTCATATTGCTCATTGTTAAGTAGTCAAATCCCCGCAGAAGACATAAGTCGCGCACTTTGTCCTCTTAAATCAGCTTCTGGATGCTAATAAGCTGCATGTCTACAGAAATTAGGTGTGGCAAGCTGGCTGCTAGCTTGGACTAAAAAGAACATGAAAGTTACGAAACAGTAACACCCCCCCCCCCCCCCCCCCCCCCCTTTTTCTTTTTTATTTTCTTTTTATTTCCTTTTTCAATTGAACATGAGTAAATGACAAATGAGCATTAACAAGTCATTCATCCTGTGAGGAGTGGCACATCAGTTGAAGGATTCCGATGCAATTTTGGAATTCCAATGAAATGAAAATAAAATATCTGGGTTGATTAATCACGAATACCATACAAAATGAATATCTCCACTCCCCCAAGACCATCACCTTGGTAGAATTTAGTATATGAAAATATCTTTCAATAATGACTTCTCATTCTAATGGATAACTGTAGGCAGAACAAATGTGAGACATATGTGTAGGGACGATAGTAATAATGACAGAATTAATAAAATTATGTAGTTGTAATGTGGAAACAACAGCGGTGGCTGTTTCATTGTTGATTGCACTGCAGTGGTCGGCTTGCAATAATGCTAGACTGATAGTGGTGGCATGGTCCAATTTGGTTTGGTTGTGGAGGACGGGTGTGGTTATAATGTCCAGGGTAGGATTTTAAGGAAGTGATGGTATTTATTTATTTATTTTATTTTGTGGTGGGGTTTGGGTTTTTTTCCCATTGCATCGCCAGGTGTGGGAGGGGATTAAGCACAGATTAGACAAGAATTTTTATCACAGCATATATTACTTTAGAGAATGAATGAAGAACTATTTTATCACAGCACATAGAGAAGGACGTACTATTCTTAATGAAGAGTACCTGCTTTTTGTGCACCACACCAATACCATAGGAAATGGCTGCAATTATCCGTCTACTTTCTTTTTTACCACTTGTGGAATTCTTCATAATGTGATTTTAAACACTGAGTTCTGTATCATAAAACCAAGATTACTGAGGTTAATAGCGGGAAATAACTTTGAGCTAGCTTCAATTGCTCCATGTATGAATGATGTTAAAGGGCCAGTAGATCTTCTTTTTTATTTTTATTTAAAATTTTGGTAAGTGTTAAAGTAGATCTTAAGCTATTCCATTATAAAATTTGATGAATGGGGATGGAGGGAGCTGATTTTTCATGCTCGATCCATCTAGGGCTATCCTTTTGAAAAAGAAAGCTGCACAAGAGAAGTGCAGAACAACACAAGCAATTTGATGGTGTTGGTTTTCCTTGCTGAGGTTTGATTTAGTCCTTGTCTAGTTTCTGATGCTTAAGTGTTTGTCGGCTGGTTTGGTCTCTCTTGATTTTCATTATTAATGAAGTTCTTTCCTTTTACCAAAAAAAAAACATAACACAAGCAAATCCATATGTGTTAAAAGTGAATTACCTAAACAACCTAATCCAATTTCAATTCCTTTACATAAAATGAATTAAATCGTCATATTTTAATGTTCTACAAATTAATTTAAACTTTCCATAATCTTTCCTCCTCAGATTAGCCATGTGCTAACCGGAGGTTCGCAAGATATTGCACTCTAAGGCTTACAATACTTAGTGAAGACCCATATCTCAGACAACAACTAGAGGCTGGATGAAAATATGATTCAAAAAGCTATGAAGAACCTATGAATGAACCAATATCTAAAGGATTTTTTTTTTCTTTTGCCATTATCTAAAGTTTAAAATTGAGTTGGGATGATATTTGGTTTCCACTTTATTTTCCTACCAAGTATGGGTCAGCCATCAAGAATGACCACTTTCACCCTAATTAACTTTAAGTTATCAAAACAAAAAATTTAAAAACTTAATTCTACAGTATTCAACCATATTCTTATCTCCCCAAGACCAAAGCTTTATCTTCGATAATGTTTGCCTTTGTTGAGCTCCAAAACTTGGGAGGAGTGTTTGATTGGCTTCACATTTCACGTATTCAGCTTTGATATTAAGTTTACAAATCAATTTGATGGCAGGAGTTGAGTTGGCTATTATCTCAACCCATCTTTTATGTACCAAGTCAATACCAAAAGATGGCTGCAATTATTCAGTTTTTATACTTTTTGACTAATTAATATCTTAGAACTTGTAGGATTCATCCTAACTTTACTTTAAACACCTAATTTAAGTTCTGTCCCATTCTCCCACTTAATAAAAATCCCTACAGAACTTATCACCATCGTAACAGGATAGGTTTAAAAATTAACAATTGCCTTCATGGCAATCTTAGCTGAATGATAAGAACCACCAACACCAAGCCTTCAGGTGCATAGATAATGCTAGGAAACATGTAAAACATAAATGACTGATTAACCATAAAAATGGAGTTCTGGATCCTGGAAGAAAATGAAAATTTTACAGGGAAGATGCATATAAGATTTGATCAATAACTAGTCATACCAAAAAAAAAAAAAAAAGCAACACCAAAAGAAATAATGAAAAGCTTCTCCAAGGAAATGTCAATGGTAAAAAAAAATCTCTGCAAGTTCTACATTCAGTATCCCCTAATTAAGTCAAACTCAAAAGACATAAGAAAAGAAAAGAGAGACGGCCCATACTGTCGAGGAAAGAATTCTCAGTAAAATGTGACTTGGCATGTCTCAGAGGCTCGTGGAAACGTTGATATTTTCTTGAGAATACCAGCTGGTATCTTCTTCAACTTCATATAATGACAAATAATATTCATTGTCTTCAAGACTTTTGCATTCTCCAAAATATATGTTACCAACTTCAGCTCACCACCCAAGCCTTGAAATCCACTAATAGTAATTGTTGCAAGGTGTGGGGAAAGACATTTAGGCATAGGCTGCAGCGTCCGGCATTCACGTGGACTACTGTGAAAAACATTCTGACCACAACAGAAATGGAAGTTTATAAACTGCAAGCCCATAAATAAATAAATAAAATAAAATAAAATAAAAAGACCTTAACTATATTGTCTCATCTGACCTTCTCAAGAGAAAGAACTTCTAGATTATGTGAGCTTTCAAGAAAATTTGGTAACAAATACCAGTCGCAGCATCCAATGGCGATCTCCAATCGGGTCAAATTATAAAACATAGGCAGATCATAACTGTCATCATTTTTGAGAGGCTGCATAAAGAGATAATTCTCCCAATTATTTTTTATATTAAAAAGAACATTAACATTAAAAATAATAATCACAACAATAAAGGAAGATGGTTAGATGGCCTTACCTTCATTACCTGCCTTATATTACCAGATAAAGATAGAAACTTGACATTACAAAGCCCTCTAAGAAGCTCGAATGCACCATTACTATAATACTCATCATAAGGTTCCTCTACACGAACATCAACCTTTGCTCTGACTAAGGAGGATGCCTTTTCAATCGAAAATGCTACACCAACATAATACTGAATGTCGAGGGATTCAAGAGCCGGTGTATTCATCTCAAATTTGTGTATATTATATTTGGGACAAGGTATCACACGAAGGATTGTTAAACTCTTCAAAGCAGGTGCAGAAATATTAAAGGTTCGCATATTATCGTTGCAACCAAATCCCACTATAATCAATTTTTCAAGAACTGGGCACCCATATAAGAGGCTCCCAAAGGAAGCTTCATTTAGATAGCTGAGAGAGTTGAGATGGAGAATCTTGAGGCTCGGAAAACAAACTGACGAGGGAACATCAATACGAATCCGACCCTTCAGTTTCAAAACCTTAAGCTTCTTGCAAGTGAAAAGGCTTCGTGGCAACTTAGCAGGTCCGTCATAACACAAACACAGGTCGAGCTCTTCAAGTCCACGAGTTATCGCGGCACAAACCCACATATCCAAATGAATCGAGTCGCAATCCCATTTCCATATCAGGCGAAGCTTCTTGATACACGAAGCGTTATTGCGAAAAAGTAAAACTCTGTACACAATATGCACTAAACGCATTTGTTTGTGCAAGAATGCAACTTCAACGACGTCAATAGTAGGGACCGAAGTCCATAGGTACTTCCATCTCGTCGATAGAATGCTGGTGGCGACGGCGTTTATCGTCGGAAGGAATGATAGGATGTGGCAAAGAAGTGCGTCTGGTAAATTGCTGATCCTATCGATGGTGGTGTTATTAAGTTTGGAGATTGAATATGCGGTTGATAGTGGTAAGTCGGCCATTGATAATGGCGGAGCGGAGGGGTGACGACTACGGCTAGGGTTTTGTCATTCCTTTCATCGAGAGTTTCTGGATTAAATTTATATACTAGCATTAAATTGATGGCAGGGCAAAGTTTCAAAATTTAATTGTTGAAGGGGTTATTTTTTCAATTTTGAAGTTTAAGAGTTATGAAGTGCGGACACTACGGCTAGGGTTTTGTAATTTCCTTCATCGAGTGTTTCTGGATTAAATTTATGGAAGTGGATTTGGTGCATTTAGTCACTTTAAATGCACCGTGAAATTACCGTGCGATGAGCGACATTTAGAGAGAGTTGAGATTGGAGGGCTGAGGTTGGAAACAACCATTTCATGCCCAACCAATCTTAGCCCTCCAATCTTAACTCTCTCCATGTGTCGCTTATCGCACGGCAACTTTACAGTGCATTTAAAGTGACTAAATACACCAAATCCAAACCCTAAATCCTAAATTTATGTATTAGCATTTAATTTGATGTTGGGGCAAAGTTTCATAATTTAATTGTTGAAGGGGTTATTTGTTCAATCTTGAAGTTTAAGAGTTATAAAGCACAGACATGGACATTCGACATGATACGACATGGACAACCCCACATGACAATTCTTAAAATCTAGATTTCGGAGCACACCCATTGCGCGTGTAAATAAAAATAAAAAATAAAAAAAAAAACGTGACAAAGATCTTTCAAAAAATAATGTTGACAAAACTATAAAAAATAAAAATTTGAATTCAAATTCAAAACAAAAACTAATATAAAGTGGTTAAGGAGAGAGAATGGGAGGATAGTTATGAAAGAGGTTGGAAGAAGTAATGTTCATGGAAAGGGAATAGGAGGATAGTGGGTAGAGGTGCACTCAGTTCGGGCTAGAGGTATATCTAGACCAGACCGAACTAATTCAGGACACTAAAATTTGAACCGGAACCAGACCGGAATAGGCATTGGACCGGATAGGAAAAAACGGTCTGGTTCTCGGGTGTTTTTTTTTTTTTTTTTTGTTTTTGGTAAAAGGTAAGAAATTCATTGAATAAGTATTATTATTCATTGAATAATACTTATTTATGGAGTATAATACATTAATATTAACATATAATTATATCTATATATATATTTTGGAATTCGGGAATTCAGTCTAGTCCGGTTCTAAAACCCCCTAAACCATGAATTGGACCAAATTAATTCGGGACTTTAAAATTTGAACTGGAACCAGAACCGAACTGTTACTATTTGGATCGGACCGGAATTGGACCAAATTGATCGGACTGGTCCAGTCCTTGGGTCTACCCAAACCATGTTGCACTCCTAATAGTGGGTGTTTAAGTTTGAGTTAATTTAGGATTCCTTACTTAAAAGATGTTTGTAACCCCATTAACCTTTATAATATTTAAAACTGTTAAGGACTTTTTAATAATCCACCTCGTATATCCAACCAAAAGTCCAAACGTTTTTAATATTAGTATAGATAGATATTAGGACACAACACGATGGGGATATGGTCAATGACATTCATGCCAATGGCTTTATAGCTTAGTGGCACTTCTCCCCCTATGTGGGGGAGGTCCTGTCACGACCCAAAATAATTAAACCATGATCATTAGTAATAAAATAAGTTTTATTTTTAATAAATTATTTGATAAAAGAAGATGACAAGTGTCAAAATCTTAATCATTTTAAAAGCTTGCTTTTTTTTTTTTTTTTTTTTTTCCTTTTCGAACATGACCCGTCCATAGATTGGACATACCATCATAAAACCTGTATAAAAATCCATACATAAAAATTTCCATGTCATCCATAAGTGTGGTATCATCCCATGCATCGCATTCCCACATATATACAACATTAAATAATTAAAATTAAAACCTTTAATAATATTACAAATCCGTAAGCCATACATCAATAAATAACATAATGAAATCCCCGATTAAGAGCGTCCCCGTATAAAAACATAACTCTATCTGAAAATAATCTCTTAAAAATATTAAAATAGATAGGTGTGAGTCCAACGACTCAGTAGATACAATTTAACATAGTAAACTAAAGTAATGATATAAATTAAACCCAATTATATCATAAAAGAAATTTATATTCTAACCCCGTATATTACAAATTCAAAATAAGTAATAATCCATAACTTAAAATAAATAATGCATAATGCCCAATACATGACCTATGTCCATTTAATCAATTCCATTAATTACCCTAACTTCCCCACAAAGGGGCCATCGCGCACGGAATGGAGGAATCACAACCCCACCCCCAAGAGGACAACACAGCAAGACATCCTTACCTGAGACCGCAGTAGCCTCATCCTTAAGACAACAAAGCACGACATCCCTATCTGGGACCGCAGTAGCCCGGATTCGGGATAACACGAAATCCCTTCCCTTCGGGACCACAATACTCCTAGCTCCAATAGCTCTTAACCTTACCAAGTTGATTATTAAGTCCATTTATGCATGGTTATGCCCAACATGCAACATAATAAATCATAAAAATGATTTTAACCAAAATCATCTCCAAAATATGCCATATAAACCATAATCAAATAATTTCATAATTATACCAAATTATGATAACAACATAAATACCCTTATATGATTTCAACCTTAAAAATCATACCTTCAAAATATCAATTACCCACATGGAGATAACCATAAAATTCCTATATTTATAATTCTCCAAACGCATAGAATAACCCAAATTTCTCAATAAACATAATTTCCAATTTATATCCTCAAATACCCAAAGTTCCATCTCAAGATTTATTCTATAAATTATCTATACGCATATTCTAAATTCAAAGAATAACAAATATTATGATAATATATACCATATTATCATGTCAATAGTTTAAACCTATGTAAACTGCACCTACCTCCATGAAATGTGTGGAAAATGCAACCTTGTGTGTCGTGGGTATGAAATCCAAGTCCTAGAATGCACATACAAGCTCCCAATCCAAACCCTATCTCCCAAATGACTTGGTTGAATGAAGAGAATGGAGATTTCAACTCCAAAATGCAACTAAACCTCACAAATTGCATGAATAGACATAAGATATGAGGATATGATGACTAAAACCCATAAGAAATGCAAACCCTAGCCTTATACATGAGAAATTACCTCTCAAATGCAAGAGAAAGACTACCTATACTTCCAAAGTGTAGCCATGAGTGATTGAGGAGCCGATCTACTCCTCAAAGATGCATGCAAGGGCCAAAATGGGTGGAAAACCCTCTATCTCTCTCCACCGTCCCCCCCCCCCTCTCTCTCTCTCTCTCTCTCTTATCCCCCTTCTCTCTATCGGCTGAGAAAATGGGTTAAAAACCCTCTAGAAGTTGGGTTTTAAAGGAAGCATAAGGGTGGGGTAAAATGGTCTTTATACCCTATAAAAATCTTGTCTTTCAGTAGAAATTTCGTGTGTTATAGTCGACTATAATGAGTTATAGTCGACTAAAATTCTCTAATGAACAGTACTGCGACATTCTGTTTGTTGTAGTCGACTATAAGTTATTATAGTTGACTATAAAACCCAATAGGTACAAAAAAAAATATTCTGTTTATTATAGGCAACTATAAAAGGTTATAGTCAACTATAACACTCAGTATGCACAACAAAGAGGTACATAGCTCACCAAAACATACCTTAACACAATCAAACAAAGAACTCTTGATCACAAAAATCAATCATAACATCCTAACATCATACACATGTATTACCCACACAAGTGGTCATTCAAAAAATCATGGGATTAACTATGTTAACCATAGATTAAATTCTCAATACCTTATTTAAAATTACGGGTGTCACAGGTCCTAAGTTCGAGTCTTAGGTTTGTCATTTGTTAATATAATAAATTTCTTATCCATGTTACCAAAAATTAAAAAAAAAAATTGACATTCATCTGGCCCTGTTTCTCTCTCTCTCTCTTAGGACACGAAAAGTAAAGGTCCTCTTAGAACTAAGTTTTGGCTTTTGCAAAGCCCTATCTTAATGGTTTATAATAACTAAATTCACCCATTTTAAAACAATTTAAAATTTCAATTTTTACCTCGCCATGTCCCAAAAGTGTCCCTGCCGTATCTTGGAAGTGTCTAAGACGTGTCTTAGAAGTGTCCTAAGTGTCCTAGGGATATCCGATATTAATTTTTTTTTTTTTAATTTGATGGACACATACGAGTCGTGTCCAACACGTGTCAAAGGCGTGTCCATGCGTGCTTCATAATTTAAGGGGCTTTATGTGAAATTGACTTATAACACATTTCGTGTAATTTATTTATTTATCTAATAATTAATTTTTTGAGATATTGAAGTGTTATAATTTAATTGTTGAAGGGGTTATTTGTAATTTATTGAGATTTGCTAGGGATGTTGATGATTTACAAGTTTGGATGGAGGAGGTCCCAAGTTGTGTTATAGGGATCAAATCCATGCAGATTTTTTTTTATTTTTAAAATTCGTTTTTTACCAAACGATAAGAGAACACACATACACCTACACAGAGTCAAAACAAAGGCCTCCGCAAACCCCACATCCCTATTGGATTGCAAACTTAGACCACTGTTTGCTTCTATAAAATCTATCGATTTATCAAGAAAAAAAAAAGAAGGGTAAATTGCACTTAAGGGTCCAAATTTTGGATCAAGTTTCAATTTAGGGTTCAAAATTTAAATCGTGTCAATTCAGTACTCAAATTATTAATTGAGTTGCAATTTGGGGTCTGCCCTTAGAATTTTCCGTATTATCCCTACTTTGCCCCTTTTATGAGTTTGAAAACCCTATTTTACCCCTATCAACATTTAATAAACCTTTATATTTTAACCAGATTTGAATCACTCTACCATCAGATTTGTGTTTTGTAAATGGAAAATATAAAAGTTTAGGGGAAATTAGGTAGAAGTCCAAATTCCACGTTTGGTAAAGTGTTAAGTCTCATCACTTTTGTTCTTTAGCCACAAGTCCACTTTTTTTCCTAAACGTTGACGTTTAAGCAAACCTTTTGTTTTATAAAACCAAACAATACCAGCAATGCCCTTTACTTTTGATGGACGAATTTTTGGCCCCAAATCCTTTTAGATACCTAAATCCTCTTGATACCGACCTATTATTCAACGGAGGGATTTTCAGCCCCAAATCCTCAAGATAGTGTTCACCAATGGCTTCCCCGCAAATTTTGTGCTTTACCTCTTTCTCCCTAAAGGTGAACTGTAGCCAACCGGAAAAAGCCACTGGAGAGACGTCGTGGTCATTGTTGAAGGAAGACAATCTACACCCAAAAAAATGGATGAAAAACGTGAGTTTTCGCTTGGTTTCTTTCTTCTTTCTTTTTTTTCCCCTCTAAATCCCATAACTTTTAAAGTTGAAATTGTAATTTTCATCAATTTTATCATTTTTTGCGGATTTGAGTGTAACTATTTTTAGGGTTTTAAAGGTTTATGCTTTTTTTTCAAGGGTTTGGGTGCAACTGTTTCTAGGGTTTGGGTGTATATCTTAAATAGTTACATATTGATATTTTTGGTTGTGGATGGATTAATTCCATTCGATTGTGCTTTCAACAACAAAAACCCACAAAACAGTTACTTTCGGGATGGACGCAATATATTACTAGGTTTAGGTGTATGTCTTCAATAGTTACATAAACATACCCTGAAACATATGTTGGTTTTACCCGGCCAAGTAACTGTTAGGCAATTTTTTTTTGGTAAATAAGTGGCTCCTCCCAAACAATTATCCAGTTGGTGTTTATCTACCGACGATGAAAAAGCGGCAGCAAATTCCACCTTCACGCCGCAAAGTTGAACCATAACCTTCTTGCAAAGAAACCTTCGTTTGAGTTTAATTCAATTGCATAATTCTCGAATGAGGATTTTTGCAGATATCGCGTGGAGGAAATCTCTAGAATTTAAGGAAAGTTTTTGTTCAAATTTTGGAATGGAATTGATTACATTGAGGGGTAGGGCATTTTTTTCTTGTGCTCTCTTAGTGGACTTGAGCTTTCATTACTTTTTAAAGTTGTATTTCAACCCGTACAAGTATGTAAAAATGGACTTGTGGCCAAATGCCCCAAAAGTTTATTAGATGTTGATAGAGGTAACAGAGAGAGAAAAAAGATAAGATTGATTCCGATTTGATTAAAATATAAAAATTTATTAGTTGTTAATAGGGGTAAAATAGGGTTTTCAAACCCATAAAAATGGTAACGTGGGGATAATACAGAAAATTTTGACTACAGGCTCCAAATTGCAACTCAACTAATAATTTGCGTACTGAATTGACATGATTTAAACTTTGGACGCTTAAGTGAAACTTGACCTAAACTTTAGACCCTTAAGTGCAATTTACCCTTAAAAAAAAAATAAAAAAAATAAAAAATCAATCTCTAAACCTGGTGCTGGGTACAACATAATGTAGGGCACGAGAAAATTTACTTATGAAGCTGCAAGTGGTTTGGGAAACCTCAGCTCCAATTCTTTTTGCTGACCAGTCAAGATTAATCCAGTTCGCGTGCTGTCACAAAAATTTTAATTTGGCTGTGACAATCCAATTCTTTTCACCATATGTATTCTTCCAGGTCCCGGTCAGAATGCATGAGTCACTTAAGAAAAAATGAATGAATAAAGAAACAACAATGCTGGTGGTGGCATTATTAGTTTATGTTTGGTTGTTGAGGGTGGGCCCTTTTTTTTTTTTTTTTTGGGAGGGGGGGGTTGTTTACCGCGCAGCATAATTGATATATATATATACATTAGATGTTTGTTAACAAATAATACTTTAGTGAAGGCTTGAAAGACTTCTTAATGAAGAGAACTTGGGTTTAATGATGGGAAATAAATTTGAGTTCTCTTCAGAATTCCTCAATTATATGATGGTAATAAAAATGGATTTAATTGTATGCTATCCTAATTTATACTATGATGAGAGGGAGATGAGGGAGGTAAAAATCATCATCAGTACTAATGAAATTTATTGAGAGTTTGATGATGATTAATCCTTGAGATCCATATATACTCAACTAAGCAAAGACTTTATTCTAATTAATGAAGAACTATTATATCACAGCATATAATACTTTAGGGAAGGCATGAATGACTATTCTTAATGAAGAGTACCTGCTTTTTGTTCACCACACCAATACCATAGGAAATGGCTGCAATTATCCGTTTACTCTCTCTTTTTACCACTTTTGGAATTCTTCATAATGTGATTTTAAACACTGAGTTCTGTATCATAAAACCAAGATTACTGAGACTAATAGCGGGAAATAACTTTGAGCTAGCTTCAATTGCTCCATGTATGAATGATGTTAAAGGGCTGGTAGACTTTCCTTTTTAAAAAAATTTTGTTAAGTGTTAAAGTAGATCTCAAATGTATGCTATTCCATTATAAAATTTAATGAATGGGGATTGAAGGAGCTGATTTTTCATGCTCCATCTAGGGCCATCCTTTTGAAAAAGAAAGCTGCATAACAGAACTGCACAACACAAGCAATTTGATGGAGTTGGTTTTCCTTGCTGACGTTTGATTTAGTCCTTGTCTAGTTTCTGATGCTTGAGTGTTTGTTGGCTGGTTTGGTCTCTCTTGATTTTCATTATTAATGAAGTTCTTTCCTTCTACCAAAAAAAAAAAACACAAGCAAATCCATATATGTTTAAAAACTTAAAATTGAATCACCTAAACAACCTAATCTAATTTCAATTCCTTTACATAAAATGAATTAAATCGTCATATTTTAATGTCTGTACAAATTAATTTAAACTTTCCATAATCTTTCCTCCTCAGATTAGCCACATATGCTAACTGGAGGTTCTCAAGATATTTGACTCTTAGGCTTACAATACCTAATGAAGACCCATATATATCTCAGACAACAACTAGAGGCTGGATGAAAATATGACTAGAAAAGCTATGAAGATTGAAGAACCTATGAATGAACCAATATCTAAAGGATTTTTTTTTTCTTTAACCATTATCTAAAGTTTAAAATTAAGTTGGGATGATATTTGGTTTCCATTTTATTTTTCTACCAAGTATGGGTAAGCCATCAAGAATGACCACTTTCATCCCAATTAACTTTAACTTATCAAAAAAAACAAAAACTCAATTCTACAGTGTTCAACCATATTCTTATCTCCCCAAGACCAAAGCTTTATCTTCAATAGTGTTTGCATTTATTGAGCTCCAAAACTTGGGAGGAGTGTTCGATTGGCTTCACATTTCACGTATTCAGCTTTGATATTAAGTTTACAAATCAATTTGATGGCAGGAGTTGAGTTGGGTATTATCTCAACCCATCTTTTATGTACCAAGTCAATACCAAAAGATGGCTGCAATTATTCAGTTTTTATACTTTTTGACTAATTAATATCTTAGAACTTGTAGGATTCATCCTAGCTGTACTTCAAAAACACCTAATTTAAGTTCTGTCCCATACTCCCACTAAATGAAAATCCCTTCAGAACTTATCACCATCATAACAGGATAGATTTAAGGACAATCTTGGCTGAATGATAAGAACCACCAACAACAAGCCTTCAGGTGCACATATTCTAGGAAACATGTAAAACATAAATGACTGATTAACCATAAAAATGGAGTTCTGGATCTTGGATGAAAATGAAAAATTTTACAGGGAAGATGCATATAAGATTTGATCAATTACTAGTCATACACACTATATATATATATATATATATATAAATAAAAATAAAAATAAAAAATGCAACACCAAAAGCAATATCTGCAGGTTCTACATTCACTATCCCCTGATTAAGTCAAACTCAAAAGACATAACAAAAGAAAAGAGAGACAGTCCATAGCATCAAGGAAAAAAATCTCAGTAAAATGTGACTTGACATGTCTCAGAGGCTCGTGGAAAAGTTGATATTTTCTTGAGAAGATGGGGTTTCTTCTTCAACTTTATATAATGAAAATTAATATTTATTGTCTTCAAGACTATTGCATTCTCCAAAATATATCTTACCAACAGCAGCTCACCTTTGAGGCCTTTAAATGTGCTAATAGTAATTGTTGCAAGGTGTAGGACTCTACATTTAGGCATAGGCTGCAGCGTTTCGCATACATGTTGTCTAACATGAAAAACATTCTGATCACAACAGAAATGAAACGTCATAAACTGCAAGCCCCCAAAAAAAAAAAAAAAAAAAAAAAAAAAAAACTTATCAATATTGTTTCATGCATCTAACCTTCTTAAGAGAGAGAACTTCCAGATTTTTCGAGTTTTCAAGAAAATTTGGCAACAAATGCCAGTCGCAGCATCCAATGGCGATCTCCAATCGGGTCAAATTATGAAACAAAGGCAGATCATACCTGTCATCATACTTGAGAGTCTCCATAGAGAGATAATTCTCCCAAATATTTTTTATATTAAAAAGAACATTAACTTTAAAAATAATAATCACAATAATAAAGGAAGATGGTTAAATGGACTTACCTTCATTATATTACCAGATAAAGATAGAAACTTAACATTACAAAGCCCTCTAAGAAGCTTGAATGCATAATTACTGTAATACTTGTAAGGTTGCTCGACACGAACATCAACCTTTGCTTTGACTGAGGAGGATGGCTTTTCAATCGAAAATGCCACACCGCTAGCTCTATAACACTGGATGTCGAAGGATTCAAGAGCCGGCGTATTCATCTCAAATTTGTATGGTTTAAATATGTGATCATAAGGTATAACACGAAGGATTGCTAAACTCTTCAAAACAGGTGCAGAAATATTAATGGTTCGCATATATATAAGGCGATCACCAAATCCATCTATAATCAAATTTTCAAGAACTGGGCACCCACATAAGAGGTTCTGAAAGGAAGCTTCATTTAGATACCTGAGAGAGTTGAGATGGAGAATCTCGAGACTCGGAAACCAAACCGACGAGGCAACATCGAAAAAAATTTTACCCCTCAGTTTCAAAACCTTAAGGCCATGTTTGTTTAGTTGGAATGGAATGGATGGAATGGAATCTCATTCCAATTCATTCCAAACAGCATGTTTGGATAAGATAATTTGAATGGGAATGAAATCAAATAATATGTTTAAATAGTCATTTCAAATTTATTTTCATTCCAGACTACTTCAAGTATGGAATCACATTCCATTCCCATCCATTCCATTCCA
Organism: Liquidambar formosana; assembly: GCA_039720395.1. NCBI lineage: Eukaryota > Viridiplantae > Streptophyta > Magnoliopsida > Saxifragales > Altingiaceae > Liquidambar > Liquidambar formosana. Next base: position 13,727,199 of record CM077834.1, on the reverse strand, counting down.
ACTAAACAAACATGGCCTAAGCTTCTTGGAAGTGAAAAAGGCTTTGCGGCAACTTAAAAGGCGATCCCTTACACTTCCACAGTTCGAGTTCTTCAAGTCCAAGAATTATCGCGGCACAAAACCACGTGTCCAATTGGAACGAGTCGTAATTAATATAACACTTCCGGCGAAGCTTCTTGATACATGAATCGTTATTGCGAGGAAGTAAAAATCTGTCCACAATACGCTCAAACCCCATTCGTTTGTAAAAGAATGCTTCTTCATCGACGTCAAGAGTAAGAAAGTCCATAGGTACTTCCATCTCGTCGATAGAATGCTGGTGGCGACGGCCTCTACCGTCGAAAGGAATGATAGGATGTGGCAAAGAAGTGCGTCTGGTAAATTGCTGATCCTATCGATGGTGGTGTTATTAAGTTTGGAGATTGAATATGCTGTTGATGGTGGTAAGTCGGCCATTGATAATGGCGGAGCGGATCAGGGGTGAGGACTACGGCCGGCTAGGGTTTTGAAGTTTCTTTCATCGGAAAGCCTCTGGATTAAATTTATATACTAGCATTTGATGGCGGGGCAAAGTGTCATAATTTAATTGTTGAAAGGGTTATTTGTTCAATTTTGAAGTTCAGGGGTTTTCTATGAAATTGACTTATAGCACATTTCGTGTAGTTTATTTATGAGTCAGGCTATTGTCACCACATAACATACTCTAAGCCCCCAATTAAATTTATATTTTTAAGGTTTTATGAAAAATATAAAAAAAAATTTATGAAAACTAATCACATAGTCTACTAAAAAACATCATTCCGAACAACTTTGTAGAAGAAAGTTTTTCCAAAATCTGTCATTTAAGTATACTTTTTGGCATTTTTAATGGAAAATGAAATAGAGATTGTAAATGGCCAAAAAGTGTGCTTAAATGATAGATTTTGGAAAAAATTTCTTCTACAAAGTTATTTAGAATGATGTTTTCTAATGAATAATGTGATTAATTTTCATAAAAACCTTTTATATTTTTCATAAAATCTCAAAAAGTGTAAACTAATGTGGAGCTTTGAATACTTTATATGGTGACAATAGCCTCACTATTTATTTATTTATGCAATAATTAATTTTTTGAAATATTGAAGTGTCATAATTTAATTGCCGAAGGGGTTATTTGTAATATATTAAGATTTGCTTGGGATCTAGATGATGTACAAGTTTGGATGGAGGAGGTCCCAAGTTGTGTTATAGGGATCAAATCCATGCATATAATTTTTTTTACCGTAATTTTTCTGCCAAATGATAGGAAAACATACACCTACATGGAGTCAAAACCAAGACCTCAGCAAAGCTCATATCCCTATTGGATTGCAGACTTAGACTACTGTTTGTTTCCACAAAATCAATCCATTTATCAAAATAAAAATAAAAAATAAATTTCTCTAAACCTGGTCTGGGTACAACATAATGTAGGGCCTGAGAAAATTTACTTATAAATCTGCAAGTGGTTTGGGAACCTCAGCTTCAATTCTTTTCGAGGACCAGTCAAGATTATTCCTGTTCGCATGCAGTCACAAAAATTTTGGCTACGACAACCCAATTCTTTCACCATATGTATTCTAAGAGCTGGACATAGGCTTTTGTCTGTCACAGTATGTATTCTAGGAGGAGAAGAAGCTTTGGTCTATCAAAAGACATTCAAGCTTACTCCGTATTAACCAAGAAGTACGTGTACTTGTCACAGCCATAGTTACATATACCCACTCTTGACTTTTCAGGAGAAAACAGAGTTACTGCCTAAGAATTTATCTTACTTCTATTAATTGATTGCACACTTAGTCCTCTTAAATTAATCCCTTCCTAGATGGGAAGAGTCTGTTTAAACTTGGGTGATATTTTTTTTTATTTTTTATTTTTTAAGAGAACCTCCACGGTAGGAGGGAAATTTATTGATAAAATGAAGGGAGAAAGATACACCTAAAAAAGGGGGGACGAAAATGATAACAGAGTAATATATGGAATAGGAAAAAATGATGAATTCTGTGTGTATTGCTTGGGGTATAATACCCAGTATATATACAAACTAAGGTATAAGCAGAAAAGGAATATAATACAAGAAAGGGAAATAGAACAGCTGTAGAATACAGCTGTACGTGTATACAGCTGTGTACATAACACCCCCCCTCAAACTCAACAGGCTTGGGACAGCAGGTGGAGTTTGGAGACTAAGAACCGAAACCGTGAGGTGGAATGTGACTTAGTGAGAAGATCGGCAATTTGTTGTTCAGAAGGAATGAAGGGCAAGGTGATGGTCCCTTCAGAAAAATGATGCCGTACAAAATGACAATCCACTTCAATATGCTTGGTGCATTCATGAAACACATCATTATGAGTTATTTGAATGGCGCTCTTACTATCACAATAAAGAGGAGTGGAATTGGAAAGAGCAACCCCCATGTCATGTAGAAGCCATCTAAGCCAAATAATCTCAGAAGTGGTGTGAGCAAGAGCACGATACTCAGCCTCAGCACTAGAGCGAGCAACCACAGTTTGTTTCTTACTTTTCCAAGAAATAAGAGAATCACCAAGAAATACACAAAATCCAGTTGTGGAACGACGATCAGTAACATCACCGGCCCAATCAGCATCAGAATAGGCACGAAGGCTCAAAGCAGATGCGGAAGAGAAATATAAGCCGTGAAACATGGTACCTTTGATGTATCGTAAGAGACGAATAACAGTAGCAAAGTGAACAGAACGAGGGGCGGACATGAATTGGCTGACAATATGAACTGCATGACTGATATCCGGTCTAGTGATGGTGAGATAATTGAGGCTTCCGACAAGTTGGCGATACAAGGTAGGATTAGGAAGTAAAGTGCCATCTGATGCACGCAGCTTAACATTCAACTCAAGAGGAGTATCTGCAAGTTTGGTATCAGTTAGGCTGGCCCGATGAAGAAGGTCAGAAGCATACTTTACTTGAGAAAGAAAGTATCTTGAAGGAGAGTGATCCACTTCAATCCCAAGAAAGTAACGGAGAGTGCCAAGGTCCTTCATCTCAAAGCAAGTACTCAAATGTAACTGAAGGTCCCGAATGCCTGCGGAATCAGATCCGGTAATAACCATGTCATCAACATAGAGAAGGAGAAGAACATTCCCGCGAGAAGATGACCTGAAAAACATAGCAGAATCATGAATACTTTGAGAAAATCCATAGTCAAGCATAGCAGTTTTGAATTTCTCGAACCACGCTCGAGGGGCTTGCTTAAGACCATATAAGGCTCGTCGAAGTTTGCAAACTTGAGTGGATTGATGAGGTAGACCAGGAGGAGGTTGCATATAAACTTCCTCAAGAAGATCACCATGGAGAAAGGCATTTTTGACATCCATTTGATGGAGCTTCCAAGTGCAAGAAGCAACAGCAATAAGAGTTCGCACTGTGGTCATACGGGCAACAGGAGCAAAAGTTTCCTCATAATCGATGCCATATTCCTGAGTAAATCCTCTGGCAACTAGACGGGCCTTATGGCGTTCAATAGAACCATCAGACTTAGTCTTGATTTTATAAACCCATTTACATCCCACAACAGATTTTCCAGGAGGTAGATCAACAAGTTCCCATGTGTTGGTATTCTGTAAAGCTGCAAGTTCGTCTGCCATGGCTTATTGCCATAGTGGATTAGAAGAAGCCTCCCTAAATGACTGAGGTTCATGAAGAGGCAGTATAGCAGATAAATAACAATGATAATCAGTGAACTTAGCTGGTGGATGCCGATCACGGTGAGATCTAGTAGAAACAGGAGGCGGTGGATCACTTTCCGGAGAAGCAGGTTCGAGACTAGGCATAGAGTGGTCAGAATCTATTAGAGAAGAATGATCAGGAATAGGTGGGGTGCTAAGCTCAGCAGGAGGATCAATCAAAGGAGGCAAAGGTTGAACAATGGAGGAAAGTGTATCAGTAAAGGGATCAACAAAGTTGAATGACTCAGATGATGTTATGTGAGATTGAGAGAGTGAGTAGAATGGAATCTTTTCCCAAAAGGTAACATGTCGAGAAATTCGTAATCTACGAGCAATAGGATCATAACATCGATACCTTTTTTGTTGAATGCCATAACCTAAGAAGACACATATAGCAGTTTTCTTACTGAGTTTAGCACGTTCTCTTTTAGGAAGCAGAACAAAACAAGTTGAACCAAAGACCCGAAGGTCAGAATAATCAGGAGCAGTTTGATAAAGGCGTTCAAAAGGAGACACCCCACCAGTAACTAATGAAGGAATGCGATTTATCACATAGACTGAGGTATAAGCAGATTCTCCCCAAAAAGTGGAGGGAACAGAAGAGGAGAGGAGTAGGGTGCGAGCAGTTTCCACAATATGACGATGTTTGCGTTCTGCTATGCCATTCTGTTCAGGTGTATCAGTGCATGACAACTGAGGAAGTGTACCTTGGGATTTGAGAAATGCGAGAAAAGGATTAGAGATGTATTCCCCACCAGAGTCCGAACGAAAAATTTTAATGGTTTTAGAAAATTGGGTTTTGACCATTGTGGAGAACTCAATATAAATTTTAAGAAAATCAGACTTTGAGTGCAGCAAATATATCCAAGTGTAACGAGAGTAGTCATCCACAAATATTACATAATATAAAGCACCCCCCATGGAAACAACAGGAGATTTCCCCCACACATCAGAATGTATAAGATCAAAAGGGGACGAGGAAAAAGTGGTACTTTTATTAAAAGGAAGTGCTGGCTGTTTAGCCAGTTTACAAGGAATGCAACAAGGTTCTTTGATTAATTGGGTTGGTCCCAACAGACCTTCATTGACCATAAAACGAAGCCGTGGAAAAGAAATATGGCCTAGACGAGAATGCCAAAACATAAAGGAAGTTGAAACTAGAGTAGAGGCAGCAACAATTGATGCACCAGGTTTGTCAGGGATGTGCAATTTGTCCAGAAGAAATAGACGACCAAGTCTACGGCCTGTCCCAACTTGCGTACCCGTCGAGTGATCCTGAATAACACAACCAGAAGAAGAGAATATAATGTCAAAGCCTTGTTCACATAATTGTCCAACAGATATGAGATTCATTGATAGTTGAGGCACAAGAAAAACATTGGGAAGGGTTAGAGCTTTAGGTGTTTTAACTAAACCAATATGACTTGCGGGAATAACAGATCCATCAGTAGTATGGATGGTAGGAGGTGAATGAATGGGGGTGGCATTCTCAAATAAGCGTGAATTAAAAGTCATATGATTCGATGCACCAGAGTCAAAAAACCAACCATTCGAATAAATACCTGAGGGGATAGAGGGGGCAGAGGCAGCAATAGAGGTGTTACCATAAGTAGAGAAGGCTTGTTTGATCATTTCTTGGACATCATCTGTAGTGAGTGTGCTAGAGGCAGAGATTGATTCAGATGTGCTTGGAATGAAGTCAGATGGAGTGGGAGCAGCAGTTAGGCGAGAAATTGTGGCTGATTTCTTCTTTTCCCGCATGTTTCTAGATGTAGGCGAAGGACAATTTTTAACCATATGTCCAAATTCCTTGCAATAATTGCATTGAACTTGAGACATGTCGTGATGAGTTATTGCATGACTGCCTTTCTGAGCATGACCATTAGGACGAGAAGAAGCAACAAAAACAGAAGCTGTGTTTGGGGTTAAACCTTTTCGAGTCTCTTCAGTTATCAATTCAGTTAGAGCAGCATCCACGGTAGGAAGAGGTACACGATGAAGTCGATGCCCTGACAGTTTCAAATTCGTCTTGAAGGGCCAATAGAAGTTGAACCAGCCTTGATTCTTCACGATACTTGTGCCAAAGTGCAGCATCAGTGGTCCATAGAGGTTCCATAAGAGCCAATTGGTCCCAAATAACAGACATCTGTGAGTGAAAGTCAGAAATAGATTCCCCTGGTTGTTGCTTCAAGGAACAAATGTTGAATTCTAATTTATATCTCTGAGCAAAATTAGTTTGGACTATATCGATGAGACAAGAAATCCCAAACCTCTTTTGCAGTTTCAAACCTTCCAAATTGCATACTGATGGATGGTGTAACAGTGTTGGCAATCCATGTGACAATCTTGTTATTATTGATTTCCCAAGAAGCAAACTTATCATCAGTTGCGGGTGGACGAGGTTGAGTGGATTCAACATATTTCCAAAGACCCTTTCCCTTTAGAAAACTCCTCATAAGAAGGGACCAGTGGCTATAGTTTGTCCCATCAAATTTGACGGTGATAGGCTGTGCAGGTTCAGAGGCCATTGAAGTGTGTTTTGTAGTAGCAGAGAATTAACAAATCTGGAGCAGCGGTGATCAGTGGCAACCAAGTGGCCTGTGATAGGGTGAGGAATGTTGCTAGCGAGGGGTGATGAAAGTAATACCCAAACGAGGTTGCCGGCAAGGTTGGCTATGGTGAGGAGTGTTGTAGATCTGAGATTGTCGGTGAAGTCGACCTATGATGTTGCAAATCTGTGTGTGCTGCTGTGAGTTTAGACGGCTGGATTTGTGTGTGCTATTGGGGGGTTTGGATGGCTGGTGTGTGGTAAGGATGGACAGAGCAGTTGTCGGCGTTGGAGATGTGGGCGGCGGTAATCAATTTCGTGGGCTCTGATACCATGATAACAGAGTAATATATGGAATAGGAAAAAATGATGAATTCCGTGTGTATTGCTTGGGGTATAATACCCAGTATATATACAAACTAAGGTATAAGCAGAAAAGGAATATAATACAAGAAAGGGAAATAGAACAGCTGTAGAATACAGCTGTACGTGTATACAGCTGTGTACATAACAGAAAGTACCTTACCCCTTAAAGATGTCCAATACAAAAGTGAAAGTAGATGAAATTTATGAAACACTCATCTTGCGTACCACCCATTTTGATTTAACACGGGTAAACCCGCAGTGCTGGTGGCATTGTTGATGACAGTGCAATGGTCAGCTTGCGATAATGCTAGATAGTGGCCAGTGGAGGGGTTATGGGAAGGTAATTGCATTAAGCTAAAATTTTGCAGAGGATTACACTTAAACGAGATACCATAAGGTTTTCGTGATGAAGTCTTTTGGATGCAATTCAAGAAAATTGGGTTCAAGTACCCTCAGCTAATAGTGGTAATGTAAGTGGGTTGAATTCTATTTCAGTTAATCTAATGCAATTAAAAGGAACCAAAGATTGAACAACTTTGTCGGAAACCAAATGGCTTAAATTTTCTAACCACATTGATCTTTTAACGCAAATGTTCTTTGAAGTATGGCCCTTTGATTCAGACGGTGGATCCAATCTTTTGATGCTCTTATACCATTCTTTTGGTACAAGATAAGAACATCAGGATATCAAAGTACATTAAACCAGGAAAGAAGTTGGCCCTAGACCTCTTCCACACACTAAAAGAATTTCTCAAAGGTTTTTCATACCCCATTTGGTTCACAATTTCTTCCCCACACTCTAATTGGCTAAATATGAGCCACTTAGTGATAGGTTTGTTTTGTAACTGAACAAATGGCTTGAAAATCAAAAGGCAAACATACAGTTCATTGATCACATGCCCTATGCTGTCATCTTGCTCATTGTTAAGTAGTCAAATCCCCGCAGAAGACATAAGTCGCACACCTTGTCCTCTTAAATCAGCTTCTAGATGGGAATAAGCTGTTTACACAAATCAGGTGTGACAAGCTGGTTGCTAGCTTGGACTAAAAAGTTACCAAAGTGACCAAACAGTCACCCTTTTTTTCACTCCGATCAAACATAAGTAAATGACAAATGAGCATTAACAAGTCATTCATCTGTGAAGAGTGGCGCACCAATTGAAGGATTCCGATGAAGTTTTGGAATTCCAAAGAAACGAAAATAAAATTTCTGGTAGAATTAACAAGTCATTCACATACAAAATGAATATATGCACTCCCCCAGGACCATCACCTTGGTAGAATTTAATATAATGACTTCTCATTCTAATGGATAATAATAGGCAGAACAAATGTGAGGCATATGTGTAGGTAAGATAGTGATAATAACATAATTAATTAAAATACGTAGTTGTAATGTGACAACAACAGCAGTGGTACTGGTGCACTGCAGTGGTCGGCTTGCAATAATCCTAGACTGATAGTGGTGGCATGGTCCAATTTGGTTCGGTTGAGGGTGGGGTATTGTGTCCGGTGTAGAATGTTAAGGAAGTGATACTATTTATTTATTTACGGAGCAGTACTTTAGAGAAGGCATGAAGGACTATTTTATCACAGCATTTAGAGAATGAAAGAAGAACTATTTTATCACAGCATGTAATACTTTAGAGAAGGCATGAAGGACTATTCTTAACGAAGAGAACCTGTTTTTTATGCACCAAATCAATACCATAGGAAATTGCTACAATTATTCGTTTACTCTCTGTTTTTAATAAATTTCTTACCACTTGTGGAATTCTCCATAATGTGATTTTTGACACCAAGTTCTGTATCATAAAACCAAGATCACTACATAAATTAAATTGTAGAACATTTCAACAAATCACACAAAATTTTGTAGGGGAAATGAATATAAGCTAAAATCAAATAAAATCAACACCAAACTAAATTATAAATAAATTAAATAAATAAATCTCCAAAAGGAGACAGTTCATACCCTTGAGGAAGATTACTCAAAAAATACAACTTGACTGTCTTAGAGGCACATGGACTGATGGACACTTTAATATTTTCTGGATAAGAAGATACTTTGCCTCCAAATTTAGATGACTGGCAACAAATATTCATCGCCTTCAGGACTTCTGCATTCTTTAAAATATATTTAACCAATTTCATCTCATCTTTCAAGCCTTCAAATCCTTGAATATCAACTGTCATAACTCAAGGTTTAGCAGCAAACACTTGGGCACACGCTGTGGCTGCCTCCAGCATGATTCACTTCCATTAGGGAGAATAGCACTCTGATCACAACAAAAACAAAATATAAAACAGACATAAACATTAAACTGCCAGTCTAACCAAAATTACCCTTCATGTATTATCTAACCTTCTTAAAGGCAAGAACTTCTAGATTATGTGAGCTTTCAAGTAAATTGGGCAGCACACGACAGTAACAGCATATAGCATCCACCTCCAAGTGGGTCAGATTACGAAACATAGGCAGATCATTATCGTAAGCAATCCCGAGTGTCTACATAGAGAGGTTATTCAATGAATTATACTATCATACTTGTACAAGAACAGGGCAAGTATGATAAGTATAATTCACTGAATAACAAATCTTGAAACCAAATTGAAGAACAGGGCAACCACTACCAAAGAAGAGCCTCTGACTAGGATCATCGTTTATACAGAGGAAGGAAGCTTAATCGGTGGCGTTATTATTAAATTTTGCACTCCGTTGAAGAGTTTCTGGCGTTTGGAGGTTGAATTTGTGGAACAGGAATGCGTGGCTGATCGGGGTGAGTTCGCCATTGCTAACATGTCTTCGAAGAATCTGTGGAGGGTGAGGACTAATGGGTTAGGGTTTGTTAGTGGCACATTTTGCGTAGAGTTGCAAAGGAAGAGAGAGCTCAGGGGTCACACAGACGACATTCACAGCTCAGAAAACTAAAAACAAAATGACGTTGGGAAGAGGGGAGAGGAGAGGGAAGAGGGGAGAGGAGAGGTCCCATGCTTTCTCTTTCTCCAAGTAGATCTCACCTTTGGTTCCAGAAATAATTATTCTCAACACACCTAATCTTCAATAAATTTGATATTTGTCCATATGATGTGCACGAAAGGTTACCTAATTTAACGACAAACTTGATGAAATATAAGTATTACATAAATTACTGACACGTATAAGGATGAAAAGTACAAAATGTCCAACGAAGCCACCTTAGTAGTTGGTCGGTTTTGTAACTAAACAATTTTTTACTAAAGGGTCTTGTCACTTGTGTAATTCTTCATGATGTGGCATCAAACACCGTAACTGAGATCTGTCTCGTAAAATAAAATGGCTATAAAAGATTTTAGAGTTTTTCACTATATGAACAGGCCGGTTGGAATTTAAAATTAACAGTGCTCTTCTGTGGAAAAAAAAACCGAAAAAACAACCAGCAACATAACACCGACCCTTGTGGCCTAATAGTACCGATTCTCTAAACCAACCACTAATCATGTCATAATTAAACCAACGTACATCACACTAAAGTTGAAAAGATCCTCCAGAAACTGTCAACGGTCACAAAAATCTCAGCAAGTTTAAATCCCCACTGTCCTGATTACGCCTCAAAAGAAATACAAATAGAAAAAAGGAGACAATTCATACCCTCGAGTAATATATCTTAGCAAAATGCAAGTTGACATGTCTTAGAGGCCCGTGGACACTTCGCTAATTCCTGGAGAAGAAGAAACTTTGCATCCAAATTTACATGATTGCAACTAATGCTCATTGTCCTCAAGACTTCTGCATTCTTAAAAAAATATTCAACCAATTTCATTTCGTCTTTCAAGCCTCCAAATCCTTGAAAATCAATTGTCCTAAGTTTTAGCAATGAACACTCAGGCACATGGTGTGGCTCACTCCAGCGGTGTGGCTCCATCCACCATGATTGATGTCCATTAGGATGACAAGCACTCTGATGACAGCAGAAACAAAAGTCAAGAGAATCGAAATCTTAGTACAAGTCAAACCAAATACTCTGTATATGCGTCATGTATAATCTAACCTTCTTAAGAGCAAGAACTTCCAGATTATGCGATCTTTCGAGCAATATTAGAAGCACATGCCACTCGCAGCACTTAACCAGATAAAGATAGATATTTGACATTAGAGAGCCCTTTAAGAAGCTGGAATTCACGCCGACTAGGAAGAAGGTGCCGTAAAGAATATTGATATTTGGTACTTTCCAGTACTCCACAGACATCAACATTTGCCTCAACTAAGTTGGATAAGTTTTCAATCAATAAGCCATCAATCAAATGATCCTTGAGGTTTCCCTTGAGGTTTAAATATTCCAGAGCCGGGCAATTTATCCGTGAGTTTAGTGTATTACTTTCTATTGTCAATTTCTTCAGTGAAGATGAAAAAAAACTCAAACTTTGCACATTATCAGAGGTCGATCTTTTTATCAACAAATCTTTGAGAAGTGGACAACCAGAGAAGAGCTTCTGAATGGTATCATCATTTAGATTCTTGAGCAAAACGAGATGAAGAATCTTGAGAATAGGAAAATAGACCGCTGAAGGAATATTAAGTACAATTCCACCACTCAGTTTCATAACCTTAAGTACCTTGCAAGTGAACAGGCTTCTCGGCGACTCAACAGGTTGTTGATCAGAAGACATGTAGAGGTCCAGCTCTTCAATATTGTCACACATTATCGCAGCACAAACCCATGCATTAAAATGGAAAGAGTCACAAATTCCACCACATTTGAGGCGAAACTTCTTAGTACATGAAGATTTGTGAAGAAGCAAAACCCTGTACACAAAATGCACAAAACTCAAATTTCCCACCTGATCTCCATCACTCTCATCGTTAAAGTCAAGACTGAGGACCTGAGTCCATAAGTATCTCCACCTTGTTGATAATATGCTGGTAGCAACGTAGATTTTTGTTGGAAGAAATGACAGGATGTAGTGAAGAAGCGAGTCTGGCAAACTGCTGATCCTGTCGATGGTGTTATTCAAATTTTCTTCTTCGTTGGAGAGTTTCTGGCGTTTGGAGCTTGGATCTGTTGCAGAAGAATGTGCAGCAGAGAATGGTGAGTTGGCCATGGATATATCACGTCAATGGTTGAGAGCAGTTAGTATAGACGTGCAGTAGGGTCAGAGTTTAGCAGTGGCACATTTATATGGAGTAGTGGTTAATAGTCTGACCTCCTACATTTAATGGAATAGTGGGAACTGCAACATGCAAAGGAAGATGTGAGGTCACATTCATTACAGCTCAAAGACATCTATGTGAAGTTTTGGCCCAACAGAGGAAGATGTAGATTAACTTACTTTATGCCCATGTACATTGTAAATCCAACCATTGGGTGTAACTATAATGACTCCATAAAAGCTATTCATTTCATTCACCCATTTTTGTTTAGCAATAGTAAAGGTGGATGAATCCAGTGAACATAACACCATTCCTTCATAAATTTTCTCCTGATTATGATACAGAAGGGGGTAAAAATAGAACAAGAGAAATTTATGGTTAATAGGATCTGAAGTATCAACATAATGGGCTACCAGCCCTCTCCTTGAGGCTATCTCTGTGGGAATTGCAAGAGACTAGTTTTGGCTGAAGAAAGGAAGACGTACGTGGAGTCACATTGATGACCGTTCAGAGCTGAAAAACACAAGTCAAATCATTCAGACTCCCAGCTGGAATAATTGAATCCATTCTAGATACACTCGTAAGTCATAACTACACTCAAAGGATTTGCTGTAAATTTAATAAGTTCATAAATCACCTGCTGGTGACTTAATTGTGACTAGATGACTTGGATTTAATTACATTTAAGGGCACCAAAGGAAAATAAGATAAAATTAAGGCAGTTAGTCTTTAAAGGTATCTCACCATCGGCCAATCGGTACAAGATAGAGGACCAAAACAATTCAAAGTCTAGTAGAAGAACTGGGTCACAGGAAAAAGTGTGGATGATCCCAGGTTTAAGGACCTTGTATATCTTAATGAAGAACATTCACCCAGAGCACAATTATGGGTAAAAAAACAAATAAGCATGATGCTTAATCACAGAGATTAATGTTGGTTAGTATATATAATCAATGGCTTTCAACTATTTCACATTTTGCAGTTCCACATCGATTTACAGGAGCTTTCAATTTCAGAAGGTAAGCACTAAAATGAAATTTACTAGCCCAAAGAAAGTTCGGATACATACTTCATTACCATGACCAATCCCACATTAAGAGGAAAAAAGGGAAAAACATAAGCAGATTCTACCATTGACAAAGTTAACATGATAAGACATAAGAGAAATTGGAGAAACTTTCAAGGAGTCTGTCCTCAAGCCCGTGAAAGCACCAACCATTCAGCTCTACAAGCTTGTGGAATTCATTATAATGCGACTTTAAACACCTAACCTGAGTTCTATCCCATAAAATGAAAATCCCAACATCAAATTTTACTATAACTTTTCACCATCTAAACAGACGGGACTATTAAACAAGAAGTCAGTCTCTCATGGAAATAAATCTTTGTGCAAATAACAACCACCACCTAGCATTTAGGTGCATGAAAAATGCGAAGAAACATAGAGACAAATTTCATGGTTACTTTGCAAAAACACTGTTGCTCAAACCATAGAAGGAAAAAAAAAAAACAAACACGGGAAATGCAAATAAGCTATAACAACCACAGTTGTAGTTTAGAATTTAGAAATAAGCAGCACCAAATAAGCTAAAGTAGGCAAATGTTCCAGAAAGAAATGCCAATGGTCATATATATATATATATATATATATATATATATATATATATTTTTAAGGTAAATATGTATTAATGATCAAAAAGGACTTAGCCCATGAACATAAGCCATATACAAGACTAACCACACACCCCTCTAAAGCTTAAAGGAGTCTACAAAATTAAAATGGTCATATTAAGCTGAGCAAGGTTTACATTTACTCAAACAGGATAAAGTACACCCTTCAGAAACATATCTCAGGAAAACGCAAGTTGACATGTCTCAGAGCCTCTTGGAAACATGGATAATTTCTTGAGAAGGCGCAATTTTCTCTTCGAGTTTAGAACAGAAGCATATATTCTCATCGTCTTCAGGACTTTCGCGTTCTTTAAAATATATCTTACCAACTTCAGTTCGTCTTTCAAGACTTTAAATTTTCTAATATAAATTCTTCCAAAGTGTGAGTAGAGACATTTCGGCACACGCTGTGGCTGCCTCCAGCATGAATGTCCATCATCCTGAAAATCTTCCTGATCACAACAGAAACAAAAAGGTTCATAAACTGAAAGATTGAGATGGTAAAAACCAAAATTATCCTCCTCGTCTCATCTAACCTTGTCAAGGAAGAGAACTTCTAAATTAGGTGCACTTTCGAGAAAATTTGAAAGCAAATGCCAGTCACTACCTATCTCCAAACGGGTCAAATTATGAAACATAGGTAGATCATAACTGGAAGCAAATTTGAGAGTCTGCACAGAGAAATAATGACAACATACAAGCGATCATAGAGCAAGAAATGGAAGATAAAAGGGGGGACGCGGTGATACTTTTTTCAATTATTTGCAGTACAAACAATACTAACAAAATCATGATAATAAGAATAATAAAAGAAGATGGCCTTACCTCCAACGTATAATCAGTTAAAGATAGAAGCTTAACATTATCAAGCCCTCTAAGAAGCTCGAATGCACATTTACCATAATACTCATCATGTTCCCATACTTTACGAACATGAACCCTTGCTCCAGCTAAGGAAGACAGATTTTCAATCGAAAAAGCCTCGGCAAAATCGTCCAGAATGAGGTAATCAAGAGCTGGGGCATTTATCTCGAGTTTGCGTGGAGTCTTTTCTGGATAATGGGCAATCCATCGTATTGTTAACTTCTTCAGAGAAGGTGCAGATACATTAAATATTTGTGCACTATCATCACGAAATCCTATTATAGAAAAATCTTCAAGTACTGGGCAACCAGAGAGGAGCTTTTGAATGGAATCATCATTTTGGTATTTGACGGAAAGGAGACGCATAAATTTGAGACTTGGGAAATGAACAGCGGAAGGAACATTAAGAAAAAATTCACCTATCAGTTCCAATACCTTAAGCTTCTTGCAAGTGAAAAAAAGGCTTTGCGGCAACTCAACAGGCTGAAAAGACTTGTACAGGTCAAGCTCTTCGACGTCACGGGCAATGGCGGCACAAACCCACGCATTGTAATGGAGAGGGTCGCAATTCCTACAACATCTCAGGCGAAATCTTTTGATACACGAAGCATTGTTGCGAAGAACCAAAACTCTGTACACAATAAACGCAAAGCTCATAGATCCCACCCCAATTCCATCACGCCAAACAGGATTTAACAATTCCTCGCCGTCATAGTCAGGAGCATCAAATTCGTCATTAAAGTCGAGAGTAAGGACCGAAGTCCACAGGTTTTTCCATCTCTTTGATAGAATGCTGGTCGCGACGGCATGCTTTGTGGGAAGGAATGAGAGGATGTGGCAAAGAAGTGAGTCTGGTAAACTGCTGATCTTGTCGATGGTGCTGTTAAATTGCGGTTCTCCGTTTGATGGTTTTTGAAGTTTGGAGCTCGAATCTGTGGCAGAAGACTGTGCCATCGATTGAGGTTAGTCGGCCATTGATAAGATGTTTCAATGGCGGAGTGGAAGGTGAGGACTAGGGTTAGGGTTTTGTCAGTGGCAGCAATTACAGAGGAAGATGGGGGGTCACATGGACGAACATGAACAATCAACCCGCGGTTCAGGAATCAGGATACACGCCACATCAATATTTACCCCCTTTTTTTTTTTCTTTTTTTTTTTTAAAGACATGCTAAAAGTGATGTAGTATTAGGGTTGCAAATCGCCAAAGTTTTGAAATGTTTCAGCTTGGTTGGTTTAAAACCATGATTATTCAATTTTGAGTCCCAACTTGTTATAATTCGAGTCAAATTTTGATTTGTTTGAGTTTGGTCCATTTAATAAACAGAAGTCTTAGTGATCGAGAACAATTTGATTTTTTTTTAACCCTCAAGTTAAAGTTAAGAATCGTTAAACATGTACTTAAAATGCAAGTTAGTGAGTTACTATAAGATTATGCTAATAATAGTTGTATAAAATTCGAGTCTCATTCATATGCCCTAGATAAACCTATTCGCAAGTCTTATCAAGTCTTATTAATGAGCTCATTTATGATTCCAATTGAGCCAAATTTTGGTCTATTTGAGCTTGACTGGTTTAATAATCAACTAAATTCGAGTTAAGCTTTTACCGATGATAAACTATTAAAGAATGAATCAGTTCATTTGCAGTCCTAGATATCTAGCACTGTAGTAAAAATTGTAGTGGACATCATAAGAGGTGGACTTGTTGAAGAAGTTGGAAGTTAGGTCTAACTTCTTATTCATTCCGGAATCAGTAAAAAGACAAATTTAATCTTAATATTAACTAATGAGAAGAGTGGAATGAGATGGCCTTTGCTCATATTTTAGAGAATTAATCAAGAGTTCAAGACAAAGGTTGGGCTGCATAAAAATTATTATTATTATTATTTTTTTTTTTTGTAAGTTTGGCTGCTAGTATAATAACTTGGTGGCATTTGTTTAATAATTGATTTTGGGTTTAAGCGCATCCAAAAAAAAAAAAAAAAAAAAGTTACTCATTTAATTGTTGACATTAAGAGGTTTGGAGTAAAAGTAAGTTGTTGTCATTAAAAGGGAAAAAAATGGATAAAAAGATAAAGAGTAATTTTTATTAATTATCCAAAAAAAAAAAAAAAAATCAATCAAGACAAAGGTTGAGTATCCTTGTTGGAAAAATAAAATAAACGTAAGAAACAGGACAATACCACAGTCCACTCAGTAGCTGCTTGGGCAATAGGCTTTAATGCTTCTTGCTGTTGGTCATGCTAGAACATTTAATTCCCAATGTTTGGGGGCTGAAATGTTTGAATATCCACTACAACTAATATATACTCTACTCATATGTTAATGAGCGGATTGTGACCATTAAAAAAAAATGCCACTAGTGATGGATTCTTTTGCGTCGATGGCCCCATAAGTGACGAAGATTCCCCTTCATATGCCATTTCAAACAGCATGGTACCATTTGAATTCCACATGATGTCAAAATGCATGGTTTTTTATTGAAATTGACAATCAACTTTTAAAGAGAATTTCCCTTGTAGAATTTGCCCAGAAGGCTTGTTTGATTGTCCCAGGGAACTGAATCCCTTCATTGCAATTTTGCGTAGTATTGGGTGCTACGGCTTCGAACGTGACCATTAAAAAAATAAAACGAGTAGAGCAATTACTAGTAGAAGATCGATTTTAAGAATTATTATAATGACACGATTTCAAATTTTTATTTCTATCTTTGATGATGGCAGCTGTTTCCATGAATTGTCGAAATCAGAATAATGTATATTTGTCCACAAAATTACATGCAAAATACAATGAAACTATACAATTTTCACGAGACATCGAAATAGGCTCTAATTCAATTATAAACAATATATAGTGGCAGATATGATTCAAAATAATATAATCTTGTCATATTGGAGGGGGAATTTTTTGCTTTACTTATTTGTTTATTTGGGGTTAGGATTGCAAGGGGTCTTAGGATTTGGCTTGTTTGTTTACTTTCCACCTTTGTCAGTTCACATGGTTAGTGATTTAGAAATAGAAATAGCAACCTTACGAGACCAATGTATAGAGATTTCAGTATATACTGATTCAGCAAAGTGTCAACAACCATTGAGTAGCCTCTTTGAGGGGAGGGTCTCACCTTGCAAATGTTGCAATAAACTAATTCAATAAATATGGCACTTCTTGATGTAAGACAAAGAATCCGAGCAAAGTTATTTTTTATTATTAATTTTATAATTTTTGTTTTTATTTAGTTTAGGGGTTTTATTTACTTGTTTTTTTTTTTTTTCTTAAGGTTTAATTAGGCAAAATTAGGGCTGCAACTTAGGCGGGTTGGGCGGGTTGAGAGGTCAACCCAAGCTCAACCCTAAGTGTAAATCCTTATGCCCAAACCCAACCCAACCCATACTTCAAGTTGAACATTTCTAGCCCAGGCTCAACCCGTGCTCGGGTTGGGCGGGCACGGGTTGGGCACGGGTTACATGGGTTGAGCGGGTTGAAGTCGGGTTGAGCGGGTTGTGCAGGTTAGCTTATTAATTTCATTTTTTATTTTTCATCTTTAGTAAACTTACTTCAATAAAATAAAAATACATTGTTACATATGCTTACAAATCTTAATCATCTAAACTCAATTTATTAATCTGCTTCAATAAAATCGACGATGTTACTCATTAGTAGCCGATGGAGACTGGGGAAAGAAGAGAGAAGTGGCGGCAGAGTGCTCTGATGCCAAAATGATAAGAATTAACTCAGAAAAATAAGCAAAATTGACATTAATGAACACTTATTTAAAGAGCCCTTTAGGTCAAACATAGATTATAATCCTATGATTTTAGTAGATTTTACAGATTTTTTTTTTCTTTTTTTTGCTAAGAGATGAGATTTTATAGTTATTAAACGCTAGGTTAGGGCTAACAGTTTAAATCTCCCCTTTTAATCCCCCCCAAAAAAACAATAGAAAGTAATATGGCTGCACATCTTTCTCCAGCCGATTACACATCTTCCTTCAGCAATTTCTCATACAAGCTCCCTATGTCCACACTGAATAACCAATAGTTAAAAACCATATGATGTCATATTTAATGCATATAAAAATATTTTTAAAAAATTATATTATATAGGTCGGGTTCGAGTTGGGTTTGGGTTAACCAACCCCCTTCCCAAGCCCAACCCGATTTAAATCGGGTTGATATTTTTCAACCCAAGCCCAACCCAATGTCTGAAAACTATTTATCCAACCCATTTATTGACCGGGTTGGGTTCGGGTTGGGCAGGCTCAACCCACCCAAGTTGCAGCCCTAGGCAAAATTGGGTCCTTATAGGTTACTATGTTAGTTGGGGTTAATTTTAGAAGGTTTCCAAGTGTTTTGAGGTTTTATGAAGCCTTTAAAAAGACTACAAAGTCAAAAAACGGAATTTGTCAGTTTGGTAATTTTTGGCAATTCCTTATTATGTTATTTCTTGTTTTAATAGAACTAGAGTCTACAGCTTATATATATATATATACTAGTAGAGACCGCGCGATGCGCGGGAATTGGAACCTAGTAAGATCATCTTTGAAGCTATATGCTTCGATCTTTAAGCCCTAAACTCTAGAGATGAATCACAAATTACATTTTTATATTCACATATATCTTAAAATCACACACACATATTAAAGGAAAATTTCAGAACAATAGCTTACCATAATGATCTCCATCCTAGCACTGTCGCAAGTAGATTTCAAACCTTTGTATATAAACCACCATGAACAAAAACCAAAACCTTCTCTTTGTTTGTTGAGGAAAATGAAAAAAGAAAAAGAAAAAAAGGATTAGCATGCTAGGTCATGAGGGAGAGATCATACTTAACTCTTATTCTATCCACTGCCTCACTGTCCTTTGCTCTTTTCATTTACTTCGCAATAGACATGGATTCATGGGTATTGTGGGACTTGGGTAAGTGTGTGAGAGAAGAGAACTACAAATGTGTTTATGGCCTTATGTGTAACGCCCCAAAATTTATAATCAATAACACATACAATTTTTGTTTTTTTTATGAGCTCCGTACAAATAAATTCTTTCTAAAAATACATTCCATTTGAAAATACAGAGTATTGCGCAGCTGCGGGTAGCCATGGTTAACTCAAAACTCATCATCAACATACATTGGCCAACCAAATGAATAAAATTACATCAGCTTGAAAATAAAAATAAATGTACGTGATAACTTCTCCAAATCTCGACCCCAATTCTACTACGTGCCGCCAACAATTATCACCTGAAAATATATTAGGGTGAGCGAACAACTACCCAGTAGGAAATCGAATTCCTATACAATAAATAATGTTTCAAAATCACATGCAAGCATTTTTATATTCAAAATAATATATAAATCAAACAATACGAACTCCAAATCATAAACCTCAAATATAATCCAACTGTCAATGAAATCAACCATCATAAACCTCAAATATATCATCATCAATAATTATCACCTTGCATAAATAAAATCTTAACATATGCTTCAAAATAATCATTATTCACCGTACAAGAATTAAACTCCCTACCTCAAAAATGAGCGAATAAAATGAATAACCACCACTGTAGACGCATGAATCTGCTCAAAAATATAAAATCTATACTTGCATACGTAGGATTGGAACTCCATGATCGGGAGTCGGCCTCTGCCTCTCTCGCTTCCTCCCTGCTCCTTCTTCTTTCTCTCCTTCTCTTCTTCTCTATTTATTGCCCTCTTTCTCACTCACGTCCCTACCTTCCTTTCTCTCTCTTCATTTATTTCCTCTTCTTTCTTCCACACCTACCCGCCCTTTTTTTCTTTCTTTCTTCCTTCTTTTCTTCTCTTCTCACGCCACTTTTTCTTCTTCTTTATTTTCTTTTGACTTTTCTTCACTTCTTTCATCTTTCTTTTCTTATCTTCTCTTACTTTTCTTTCCTCCACCATACCAGATATATATATAAAATCACCATCTAATTATCTTCTTCACCCAAAGCAATTTAATGTAATATCTCCCAACATCCAATTGACCAAATCTTCATTTTGAATATAAAATATTTAAAGTTATCACCTTGTGTATAATTCCACCAAATATACACGTAAAATAAATCAATAAATATTCGGGGTATTACATTATGGGTACTGTGGAGGCTTGGGCGAATGTGAGAGGGAGAGTTAGAGAGAGAGAGAGATGAAGTTTTTGAATTTCAAAATGGAACTTACCCGTGCAAGCTGTAAGGGGAGGAAGCTTTTGAATTTTGAAAGCACATGTCCGTGGGACCCACTTGAAGGGTAGATGGGAAAGGATGGGGGAGATTAAAATAAAGGATGTGTTTGTTTGGAAAGAGAGAAAGAGAGAAAGACATAAGGGAATAAGATGCGGACATCATAAATAATATGAAGTGTGGGCTCAAAGTGAAGGAAAATGAAGGATTAAGGAAGGAAGGACTATTGGAGTGCCAACTCAACATTTGCTGACCTCATCAAAAACTCTCTTTTATAGTATTAGAATAGATATTGCCTCTTTTCATTGTGAATTAAACATTTTGACAATAAAAAAAATTTTTCTGGGATTTATTTTTCTTTACTCGTAAAATCGAGTGCATCACTCTTTGACTCATCAGTTGAAGTGATTGCCAAGAATCAGGCAGTACCCTTCTTCTTGATTAAGTCTTCCACTACGTTACTTCTGCACTTCAAAGAAGGGACAATTTCATAGAAGCTCAGAGTTTGAACCAATTAGAGGAGAAAGGGGTCACGGGAAGAGAGATAGATTATCCCGTGTTGCCCAAAAGTTTAGTGAACAGTGAATTCACTGAACTCTCATTTTAAAAATAAAAAAAAAATTTAATACTCCGTAGAAAGAAAAGGCTTTGCTGATGAATTGTAGACCGGTTTCGTTTGGGCCCACTTTTTAATCTCTATACTAGAGCCGTCGGGTCATCAGCAATGTTGTTTTTTCTTAGGGTAAAATACATCTACACCCCCTATGTTTACTGACTATTACACTGACACCCTCATCTTTTCTGAAATTACACTGACACCCCTTGTCAGAATGAAAAATTTAACAGAGTTACGGTGTTTGTTAATTGACACAAATACCCTTAATGCAAAACACAACATTTTGCTGCTGTACCAAAACAAACACAGCACGCGTGGCCTGCTAAATGCCTGGATTGCCGGCGGTGAGACTCTTGAAGGCAGCGAGGGTTTGCGACTGTGAGACAAAGCTGCTAGCGGCAGTGAGGGTTTTTGCTGCGGCGGTGAGTGGGGTCGCTGATGGCGGTGGGTTTGTGGCAGCAATACCTCTTGTTGCGATGGGAAAGCATTACACAGTCAATGTGAGGGTCTGGAGAAGCATAAAACACACCGTTTTGGGGCAAAATTATTTGGATACAAAGGAAGGACCTCTCTCTAGCTAAGATGGGTATGGTGGAATGGGTTCCCGTCAACAGGATGCTCACGGCGAGTGGGATGCAGCACCCGCTCAAACAAAAACAGTTGAAAAGGGAGAGAAAAGAGGATAGAGATTAGAACAAAAAACAGAGCACAAAGAAAAATATTGATTTTAATTAATAAGATATTGGGCATTAATCCACAACTATAGAAGACAATTGCTCTTGCAAAACAAAACACTTAAGGAAGATCATAGCTTGAGCTAGCAAAAACCTGCAACGCACCACATGCATCCAAAGAAAAAAACAGAGCACAAAATTTTTTTTTTTCAATTTTCAGTCCACCATCCAATTCCAATCAACCCCCGTATCCACCAACCACCAGTTCACCTCCTCAATGGTTTTAATATAATTGCAATCTAAACCCCTATTATTCCTATACGCATCATCCCAAACTTGAGAGATTAAAAGAGACGACTTGAGAGAGAAGGCAAAAAAAAAAAACAAAGCATGAAGAAAATATGTCCCTTTGAGGTGATAATTGGGGTTGATCGGTTAATAATGGTGATCATGGCGAAAATGGAGCTTACCATGCGCCGGTGGTGAGTTTCGTGGAGGGAGCCGCAGCAGTTCGCGATGTGTGAGTTCGCGATTTCATATCTGAGAGAGACGAAGGGTTTAGGGAGGAGAAACACGATTAGCCGCTGGCAATAGTATTAACCCTCACTCCCTCATCTCTCCCACAATACCTCCCTTAGTCGCCGGCAAACCGACGTCGCAAAACCTCTTCTCACCACACCCTGCAACCTTAACCCTTCGTTCGCCTTTTAGGTCCTTCCTTCTCCAACAACCTTGACGGTGGCAAGCAGTCGCAACCTTTGGGAAGATGGAGGAGAAGATGGAGGAGAGCAAATCGACCGGACAAAATTAAAGGGTCAATCTCAAAAATTGGGAAGAAGACGAGAAGGGATTAGGGTTTCTTTGGGTTCAAACTCTCCAAGCCAAACGCACCGTTTTCACTAGTTTTTAAAGTTCATCTCCTCTCCACGCCAAACGCTGCGTTTTGGCGTCAATAAGGGTAAAATGGGTATTTTCAACCCATTTTTACATGACGTCAGCAACAACCGTTAATGTTTCTCAACGGTTGGTTAACGGATGGGGAAAGTGTAGATTATTTTCCAAAGTAAGGGAGGGCAGTGTAATTTCAGAAAGGATAGGGGGTGTCAGTGTAATAGTCAGTAAACACAGGGGGTGTAGATGTATTTTACCCTTTTTCTTATGAAATGAGGGAAATAGTTTAGTTCACGTGCACATAGTTGACCCTAAGCACAAACCACCTTGACCGGAAATAGTTGGATGCCGACATGGCCGTATGGTTGGCCCTGTGAAGTAGAAACAAACTACACGTAACACGCCCAGCACACAGAAAGCAGCACGTAGACTCAGTCCTTTGCCTAGCCCACAGATTAACACCCCACAAATCCACTAACAACCTCCCCACAGCACACGGAAACCAGCCCACAGAGAGACTCGCACAAGCTTATCTAAAAAGTGGTTGGCTTCATTGACAAGGAAGCAGCGGGCGTACGTATCTCATCAAATGGCAAATTCATCAATGCCCAATTCACCTCCCTCCATCATGACTCAGTCCTCTGCCTCCGCATATTCAACCTCCAAACGCCAAAAACACTCCGACGAAGAAGGTAAAGTCGATAAGACCCTCGATATACCTGACTCTATTCTTTGCGACATCCTCTCACGAATTCCGACGAAAGACGCCGTCGCGACGAGCGTTTTATCGACGAGGTGGAGGTACATGTGGACTTTTCTCCCAGTTATCGACTTGGACGACGAAGATCATGTGGGATATTCCAACTTCGTCCTATTGGTGTACAGAGTGTTGGTCCTCCGCAATCACGCTTCGTGTATCAAAAAGTTTCGCCTCAACTGTTCCAAGAGTTACGATTGGAACCACTTCAATGCGTGGGTTTATGGCGCCATGGCCCGCGGCGTTGAAGAGCTCGACTTGTCGTTGGGATCTCGACAACGCATGGAGTTGCCCCGCCCTGTCTTCGAGTGTAAGACGCTTGTGAGTTTGAAACTGAGCCATGGGATTGTCCTCAATGTTCCTTTGTCGGTTCATTTTCCGAATCTCAAATTTCTCCATCTCAATGGTGTCGAATATCGAAACATTGATTCTCTTGAGAGGCTCATCACTGGCTGCCCAATTCTTGAAGAATTGAGCATGGTAGGATTTCGTTTCGATCGTGGGGGAATCTTCAATATATGTGCACCAGCTCTGAAGATTTTAGCGATAGATTATGTGATAGATCATCCTGAGTTCAGCTTTACGATTGAAAACCTATCTTCCTTGGTTGAAGCAAATGTTAATGTTCGTGGAGCAGAGGAACATGATGAGGAGTATAATGGTAATTCTGCATTCCAGATTCTTACAGGGCTTTACAATGTCAAGTTTCTATCTTTATCTGGTTATACAATGGAGGTAAGGCCATCTTCTCTGTCTCTCTCTTTTTTCTTCTTTTTTTGTTTTTTCCTTTTTTTTCATTCGCTAGAAATTACCTTTAATCTTAATCGGATTCAGTGCCAGGCGAAGAAATTCTGCACCTTGCTGAGATCTCCACCACCGTTGGATGATGGGTTGGTAAGCTCAGATCAAAAATTGAAAAAATGGATCATTTTAGTAGCAAATTTATTAACTTTTGATGAGAGCTGTCCAATCCATCATCCAATAATGGTGGGACCTCAGCAAAGTGTCAAATTTCCCCGCCTCGGCACTGAATTCTAACTCAATTAATCCCCTTAATATCAGCCAACGGGTATCAATTGGGCACTTCTGGATTGTGAATGAAAATTTTTTATTGGTTGCTGTGATTGTTGTCTTCGGCTATAATGTTATGTCAATTGGGCAAATAAATTTGGATAAATGAATTACATATAGCACTGCTGTTTGAGATAATTATTGCTAATATGATGCCATTATATTTTTGTGCAGACTCTCGAACATGTTTCCAGTGATGAACTGCCTGTGTTTCATAATTTGACCATTTTGGAGATGGACTGTGACTGGCATTTGCTGCCAAATTTTCTTGAAAGCTCACCCAATTTAGAAGTTGTTTCCCTTAAGAAGGTTAGATGAGAGAGGAAGGATAGTTTTGGTTTTAACATTTCTTTCCATTTTTACTTGGCAGTATATAAACTCTCTGTTCTGTTGTGATGATCAGTTTGTTTTTCGCGGAGAGGGACATGCATTCTGGAGGCAGCCACAGTCTGTGCCTGAATGTCTTACCTCACACCTTACAACAGTTGATATTGGAGGATTTAAAGGCTCGGAAGATGAGGTGAAGTGTGTAGGCTATATTTTAGAGAATGCAGAGGTGTTGAAGACGATGACAATTCAGTCATGTGGTCTAAACAACAAGGGAAAATTGCGTGTTCTCAGGAAACTATCGATGTTTCCAAGAGGCTCCAAGACATGTCAACTCGCGTTTTTTTGAGATACATGCTCCCGATGAAGGGTATGGTGGACCTTTGCATATCTCTACATGTCATTATATGTATATTATAAATATCTGAGACGTAATTTATCTTTCACAAAGTTAATGTGACTTTTTTAGGTTAATGTGACCATTGGCATTTATTTGGGGAGCCTTTTCCTTTTGGTGTTGCTTCTTTCTAATGACTACAATAGTTGTTAAAGCTTATATGCATTTCCGCTCTTTTTTGGTTGTTTAAAGCTTATATGCATTTCCCCTGTTCTTCCTCTCTTCTTCTTCTCCTCCTTTTTTTTTTTTTTTTTTTTTTTTTTTTTTTTTTTGGAACACCCTTTTTCAAAGTAAATCGTAATTGTTCTTATACATTTCTTAGCATTTTTAATGCACTTGCATGCTAGGTGGTTAACCCCAAGGGGTTAGTCTAGCTAGTTGCAAGTCTAGCTTTGATAAGCACTTCAAAAAGATTAGGTTGAGTGTTTGAAACTTCACAAAAGTGTTGATCCTCTTTGGGTTACCTTAGGATTCGAAGGGCTCGGTAACACCTGGTGGGTGGATTTGGATTTGCTCCAGTAAGCCCCTTTTAACTGGAGCGTCCAGTAACCGATAGATGGAAAACACATGTCCAATTAAAGTGATCTATGGTTGAAATTCAAAACGCGCAAAAAGGAAGTCGTCTGAAGGGGAGAAGCCAGACGTTAACATCGCCGCTCTCTCTCTCCTCTTTACCTCCTCTCTCTCCCTCTCAGATTGATGCACTGCTGGCAACGAGCTTCTCCCCCCTTGCCAGACGGCGCTCCACCCCAGCTCTTCGTCAGCACCCGTTGGAGGCCGTCGGCTGTTCCTCATCTCTTCCAAAACACAATTGAAAACCCACTTATACACCACCATACCCGAACCTTACACCATCAATATATGCAATTTACCTCACCATTAACACGAAGCAACCACCTTACCCACAGCAATCTCACCTTCTCATAAGCATAACAGACCAAATTTGGAAAATTGTTTTCCCTTTTCCCAAACCTTGATTTTCTCTCGCATAAAATCTCAAAACCCATTTAGGCGAACAGTTTCCCAAACCTCCATTTTCTCCGGCAAAGGAGTTTTTTTCCCAAACCTCCATTTTGAGACAGAGAAGTCACCAGTGGTGTTGCAGTCGGTCGTTGCCCCCTCCCCCACCATCCCAACCATATTGTAGTGTTGCAATCGACCGTCGCCCCCCATCACCAGATTTGTCGCCTGCTTCGGTATCCTGTCCGCTGCCATCTTCTTCTCCCCCACCAAAACTAGATCCAATAACTTGAAACATACAAACCCTCATTTTCTCACCCTGCTGTCATGGCAGATTTGAGGAACACAAACCATGGCAGATCTGAATCTTGACGGCAACACCCAATTTTTTCAGATTTGAAGTACCCATCCAAAACCCAAACAACCAATGGGGTACATCATCCCGCCGACGGTGAGTGAATCGATAGGGATGGAGAGAGATGAACAGAGATCAAACTTGAAGCGTTCTTTGAATCCCTCCGTCCCACGCCGTTGACGTCTGGCTTCTCCCCTTCAAACGACTTCCTTTTTGCGCGTTTTGAATGCCAGCCATAGATCACTTTAATTGGATACGTGTCTTCCATCTATCGGTTACTGGATGCTCCAGTTAAAAGGGGCTTATTGGAGCAAATCCAAATCCCCTGGTGGGTAGGATGAGGCACTATGCATGACCAAGGGACTAGTTGGGGCCAAAGTCTCATATACCTTTGTTGATATTTTTTTATTATTAAAAATGGTAAGTGGTTGTGATTCCTTAGGCTACATTTGGTACACTTGAATGGAATGAGTTTGGTATGCTTGAATGGAATGAGAATGGAATGGAAAATAGAATGAAAGAAATAGTCATTCTCAATTAGCATTCCATGGTTTTATTTGGTGTAATTGAGAAAAGGAATGGAAACATATTATGAAAAAAAAAAAAAAAGAAAGAAAGAAGAAGAAGAGGTGGGTTCGATTAGAGTGTGGCAATTTAGAGAGGAGAGAGAAGAGAGGAAAAATGAGTAAAAAGTGAGATGAGTGGGTCTCACGTTCATTATTACTTCACTTTGAGAGAAAGAATGAGTATTCTTTTGTGTTGAAAAAAAAATGCTCATCCCATCGAATGAAGGAATAGTAAGTTTTGAGGGAATATGGATTCATTTTTTTTTACTAACCAAATGGTCTACTTTTTCTCACCAATGAAATGAAGATTTCATTCATTCCTCCATTCCTATATACCAAACATAGTCTTTTTTTCTTTTTTTTTCTTTTTTTGTTTTTGTTTTTTGTGGTGGATAAGTTAGTTGCGTGATTGTGGTTCTTATCATGCAACTATAAGATTTACTGCCATGGAAGACGGGACAGTAAGATTAAAAATCCAACCTAATAGGATGGTGAAAAGTCATACAGAGTAACATCTTTCACCCAAAAAAAAATAAAAAAAAGGGAAAGAAGTTATAACATCTTGTGTGGGATTTTCACTTTTTTTGTTCTTTAATTCTATAAACACATTGGTAACTCACACACATTGCAGAAGGATGTCGAATATATACTTCTCGTGTCACAAAAAGGATTTCACCCCAATCCACAAAGGGAGGTTTTGAAGCAATAAATTTACAGAACTAATTTTCTTGTAATTTTATTATTAGTATTTCCTACCAAATCGAGCATTACTCTTCTTCCATCCAAGAGAGGTATTTTTAGGGGAAATATCCAAAACCTCCCTCTAATATAAAATCATGTATAAAAATCCCCTTAAATATTTTTTTTATCCATCTAACTCCAATTAGTTAAATTTTTGTTTACTGCAGTTAAAAGAAAAGACTGATCCAACTAAAATGTCATTCTTTCATAATATGTTCAATGACGAAAATGCATATTCAAGTGAATTTTTTCTTTTGCACCCTCTTTTCCCAAACTTGCATACCTATTCACCCACTCTCTTTTTTTCTTCTCCCTTTTCCCCATGTGTACATTAGAAAAGAATTAATTAATAATATTTTTTTTTTCTAATTACATTAAAAAGGATAAAAGTAAAAATTCAGTTAAATATGTAATTTTTTTCGTTAAATATATTAATGTCAAAAAATGATATTTTAGTCGGATCATTCTTTTCTTTTAACAACAGTAAACAAAAAATTAAATGGTTGAAATTAATAAATATGATTCTTTTTTTATAATGGTTGTAATTAATAAATATGATTCTTTTTTATTTGGATTAAATAGATAGGAAAAATATTTAATGAAGTTCTTGAAAATGAATTTATTTTTGAGGGGGGTTTTTGGATTTTTCCTTTTTATTTTATTATTATTTTTTTTTAATAAAGGAAGAGAGAGTGTGGATTAGTTAACACCATCCTTCCTACCAAAACATCAATCCCGTGCTTGTATGGGCTTCATCAGCAGCCACAACCAGGAGCCCAACACCATTTTGGTCATTTGGTAACCAGGTTCAGTCCACAATCCACATTGTAGCATTTTTTTTTTTTTTGTTTTCTCTAAATAATTTGTTTTTCTTTGGCTGAGACTGTCCACATTTGACATTACAGGTTCTAGTAAGACGTTGGAGCAATCTTCCCCGTAGACGACACGACAGAAAACCCCTCTCTTCACGCATTTCAATCGACACCCAAGCTAGATCATCAACCAAGAAATCTCACCCATATTTGGCCGCCGTTCTCCGATTACCTTGCTCAATCTGCTTGTCTACCTCAGAAATCATCATCCCCTCCCCCCCCCCCCCCCCCCTTCGAATTGGGTCCTTGCCGTTGATCGAAAACCTATCCCTACCTCGTTGACCCCTCTTCACTATCAAAATCATGGATTCAGAGCGTGAATCTCAAAAGCTTTCCACTGGGACCGAAGACAGGATTAGCAGCTTACCCAACTCCGCCCTCATCACCATACTCTCCTTTCTTCCGACAAAACACGCCGTGGCGACCAGCGTTCTATCAAGAAGATGGAAGTCTCTGTGGGCTCTCGTCCCCCGTCTCGACTTCGACGATTCGTTACTGTTGCATCCTCCTCGAGACGGTAATGCCGACCCAGTTGGAAATACTGTAAGCTTTATGAATTTCGTGAACAGGGTGATGATTCTTCAACTTATAACACATACATACGCGAATTTAAATTAAAATGCAGCAAATTCGATTCGTTCCATGTCAATGCATGGATTTTGGCCGCATTGAGGTGTCGCATTATAGAGCTCGACATTTGCATTACTCCCAAACAATCGTTCCAGCTGAGTTCTGATGTTTTCGCTTTTCAACAACTGGTGTATATAAAACTTGGTAGGAAATTTGTATTGGATGTTCCTAAGTCAGTCTGTTTGCCCAACCTCGTGGCCCTTTGTCTTGATTCTATTGAGTTTTGTGATGATGACTCTATTCGCAAGCTCATTTCGAACTGTCCTGCGCTTTAAGAGTTGTCTGTAGAGGATTGCGGATTAAAAAATATACGGGCTTTTTGTGTTTCTGCTCCTAAGCTGAAGATTTTGATAATATCATGCTCAACGATCAACAATGATGATTATAGTACTAGGTACTGTGAGTACGAAATCGTTGTCGATGCCCCTGCTCTTGAAATCCTGTTTTACCGTGATTTTGTGGCCAGGGGCTATTCCTTGAGAAACCTGCAATGTCTACATCATGTAGGTTTGAATGTTAGCTTTAGGAAGGGAGAAAAAGCGGATATTCTTCTTAAAAGCTTACTTGATCTTCTTAATGGGGTCTCTAGTTCAAAGTCTCTGGCTTTCTCTGGTTTCTCTTTGATGGTAAGCTTGGTCACTTTTTCCTTTATTATATCTAGGTTCTCTCTCAAGTCGGTGCGTTTGTGTTTTTATTTAAAAGAATAAGCTGTGATGCTTTTATTTTTTGGGTTCTGTTATATATATATATATATATATATATATATATATATATATATATTTAGTGATTTTGATTTGGAAAGAAGAACTTTTTAAATAATCATCCTTATTGAATTATAATCTTTTTGTCTAATGCATCCTTTTGCACGCAGCTTTTCTCTCTTCTCAATGGGTATTGTAGTTTGCCTATGTTCAATATTTGGACCCGTTTGTTGCTGGTAGTTAATGAGTATTCTGGTGAATTGCTGTCAATGTTTCTTGAGACCTCACCTAATTTAGAGATCCTTATCCTTGATATGGTGAGTCAGTGCCTCTTTCTCACCTAACTCTACTCGACAAAGCAGAGAACTTCTGTCAAAGTTTCATTAAGATGCAGTTACTGAAACTTCGGTTTTTTTCCTCCCTGTTTTAGAGAGTTTGGTGTGATGATGAATTCAAGTGGGAGCCTCCATCACATGTACCTGAGTGTTTATTGCTTCACCTAAAGGAATTTATACTTAAGGGATGCAGTGGACAACAAGAAGATGTGCAAAAGCTCATAAAATATTTGCAGGAGAATGCAAAAGTTTTGAATAAAGTATCAAGACTTCCCATGTTGCCAGAGAGCTAACACATTTAACTCACTTGGTATTGCTTATTTCTAAATTACTACAATGGTCATTAAAGCTTTTATGCTTTTCCCTTCTTTTTTGGTTGTTAAAACTTATATACATTTCCCTTCTTTTTTTTTTCCCTTTTTTTTTCCCCATAGTTGGAACACTATTCTTTATAAGTAATCATAAATATGCTTATATGTTTCTTAGCATTTTCATGCACCTGAATGCTAGGAGGTGGTGGTTCTTATCCTGCAGCTGAGATTTATTTCCATGAAAGAGTTGGTTTAAAAATCCAGCCTGTTCGGATGGGGAAAATTTATAACATTTTGTGTGGGGAATTTCAATGTATGGGACAGAACTCAGAAAGGTGTTTAAAAGTCAGATTATAATGAATTTCACAAATGGTAAGATCTTTACTAAATAATTAGAGTAGATCAATATATAATGGCAGCCATTTATGATGTCAACCCTATACTTCATGTGTAGAAAGGCGAATTGAGACTTGGATAGTACCCAATTCAAACCAAATTAAATACTATTCCAACTATTTTAAAGTTTTTCAAATCAGTTTTTCTGGTTATTGAGTTGCCCACAACCTTTACAAAGATATATGCTTGTGGAAGGATTTTCTCTGATTGAGTAGATTAGTTTAAATTTCTGGAATTTGCCTCAATCTAGGTTTTTTGCTTGTTAGTTTAACAAGTGTGACATTGAAGTCGATACTGTTTCTGCTGGAATTGTGCTGTCTAGAGTTACATAGTTGGAAAGGTCACATTAATGCCTCAAGGACACATTCTAGAAAAGATTGTAGCTTATCTTCTGTGGCATACCTTTTGCTGAATCAAGATTTCAGCTTTACATGGCATCATATTTTGTTCTGGGTCTCGTCAATTGATTGCTCACTTGTCTGGGCTTTTTCTGCATAGCATCATTCTTTCTTTTGAACCATTATTTATAACTTCATCATATAAGCTGCAACTTCTTTTACCTTGCTTTTGGAATTGAATCCATTTCTTGCCTTGAATACTTCTCTTGATTTTTTGTCCAAAAAAAAAAAAAGACCCAAAAGAGTATGCAAAGACCTTCAAACAGTTCTATTCTTGCAAGGTATTAGAGTCCAAACCTTTTTTTTTTTTTTTCCTCTTGAATTATTTTGATGGCTCTTGTTCAGCCCCTCACAGTTTC
This sequence comes from Liquidambar formosana, assembly GCA_039720395.1. Classification (NCBI taxonomy): domain Eukaryota; kingdom Viridiplantae; phylum Streptophyta; class Magnoliopsida; order Saxifragales; family Altingiaceae; genus Liquidambar; species Liquidambar formosana. The sequence continues at coordinate 13,695,337 of CM077834.1, read as the reverse complement.
TTTCTTCTGGTGGATTGATGATATATGGCCCATGTACGTATTTTCACAACCATATGGGATCCTAGAAGGATTCAAGTGGAATCGGCCACCGCATGTGCCTTGAGTGTTTGTTGCTTCGCCTAAAGAAATTCAAGATTTGTGGATTGAATGTGCAAGAAGATGTGCTATTATTTGTAAAATATTTTCTGGATAATGCAGAAGTTTTGAATGAAGATGTAAAATTGGTAATACCTATATCTTGCATCATGCAAGTTGCGGCAATGGTTTCAAGTTATTTTAGTAGTAGGGTTAGGGTGAATGAGAGAAGAAAGTTAGCATATTGCACTTTTTAAGAGTGTGTGTGTATATATATTTAGTGTCAAATTACAACTTGTGTTAAACCTTCAACTTTTACACCATTTCATAACCTTTGATTGTATACGATTTACACTTGCACCATTCCATAAGTTTTAATTTTATATGATTTATATTTTGTTAAGCTCACCGTTGAATTATATTTTCTACATTTACTGATCATGTTCACCAAATATTCAGTTAATCGGAGAGTTTATGCTATGTCGCTATCCAATCAATGGAGCATTTTGAATTATAATTTCATTTGTCAACTGAAAATGAAATGTGAGTTTATTGATCAATCATGAGTTTATAACTTTATATCCAATTAGGAAAATATTTGGTATGCATGACATGCATTGAAGGTATATTTAATTAATTCAACGATTGAAATGGACAAAATATCATTGAGAATTGGAATTAGATATTCATCAAATAGGGTAAGTATCTATGATAATCTTGAAATCTTTTGACATCCTTCAAAAAAATCTGTTACTCTTTTTTCTCTTTCACTAATTGACTGTCTCATTTGAAAAAAAAACACGTTTTTTTTTTAAATATAAAAAACGCAGATTTGAAATGGTTGTCCAAAACACGCTGTTTTATTTCATTCACATTCAAATTGTCTTATTCAAACATGCTGTTTGAAATAAATTGAAATGTGATTTCATTCCAACTAAACAGATGTTTACATGACCATAGTAATACCACACTTCTACTAGGTTACCAAACATCATGCTACCTAGCACACCCAAAAAAACAAAAAAAACCCAAACATTATACTTATATGGCCTGCTGCATCAGCAACCACAAGCCCACAATCAGGAGCCCAACACCATTTTGCTCATTTGTTCAACCGGGTGCATTCCACATTGTATCGAGCTACATTGTCAAAAACCCCGCTTCACGCATATCAGCTGAAACCCTAGATCATCAACCAAGAAATCTCACCCCATGTTCGTCTGCCATTCTCCCATGACCTTAATCTTCTTGTCCACCTCAGAAATCACCATTTCCCCCACCTGAATTTGGTCCTCGCCGTGTATCGAAACCCTAACCCTAGCCCGTCGACACCCCTTTTTCAGCATCAAAATCATGGATTCAGAGCGTGAATCTCAAAAGCTTTCCATGGGAACCGAAGATAGGATCAGCCGCTTACCGGACATGACCCTCGTCAACGTCCTCTACTATCTTCCGACGAAACAAGCTGTGGCTACGAGCGTTCTATCGAAAAGATGGAGGTCCCTTTGGGCTCTCGTCCCCCGTCTCGACTTCGACGATTCCCTGTTCTTACATCCTCAAGACGGTGATGCCAATCCAGTCGAAACCACTGTAAGCTTCATGAACTTTGTGAATAGAGTGTTGATTCTTCGCACGTACATACCCGAATTCAAACTAAAATGCACCAGATATGATTCGTTCCATGTCAATGCCTGGATTTTGGCTGCATTGAGGTGTCATGTTCAAGAGCTTGACATTTGCATTACACCCAAACCGTCGTTCAAGCTGAGTTATGATGTCTTTGCTTTCCAAGAACTGGTGTACATAAAACTCGGTAGGACATTCGTATTGGATGTTCCTAAGTCGGTCTGTTTGCCGAAACTCGAGGTCCTTTGTCTCGATTCGATTGAATTTCGTGATGATGACTCGATTTGCAAGCTCATTTCGAGCTGTCCTGTGCTTGAAGAGTTGTCTGTGGAGAATTGCGGATTCAAAAATATACGGGTTTTTTGTGTTTCTGCTCCTAAGTTGAAGACTTTGATAATATCTTGCTCAATATCCAAGAAAGATGATTATAGTACTAGGAACTGTGTGTTCGAGATCGTTGTTGATGCCCCTGCTCTTGAGACCCTGTTTTACTCTGATTTTGTGGCTAGGGGCTATTCCTTGGGAACCCTGCAATGCCTACATCATGTAGGTTTCGATGTTTTATATAGGCAGGAAGGAAAGGATATATGTAATAAACGCTTACTTGATCTTCTTTTTGGGGTCGCTAATTCAGAGTCTCTGGCTTTGTCTGGTTTCTCTGTAATGGTAAGCTTGGTCAATTTATATCAAGGTTCTCTGGCGTTTGTGTTTTTATTTAAAGGAATATGCTGTGATGGGTTTTTTATGATTTGATTTGGAAAGAAAGAGCATTTTAAATAATCATCCTTATTGAAATATGCTTTTTTTTTGGTTTGGGTCTAATGCATTTTTTTGCATGCAGGCTTTCTCCCTTCTCAAAAAGTATTTTTTTTTGCCTAAGTTCAATTATTTGACCCGTTTGTTGCTGGAGGTTAATGAGTATTGTGGCCCATTGCTGACAATTTTTCTTGAGAACTCGCCTAATTTAGAGATTCTTATCCTTGATACGGTGAGTGATGCCTTTCCTTCAACTAACTCTAATTGACAAAGCTAAGAACTTCTGCCCAATTCTTCATTAAGGTGCAGTTACTGAAACTTTGATTTTTTCCCCCCCTTCCCTGTTTTAGAAAGAAGTTTGGCGTGACACCGAATTGAAATGGGAGCCACCATCGCATGTACCCAAGTGTTTGTTGCTTCACCTAAAGGAAGTAGTACTTAATGGATGCAGTGAACAAGAAGATGTGATAAAGCTCATAAACTATTTGCAGGAGAATGCAAAAGTTTTGAATAAAGTTTCAAGACTTCCCATGTCGCCTGGGAGCTAACATTTGCTAGAGACTAAAAATGAAGGCAACAGAAATTTGAAATTTCCTGTGTGCTGTGAGAATTGTTTACAATTAGTTAAGTTTTTGCCGAACACTACATATTTTTTAATTTGCCGGTGTGAGGGTTGACTGCTGAGCAGTGACTCATGTCATATTGCATTTAGCTTATTTTTGTATTCTTTAAAAGCTCTCTAATTTGTCTTTGTTACTGCCATGTTTATTTTGTCAATTGGGAGAATTTATTTTTGTTTTCTTGATATTGGGTTATGATGGTAATGAAGATGTTTATCACTCCACTTTTTTTGCTGTAGGGAGTTCCTATTTGGTGCTCACTTCCTGATTTTGAAAGGATTATACACTGTAATCCTATAAGGATGTGGAGCTGCAAATTTTAGATGGTTGTAGAAGAGGATATGGGCCTGTTTTGAAACAGAACTCAAGTTGTTTATGAACTATTGAGATATCCAGCATCCATGACTGGTTGCCGTCTATCAAAGATGCTTACACTTGCGAAGTATCAAATACCCCATTGATATTTTAGCTCAAAGCACAAAGTGTTGATTTGTAGGGGGCAATAAATGGGATAACCTTTGTACTTCCTTTTCTTAGGGCCTCTGTTTCTTGATAGAGAAAAATGGGGCTCTATTTCTCAAAGCACAAATCTTGTGAGGGGCAATGGTAAGTTGACTTTTCTTTGGCATGATTTCTGGCACCCATTGGGCTCTATTGTGCCTCGACTTGGTTTTCAAATCATTTATGACCCCAGCAATTCCCTCTCATTCTAAAGTCTGGCATTGCCCACAATGAGGATTGCGTTTGGCCTTCTCCATCCACTATTTTGAGGTACCAGATTGCGCAGACCCTTTTATTTGATGGTTGATTGTGTTGGACCGATTACTCACTCAGGATAAAATCATGTCTTGGGTTATTATCTCCAATGCACGCATGCCCCAATTGAAGACCACAACTATCCATTTTTTGCTTGCTCTTTCACTGCTACTATATGGGAAAAAATTCTTTAGTTTTTGCTGCATATGCCGTAGACCTCTTATTTGGCTAAATGAATTCTTGTGGGTATCTGGTTTGCTGAAAGGAAAAAATTAGTGTACTTGTATCACTATTTACAACACTTGGCGCGAGAGAAATTCACACATCCACTCTAATAATCATTGTAGTGCGGACTCTATTTTTTGACTCCATTGTCCTGGAGTTTCGCTCTCGAGCCATGAGTTCTCATATCAAAGACAATCCAAGAAATAGAACCTTTTGCAGCAATTGGGGCATCACTTTTGTATACCTTGTAACACTAAGAACTTTATTTGCCCTTTACTTTTGTTATCCTTTGGCATGTGAGGGCGTCGTCCCTCTTTGAGAGCTATTTCTCTCTGAGCTTTTGCTTTCCCTTAGCTTGTGAGGGTTTTCTTTTGTGTTCTGTGCTTGCACTCTGTATTCTTTATTTTTTGGAATCAAATACTGACTTATCCCAACACCCCCCCCCCCCCCCCCCCCCCGGGCAACAAAAAAAAAAAAAAAAGGGTTTTCTAGAAGAAAAAAAATTTCATTTTTTTTGGATTAAAAAAAATAAAATTAATGGAAAATATCAATAAACATTGAGAAAAGGCAACCTCCTAAATATCTTCCATACAAACAGCCTAATATGGGCTCGGAAAATATTGTTCCCAAATATATATGCAATTGATTACAATATTGACCTCGACTAGGAATAAATATCGAGTTTAACATGTCTTCATATACCCGTTTGGACCTTCCACTTACAAGTTTAGGTTTTTAAGTTGGAAACTTCACCATTTGGATATAAAAATGGGTAAGGCCCAAGCAGGGAAACTACTCTGGCAGCTCCTCCTGCCCTTTTTTCTCAGCAAAAAAAAAAAAAAAAAAAAAGGTTCAGTATGAAAATTTTATTTTGGATAGTTTTCATAATTATGTGCTAAAAATTCAGGAATTAGTCACATGGATTTCAACTCATCTACAATTGTTTTTTGTTTTGTTTTTTTTTTTTTTTCCTTAATTTATTTTGAATTCGGTGTCTTGCTCTTTTCTTCATAACACGGACAAGCTTGGTCCTCATTGCTATTACACCAGGGGACCCTTAATTACATACATACAACTCAAAAGCAGTACTCTAAATATATCCTCTGTTACCACTTGGTGTTCCCTTTCCCTGCCACTATGCTTAAAAGCTCACACATAGCAAATTCCATGTTCAAGCCAATGGCAAAACGTTTGGCCCATTTCCTCTCTTGGTGCAATTTATGGAAATAAAAATGTCAGGTTAAAAAAGGAAAAAAACTAAGAAAAATAAAAAGATTTGTTAAAAAAGGAAAAACCAAGAAAAAGGTAAGTTAATTGATTCTCAGCGTCTGCAGTATAAAACCCTTTCTCTAATTCCTCCGGCGAGGGGATTGCCCCTGTAATAATCGTCAGCCACATGTAATTTGTTGCTTAGGAGCTTAGGAGTTCTTCAAATTTTTTTTTTTAATCTAAAATCCTCATTTTATAGTTCGTATCATAGAGTTTTCCACAGGTATTAATTTGTTGCTTATCTTTTTCTTTTGAGGATTTCCCCTTGATCTATATTTAAGTTTGCCATATGCAATTGAATGGCCCAACATTTAATTTGATATCTAAAATCTCCAATTACGTCTTATTATGGTTGTAAATATTTTGACATTTTTTTCTCTGCTGCTTTATGCTTCTTTATGTGGAAATGATAAATTTAGTTATATATTCGCTAATTTAAGTGTCATAATATAACAATTTTTTCCTATGCAGATCTCATTGGCTCATTGTGCGCAGGGGCGCCTTCACAATGTGAAACTTTGGCCTGGCAGTCGTGAAGGGTGGCCTGTTACTCGCCGGAAGAGGAAGGGCCTGTGGGTTTACCAAATCAAAACCACTTCTTCTTAAATAAAAATATTATATATATTCAATAAGGGATAAAAATATTATATATATTCAATAAGGGATGGAGAAAAACCTATCGGACTGCCAAAGTGCCAAGAAATGGTCCGGCAGCTGTTTACGAAGAGATTATAATTAAAGAGTGGTAACAGAATTGAGATGATTATTAGAGTGACTGAGAATCAATAAACATACATTTTTTCTTGGTTTTTCCCTTTTTAACAAATCTTTTTATTTTTTTCCATCCACAATCTTGTCCAATTGTTATGCCTTGAAATTGTTGCCCGACTTGCTCCAATGCTCAAGCGACTTCCTCTTACACAACTGGGGAGCTGATTACTATCGAAGCATGCAAAAAGATTCTCCAAGATAGACACAAAACTCCTTAACCCAAGCTCTAATTTTAATTTCTCATCACACATTTGAGATGGGATCCTATATCTAGGAGAAAAGTAAGGATGATTCATCATTCATGCATTGAGAAAACGGCTAAGAATGGAAGAAGGAAAAATACGTTTCATGTGGATGTTATCAAACCTGTAAAATAAATGTGAAATTAAAGCCTCTAAGTTCTAGTTGTGATGCAGATGGTAATGCAAGGGCCAACTCAGTAGGAAGCTATGCAGTACAATTACAACTAGAGATGATAGTGGCCTCAAGTCCACTATCAAGTCATTAAATTTTGAGAAAAAAAAAAGTTGCAACTTCTAATTCTACAAAAGAAGAAACATTCAACTAGCGGAATGCTTCGTAAATATCCAAATGCAAAATCTTTAATATACTCATTACATGTTTGAGAGAAATATGCAGTACTAAAACAAAAAGTTTCATTTCTTCCCCACACACACAGTGACACACATGGGAAAAAAACAAAAAAAAAAAGAAAAAAAGTCCTGCTGCATTGTCTTCGGGCATTTACAAGAGCATATAGCGTATGATTGTGAATTGAGATCAGAAACCATGAAACCATTGACTTAAAAGCGGAGTGCCTCATACCCTCATCAGCTTGTTCTTTATTAGCCTTGTTGAAACCAAGGAAAGATAAAAACAATGACATGAACTGGGATGGAAGACCTCCTTGTGGGCATCACTTTAACGAAACAGAAACCTTCTTGTTACAAATCATTCAACTAGCTTGAGCAGTGGGGTGTTTAATGCTTATAATACAGCAGAAAACAGGGTTAGGCCCTGTTTGGGTAAGCTTTTGAACCATCCAAAATCACTTTTGACACCCAAAATCACTTTTGGGTGTGTTTGGCAGCCCAAATCATAATCAATTGTGGGCTCAATAAGTGATTTTATCCAAAGCTAGCTCCCCCTAGCTTTTATTCAAAAGCAACACGCCAGCTTATGTGGAGGTTTTTAATAACTTATTTTATTTCCAAAAGTGCCCTTAAATGTTGAACGTGTAGAAATTTTTTTCCGCCCACATCCCTTTATATCACGATGGCGCCAAATGTTTTCCTTTGGCTAAAACAATGGCGCCCAAACTTCCTTTTTCTGCTCGTCATCTTCCTTTCTCTGCTGAAACGATGGCGCCAAACCTAAAGACAAGTTCTCACGGCTCCTCCTACTACTGTGCTCCTTCTCCTGCCGGTGTGAGTCGCACAGGTAAGCCTTTTCTCCATCTTCTTCCCCCTCCCCTCTCTCTCTTTCTCTCCTGTGAACCCAAGACATGCTCCAAAAAGGTTTTTTTTTTTCCCCTTATTCATTAATCGTTTTATATTTGTTGATATTTTTTCGAGAATCAATTTATATCTCTTTGAATTCTTATTCTCTATTTTTTGCTTCAATGAAACATGCCAACTGTTTGAAAAAATGGATCTAAGATACGTACAATAGTTTTGGGGTTTAATGGGTAGGACACAGCATAGCAATACTTTAAAAAAAAAAGAATTTATATTTGGTTCTTACGGCTTTATATGAGTGTAAGAGATTTGGTGCTATGTTGGGATTTTTGGTGTCTTTACGGATTGGGGTTCAATGATGGTTTTCTTCCTTTTGTGTGGGGGGCTGCTGAATTTTTTTTTTTTTTTTTTTTGTTATGTTGTTGAGGGAGTTCATCATTTAGTTTGTAAATCATGACTATTTGGTGTTTTCCAAATGGATTGTAAGGTAGGTTCATTTAGTGTGCATTTTAGGTGTTTGGTTATTTGTTTGAATTGGGTCAGTTGGTAGGATTTCTCTATGGGGTTGTCGTAGTGGTTTGTTAAGGGTCTCTTTTATGGTGATGGAAGAAGAATTCCTAGCAAGGTAATGTTCTATCATAATTCCATATTATATCAATTTCACATATTTAAAATATGCTACTATTTACTTGAGTTTTATTATATTGGTTTGGCCCAAAAAACATTTAAAAATTAGAAGAAAAATAAAACTTGAAAAGGGTTACATGATACACACAAATTTTTACGATATTTCAAGGATTGGGTGTTTAATAATGCGAGGTTTATTGAGCATTGGCTTTAGTTACAAAGGTAAAGGTAAGTTCAAAACACACTGCCAATTGCTTTTGTGAGTGTAATGCCTAATTACTTTTGATAAATTTCTAAGAATTTAGTTGTGCTGACTTCAAAAACCAGCAAACTTTTGTCAGTCTTGGGGGTCCCTTTTATGGTGGGTATGGGGTAGTTTGTTTCTATCCTCTATGGTACCAATCCACAAACCCTCTCCAGAATCTTTAAATCAAACCCATATATACAGTTACAAATATAATAAAATATATATATATAAAAATACACACACACTCACACAGAGAAAAGAAAAGGGTTTCGGTATAGTGTTTACCTGGTGAAAATATATATTTATTTATTTTGTGTTTTTTTTTTTTTATCAACTCAAATATATGATTCTTTTTAGTTTTGTTTTTCTTTTTTTATTTATTTGAAATATCAACTCATGCGTTTTTTTTCCCCCTCTTTGTTTTAAGCAAAAATAAATAAATAAAGAAAAAAGAAAACAATTCAGGAACATCACTGGTAATACCAAACAAAGAGGAGAAAAAAAAACACTTATTATAAGGGCAGTTCAGTCAATTCAGAGTTATAGCAACTTCAGTAAATATTCTTCCCAAACAGACAAAAAAACACTTCTAGCTCTAACAGCACTTTTGAAATACAGTTTCCAAACAGTGACTGATTCTCTTCTGCTACTCGTAACTTCTGATTTTCTTCTGCTTTTGCCTAAAAGCAAAAGCTACAGTTTTCCCAAACAGGGCCTTAATTAGCACGGAATAAGTACTAATTAAATTAGAAATGTGAAATAGGTATAAAAGTGTAGAATGAATTGGTTTCAACATAAGGAAAAAATCATGGTTTTCTCATGGTGCTAACAGATCTCACAAACTAGTAATGCATGTGAGTTACATAAAATTGTAATTGAAACAAAGGAAAGATGAAAACTACGACAGAAATTGAAACTTGGATGGAAAACCTCCTTATTGTTCACACTTCAACGAAACAAGAACCTTGCTGTTCCAAATCTTTCAGCTTGAGCAGTGGGGTGTTTGTTTGATCCTTATTACATAGCAGAAAACAGGGTAGCATGAAATAAGTATTAAATTAGAAATGTGAAACAGATACAGAATATGCTATTGTTATAAATCATTGACGTATGAGTGAGGATATAGGGTCTTACCAGTGGCTAGGCATTTCATCGAACAGGTCGCCCTCATCTACACTATAGAAATGAAGGATTGAAGGACGTCCTTAGTGGTGGGATGGTCCCACTCCAGTGATTCCCAACAATCTATATCTATCTCAATACATTGTAGAGAGGGGGGAGGAGATGGTTGACCATTAACCGTGGGCAGAGAGAGAGGGAGCCTCTTTAGCTTCAGACATCCATGTAAATAAATTGTCTGGAGAGAATCACAAATCATTACCCCCCTACCACTGACGATGCTCTTCAATTCTAGTAGGTCCTGCAAACGCAAACAAGCCAACTTTGGGAGAGTGATTGTGAAGACGGCATCATCATCATGGTTGACAGTAGAATAGTTGCTGCTTCTACACATTTTCCCTTGTTGTCCTTCTTCTCCTTGTGCTTTTGCAGCTATTATCTCCTCCATTTGGCCACACCAACGAACATCAAGTTCTTCCAGGTTTGGCAACAACTCAAGCGTGAACAACTTCTTAATATTCGGACAAAAAGAGATGTCTAAAGTCTTAAGATTGGAAAAGGTGCCAGGTAGTGGTGGTGGTGGCAGTGAGTCTCCTTCTCCCCTGAAGATGAGGACGCGTAAGTTTTGCAAATTAGAAAGATGTAGTACCTCAACGCTTTGAAGTGGGGTGTGGGAGGAGGAGGATGATGATGACGTCGTTGAAAGCACACACTCTATCTCATCACAGCGGATAATATGACATTCCTTCAAGAAGTTAGTAGTATTCAATGACGAAACATGGGATAAGTTACTCACATCGTGGCACCGCTGAATGCTCAGGTACTCAATGTCATTCGGGAGCACAAGGGCATCTTCTCCTTTTCCACTACTGATGTTGCATTCTGTTAACACTACACATTTATATCTTCTACGACTGAAAAGACCATCCTCTTCATCAAATATAGATTCGAGAAAACCATTTGATCCCACTTGAAGAAGGTATTTGTGGGGCCCTTGACCTTGCAACATTCTTCTGGCATATACATTGAAGTCATGCAAGTCGTAAAAATTCCCTACAAAAGTTTCTAGCTTCCTTAAGCTTCCCACTTCCTCTGCTTTTACATTTAATGTTTTAGATGGACTCTGCGCAACAATGAGGCATTGAAGACGGGAGAGTTTTGGCAATATCCCAGTTGGTAACATCTTTAAATTGGAATAAGTCCCACCAAGATTAAGGCATCTGAGGTTGACCAACATTTCCATACCTTGAGGCACTTCTTTAATTCCACTATACATGAGGTCCAACTTCCTCAATGCCTTTAACGCTGCTAACGAAGGCATATATTTTAAGCTGGAACACTTACGAAGCAATAACGCAATGAGATGCTTCAAATTGGAGACGTTGTCTGGCAGAATCTCAATGCCAGTAGAGGAAAGATCTAGAACCTTGAGTCCAAGCATGTGCACAAAGAAAGAATTTGATATGCTCTTTAAATTGTAATTACTTTGTAGCAATAAGGTTTCAAGTCTCTGGCATTTTGGTGACATGTCAGAAGGAATTTCTGATATGTTATTCCCCATTAAGGAGACCTTCTCAACATCTTCCATCCATTCCTGCTCATTTGGCAATTCATTCAATCGCATGTCTGCTTTCGCCATGAATCGCCCTCCTGTGATGTTGAGTGCCATGTCCCTAACCAAGTCATGCATCTTTACAAATCCAAGACGAGTACTTGATTTCTCCAATAGGTTGCTGTTTTCAAGTGTATGTAATATAACATGGCCCCTATCAAACTCTGCTTCCCTGCTAGTCATTTCGTCCATAAGTCCCTCAGCACTCCAACGCTCTATTAACACCCTCTTTTTAATCTCATAGTCCTCAGGATAAAGTGCACAATATAGGAAACATTTTTGGACCTTCAGATCTTTCAAATGATCATAGCTGAATTTCAATCGCTCAAAAACCTCATTTTCCTTGCCTTTGACCCCCTTTAAACATTCTCTTAGTTCGGTCAATGCATTCCTCCATTCACTAATGTCATATTTTTTTTTCATACTGCCTGCTATCATAACAATTGCAAGAGGCAAACAAGCACATTCTTTAGCAACAAGTTTCACAAATGGTTCAAGAGCCGAAATCCTCAAAACATCATGACCAACAATATCCGAAAATAATTTCCATGCCTCCACATCTGTGAGAACCCCCACTTCAACTACTGTACAATCTATAGAGTGGCACACATCTAGTGATCGGGTTGTCAATACTAATTTGCATCCATTGGTTGAAGTAGGCTCAGGGATTCCCACGTCCTCAAGAGAAAATGCTTCCCACATATCATCCAAAATTAGCACATACCTCTTCTTCTTCTCTAACATTCCAAATAACTCTCCCGCCCGTATAATTTTATCATCACATTTTGGAAGTTCTAGATCCAGCACACGTGCAATATCATTTTGTAATTTAATAACATCGAACTCCTTTGATACAGTTACCCAAATTACATCATCAAACTTTTTTTTCTCTTTCCTGAGTTGATTGTAGATATGCTTCATGATGGTGGTCTTGCCAATTCCCCCCATCCCACAAACTCCAATCTTCCTTATTTCATCACCCATCAAGTACTCCAAAATTTCACTCATACATATTTTTGTGGTCTCGCCTACCAATGTTGTCGTTGGCAATGTGATTCCACTGCTTGGAGGTGCATCAACTACCAAACCGTTAGGGAAATGACATTTTTGATGAAGTTCTTTCACTTCTTGAATCTTTTTATCAACAAGTTTTCCTAAGCGTGCACGTGAGAGACATCTCCTTTCTCCAACCTGTTTTTCAATGTCTTGTGTTTCATCATTGATTTTCGCTACCTTGTCCAACCAATATTCAACTTCTTTCATTGGTAATTTCTTTCCTGACCGAAGGTCCGCACTTAATCTTAACTCTACGTCTCCCTTTCGGCAATTAAGCTCTTCCAAGTCACTTTTGAGAATTTCCTTAATTTTATCAAGGCCCCAACAATATTTCCAGCATTTGCCAATCGGAGCACTTATAAACTTTACAAGCTGAAGGATTGCCCCTACAAATTCCATAGGAAAGTTCCTGGATAATTCCAAAAATTTGCGTTATAACATTTGCATTGGCAAGCAGAAATAGCAATTAAACAATCGAAGTGGCGAGATGGAAACTAAATCAAATAATTTAATCTTTTTTTATTTTTTGACGAAGTGAAGAATTTTATTAAAAATAAAAACCTGTACACATGCAGTATACAAGTGATTTAATCAATCTAAATGCAGAAAGTAATAGTATTAATGGAAAGAATGACATTTTTTTTTAGTCTTAACTAATTAAGTGTTATGATTACTATTATATATAAAAGCATTTAGCGGGAAAATACTTAGTGTACCAAATAAGTTCACCCTCTACTCTTACAGGCTAATGTGGCAATGATGAATTGGAAATTAAAAATGTTTATTTTAGTTTGTTTTATACTAAAAAAAGGATGATTTAATCCACATCAGCTAGTGCATGAATTTAGTGAATTTATCTTCCCTTAGAAAAAGCTCATAACAATGTTGTATAAGATATATACTATATATTAGAAGAATCCGTTGATATCAAGTTATCAACACCCGTATTGAGGGTTGTAACCCGTCCAATTGGTAGGTACATTGGACCTAATGAACAGGGTACAATCTCCGGTACTATCTCCGGTACTGATATAACTTATATTACCATGTCTCTACCTGAGGCGGAATAAAATATCTAAATTAAATTGCATCCCAGTGAATCATTAAATAATTATAAATAAATTGACACTACCTATTACCATGATTTAAGAAGCACGGATACGGATACGTGACACAAGTACGACACAACACGGACATGGCAAATTTTTAAAATTTAGGACACAACACGACAGAGATACGACATTAATAAAACATTTATATATATATATAATTAAAAATATTATATAACACCACATAAATCATTCAAAATGGATACTTTTGTATTGTTTTAAGAAATTCTAGTTGAGTTCGTAGAAAATATATGACCAAATAAAATATAATAAAAAAAAAACAAAAACAAAGTGAGCGGTGTTGTGTTGGAGAAGTGTCGTGTCCGATATGTGTCTGACATGGACAAGAGGCCTTTGGAGAAGTGTCCATGCTTCCTAGACCATGATTCATCACATACCATACATCCATTTGTCTCCACCAATATTTATAATTTTTAAATTATTTTTTCAAAAAACTAAATATTTAAAATTTTATCATCAAAATTTAATGTCAACGATACATCTACTACAATATATATATTACTAGATACATGTAATATAAGTGTAAAAGATCCATCTATTTTCAAAAACATTTCTTTTTTTTTCCTTTTTTTTTTTTTCAAAAAACAGAAAATTCGAAATTAGGAAAAAAGATTACAAAAAATGTATTTTTCAAGCAAAATGGAAAATGAAATATACTCACACGGTCCTCACCCTTAACATATATCAATTTAATTAAAATTTAATATCTTAGCAACCAAAAAAAAAAAGATTTAATAATTATTTTTAATTTATTTCTATAAAATAGAAAATTTAAAATTATAAAACATATAAGAAAAGTAAATTTCAATAAAACTACATGAATCCACTAGATCTATAACTTAGACATCTAGATCTAAGCAGAAGTCACAAGACTTGTACAAAGACGAGGGCCTCACCTCACCTTTGCGAGTTTCGAGAGAAGACCACAGACGACACCAGTCGACTTGGTGTTGGCCACGGCCGAGGAAGTCAACCACCAGGCCAAACGTCGACCTCCTCTACTTTTTCAGCGTCGCACACCAGCCGCAGGTAAGTTCGATCTGCGAGATCTAGCTCAGATCAGACCTGGGTTTTTTTTTTCTGGCTTGGGTTTTGTGGGTTTCTCTCTCCTCCTCTCTCCTCCTACCTCTTTTCTTCAGTTCGATATTAGTGGGCTTGTGCTTTTGAAAAGCAGCGACAAAATATAATCAATCAATAATTCTCGGCGGGTCAGTGCTTATTCTATTATTATGTCTCACATCATGTCAGATGAAAAAAGTGAAAACAAACAACTTTGGCCAATTTTTCAAGGGGTGCTTATCCTCAAGTTTGAAAAATTATGCATTGGGTGAGCGGGTCTGTACGAGAGAACTTTCTGCGAAAGGCACTTGAACGTGGCTCAAATCAAAATTTAAAAATAAAATTATACTAATTAAAATGGTTTAAGACTTTCGTAATTTTATTATTTTAATAAAGATTTTCCTAACCTGTATCCAAATGGCATGTGTTAAGCTATAATTAATAACCTAATTATTACATGAAAAAAATGTGTTTTTAGAGTTTTTCAAACATTTTTATATTTTTTCAAGTAATTTTTACTATTTTTAATGTATTTTTATCATTTCCAATACAATGATTAGACTATTAATTATAACTTAACATATACCCTTAGAGCAAAACCCTTTTAACAACCTTCTTTTGCATCGACTTTCATCTTTTTTTTTTTTTTTTTTTTAATTTTTTTAAATGCAATCGAACATTTACAAAAAATTTCAGCTGGGAGACAAGGTTCAGAGGAAAGAAAGCAACTTTGGACTTGTCTCTAACTGTTGCCCCATGCCAAGGCTTTTGCCTATTGCAAGCCATTCTGCCCAAAGTTTGTTTTAAGGAAACGTGGTTTAGTTACTCTCTCAATCTGCTAAGAAAAATTATCATTGTATTGACATGTTACATGTTACTTTTTAAACAACATTTTTTCAAAAATACATTCCCCTGTTTGGTATTGGATTTTGTATTGAAAGTAATTATTGAAATGACAAAGGTTAGTATGGAAAGTTCAAAAAATTTACTCCATCCATTCCTAAATTATTGGTTTCTTTTCCTGTTTAGGATGTTTCAAAATTATTGTTACATTCCAACAATCAATGATTTTTCTTATTTCATTTCTTAAAGGGTAAATTGCACTTAAGGGTCCAGAGTTTAGGCCATGTTTCACTTAAGGGTCCAGAATTTCAATTGCATCAATTTGGTACCCAAATTATTAGTTGAATTTCAATTAGGGGTCTATTGTTAGAAACCGTTTGTTGACCAAACGGAATTGCTTCTAATCTTGCACATGCTGTGCATGTGACCAAATTGAAATTACATTATCCCCATTTTGCCCTCCCCACTCACTACTCTGGAATTGCTTCTTCAAATGCATGAGAACACAGTGGGTGTGGGTAAGCGTACCTACACTAAATTATAATCCACTTCTTATCAAACTGCAATCAAAGTGGTCAACCAAGGGTCCCACATGGTAGGGCTCATCAAGACGAATCCATCCGTCAAATTTGGAGTCAATCAAGTCACCCTAAGGCCTTCAAATGCTAAAGAACACGGTATGTGTGGGTGAGTGCACCCACACTGGATCACACTCTATTTCACCTTCAACCTCATAACGCGAGTTGAAGCTGAAAAAAAACAGTTTTGAGTTTTGATCCGAGCCAAATTCTACCTAACTTATCTCACTCATTTCTCAACCAAATTCAGTGATTCAAAAGCCGAATTGAAGCTCTTGCGGAGCACTACAAGCGCACATAAATCGTTTATCCAAAAACTCACAGAATCATAACCATTTTTTAGCCCAAAGTCTCAGGTTTATAACCCGGAAATCCGGCAATTTCAAGAACTCATCCTAGTCATTTCTTTAGATCTGATATTACCAATGAGTTCCTAGGCCTAAAAAACGTAAAGTAGTATACTTTACGTTTCTCCCCTCTCCCTCTGTGTTTCCTAAGCTTTTTGTCTCAGATCTGTTATATACCCTCCAGATTCATGCCAACGGACGACCTATAGTAAACCGGCATAGCCACAATGAGATTTCCGGCGACACCACCTTCTAAAGCCTTGTGGGTTTTCACTTTTGAGCCTTGGATGAACTAGATCCATGGCTGTCAAACCATCACTGGCATGAAGAAAATGGGTTTGACTGTTTGAGAGCAGGGCTGAGTTTGTTGCCTAAACATCTTTATTGCAAAGGATGTCGTTTTTTGGACGGCAAAAAAGTCACTTTCAAGTTGCCGTTAACTCCGTCTATGATTTCTAGTCAATGCTGATATTGGGTACCAAATTGACACAATTAAAATTGGGGACCCTTAAGTGAAACATGGCCCAAACTCTGGACCCTTAAGTGCAATTTACCCTTTCTTAAAATACCCTAAAAAATGTACTCACTTTTTTCTATATTTTGTACACTTGAGGGCAAAGTTGGAATTTCAATATAAATATATTGATATGAAAGCATTTAATAAAATTTCTTAAAAAAACGTGTTTTTTCAAAGGAGGTGGTTAATTAGGAACAGAAGGAGTATGATTTGATTTTTCTGAAGTAAACAAACACTTTGGGACAAAAAAAATAACAAAAATAATCTATCTTTGAGGGAGTATTATTATTATTATTATTATTATTATTATTATTATTTTTTGGGATAAACAATGTAGTTTAGTTATTATCAATACACATATGTATAACTCCCAAATTGCATGAGCCTCGATGGGTTTTGAATGTAGATAGTCTTGTATTTTACATATTTCGGATTTATTTACTTACTTTTGAGTGGCATTTAAAGGCTCATTTTCAAAATGACAGTGGAGTTTTCGATTCAGCTGATGTTAATAAGTTAAAAAAATTTAGGACCAGCAAAAGGGGACAGTGTTGGATTTAAATTTGCGATATATTCGGGACTGTTCTTTGATTAAGCCATTGACAAAGCATGTGAACTGTTGTATGAAAATGATCAGGCCTATCAGCGTATTTCCCGTTCTCAGCAAGGTTCCAATCCAACCAATCTTTCAAAGATAAAAGAAGAAAAAAAAAATTCTTCGGGAAATGAGGGAGATATCATTTGAATGCATTTCAGAGATGAGTTTGGTAACTGGCTAAGGGTTTTCTACAGTCAAAATTATTTTATTCTAATTTTTTACTCCAATTTTTTATATAAGTTTTGTATTATTTATAATGTGACCTCCATTAAATTTCTTGCCTTCTTTTCTTGACTCTTATTTCAGGGAGTATTATTTTGCACCATCACATAACTTTATGCTTACTTATCCAAAAAAGAAAAAAAAAAAAAAAAAAAACCTTTATGTTTAAACAATTTTGCCAATCATCCTCACTTGTTCTCCCTCCCCGACACGAGACACACACCTCTCTCTCTCTCTCCTGGTTACTTGTTTTTGACAATTTTGACAAAGGTACTCTAACGAACTAGACATATTTAAGAGTAAATTATAAGAAAATCCTCTTACGTTTAATTCTTTTTCACATAACCCCTAAAAATACTTAATGCAATAACCTCCTCCTCAATTAGGTTTTGAGTAAAAAATTGAATAAATATTGGGTAAAAAAACAATATAATAATGGGTTAATAAGAGTAAATTATAAGAAAATCCTTTTATGTATAATTCTTTTTCACATAACCCCTAAAAAAATAATTAATGCAGTGTCCTCCTTAATTAGGTTTCGATTAAAAAATTGAGTAAAAATTGGGTAAAAAAACAATACAAGAATAGGTTAATATTGAGCACGAGACAGATATAATGCTTTTTTCATCCAATTTACACTCAAATTTTCAACCAAAACTCAACCAATGAGGACGTTGCATCAATTTTTAATTTAGTAATTATATAAGTATAAATTGCAAAAAACTAGCCCTAAGTTTGGTGTATGTTTCAGTTTAGTAACCCCAAATTTAAAACACGTCAATTCAGTACCCACACTTTTCGTTGACTCAAAATCATTAACGCCGTTGACGGTAATGATAAAATGACTTTATTGCCTTTATATTAAATGACATAGTTGAAGGGACAATACTTGCATAATTTCATCCACCTCAAGGTGGAGGAACCCGAATTTGGATTTGGTTCAGTTTTGCACTTAATTGCACTGTGCAGTAGCCGTCGGACGAGCGACACATTGCAAGGGGAAAGCAGGAACAACTAGGATTTGTTCCATTAGCAGCTCACGGTGTTGCACAACTTACGACAAATTCCCCTCTCAAATCCCAGCTGTTCCTGCCTTTCCCTTGCAACGTGTCGCTTATTCGACGGCTACTACATGATGTAGTTAAAGTGTAAAACTGCACCAAATCCAAGTCCGAGGAACCCTCTTCCCTGATTAGGTTATGGACAAAACTTGGCTCCTTACATGAACTGCTCCTCCAAGTTGACATGGCAAGATATATGACCGCCACATGTCTAGATTTCTCAAGAAAAACACACGGTTGGTGACAATTAAAATGGGGTTATCATTTTTTTTTCTGTAGGTCCAAAATACCCCCACTCTTCACTCTTATTTACATTTTTTTTCCCAAACCTTTTCCTCTCTTCTTCTCTCCTCGATGTAGTTCACCGCCGAAGCTATTAAACTTCCATTTCTGACGACACTCAAACTCATTCCTCCACTTATACCTCCCATCCCAAACCACCGTCTTGCTCTCCATTTTAATAAAAGCCATAGTGCTAATTCCAATACCTCCCCAACAACAAAATCCACAAGAGACAACCTATTACCCATAGGCTATAGATGTAGAGAGAGTTTCAAAGAGAGAAGAAAAAAAAAACAAGCCAAACCCACTACATAGAAGCTCTCTAGCACAACTATTTCTCAACCTATGTACAAAACCCACCATTAGCAGCCAACAAATGAGTTTTTCCCTCTATTTTTTTTTTTTTTTTTTTTTTTTTTTTTTTGGTTCCATTTCTTGTGATTTAGAAAATTTGGAAGGAGAAAGTTTAGAAGCTAGCCACGCCGTCATTGTCGGTCAACAAAATTGGGGGAAAGATCACGGAGAATGATGGAAATGTGTGGAAAAGTTGGTATATTAATGGTAGAGGAGCCATGGTATTTTGGTCCTAAAAAAGGAGTAGGAGAGAGTGGATCCAGCCTCATAAAAATCGCAGGAGTAAAATGCAAATTTGGTTAGGGTCAAGCTATTGCCACAACATAAAATACTTTAAGCCCCTCATTTAGTTTATATTTTTTAAGATTTTATGAAAAATATAAAAAGTTTTTACGAAAACTAAACACAAAGTTTACTAGAAAACATCATTCTTGACAACTTTGTACAATAATTTTTTTTCAAAATCTATCATTTAAGTGGACTTTTTGACCATTTTTCATGAAAAATGAAATAGAGATTGTAAATGGTCAAAAAATCCGCCTAAATGATAGATTTTGAAAAAAAAAAATTTTACAAAATTATTTAGAATAATTTTTTCTAGTGAACAACGCAGTTAGTTTTTATAAAAATATATATATATATATATTTCATAAAACCTTAAAAAGGGTAAACTAAGAGGGGCTTAAAATACTTTATGTGGTGGTAATAGGGAAAAACATGCCACATCAGTTTGGAGGAGCGGTAGCTCCTCCGGGTGTTGAAGCGAAGTATTGTCCATTATTTAATTAACACTAGTAGTGAGCCCGTGCATTGCACGGGACAAAGAGAAGAACATGATATTTAATAGAAAAAAACCCAAAAAAAAAAAGAAAAAAAAACGAAAAACGAAAAAATAAAATCTTACTCGTGCCAATACATTAGTCTCGTTAACCTCTTGATCCAACTCCTGAATCAAAAATTGTAATCTTCATATATAGATATCAATTGAAAGGATTATGTCTTTTAAATTAAAACAAATGGTTACAACCTTTGAGAAAATGATTGTGTTTTTTAAGAAGTAGTAATTGAGCACACTTGATACGTGTGCAACACATTTTGTCAAGTTTCCACTCTATTAGTAAAACTGCTATGTCAGTTTCCAAGTTTCTTAAATGTGTGTGTGGGAGAGAGTTAAAGGGAAACAGATTGTAGTGGATTTTTTTAAAGTCGGCAAAATTACCAAATTTATTAACTAATAAGGGCATTTTAGTATTTTTAGGTGCAGTCCAACCATAAAGGGAATTGGTTTTATATAGTAGTATAGATAATTGAACGGTTACCACTTTTGAAAATTAGAGATACAACTTTTAAAAACAATTTTTAAAACACCTAGAAATAAAGAAGATAGCACGTGATTGCGTAAAAAGTTGGCATGTGACAATTGTGAACACTACTTATCTATACTACCTATAAAAGACTGAATTTCAGAAAAACTTTTGAACGACCAATATACCCTTATTTTAAAATTTTTTTAAAAAAATACAAATTTGACCTTCCTTTAATTGAAACACAGAGTAAATATTTTTATCATTTGGTTACAAATGAAAGTTAGATTTTAACTCAAACTCTTAATAAATTAAAATTAGATTCTTACTCAAATTCTTTTTCCTAGATCAACTATCAAGTTACATGATAATATATATGAATATAAACTCTTTAAATATTCCATTTTATAAAGAAAAAAAATTCTAAATATATATCTAAAAAATTTTTAATCTTTCGTTGACAATTTTGATTATTAAAAAAAAATGTACTTTTAAATTTTAAACTTTATTTTTTATGAAAAAATATAAAATCTTTATATATTTATTATTTTGTATAACTAATATTATTTAAAAATATTCACGTGCTATATCTAGTATCTATATATATATATATATATATATATATATATATATATATATATCAGATGTGTCCAACAACACATGCATCTCACGTGCTCTCATAACAACATTTTTTTTTTATTTTTAAACCAACTCAATCGGAGAAGAATAAGTTCTCCCTAAACTGATCCTAGCTCTCCCACCCTCCTCCGGCGACTGACGACTACATCCCGCCTCCCATGATTGGATCTCCCTCGGACGAAGACTTGACGCCGGCAGCTCGCATCCACCAAAGATTCTCTATCCATAACAAGGAAAACAAATCTCACTCGTACAAGCCCTCTTTCTATAACCCCATTTATCGCCGGCATCGCTTCATTCAACATTTGGTGGGTTGAGGGCTTCAGAGTTTTTGTCACTCAATCTAACTATTTATTTCTATAAGAGGATCTATAGACATTTTCTATAGATCGAAGATTTATTTCTATAAGAGGATCTATACAAAGTTACGTCTTGCTGTAACTTTGTGTTGAATCGAAGATTTAATCTTTATAAGCCGCTATGCGTTGTTAATGGTGGTGGGAGGACAAATTGCAGCCAGTAATATATCTAGTTTTTATATTTTCAAAATTATGCTTGAGATTTCTTTAATGGAGGAACTCGAGCTGGCATTTTGTGCATCATTTCCTGTAAAAAATTCTGATTCAAAGGAACCGACATCAGCGAGAAATGCCTTGAACAACCCTTCCCTTTGTTCTGAATTTATTTTCATTTTTGTTTAAATACTTAATAATGTCAAGTGGTGATGGTTCCCAACGTCAACTCCTTCACCGATGAGACACGTTAATCGCCGGAGCTGGACCTTCACGAGATACATCACTCGCCGGAAGTGGGGTGGGATTTTAGGAGACGAAATTGATCTATTTGGGGAGAACCCATCCTCGTCTAATTGGGCTGGTTTTGTATTCACTAACCAGAGTTAATAGGCATTGGACACCTCCACTAACCCACTGCCAATTCATAATCACACCACCAGCCGTCATCGGCGATTAGAGGTGTTGGTGGCCGGATGTGAAAAGGAAGGAAGAATGGTCTGGTTGTGAAAGGGAAAATGGTGACCCAGCATTCATGTATATAGAAAGGGCAAAGTTGGCAACTTATACAAAAAGTTGGTTACGTGCAGATCATGTGATTATTTATCAAGATTATGATAAATCTCAAATTGAGACACATTTGAAAGTACAAATGAATTGACATGATATATTATATTTTAAACTTGAAAATATTAAATCGAAACACATCAAAACTTTGGGAATAAATTTTTGAAATTTACCCATTAATTAAACAGTGTAAGGGATTCTTTTAATTTATCAAAACAGTATAAGGGATTTTTTTAACTTAGTGAAGTTATCATCCAACCTTGTCAAAACATTATGTCTTATAATTCTAAATATATTAAATAAAAAAATTATCAATTTTTTTGACACGGAATTAAAAAATATATATATATATATTTTAAAGGTCAGCAAAAGCTAAAAGAATTAGACAAGGAAGGTAATATAACTGGCTTAACTGGCTGCTAGATCAAAGATTTTGATTAGAGCAAAAGGAAGCACAGAAGTGAGGCCAACAAACACTACCAAAACCCTTCTTGCTAAATAATGATGATCCTCCGTGGAAAGACAAGTTAAATCTGGAGCAAAACAGAAAATTAAGACAAAAGGAGGAGACTAAGCCAAAGCTACAACAACTTAAGGAGGGACTAGGGACGGTAATGTACCTGGATCCACTGGCTATTACTTCAAAGATTTGTATGTTAGAGCGAAAGAAACACAGAAATAAGGCCAAGAAGATTACAAATACCAGCAAAACCTCCTTGCTAAATGATGATCCTTTGTGGGAAGAGAAGTGAAATGTGGAGCAAATTAAAAGCGGACTATTGAAGCAAAGTTTTGCAATCTGAAAGCCTGGATAAAAAGTCAAATATTACTGTAAAGGGAAGAAGTATAAGGACTGAGCGGGTGGACACCACTCCCTCATAGGCAGCTTCCTCGAAGGTGCTGGGAAAGGACAAGCCATAGAAAAGGCAAAAGGTTGGTCTAACCATTTATAATTTCAAGAACGGTACGATTTTGCCTAAATGTGGCTCTGTGTTTACATTTGGGGTCACTTTTTGTAATGGGGTTGCATTTGTCAGGGTGAATTTGTATGTTACCTAGAAAAAATGGGAGTCACAATTTACCCTTCAAAAGAAGACTTCCACTGCTTTTACTCCTTATCACTCTCTGGTTTGAGGAGTGCAGTAGGGCTTATTTTAGAGTTATTCTTTCCAAAAACAAGTAGAAATTGAAAATAAGAAACAAGATGAACTTGTATTCTATATTTAAAATATTTTTTTTATTAAAATTATGTATAGAACATAATGGGGCAACCCAATTTCAGAAAATTGTTCTAAAGCGGCCTTATTTTTTTCTCCTACATACTATTTTTATTTTTATTTTTTACCTCACTGTCATATATGGGATTTACATACATGTATAGAACATAATGGGCCAGGCCCAAGCAGGGAAACTACTCTGGCGGCTCCTCCTGCCCTTTTTTCTCAGCAAAAAAAAAAAAAGGTTTAGTATGAAAATTTTATTTTGGATAGTTTTCATAATTATGAGCTAAAAATTCAGGTTTTAGTCACATGGATTTCAACTCATCTACAATATCTATGTTTTTTGTTTTGTTTTTTCTTTTTCCTTAATTTATTTTGAACTCGGTGTCTTGCTCTTTTCTTCGTAACACGGACAAGCTTGGTCCTCATTGCTATTACACCAAGGGACCCTTAATTACATACATACAACTCAAAAGGAGTACTCTAAATATATCCTCTGTTACCACTTGGTGTTCCCTTTCCCTGCCACTATGCTTAAAAGCTCACACATAGCAAATTCCATGTTCAAGCGAATGGCAAAACGTTTGGCTCCTTTCCTCCCTTGGTGCAATCTATGGAAATAAAAATGTCGGTTAAAAAAGGAAAAAAAACCTAATAAAAATAAAAAGATTTGTTAAAAAAAGGAAAAACCAAGAAAAGGGTAAGTTCATTGATTCTCAGTGTCTGGAGTATAAAACCCTTTCTCTAATTCCTCCAGCGAGGGGATTGCCCCTCTAATAATCGTTGGCCACATGTAATTTGTTGCTTAGGAGCTTAGGAGTTCTTTCAAATTTTTTTATCTGAAATCCTCATTTTGCAGTTCGTATCATAGAGTTTTCCACAGGTATTAATTTGTTGCTTATCTTTTTCTTTTGAGGATTTCCCCTTGATCTATATTTAAGTTTGCCATATGCAATTGAATAGCCCAACATTTAATTTGATATCTAAAATCTCCAATTACGTCTTATTATGGTTGTAAATTTTTTATGACATTTTTTTTTTCTGCTGCTTTATGCTTCTTTATGTGGAAATGATAAATTTAGTTATATATTCGCTAATTTAAGTTTCATAATATTACAATTCTTTCCTACGCAGATCCCATTGGCTCATTGCGCGCAGCGGCGCAGGGGCGCCTTCACAATGTGAAACTTTGGCCTGGCAGTCGTGAAGGGTGGGCTGTTACTCGCCGGAAGAGGAAGGGCCTGTGGGTTTACCAAATCAAAACCACTTCTTCTTAAATAAAAATATTATATATATTCAAATAGGGATAAAAATATTATATATATTCAATAAGGGATGGAGAAAAACCTATCAGACTGTCAAAGTGCCAAGAAATGGTCCGGCAGCTGTTTACGAAGAGATTATAATTAAAGAGTGGTAACAGAATTGAGATGATTATTAGAGTGACTGAGAATCAATAAACATACATTTTTCTTGGTTTTTCCTTATTTAACAAATCTTTTTATTTTGTTCCATCCACAATCTTGTCCGATTGTTATGCCTTGAAATTGTTGCCCGACTTTCTCCAATGCTCAAGCGACTTCCTCTTACACAACTGGGGAGCTGATTACTATCGAAGCATGAAGATAGACACAAAACTCCTTAACCCAAGCTCTAATTTTAATTACTCATCACACATTTGAGATGGGATCCTACATCTAGGAGAAAAGTAAGGGTGATTCATCATTCATGCATTGAGAAAACGGCTAAGAATGGATGAAGGAAAAATAAGTTCCATGTGGATGTTACCAAACCTGTAAAATAAATGTGAAATTAAAGCCTCTAAGTTCTAGTTGTGATGCAGATGGTAATGCAAGGGCCAACTCAGTAGGAAGCTATGCAGTAGAATTACAACTAGAGATGATAGTGGCCTCAAGTCCACTATCAAGTCATTAAACTTTGAGAAAAAAAAAAAAGAAAAAAAAAAGGAATAACTTTATTTGAAGAGTATATCAAAGATATAATTGAAAAAAGTTGCAGCTTCTAATTCTACAAAAGAAGAAACATTCAACTAGCGGAATGCTTCGTAAATATCCAAATGCAAAATCTTTAATATACTCATTACATGTTTGAGAGAAATATGCAGTACTTAAACAAAAAGTTTCATTTCTTCCCCACACACACCACACACACAATGACACCCATGCAAAAAAAAAAAAAAAAAAAAGGGTCTTGCTGCATTGTCTTTGAGCATTTACGAGAGCATATAGCGTATGATTGTGAATTGAGATCAGAAACCATGAAACCATAGACTTAAAAGTGGAGTGCCTCATACCCTCATCAGCTTGTTCTTTATTAGCCTTGTTGAAACCAAGGAAAGATAAAAACAATGAGATGAACTGGGATGGATCGGAAGACCTCCTTGTGGGCTTCACTTTAACGAAATAGAAACCTTCTTGTTACAAATCATTCAGCTAGCTTGTGCAGTGGGGTGTTTAATGCTTATAATACAGGGTTAATTAGCGCGGAATAAGTACTAATTAAATTAGAAATGTGAAACAGTTATGAAAGTGTTGAATGAATAGGTTTCAACATAAGCAAAAAATCATGGTTTTCTCATGGTGCAAACAGATCTCACAAACTAGTAATGCATGTGAGTTACATAAAATTGTAATTGAAACAAAGGAAAGATGAAAACTATGACAGAAACTGAAACTTGGATGGAAAACCTCCTTATTGTCTTCACTTCAACGAAACAGGAACCTTGTTGTTCCAAATCTTTCAGCTTGAGCAGCGGGGTGTTTGATCCTTATTACATAGCAGAAAATAGGGTAGCAAGGAATAAGTATTAAAGTAGAAGTGTGAAACAGATATAGAACATGCTGTTGTGATAAATTATTGACGTATGAGGGAGGATACAGGGTCTTACCAGTGGCTAAGCATTTCATCGAACACGTCGCCCTCATCTACCACTATATGTAATTAATGAAGGATTGAAGGATGTCCTTAGCGGTGGGATGGTCCCACTCCAGTGATTCCCAACAAACTCTATATATCTCAATACGTTGTAGAGAAGGGGGAGGAGATGGTTGACCGTTAAGCATGGGCAAAGAGAGAGGGAGCCTCTTTAGCTTCAGACATCCATCTAAATAAATTGTCTGTAGAGAATCACAAATCATTACCCCTCTACCACTGACGATGCTCTTCAATTCTGGTAGGTTCGACAAATGCAAATGAGCCAACTTTGGAAGAGTGATTGTGAAGACGGCATCATCATCATCATCATCATGCTTGACAGTAGAATGGTTGCTACTTCCACACATTTTCCCATGTTCTTCTTCTTCTCCTTGTGCCTTTGCAACTATTAACTCCTCCATATGGTCACAAGTAGAAACATCAAGTGCTTCCAGGTTTTGGAAGTGCGGCAACAACTCATGCGTGAACAACTTCTTAAAATTTGGACATTCATAGATGGATAAAGTCTTAAGATTGGAAAAGGTGCCAGTTGGTGGTGGTGGTGAGTCTCCTTCTCCCCTGAAGATGAGGACGTGTAACTTGGGCAAATGAGAAAGATAGAGTACCTCTAGGCTTTGAAGTGGGGTGTGGGAGGAGGAGGATGATGACGTCGTCGAAAGCACATACTCTATCCCATCACACTTGTAAAGCATACATTCCTTCAAGAAGTCAAGAGTGTTGGATGACGAAACAACATGGGATAAGCTACTCACATCATAGCACTCCTCAATCCACAGGAAGTCAATGTCGTTTGGGAGCACCAAGGGATCTTCTCCTTTCCTACTACTGATGCTGCATTTTGTCAATCCTACACATTTAGTTCTTCTACCAGTTGGAGCTCGAAGACCATCCTCTTCATCAAAATGACTTTCGAGAAAACCTTGTGATCCCACTTGAAGAAGGTATTTGTGGGGCCCTTGACCTTGCAACATTCTTCTGGCATATACATTGAAGTCATGCAAGTCACAAAAATTCCCTGCAAAAGTTTCCAGCTTCCTTAAGCTTCCCACTTCGTCTGCTTTTACATTTAATGTTTCTGATCCCCCAGTCCCAACAATGAGGCATTGAAGACAGGAGAGGTATGGCAATATCCCAGTTGGTAACATCTTTAAATTGGGCTCATCCCCACCAAGATAAAAGCATCTTAGGTTGACCAACATTTCCATACCTTGAGGCACTTCTTCAATTCCACTATACATGAGGTCCAACTTCCTCAACGCCTTCAACGCTGCTAACGATGGCACGTATTTTAAATTGGAACACCGACGGAGCAATAATGCAGTGAGATGCTCCAAATTGGAGATGCTGTCCGGCAGAATCTCAATGCCAGTAGAGGAAAGATCTAGAACCTTGAGCCCAAGCATGTGCACAAAGAAAGAATTGGATACGCTCTTTAAATATTGATTATCCTGTAGCAATAAGGTTTGGAGTCTTTGGCATTTTGGTGACATGTCAGAAGGAATTTCTGATATTGAATTTTTCATTAAGGAGACCTTCTCGAGATCCTCTATCCATTCCTGCTCATTCGGAAGTTCATTCAGTCCCATGCCTGCCCTTACCATGAATCGAGGTCTCCCTCTTGTGATTCCGAGTGCCATGTCCCTAACCAGGTCGTGCATCTTTACATGTCCATGACTAGTACTTTCCAATAGGCAGCTGTTTTCAAGTGTCTGTAATATAACATGGCCCTTATCAAACTGTGCTTCCCTACTAGTCATTTCGTCCACAAGTCTCTCATCAATCCAATAGTTTATTAACTCCCACTTGCTAATCTCATAGTCCTCGGGATAAAGCACACAACATAGAAAACAATGTTGGATCTTCAGATCTTTCAAACGATCATAGCTGAATTTTAGATGCTCAAATATCTCACTTTCCAAGCCATTGACTCCCTTCACACGTCCTCTTATTTCATTTAGTGCATTCCTCCAATCACTAATGTCAAGTACTCCCTTCAGACTGCCGGCTACCGTAACAATTGCAAGAGGCAAACCAACACATTCTTTAGCAACAAGTTTCATAAGTGGTACTACAGTTGGACTATCCAAAACACCACAACCAACTTTATCTAAGAATAGATTCCATGCCTCTTCTTCTGTAAGAAGCCCTACTTTAACTACCTTACAATCCATATATTGGCACACCTCAAGTGATCGGGTTGTCAATACTAATTTGCATCCGTTGGTGATAGTAGGCTCAGGAATTCCTACTTCCTCGAGAGAGAATTTTTCCCACAAATCATCCAAAATTAGCACATACCTCTTCTTCGTCTCTAGCATTTCCAATAACTTCCCCGCCCGTTTTGTTTTATCATCATCTTTTGGAAGTTCTTGATTCAGCGCACGTGCAATATCATTTTGTAATTTAATAACATCCAACTCCTTTGATACAGTTACCCAAATTACATCATCAAACTTTGTTGTGTCTTTCATGAGTTGATTGTTGATATGCTTCATGATGGTGGTTTTGCCAATTCCCCCTATCCCACAAACTCCAATCTTTCGTATTTCATCACCCATCAAGTACCCCAAAATTTCATTCATATATTTTTTTGCCGTAGTCTCCCCTATTAATGGTGGTGTTGGTAATGTCACTCCACTCCTTAGAGGTGCATCAATTACCAAACCATCAGAGAAACTACCTTTTCGATAATATTCTTCCACTTCCTTAATCTTTTCATCAACAAGTTTTCCTAAACGTGCATGCGAGAGATATCTCTTTTCTCCAACATTTTTCTCAATGTCTTGTGTTTCAGTATTAATTTTTTGTACATTTTTCAACCAATTTTCAACTTCTTTTTTTGGTAATTTCCTTCTTGAATGAGTGTCTACACTTAACCTTGACTCTATATCTTCCTTTCGGCTATTAAGCTCTTCCAATTTTCTTTTCAGTATCCCCATATTTTCATCGAGGCCTTTGTAATATTTCCACCATTTGACAATCGGAGCCCTTATAAACTCTATAATCTGAAGGATTGATCCTATAAATTCCATAGGCAAGTCCCTAAATATTTTCAAAAAAATTTGCATTATAACGTTTGCATTGAAAGGTGTATATATCGATCAAGGGTCAGCAACTTATAGAAAACTTTTGAAAATAGGGGCTTCAACAAACATACTATTGGAAAGCAAATAGAGTAACTAACCAATCAAAGTGGCAGGAAGGAAACTAAATGAGATCAAGTAGATATAAAAGAACCTGGCCGGTCTTTTATTAAGTCAAAAATAGCAAGATCTAATCAATCTAAATGTACGCATGTAGAAAGTATTAGTATTAATGAAATGAATTAGGGCTTGTTTGGGCGTCCCATCCAAAATTAGATAATTCAAGAAATTTTACATATACCCAAGACACAAATTCTCACGTTGAATTAGAATATTTATAAAAAAAAAATAGGAGTCATCACTATAATTGATGCTATAGGATCAATTCTTAGTTTCTTCATAAGTCTTGATGTCATTCATAAATTCTACAACGCACGATGTCTACATGTTTAAAGAGAAAAGGATAGAGGTAAGGGGAAAAAAAATCCTTCTTAAAGAAGGCATCCATAATCAAGAGGAGAAAAGAAAAGAAAAGAGGATAAAATAAAATAACTTAGGGACATTGTGGCGTAAAAAATTTGAGGTGGACCTTTTAATATCTATCTATACTCTTGTAAAGAGAAAACACATTTTTGGGATGCAAACAATCCTATTTCGAAAACAGAAAAATTTTCATAGTAATTGTTTAAAGGGCTAAGCTATTGCCACCACATAAAATACTCTAAGCCCCCCATTTAATTTACATTTTTAAGGTTTTATGAAAAATATAAAAAGAATTTATGAAAACTAATCACATAGTCTACTAGAAAACATCATTCTGGACAACTTTGTAGAAGTGAGTTTTTCCAAAATCTATCATTTAAGTATACTTTTTGGCAATTTTTCATGGAAAATGAAATAGAGATTGTAAATGGCCAAAAAGTCTGCTTAAATGATAGATTTTGGAAAAAAAATTTCTTCAAAGTTGTTCAAAATGATGTTTTCTAGTGAACAATGCTATTAGTTTTCGTAAAAACCTTTCATATTTTTCATAAAACCTCAAAAAGTGTAAACTAATGGGGGCTTTGAGTACTTTATGTGGTGGCAATAGCCTCACTCTTATTTAAATCACCCACTAAATAATTGAGTAATAAATTACAAAGAGAGAATTGCTATGCAACTGCCATCCAACTAAAAACACATGGGGAAACTCACAAACTGGACTACAAACTAAAATTAAAATTAAAATTAAAAAAAAATCCAAGAACATATTCTAGACACCAACTGTGACTGGGGGAGGAGAATGTGTGTAATTGATGAAAAATTTTAACTATAATTACATGGCATTCAGA
Source organism: Liquidambar formosana (assembly GCA_039720395.1). Classification (NCBI taxonomy): domain Eukaryota; kingdom Viridiplantae; phylum Streptophyta; class Magnoliopsida; order Saxifragales; family Altingiaceae; genus Liquidambar; species Liquidambar formosana. The sequence goes on along the minus strand of CM077834.1, from coordinate 13,664,519 downwards.
CCGTTATCTCTCTAAATTCCTCGATCTTTACATATCTGAGTACGCTGATTGGGGGAGGAGAATGTGTGTAATTGATGAAAAAGATGGAGTCTATAAGATGGGTTGCGTATAGGTTGTTTTGTATTTTTTTTCTCCTTTTCTTGAAGGCTTTCCTTGAAAATGGTTTTTCCAACGTTGTTGGCTTTTGGCATTATTGTTATTATTTTCTGCATTAAAAATGTATTGAAAGGAAGGATAAGATGTAGGGATAGAGAAGTTGGGAGACGTGGGGTCTATGAATGTATAGTATTTGCTAATTTTATGTTAGAAATTGTGTAACTGAAATTTTCACTTGAAAAGAGAGAAGTGTAGAGAATGGAAAAGAAAAGGAGAGAATAAGTTATTGGAATCTGAATTTGAAAGGAGTATTGGAGGTTAGTTTTGTCATTGTCATTAAGAATTATATTAAGGATTTTTTGGGGAATCAAAAGTTTTTCTTATATATACACATTTAGAAGTACTAGAAATAGCACACGCGCATTGCATGTGAATATTTTTAAATAATATTAATTATACAAAATAATAAATACATAAAGATTTTTTATTTTTCATAAAAGATCAAGTTTAAAATTCAAAAGTACATTTTTTTTTATATCAAAATTGTCAACAAAAGATTAAAAACTCTTTAGATATGCATTCAGAATTTTTTTTTCATAAAACGGAATATTTAAATAGTTTATATTCATATATATTATCATACAACTTGATAGTTGCTTTAAAAAAATGAATTTGAGTAAGAATCTAACTTTAATTTGTTAAGAGTTTGAATTTAAAATCTAACTTTCATTTGTTATCAAATTATAAGAATGTTTACAATGTGTTTTAATTAAAGGAAGATATGTATTTAAAAATAAATAAATAAATAAGGGTATATTGGTCGTTTAAAAGTTTTTCTGAAATTTAGCCTTTTATAGGTAGGTAGATTATAAATTAACTTCTTTTTGGATCAGTAATTATATTGTTCACATTATTTTTTTATTTTTATTTTTTTCGTGGCTATTGCCACCACAAAAATTCCTTTGCAGGCCTAATTAATTTACACTTTTAAAGGTTTTGTGAAATATATTAAAGATTTTTATGAAAACTAATTATGTTGTTCACTAGAAAACATTACTCTAAATAACTTTGTAAAATAAAGTTTTTCCAAATTTATCGTTTAAGTAAAATTTTTGATAATTTTCCATAAAACATTTTGTAAAAATAAAACAAAACTTATAAATAGTCAATGGATTAGAGTCACATTATTGGAAGTGTGAGACCCATTGAATGAGAAAGGAAGAGACCTTAATTAGTGCCACACTGACACTTGGATTGGAATCACCAAAAGGGGAAAACAATTTTAATTCATCAGTGCGATATAGCCATGCCACTGGATGGTGGAGACCGAATGAATGATACATTAGAATGCTCGCACGAGAATTGAGAATTGAGGGAGGAACAAATCACGCAAACAAGAAATGGTTTGCATATAAACTTGCCTAAGTGCCTAACTATGAATAAAATCAGTTCTGAATCAAACTGAACCAAATTCAGTAATTCTCAAATAAGACCCTAGTATATTTTATTACATGGACGATTGTTGCCCTCGGATAACATGTGAAGGGCCAGGTTATTCCCACCACATAAAATATTTTAAGTCTCCCATTAATTAAAATAATTTGTTAAATCCTTTACATCTAAATATATATTTACCAATAAGAACATATCTACTAAAAGACCTAAATAAAATTTTCCTATCCCTACTCCACTCCACCCTTAACTCCAAAAATATTACACCATCTATAAACTTTATACTCTCACAAGCCCTATGAAAAACTAAATCCATACGTACATGAAAAATTAGTGTTTCTCATGTTATATTGAATAATAAATGAGAAAAGCATTCTTAGAGATGATATTAGATGCTAAAAGATAAGTATTTATTCATTTTTTGTCGAGTTTAACTTCAATTTTTCATATGCTGAATTTCGCCTTGTTTGGATTATCGCCTCCGAACATGTTTAACATGTTCATTTCTATAACACCGAATTCTTTTAAAGCGTTCCAATTTTTAAATCTAAACAAATTTCTTTTCTTCTGTTTTAAAACTCCGAGCGCCTTAAAAAATCACGTTTTAGAATTGTTCGGTTATATAACTCCGAACAAATGGATATTGTTCAACTCTAAGAATCCGAACAAGTTTATGTTGTTCTGTTTTAAAACACCGAACAATTTAATTATACAAATTTCATTATAGAATTATCTGTTTATGTAATTGTTCGTGTCAACGTTGATTTCCGATGAATCGTAGATGATGACGTTGCCGTCGGTTGTGGTAAAGGGAAAAGGGGTTGGCTGTGTCTTCTTGCTTCTAAAGAGTGTAAATCTACAAGGAAAGGGGCTTGAGAGGGACGGGTTGGGATGGGTTGGGTTGGGAGTGGGGTGGGCTGGAAAAAGGTTTTAAAATTTATTATTAAGGATATTTTAGAAAGATAAAGGGGTTCTTACAGTAAAATTTGATGGGATTTAATTAGTGGTGGGTTTAAAATATTTTACGTAGTGGCAATCGCTAACCCCATGTGAAAATGAGAATCAATGTGAAAAAATGTTGGGCTGGGCATGCCACTTTATGCGGGCTTTTTTTTTTTTTCTTGGGCCAACAACTAGAAAAATCCAACCCCAACAGAATCCACCATTTTTATATCGTGGTCAAGTTTTAAACCTCTAACCTGTCCCTACGGTTTTATGATATCGGCGATTGTTACCCATAAAAAATTTCTTAATTAATTCATTGGACATTATCACCCATAAGACATTGTAATTTTATTCTATATGTAGTACTCAAACTATTTCTTATTTCTTTGCTATAGTTGTCTACTTCTTCCTACAGGTTCAATGTCTGGTATTTAAATTCACTGAATAGTTGTGACAATTAGGCATGTTTGGATTCCAATTGAAATCCCAAATTAGAATTAAGAGACACCTCACAAAAAAAAAAAATTCAACTATAAAGTTGGAATATCAAAACTTATTCACGGAATATTTGTTGTGAAACAATTTTCTCTGTCCCTACTCCCTCCAAGCATGAAATATTGAAATGGGAAAAAAGAATTCAAGAGGGAAAAAAAAAGACAATAATAATAAGAAAAGTAAAAATGTATAATAGCAAATTTTTGCAAATTCAGAGAACCAAAGGGGAACATGGATTAAAGGAAGAAACCACAAAGTACAAGAAGTTAGAAGAGGAGATAATGTACCTGGCTAGCTGGCTTTTACTTCTTGAAAAATTTTGACAAGAGAGAAAAGAAAACCAAAGCACAAACGCAAAGTGTCGAGGTGGCTGTTCTAGAGACTTAATTGGGATTAAATCACACCTTTGATTACCAAGTGGGCTTTCCCTAGGAACCAAAATAACTTATCAGTTTATATATTTAGGGCCTATTTGGTGTCCAATTCAAAATTAAACAACTCAAAATTTTTTACATACTATTAAAAGCACAGTCTATCATCTTAAATTGACAAATTCAAGAAAATGATGGTCACAATCATCAATAAGAATGGAAATTCAAAATAGTGGCATTTCATAAATTTCTTAGAATAGATTCTACAACATCAACTATAATGATAACTCCCACTATTCTAAAATATTCTAATTCAAAGTGATGGATTTATGCTTTTAACACTATATATATTAAATTTCTTGAATTGTTTAATTTCGAATTGAACTCCCAAACAAGTCCTTAAATCTTCAATCAGTAAGAAAAATAGCTTTGAGCCATTTTATTTAGTTTTAATAATCATTTGTATTCTTGTTGGCAATCAACCAAGACACTATTTGCCTCCACCCCAAGGTGGAAGAGTTCCTCCCCACCTCTATTCATTTTTTGTCACATGTCATAAGTATTTTAGAAAAATATGAATTCAAAATCAAAAACAAATAAATAAGCTAATATGAATACGTTGACACACATTCATGTTAACATAAAAATATAACATTCAAATATGGATTTATAAAAATGTGTTCACAATTGTGAAAACATGGAAATACATAAATACATTCAATTCTCCTTCTTTATTTGAATAAGTGGCGAAATATGAATGGAAGGAGGGAAGGAGCTCTTCCACCCTTGGGTGGAGGCAAGTATTTTCCAATCATTAATTAGACGTACTTCACCAAAACCTGAAGAGTAAAAGGCTTCGCTTTGAATCTTGGTATCACTATAATCTTTCTCTTTGTATTTCTCTTTACATTTCTTATATGTTGTCAAATTTGAATTTGTTCCCCCCACGCCCCGGAGGGTTGACGGGACTAATTAATCAAATCTTAGTGATATTTTCCTTACTCCTTTCATTTAACTAGTTAAGAATTAAGATTTATTGCAATTACAGTGCATTGCGGTAGTGGCCGGAGTAGAGAAGATTTTCTCATCTATCATTTCAATGAATAATAGAAGTCTTACAAAATCCACCATGTTTATATCGGATCAAATTTTGAACCCCTAACTTTCCCCCATACCTACAGTTTCATGATATCTATGATTATAACCCATAAAACATTTCTTACTTTGTTGAATATTATCACTCATAAGACATATTGTAATTTTATTCTACTTATGGTACTCAAAACTATTTCTTCTTCTTTTCCTCCTCTTTTTTTTTTTTTTTTTTTTTTGCTATAGTTGTCCACTTCTTCCTAGCTAGAAGTTCAATGTGCGGTATTTAAATTCACTGAATAGTTGTGAAAATTCAGTAAATTTGGATTCAAATTGGAACCCCAAATTATAATTGGGAGACACTTCTAACAAAGAAGATTCAACTGTAAAATTTGGAATATCCAAACTTATTCACGGAATATTTGATTTGAAACAATTAAGTTTCTCCGTGCCTACTCCCTTCAAGCATGAAATGGGAAGATAATTTCAAGAGGAAAAAAATAAACAATAATAATAAGAAAAGTATAAATGTATAATAGCAAGTTTTTGTAACTTAAGAGAATCAAAGGAAGACATGGATTAAAGAAGATAGCACAAAGTACAAGAAGTTAGAAGAGGAGATAATGTACCTGGCTAGCTGGCTTCTACTTCTTGAAAAAATTTGATGAGAGAGAAAAGTAGACAAGAAAAGCGCGAACGCAAAGTCATGCAAGAAGCTAGAAAACAAGAGGCAGATAGACCTTGCTAAATGCTAATTCTCGGTGAGAAGGGAAGTGAATATATAGCAGCAGACCTCCTTTATATATGAATAGAGAAGTGGAACCAAAGCAAAGAATCATGCATGATAAATATATGCTAATCCTCCATGATGGAAAAGGTTAAATTGGGTGCCGAGAATAAATGAAGCAAGGTACCCAATGGAGCATACGTGAAAGTGAGGGGAAAGAAAAGGATGTGGTTCCAAGAAGCCAAGAAGGATGCTGGGGGAACACAGTGCTGGGGTGGAAAAGGTGTCAAATTTTCTCTGTGATCATAGCTTAGTGCAGACTAAGTCGTGGCCTACCCGTATCCGAAGAATTAGTTGGACTTAAGGGCTTGTTTGGGCTACCTTTGGCCCAATAGTACGTTAGGCCCTAATTCGGCCCAAACTCAAACTCACTGAAAATTTGGAGCTCGCTTACAATCAATATTGGAAGTGTGACTAGTATAACTGAGGAGCTGTGGACCATTGTAATGGGATTATCTCTTACTTCGTAATGGGATTATAGGAATATCGTTGTTGAAACTGATTATCATTGCTGATCTCACCTTCAATCCGTTGGGTACTATCATTTATGATTGCAGGAACCTCTTGAACAAGGACTAGCAATGCAATCTCACAAATTTGTTTAGAGAGGTTAATGCTTATGTTGATTGGATGGCCAACAAGAGTGTTAATGGGCCTCGGGTCTAATTATATGTCTACTAGTATGAACCCGCGCATCACACAAGAACCAAACAATTATTTTATCTAAAGGATTTAATCTAACTGAATCACAATGCAATGAAAAAAATATATTGAACAAAAAAAAAAAACTATACCTAACTATATAGAAGCAAACAAAATCATTAGTTAATGATATAAAACTTCTCCAGTTCTTCTATTTTTCCCACATTTTCCAGCAACTGAACAATTCTAAAGGATTCAATCTAAATGAATCACAATGCAATAGATATGGGAGACTCGACATTTGAGGGGTTTTTTTTTTTTTTGGTTTTTTGGGTGGGGGTGTCTAGCTCTTGTGTTTGAGTTGGCTCACCCAATTCAGGTATTGTGGGGTTCATTCGCATCTCGCAGTGTGCTTTTGGGCTTTTTCCCCTAGCCTAAAGTTTAAAGTTTAAACACCCCCCAATATATATATATATATGTAAAGTACCCCTATGGGGTTAACCTAACCTAACCTAACTTTGCACAAGGTCATCTTTCAAAACTCTAACTATAATCCGTATTTTATGAAACCAACTGTTGGATAAGTAACTTTATTATATAAATGATGCATACCAAAAATCAAGTTGATTTAAAACTAGTTGGTTTTCGATCCAAAACTTACATTTTTTAATCAATGACAATTGCTTATTTTGGACATGTATGGATGAAACAATTCTTAATTTCGGATCAACTTGATTTTTGGTATGCATGACCTTCATATTAAACATATCTATTTTTTAGTCTCTTTAATTAAAGCTCTTTTTGTCTCTGCAACTTCAATGTTGATTTTGTCATTGGAAGAATCAATTAGGTTTTCTTGATATTGGGTTATGATAGTGATGAAGATGTTTATTGCTCGTTACTTTGTCTAGCGAGTTTCTGATTGGCTCTTATTTCCTGATTTTAAAAGGATTTTGCACTATAAAGGGAGGTGGAGCTGGAAAATTTTAAATAGTTGTAGAATAGGAAATGTCCAATACTGACTACTGGTTGCAGTATGTCAAAACTGCTTAATCACTTCCAAAATCTCAATTATGCAATCGATAATTCTTTTGAAGCAAAAAGTGTTGATTTCTAAGGGGCAAGAAAATGTGTTAAGCCTTCTGTGAACGTTTCAGGAGTGATTGTAGAAGTAATTTATGAACCCAAACTTGGTGCAAGGTTTTATGATTGCATTTGGTTTCAGGAAGTGGTCTGACAATCTTCATGAAAAGATCATGAAACTGATTTTGCAACAGCTTTGTTGGTCCAATATGTAAAATAAATATATATATATATTTTTTTATTATCAGCTAAATAAAGTCAATTTCTTAAAATGAATTGAGCATACATCAATACCTTTTAATACAATCAAAGAACCTAAGAAGCTTATTGCTACCCTGCAACAGAGGACAAAAAAATTTGCCAAAGACAAAACTGCAGCATCAGAAAAGCTACTAAACTTCATACACTCTACATAAGAAACACCCACATACAATACCCAACCAAAATTTTTCAAGAAGTAGAGCCAGCTAGCCAGGTACATTATCTCCTCTTCTAACTTCTTGTACTTTGTGCTTTCTTGTTTAATCCGTGTTCTCCTTTGGTTTTCTGAAGTTGCAAAAACTTGCTATTATACATTTTTACTTTTCTTATTATTATTGTTTTTTTTTTTTTCCCTCTTGAAAATTTTTTCCCATTCCAATATTTCATGCTTGGAGGGAGTAGGGACAGAGAAACTTACTTGTTTCACAACAAATATTCCGTGAATAAGGTTTGATATTCCAACTTTATAGTTGAATTCTTTTTTGTTAGAGGTGTCCCTCAATTCTAATTTGGGATTTCAATTGGAATCCAAACATGCCTAATTGTCACAATTATTCAGTGAATTTAAATACCAAACATTGAGCTTGTAGGAAGAAGTAGACAACTATAGCAAAGAAATAAGAAATAGTTTGAGTAGCAAAATAAAATTACATTATGTCTTATGGGTGATGATGTTCAATGAATTAAGAAATGTTTGATGGGTAATAATCACCGATATCATAGAACTGTAAGGGAGGTTAGAGGTTTAAAACTTAACCACAATAAAAAATAAAAATAAAACGCCACCAAGCCTACCATGACAACAACTCAAACTACTCTGGCCACCTCCCCTGTTTCAAGTGAAGGCAACAATATCAATTCAACGAACCAACCAAAAAATGTCCCAAATGGATTTCCAACAAAAGAAAAGAAAAGAAAAGAAAAGTATTTCAAATGGCTGGGTAACTTATATTTCAATTATCTACTTCGTTTTTCTTTTAAAATTATATAATGTTTATCATGTTGCAACAATAAAACGAATGTTCATGAGTTCTAAAACAACTGTTTGCATCAGAACTTAATCCTTCCATAAACTATACTTAATTTAACATATCAAATAAGTCCTAATTAACCTGCCACTGCCGATGCAACTCTCGAAAAAAAATATAATAAAAATACGATTGCCGATGCCATGTTTAGTAAGGCCAATTGCTCTAATAAGTGCTCGATCAAGATCATTGAAGATGTGATCCCTTCCATCAACTCACATCCAACCATAAAAAAAGAAAAAAAGTCCGCTGGAAGGCCAATAAAGATGCTAAGAAAATTACCATATAAATTTGTTCAACCTTGAACCTCAAACCCTGAACAAAGATAAGAATAGAAGAGTTCTGTATTGGAAACCTAAAAAGGATGAAGAATAAGAAGAGTTTGGAAGAAGAAGAGTTTTATTAGGTCTGGAATTTGTCAAGGTAGGGTTTATGGAGGATAGTATTGTCTTTATATTTTTTAATAGGGATATTATAATGAATCAAAAGTTTTTTCAGGATTCATACTTTTATCAGTAGTATAGATATAGGTGTAGACGGTTATATTCCCATCAGCACGTGTTGATATAAGTCATATCAGTACCATACATTAAAAGTTATATTCTTTGCGTTGGTCCTAATGTACTCCTTAACCCACTAATACATGAGGTACAACTCTCGATACGGGTGTTAATATAAATTATATTAACATGTGCTTACAAGATCATTATCTTATATATAGATATAGATTACACTATGATGAGAGCACCCGTTGACGAGTGAAAGAACAATTTAAAAGTCAGGTGACGTGGCTGATTGTATGCCCTTGGATTAATTTAAAATGATGAAGAGCTTTGAGAGCCGTCTGTTGGATAGAACCTGTGAGAGTGGGACTGGAGAGGATCCGGACCTGGGTTAAGCATTAGGGAGTTTCTTATAATTTACCAAAAAACAAAAAAAAACTCCTTTCTTCCCTCGTCACGCACATCGGTCGAAAACCTAGATCAGGAACCAGGTGATCTCACCCCTATTTGCCTTGCCATTCTCCCATTGCCTTGCTTCATCTGATCGTCTGCCTCAGAAATGATCATTTACCCGCTTTGATTTGGTCCTTTCCGTGTATCGAAACCCTAACCGCATCCCCCTCTCCACTATCAAAATCATGGATTCAAAGCGGGAATGTGAAATGCCTTCCATAGACAGCGAAGACAGGATTAGCCGCTTACCAGACTTAGCTCTCATTTACATACTCTACTTTCTTCCCACAAAACACGCAGTGGCCACCAGCGTTTTATCAAAAAGATGGAAGTCCCTTTGGGCCTCCGTCCCCCTTGTCAACTTGGACGAGTCCTTACTCTTACATCCTCGAGAGTCAAGACGGCAATGCTGACCCGATAGCAAATACTATAAGCTTCAAGAATTTCGTCAACAGAGTGCTGATTCTTCGAAACAACTCATTCATACGCGAATTCAAACTCACCTGCAGCAAATGCGATTCGTTCCATGTTAACGCCTGGACTCTGGCTGCATTGAGGTGTGGTGTTCGAGAGCTCGATGTTTGCTTTTCTGCGAAACAAGAACCATTCAAACTGACCCATGATCTCTTTGCTTTTCAACAACTGGTGTATATAAGGCTTGGCAAGAAATTCCTACTGGATGTGCCTAAGTCGGTTTGTTTGCCGAAACTGGAGGACCTTTATCTCGATTCGATTGAGTTCTCTGACGATGATTCCATTCGGAGGCTCATTTCGAGCAGTCCTGTGCTTGAAGAGTTGATGGTTGTGAAATGCGGATTCAAAAATATACGGGTTTTTCGTGTTTCTGCTCCTAAGCTGAAGAAGTTGATAATCGAATGCTCAACAGACGAGGATGACGATTCTACTACTGAGGCTTGTGAGCATGAGATTGTTGTTGATGCCCCTCTTCTTGAATCCTTGTGGTACTCTGATTTTGTGGCCAGAGCCTATTCCTTGAAAAACCTGCAATGTCTACTTTGTGTATTAATCGATGTCAATATGAGGAGTGCGGAGAAATTGGATGTTGTTATGCGTGGATTTGATCTTCTTAGTGGGGTCTCTAAGTCAAAGGCTCTCACTTTAACTGTATGCTCTTTGGCGGTAAGCTTGGTCAACATTTACTTCTTTATATCAAGGTTCTCTCTCAAGTGATCAAGTTTGTGATTTTATTTATTTATTTATTTATTTATTTTTGGGGGGGTGGAAGATAATCCACCTTACTGAATTATGATTTATTTTTTTTTTTTTTGGTCTAATGTATTCTTTTTGCGAGAAGGTTTTCTCCCTTGTCCAGGAATGCTGTGGTTTGCTTCCTCTGTTTCGTAATTTGACCTATTTGGTGCTGGGGTTTAGTATGCTTTGTGGCCAAATGCTGCCCATTTTACTTGAGAGGTCGCCTAATTTAGAATTTCTTATTCTTGAATCAGTAAGTTGATTGATCCTCCCTACCCTCTCCTTAAACAACTCCACTCAACAAAGCTTTGATCCTCCCTTCCAAATTTTCATTAAGGTGCAGTTACTGAAACTTTGATTTTTTTTTTTCCCCTTCCTCCCTTGGTTTAGAATCATGTTCAGGATGATAAAGAATTCAAGTGGGAGCCGCCATCGGATGTACCAGAGTGTTTATTGCTTCACTTAAAGGAGGTTTTGATTTATGGATGCAGAGGGCAAGAAGAGATGCGAAAACTTGTTAATATTTGCAGGAGAATGCAAAAGTTTTGAATGACGTATCAGAACTTCCCATGTGGCCAAAGAGCTGACACATTTGCTAGAGAAAGTCAAGGCAACTCAAATTTGGGAATTCATGTGTGCTGTGAGAAATGTCGTATAACTAGTTAAGTATTCGCTGCATGAAGATCGCTGATTTTTTAATTTGGCGATGCTGAGTGTTGGCTGCTGTTAGGTGACTCATGCCGGCCATATTGCATTTAGCTTATTTTTTTGGTCTCTTTAAAAGCTCTTTTTGTCTCTATGACTTCAATGTTGATTTTGTCATTGGGAGAATCTATTAGGTTTTCTTGATATTGGGTTAACTTGTCTCGCGAGTTTCTGTTTGGCTCTTATTTCCTGATTTTGAAAGGATTTTTCACTATAAAGGGTGGTGAGCTGGAAACTTTTTAATATTTAATTTTGGTTTTGAAGTATGGGAGACTTGGCATTTTGTAAAGGAGGTTTTCTGCAACTTATGTTAAAGAGTAGTGCATAGTGCATACCTTGTATTAGTTAGTGGGATTGCATGTGGTTGGTGGGAATGGAGTGGCCAACATGGTTGTGCTTGCTTGGCAGGGTCGTGTCAATCTTAATTAGGATTCATGAGACTAATGGAAGTTAACCTACTTTTATTGAGGTGTCATCAGGGGCGGAACTAGAAATTTTTGTTTGGGGTCACCACCTATACACTATCATACATACACAAACACATATAATCATACACATACCTATGGTTAGACACTTTTTGGATTCCCTTTTAACTTTTAGGTCTTAACTTTCATGCATATAAGGGGTGGAGAAATCAAATTGGGGGTGCCATTTATCAAATTTGGGGGTGCCCCTCATCAAATAAGAGACTATCCTAAAGATTTAAAAAAATTTTGGGGTGGCCACAGCCCCCCCCCCCACGCCCAAGGTAGTTCCGCCCCTGGGTGTCATAATAAAACTAATAGTACTACCTTGTTTTCTTTTGGCTTTTGTCGTATGAAAATATTATCATTTATATTTATAGAGGGTGAAGAAAACTAATTGTGCTACCTTTTCCAGTTCCAACTTACTACTTGAATTGGTACCCACAAAAATCTGTTTGTGCCTAATAGGAGACAGAATCGTCCAAGTCAACAAGTCTATCTAGCTGCCAAGCTCAGTTGTTCCTTAATCGAGAGTTCAATTGGTCAAATTTGTGGATTGAGTAATTTACTATAAAGAAATGCTATGCACAACACCAAAATACAGCACTTTATGTAACACAACTCTCTCAATTTATCTAACATATCTTTTTTTGGCTGATGTGAGTTGGTGTTGTACGGAGTAGTGCTTCGTATAGCACCACCCTTTACTGTATTGTCATCTAATCATAAAATATATAATGTTTTTGGCACTCTACTCAAATGGAAACTTTAATTCTTTTACTTAGTTTTTTTAATTTAGGATTGTTAGAAAAATATCACATCTCACAACGGTTAATTATAAAATTCGATATGGTTTCATATACTTTTAAAATTTTCAACCTAACAATATAACATCCCACATTTCACATCGGTTAATTATAAAATTTGACATGGCTTCATATGCTTGTTTAGGTCCTCCACCTAACAAATTAAGGTTTTAAGTTGAAAACTTAATATAGTATTAGAGCATATCATTTTTGGATACATTGTACATCCCAATCATCTTACACGGGGGCCCTTGGTTGCTATACAAGCTATTCAGAAAATTTCTTTCTAAGCTATTCTCATTTTAATAGTGGTTTTCTCCCATCTTGGTTATCCATCTAGCTAAATCTTCCAAAATTTCCAAAGGGGAACACCGCGCCGGCGTATATCACAAGTGAAATTGGGCCAAAATTGATGGGGAAAAATATAACTCGCCCGATGATTAAAGTGTGTTTTGCGCAACGCACAAAGTAAAAATATGCTAGAAACCTGAGCTATTAAGCGGCTGAAGGAGGTTACTCATTAGTTAAAAATGCTCTATACAGATGCAGTAATCATTTCTGTGTAAAACAAAAGGCTAAATTAATGAGCTTTTGGTCACTTAGTAGTTATTTGAAAAACCTTTTTCCTACTGCAAAATGTGCAGTTGACCCAAGCTTCAGCCCCAGCATAGGTATGGAGGGATCCCCAGATTAGTTGTGGATTGCTAAGAGTCAATGCTCCTTAGCGGGTATGTGGAGTCACCTATCTACATACCCATTATTTGCACCTGAAAAAAAAAATAAAAATAAAAATAAAAATAAGAAAGAAAGAAAGAAAGAAGAAGAAGAAGAAGAAGAAGAAGAAAGAAACAAAGGTACAGTTGAGGACTTGAGGTGGTATTTGTTCTCACTAGTAAACATCAAGTGGTCACTTTAATATTCTTCATTTAATTTTGAACTGCTCTTCTCCTCAAGGTGCACAACAACATTTAGTTTTTTGCTCGCATTTTCTATTCGCCTCTGCATAGGCTGTCAAAAACTCGGTTTCATGTAAAATATTTATGGTTAGTTTTATGTGATATTGACATAATACATTTGTGTGGTCATCTGACTTTCCCTCTTTCTTATCCTGCACTCAGCAAAACAGACAAAAAACAAAAAAAACAAAAACAAAAAGACATGGTACATTACAATTTTTCATCTCAAAGTTATCAAGATTTTTTAATATTAAAATATATGATTCAACGTTACATTTGGGTTGTGAATGGCAAAGACATCACCGTCTAAAGCTAATCTTCAAGTAGTTTTGCTTGATGACGTTTTGGCACTCTTTTTACCCTGCTTTCAATGGAAAACCAAATTCTATTCTCATATGACAGTTTATGGGCAGTTTTGACAGACTGCAACCAGCAGTCAATGTTGAATACTGCAATGGTGATAAACAACTAGAGGTCGGTTCCAAAACAAGCCCATAGCCTGTTCTAGAACTATTAGCCTACAAAATTTTGAATATACAAGGATCTTTCATCATTGGGTTTGTTTAATTGGTATTATTACCAACATTGCACCAACAGATTTGGACTCCAAGTTTCACATCAGTGTTAAGCCACTCATACTCACTTGGAGATAATTTGGGCAAAAGATCTATATATTGCTGCACTGAACCCTGCTAACATACTGCCTCAAGACCAATATCTCTTATTGCTCCAGAGAGACCAATTCTGCAGCTGGCTCAATGGCCAACCATGCAGTGACTGTAAGCATCATGAGAACTGAGAAGACATTGGACCGACGCTGTATGTAACATAATAGAGACCCTAACAAATTTATTTGGCTGCAAGTGATATGGAGGACTCAACATCTCTGGTTTTTTTTTTTTTTTTTTTTTTTTCACAAGAATTGAGTTATATAGACCAACCAGATCAATTCTAGGAAAGACTCCTTGGACTGAATAAATTTATCCCCATCAAGTCAAAGAGTTAAGAAACTAACACGAACGAAGCAAATCACATACAAAAAGATGTTGGTTCTTAATCAATTGCATTGAACTACTTAAAATTTTGCAGCTCCTCTACATCCATTTTAGGATATATGCTTTCAAAATTAGGAAGTACATGGCAAACTGAAACTCCATCTTCATTACTATCGTAACGCAAAATCAAGAAATCAAAAATAGATTCTCCCAATGACAAAAAAAAAAGAAAAAAAGATGCATGGTAGTAACAAAGAAAACTTGGAAAGTTTTTACAGAGAGTACAAAAATAAGCTAAATATAATATGGCATGAGTCACTGGTCAACAGCCAAATTCAAAAATCTGTGGAAGATGCAGTCTTCCGCAAAGTCTGAATTTGTTGCAAGTCTTCTCATAGCACACATGAATTTCCGAATTTTAGTTGCCACGAATTTTAGCTCTCTGGAAGTCCTGATACTCTATTCAAAACTCTTGCATTCTGAGACAAATATTTTATGAGTTTTAGCAAATCTTCTTGCAAAATGAACCCCTTAATCTCAACTTCCTTGAGGTGAAGCAACAAACACTCAGGTACGTGTGGTGGTGGATTCCACTTGAATTCTTCGATACGCCAAGGATGCACCTAAAACAGGAGGGGAAAAAATCAAAGTTTCAGTAATTGCACCATAATGACAGTTTGGCAGAAGTTTTAAGCTTTTATTGAGTAGAGTTGGTTGAGGAAGAGGGATAGCATCCACTCACGATATCAAGGACAAGAATTTCCAAATTAGGTGAGTTCTCAAGCAACATTGGCAGCAATAGGCCACAATACTTATTAACCTCCAGCGTCAAATGGGTCAAGTTATGGAACATAGGCAAATTACTCCACCGCCCATAGAGTAAGTAGAAAATCTTCATGCAAAAGAATACACGCATGAGACACAGAGATCATAATTCAATATGGATAATTATTTAAAAAGCTCTTTCTTTCCAAATCAAACTCACCCAAAAACACACACAAAAAAATTATCATAGCTTATTCTTTAAAATATAAACACAAACATGCTTGCACGAGAGAGAACCTCGATATAATAAAGCAAAGACTGACCAAACTTACCGCCACAGAGAGATAACTCAAAGTCAGAGACTTCGAATTAGAGATCCCATTAAGAAGAACAATTCCACGTCTAGCAACATCAACTCTCTCTCCCCTCCTAATATTAACATCGATATATACATCAAGAAGACACTGCAGGCTTCCCAAGGAATAGTCTCTAGCCAAAAAATCAGAGTACCGCAGGTATTTAAGAGCAGGGGCATCAACAACAATCTCATACTCACAAAACTCTCTACTATAATCATCATTCTTGTTAAACGAGCAACATAGTATCAAAGACTTCAATGCAGGAGCAGAAACATTAAATACCCGTATATTTTTGAACCCGCAATCGTCTACCCTCAACACTTCAAGCACAGGACAGCCCGCACAGAGCTTGCGAATCGAGTCGTCATCGCGAAATTCGATCGAATCAAGATGAAGGATATAAAGATTCGGCAAACAAACTGATTTAGGAACATCCAGTACGAATTTCCCACAAAGTTTTATAAACACCAGTTGTTGGAAAGCAAAGATATCAGTGGTCAGATTGAACGATTGTTGTTCAGCAGTAACACACAGATTGAGCACTGGGGCGCCACACCTCAATGCAGCCAAAGCCCACGCATTGACATGAAACGAATCGTATTTACGGCATTTGAGTTTGAATTCGCGTATGAAGGAATCACTGCGGCGAATTAAAACTCTGTTCACGAAATTGGTAAAGCTGACAGTATTTCCTATTGGATCGGTGTTACCTTCTTGTGGATGTAAGAGCAACGAATCGTCGAGGTCGAGGACGGCGACGGAAGCCCAAAGGGACTTCCATCTTTTTGATAGAATGCTCGTCGCCACAGCGTGTTTTGTGGGAACAAAGCTGAGCATGGAAATGAGGACTGAGTCTGGCAAGGGGCTAATCCTGTCTTCGGTCTCCATGGAAAGCTTTTGAGATGGCCGCTCTGAATCCATGATTTGATAGTGAAGGCGAGAAGAGGGGTCGACGAGCTAGGGTTAGGGTTTCGATACACGGCAAGGACGGAATCAAGGGGGAAAATGCTGATTTCTGAGGTAGAGAAGCAGATTAAGCAAGGTAATTGGAGAATGGCGGGTAAATATGGATCAGATTACTGATTTAGGGTTTCGACAGATGTGGGTGAGGACCGAGGACTCTTCGCTTCTCGAGATAATGGAAGTAGGAAAATTTGCTGCTTTTCAATGAGGGTAGCGGAACCTCATGTTGTTATGGTGAGGTTCCCTCGAAAATGGTAGTGGGGAAATTTGCAGGGAATCGTGGCCCTCCCTGGTTTGAAAGCGGGTCTTGCCGGAATTTGCCAAATTTAGGGTCAAATTAAGATTACCAGTTTTTCGTAAATGAATCAATCTAATTAACAAACCACATAATTACGCCCAACTTTTCTAAGTTCTCTTCGGTTTCTTGTTGAAAGATTAACGATTGTTTGGCAAACCTGAAAATTTTACCAATTCAAAATAATTTTCATCAATTTTGATTTTATACTATTTGGGAAGTCTCTTTTATCCTACTAACTAATTCAGCTTTCTCATGAAAATAAAATATAAACATAATTTTTTTCAAACCATCTATGAATTGCAAAATTGATTTATTTAAAAGTCAAATAACATCTATAGACTAAATCTAATTTGTAATGAGCCTTGAAAGTACACTAATAAATTTTTCCACCTCGGGCAATTCAAACACGATTTAATCTCAATTTTATAGGACTAGTTTCTGAAATGTTTAAACCATGCTTAACCCTACTCTCATTGACTAAAAAAACAAGATCATTATTGCAAAGACCTGATTTGTACAAGACCGTGAAACGTGCCCTTAGTTACGATGCAATTTCTTGATTCTTTATTTCTCCGTATTTTGTTAGCTGCCCATGATAATTTAACACAATCCGTGGCAAAGTTCCAGTTCCATCATATGGTTTCCTAGGAGTGAATAATGGGCAAATGGACTTGACAACAGAACACAAGGTGTCACAAAGCTAAATTTTCGCACACAAATTTTTAGCCAAGTGCGGTGCCAAGCAGCCCCTACCTAGCCACCCTACCAGATCAATTCTTGGAAAAGACTCCTTAAACTGAATAAATTTTAATTTCACCTCCAGAGTGTCTATCAGATTGAAAAGTAATAATTTCAGCTAGAGATATAATCTTATAGTTTGGCTAGAGGCAACAAGCAATAATCCCCCATCAAGTCATAAAGAGTTGAGAAACTAATATGAATGAAGCAAATCACATAGAAAAAGATGTTGGTCTTTGATCAATTGCTTTAAACTACCAGAAATTTCGCAGCTCTACATTCCCTTTTAGGATACATGCTTTCAAAATTAGGAAGTAAGCGGCAAACAGAAACTCCATCTTCATTACTATCATAATGTAAAATCAAGAAATCGAAAATGGATTCTCCCAATGACAAAATAAACATGCATGGTAGTAACAAAGAAAAATTGTGGTAATCCTGAATGTGCAGGTATAGGAGTCGTCATCAGAGATGATAGGAGGGTTTGGCTTTGTGGCTACATGGGTCACTCTGGTGTGTGCATTGCAGAGCCACAGGCCATTCTAGCAGGCGTGAAGTTTGAGTGGGATGAACGGATCCCTAGGATCATGTTGGAGTTGGACTCTGTGGATGCCATCAGATGTATTTTGGGCACTAATAATGAGGAACACTCGTTGGCTGCTGTCATCCAAGTCTGCAAAAACCTCATGAGTAAAAAGTGGAACTACTTTGTTGGACACACTTTAAGGGACCAACCCCCATAGAGATGACCTCCCTCCTCTTAGCAGACATGGCGTGTATCTCTTCTGTTTGGCCTTGGTTTGAGGATTGTATCCATTTCACCAAAAATAAAACAAAAGAAAAAAATGGAAAGCTTTTACAAAGACTACAAAAATAAACTAAATACAATATGGCATGAGTCACAATGGTGCACAGCCAAATTCATAAATCTGCAGTCTTCCGTGAATTCTATACTGGTTGCAAGTCATCTCATAGCACAAACGAATTCCTGATTTTTAGTTGCCATGAATTATAGCTCTCTGGAAGTTCTGAAACTTTTTTTAAAACTCTTGCATTCTCAGATAAATATTTTATGAGTTTCAGCAGATCTTCTTGCAAAATGAATCTCTCAATTACAACTTCCTTTAAATGAAGCAACAAACACTCAGATACATGTGGTGGTGGATTCCAATTTAATTCTTCGATACTCCAAACTTGCACCTAAAACAGGGTGGAAAGCAAACAATCAAAGTTTCAGTAATTGCACCTTAATGAGAGTTTGGCAGTAAGTTCTTAGCTTTTTTTAGTAGGGTTGGTTGAGGAAGAGGGATAGGGGCATCAACTCACCATATCAAGCACAAGAATTTCTAAATTAGGTGCGTTCTCAAGCAACATCGCCAGCAATTGGCCACAATACTTATTCATCTCCAGCTCCAAACGGGTCAAGTTATGGAACATAGGCAAACTCCACCACCCATGGGTTAAGGAGAAAACCTTCATGCAAAAGAATACATGCATTAGACACAAAGATCATAATTCAATATGGATGATTATCTAAAAAGCTCTTTCTTTCCTAATCAAACTCATCCAAAAAAAAAAAAAAAAATCGTCATATCTTATTCTTTAAAATATAAATACAAAGGTGATTGCATAAGAGAGAACCTTGATATAATAAAGCAAAAATTGGCCAAACTTACCGCCAAAGGCCCACAGAGAGACCACTCAAAGTCAGAGACTTGGAATTAGAGATCCCATTAAGTCGTAACAACATCTATTCCTTCTCCCCTCCTAACATTAACATCGATAAATACATCAAGTAGACACTGCATATTTCCCAATGTATAGTCTCTAGCCACAAAATCAGAGTACCACAGGTATGTAAGAGCAGGGGCATCAACAACAATCACACAATCACAAAGGTCCTCGAGTTTCGGCAATGCTCTACCCTCAACACCGCAAGCACAGGACAGCTCGAACAGAGCCTGCGAATCGACTCATCATCAGAAAACTCGATTGAATTGAGAAAAAAGTCCTCGAGTTTCGGCAGACAAACTGACTTCGGAACATGTAGAACGAATTTCTCACCAAGTTTCAAATGCTCTAGTTGTTGGAAAGCAAAGACATCGTTGGTCAGCTTGAATGACTGTTGTTGTCTCGCAGTAACGCAAAGATGGAGCTCTCGGACACCACACCTCAATGCAGCCAGAGTCCACGCATTGACATGGAACGAATTCGCGTATGAAGGAATCACTGCGACGAATCAAGACTTTGTTCACGAAATTCGTAAAGCTTTTATAGTATTTCCTATTGGATCGGTGTTACCTTGTTGAGGATGCAAGAGCAACGAATCGTCTAAGTCGAGAAGGGGGACGGAAGCCCAAAGGGACTTTATAGAATGCTCGTCGCCACAGCGTGTTTTGTGGGAAGATAGGAGAGTAAGTAAATGAGGGCAAAGTCTGGTAAGCGGCTAATCTTGTCTTCGGTCTCCATGGAAAGTTTTTGACATGGCCGCTCTAAATCCATGATTTGATAGTGAAGGGGAGAAGAGGGATCGACGAGCTAGGGTTAGGATTTCGATACACAGCAATGACGAAATCAAGGAGGAAAATGCTGATTTCTGTGGTGGAGAAGCAGGTTAAGCAAGGTAATTGTAGAATGGCGGGTAAATATGGATCAGATTACTGATTTATGTGGGTGAGGACTGACGAGGGAGGAATGGGCTCAACCATGGGGCTAAAAAACATGCATTGGAATAGGCGTAATGTTTTGATTAAGAGATTCTTAAGGTTGATTTGAGGACTCTTCCCTTCTCTAGATAATGGAAATGGGAAAATTTGCTGATTTTCGATGAAGACACGGCTCAAAGCAGAAGTAGTTGGAATTTAGTGGAACCTCATGATGTTATGGTGAGGTTCCCCCGTAAGTCGTAGAGGAGAAATTTGCGGGGGTCGTGGCCCTCCCTAGTTTGAAAGTGGCTCTTGCCCGAATTGCCAAATTTAGGGTCAAATTAAGATTACGGATTTTTCAAAAATGAATCAGTCAAATTAACAAAACAAATAACCCTAAGATAGCTCATTTGGCAAGGGATCCAGTTCAGGAGTTAGAGGTCTAAATTTTAATCTTTGCTCCATCACTATCAAATGTATGGGCTTACGGATGAATTGTGCATCATAAGAAACTAGTTTGTACCCAATGACTTGAGATATTCCTCGTTTGGCCAACAAAAAAAAAAAAGAAAAAAAAGAAAAAAAAAGGATAATTATTCCGAACTTTTCCACATTCTCAGAACTTCGGTTTCTTGTTGAAAGTATATCAAAAAAAAGTTTCCACTTTCAAGCAATTGGCACTCTATTCGATCTCAACTAGTTTCTGAAATGTTTAAACCATGCTTTTCCCTACCCTTATTGACTAAGAGATCAAGAACATTATTGCAAAGACCCGATTTGTACAGGAACTTGAAACGTGCCCTTAGTTACAATGCAATTTCTTGATCCTTTATTATTTTATTAGCTGCACATGATAAGACACTATCCGTCGCAAACTTCCACTTCCATCATATGGTTTCCAAGGAGTGAGTAACGGGCAAATGGTCCTAGAGAACAGAACACCAGGGCCTTAGGGTACATGCTGGGTACTGTGGGAATCAAGAACAATAGAGGTGACTCTAAAGATGTGATTTCTTACAACAAATTCTGCATTTCGCTGTCTAGTTTAACTTCGTTCGATCACAGCAGAGGTTGAGGAATGGGGCCATAGCTTAACCTGCTTTCTTGCCTTTGTGTTGCCTAAGCAAGTTTGGCCAGGAATCAAGTTTAATATATGGATAAAAGAATACTCATTATCTTATGATCTCATCTTTCTATCAACTCCTATTTTTTTATCAAATCAGGCAATCTTACACCATGTAGAATCCATCAGATGGACGGTTTAACACATTTTCATAAAGTCAAATTTCAAAAAATGTCTGTACAATGTCTAAACTATCACAATAAGACAACGTCACAACTTGCTGAGCCTCTAGGAAGCATTTGTAACTGATCACTAAACTCCTCTCGCTTCTTTAAATCCTCTGATAAATAATGCAAAATAAAGACCTTCATCCTTTCCAAAACGAGTGCATTCTTTAAAATAAACTTTAGAAAAAGTAACTCTGGTTCCCCCCCATGAAAATTCTTGATGCTAAATCTTTTGAGGCATGACTTAAAACATTGAGGTACTGGTTCCAATGTCCAGTCAACTTCATCGGAGGGCATGCATGGGCCAATTCCCTAAACAGCGATCAGAAACAAATTTATGAATTGAGCACTAAAGAATTATAACAATCAAATTTTAAAAGTTCAAGTATCTTCTACCTCAGAAAAAACAAGACACTCCAGAGTAGGCAAGCGTTGGAGAAAAACAATCACTGCTCGGAAATTATAATAAACTTTCGTATCTACCTCCAAATGGGTCAATTTTGAAAATGTAGGAAGCTGATCAAGGAGACCTTCAACCCTAAGAGGCTTTGCACAAAGAAACATAATGAATTGTCAGTACAGCAAGGGAACGTGTCTGTGTATGTTTCCTTGGTGGAAGATACATATGAAACAAAATTAATTCCCCGGGTATGTTCAATCTTTCTAATAGCTGTAGTAAAAACTAAGGAAGCAAACATACCCCAAAGGTATCATCGGAAATTGTTACCGACTCTACGTTGCGGATCCCACCAAGAAGCTTTAATGCACGGGGAGTTTTGCCTTGCTCTCCGGACATAAGTAAAATGTTAAGAGATGCGTCAACTAATGAAGACAGATCATGGAGAAGGATGTCGATTGTCTAGTCACCAGAGCAATTGAAATAGATGAGATTCTCTGCATAAACATTGATCTCACAATCAAGTATAACATCGACGCTGCAATATGGAATGTAATCAATAGTCAATCTCTTCAGAGAGGGAACACGTATGGTGGTACTCTTTATATTATTCCACACACATTCAGTCAAGGACAACTCTTGAAGGACTGGGCAATTTGAGAAGAGTTTCTGGGTGGAGAGATCATCGATAAATGTAACTTGATCAAGATGAAAAGTCTTAAGGTTTGGAAAATAAATGGAAGTAGGAACTTTCAGAATGCTGCCCGATCCAAGTTTCAATATAGTTAGTGATTCACAAATAAAAAGGCAATAGGGCAACGCAATGTTTGTAGAATGGGTAGAGAGTTCAAGTTCTTGCACTCCATGCCTGATCGCAGCAGAAATCCATGTATGAACATGGGATGCATCGATACTTGCAAAGCATCTGAGACGAAATTTTTTAATAATTGAAGCATCACGAAGGATGAGTACTCTTTCCACGCAGTTCGAGAAGGAAGTCGTCTCTAAAGGAAAGGAATATTTCTTTTCGCAGGAATAAAACATAAAATCACAAAAATCAATGTTGGAAATGGAGGTCCACATGAATTGCCATCTTTTTGATAATATGCATGTTCCTACGGCATATTTAGTTGGGAGGAAGGAGAGGATATGATGGAGAACACTGTCAGGTAAATTGCTGATTCTATCTTCGCCTTCATCCACAATGTGGCTATTTAAAAGCTTTTGACTTTTGCGACTAGGCGATGCAACGGTAGAATTCATGTTCTTGACTTTGTCCTTAAACGCATGGATGCTACATCAAAATTCATGAGACATAAACACAAGAAAACTTAGTGTAATGTGGCAAAGCAAAACTTCAGCAATAGGCAAAAAAAAAAAAAAAAAAAAACTTCAAAATTCATGAAACAAAGACATTTTAAAAATTAAAAAAAAAAAAAAAAATACTACTTAGTGTAAACTGGAAAAATTATAATACTCAACAGTACCAATTGAAATACTCATTCATCCCATAAATTACTAAACATACTAATATTTATCACCATTTAAATTATTCTACTATCCAACTTAGGGGTCTTCATTTAACAACAATGAACAATCTAAAATCCGAAGATGAAGTTTTAGACACATTGACTGGATGAATAGAACAGTCACAACGGTTTGTCTTTCAGTTGTCACCAATTACAAGGATGGTCCCAAAATTCAGGTTTATGTTTAATGGAAGCTTCTAAACAAGTGAAGAAACTGTGTCAGACATGTATTAAACATGTGTAGGACACCAACATTCCACATATTCTTGCATGAAACTCTTAGAGTTGAGCTTGCTAATTTAAACATTCATCATTATGATCTAATAAAATGTCCCTCACCCAAACCTATCTATAGCAGGGTCATCATAAAATGGTTGTACCCTAGCAATCCACAATCCAGACCACATAATAAAAAACGTGGTTCGTCTTTGTTCCAAAATGCTTATTTTAGGGATTTACGATTTTTCCTCTTGTTCTATTTTTTTTTTTTTTTTAAGCACACATAAAGGCCAAAAAAAAAAAAAAAAGTATTAAAAATAACAGAATAGATAGTTGCATTAAAAGGACAAAATTATATTGATCCTCAACAAATGGTCAAATGGGAATATCATTCCTACACTTGAAACTAGCTTGACAAGTTCCAATTAAGTGTTTCAAATAAACCTACCAGTATTCCCATGGACCTAGTGACGCAGCGGAAAACTAGAATGATATGACTCTAACAAACGTCAATAGCCTAGGGTTCTCGAATCCACGAGAAAAAACTCAAATCCACGAGAAGTAGTACTAACCACAGAGAAAACTCTCAAATAATATTATTGATCAAAAGCTAATTCTTGCCCATAGGGCTACAAGCCTATTTAAAGAAAACTAATACTTGAACTCTAAGTAAACTAGGAAAAGGAATTCTACTAAACTTAAGATAGGAAAGAAATAAACAAAATAAGAAAATTAAACAAATCTAGTTAAGAATCTAACTAGATATGACAAATCTAGCTAGATTTGCCCTTGGCTTTGTGTGCGACCTTGTGATGCTCCAGGTCTTTCATGAACTTATGGGCAACTTGTTCTACATCAGTCCCCTCCACCTGAAAAGAACTCGTCCCTGAGTTAAAGTCTGGATAAAGTGGCTCTTCCTTATGAAATTTGAACAAGTCAGCAACATTAAAAGTCCTTGAAATCTTCATGCTCGCTGGTAAATCAATGACATAAGCATTATCATTAATCTTGTGCAGCACTTTGTAAGGCCCATATTTTTTTGGCTTGAGCTTGTTGTATGTCCCTACAGAAATCGTTCTCTGCGCAAAAAGACCATCACAAAATCTTCCTCCTTGAACACTTTGGCTCGCCTATGCTTATCAGCAACTGCTTTGTATTTTGCATCAGTCTCCTTAAGCTTTTGTCTAACTTCCTCTTGAATCTCTTGCGCTTGCTTGGCTATGGCTTCAACTGCAACACTAATACCCGGCCCTCTAGGCAATTTCACTAAATCCATAGCTTGTTTCGGTGGTGTCACATAAACTAATGCAAAAGGTGATCTCCCATAACACTATGCACAGCACTATTATAAGCAAACTCACATTGCGGTAGTGCATGATCCCATTGCTTAGGCTTGTCACCACAAACACTTCGAATTAAATTCCCCAAGGTACGATTAGTTACCTCTGTTTGCCCATCAGTTTGAGGGTGCGTAGTAGTACTACGATTCAATGAAGTATCAAACATTCTCCACAAAATCACCCAAAAATGGCTAAAGAACTTGATGTCTCTATCAGAAATAATAGTCTGAGTTACCCCATATAGACCAAGCACCTCTCAAAAGAATAATCTTGCAACATGGGACGCATCAGAGGTCTTTCTATAAGGAATAAAATGGGCTGTTTTAGAAAATCTATCAACCACTACAAACATGGAATCCCCTCATCGTTGAGTACGAGGTAGTCCCAACACAAAATCCATAGATAGATCTTACCAAATAGCTTGCGGCACAAGTAAAGGCATATAAAGACCAATGTTCTGCGACTGCCCTTTGGATGTGACAAATGTAACACCTTTGCACAAAATTCCCAACATCTCTCTTTAATCTAGGCCAAAAATACTTCTCTTCTAAAGCTGCCACAGTTTTGTCTCTTCCAAGGTGACCACTCAATCCTCCACCATGAAGGTCTCAAATCAGTTTTTCCCTCAACAAAGTCTTTGGGATGCACAAACAATTCCCCTTAAACAAAAATCAATCATTCAAGCTAAAGTCACTGACAAGTTGTTTATCAATGCACTTAGCCCAAATTTCTCTAAAATCTCCATCATTCTCATAAAGCTCTTTCAGATAGTCAAACCCAATAATTTCATATGCCAATGTAACAAGCAAAGTAGCATGACGACTCAAAGCATCGGCAACACGATTCACAACCCCAGATTTATGCTTAATAACAAAAAGAAATTTTTGTAGAAAAGTAGTCCATCTCACATGCATATTGTCAAGCTTCTTCTGACTATTGATGAATTTTAATGTTTGGTGATACGAATACAACACAAACTCCCTTTGTATAAGATAATGTACCCAATGCTTCAAAGCTCGAACCACAGCATAGAATTCTTGATCATAGGTACTCCACTTCTATCTCGCTTCATTCAACTTTTCACTAAAGAACGCCACAGGACAATTCTCTTGTGATAGAATAGCCCTAATGCCAACTCCACTAGCATCACATCTACTTCAAAAATTTTCTCAAAACTTGGTAAAGCTAACACAGGTGCTGTACACAATTTTTCCTTGATTAAAGCAAAACTCCGTTCAGCTTCCTCACCCCATAAGAATATTCCTTTCTTCAAACACTCTAATAATTGGTGCAATAATAATACTAAAATTCCTTATGAAGCGACAATAGAAAGTAGCAAGACCATGAAAACTCCTCACCTCAATCACGGTCTTTGGTGTAGGCCACTCTCTAATTGCACAAACTTTGTCTTCATCGACATGAATTCCATCTGTACTCACCACATAACCTAGGAATAATAGGCTATTAGTCATAAAAGTGCACTTCTTGAAGTTGACAAATAATTGATTTTCTCACAGCACGGTCAACACTTCCTTTAATTACCCAATATGCTCTACTTCAGTCATACTGTAAATAAGAATGTCATCAAAATAAACAACAAACTTTCCCACAAAAGGCCTCAAAACTTAATTCATGACTCGCATAAAGGTACTTGGTGCATTGGATAGCCCAAATAGCATGACAAACCACTCGTACAATCCGTCCTTGCTCTTGAATGCAGTCTTCCACTCATCTCCAGGACGAATACAAATTTGATGGTACCCACTACGCAAATCAATTTTTGTGAAAAACTTTGACCCCTTGAGCATATCTAGCATGTCATCAAGCCGTGAAATAGGAAATCTGTACTTCACAGTAATCTTGTTGATGGCCCTACTGTCAATGCACATCCGCCAACTTCTGTCCTTCTTTGGTGTTAATAATGATAGAACTGCACGGGGACTCATGCTTTCTCGAATAAAACCTTCTTGCAACAAGTCTTCAATTTTCTCCCTCAAGATCTCATTCTCCTTTGGACTCATTCGATAATGCAGCAAATTCGGTAGACTTGCCCCAGGTATCAAATCAATATGATGTTGAATGTCTCACATAGGTGGCAATTTATTAGGCAAATCCTCCGAAATCAACTCCTTGAATTCTTCCAACAATGGTTGAATTTTGCTTGAAATAATTGCTTGCTGGGATTTCTTCTCTTCTACCACTACGACATACACATTATTCAACTCTTTAGCATCAACTATGTAGTCAGCCATGAACTCAGCTTCGGACCTGCTGATGGTTAGAAAAGATTGCCCCTCTGTTTTAAGAGGCTTATTTATAATTGGATTCTGTTTTGCTGAAACCATGGCAATTTTCTTTGATTCCCATACAAAAGAATATTTATTATCTCTACCTTTATGAGTAGCATTAACATCAAATTGCCACGATCGACCTAATAAAATATGGCTAGCATCCATATCAACTACATGACATACAATTTCAGATTTATAATGCTTGCCTATAGAAATTGGAACGTGATAAATTTGAGTTACCTTCACAGTAGGTGTTTTCTAAATCCAACCGATGGTATATGCGAATGGGTACGACTCCGTCAGAAGTTTTAAATAGTCCACCAGCCTTCTAGCCACGAAGTTCTCACAACTCCCACTATTAATGATTAAGTCACAAAGTTTTTGATTGATAATACAATAAGAACGAAAAATATTGTGACGTTGGGTAACGTCCTCCTGCTTTGGCGCATAAAGCACATATTGTACTACACAATTAACTTGCTCTAACCCCTCAACTTCATTGACACCATTATATAATTCATCATCACCTTCAATTTGATCTTCACATGTCTCTTCATTACCCTCTTCCACAAAATTCACAGGTGTGCGATTAGGACAAGTATTGGAACGATGCCCGGGCTTACCACAGCTATAGCACTTATTTGGCATAGGCCTAGCATAAAGATCAGGACTAATTGGAATATTGCAATGAGATTGAGTACTCTATTGTCGTTCGGTACTACCAGTGCTTCGGGCTGATTCTCCTTGTGACCTCCCTTGATTTGCAGGCACAGGGGTTTGAGGACCCTTGCCTTTGTCTACACTGCTACTAGATGTTTCCCCAGTGTTCCTACGATACCCTGAGTACGTCGGTCTATGCTCCATAAGTTCAACCTTCAATGCTAAATTATGGGCTTCCTCCACCGTCCATAATACTTGCAACCCAATTTTATCACGAATTGACGGCTTCAACCCATTAAGATACCGCGCAACTCTCTGACCATCTATCTCATTCAAATTATTTCTCACGGACAATTTAGAAAATTCAGCATAGTAATCAAATACAGATTTAGATCCCTAAGTACAATTTTGGTAGGCTTGGAACAAATATTGCTTATAACCAGGCGGTAAATATTTACCTCTAAGAAGTTGTCGCATTCGCCTCCAAGTCTTCACAGGCGTTTTCCCTTGTCGATATCGATTAATCTGAAGTTGATCCCACCAAATTGCGACACCACTCTTTAGTTTATAAGCCACCAATTTCACCATACGATCCTCATCTCCATCATGCTAAAGAAGCGTTCTACCTCCGATAACCAATCAACGAAATCATCCATGTGAAGATTTCCATTGCCTTTAACCGATACTCATCGAAACTTCGTTGTCTCCCTACTGGTTGATTTATATCGTATCCATTATCGAAATTCCTCTACCGCCTCACCAACTGATTTGGAATATAATCGTCATCAAAATCCTCATCTGAATCATCCTCGCTATCTGCATGATAACAAACACGACGCCCAAAAGCGTTTTGATTAATGGGTTGGCCTTTAGGAAATCCGTCGACACGCCTCCCATTAACGTTTGGTTGTCTGTTGTCAGCATTGAGATTCAACCCAGTAATCATGTTACACAAGTTAACAAATTGCCCATTTATTTCTTCACCTAACTCATCCATCTTCAATTGTTGGTTATCGTGTAGTGTATCCCATGCTTCCCACAAAGCAACCTCCCCACAAACACCAGCAATAGGGGTTTGTCCTCTAACTCCTTGGTTAGCCATCAAAGCTAGGCAAATCCTCGCTCTAATACCAACTGACATAGCGGAAAACTAGAATGATATGACTATGACAAACGTCAATAGCCTAGGGTTCTCGAATCCATGAGAAAGAACTCGAATCCATGAGAAGTAACACTAACCACAGAGAAAACTCTCAAATAATATTATTGATCAAAAGTTAATTCTTGCCCATAGGGCTACGAGCCTATTTAAAGAGAACTAATCCTTGAACTCTAAGTAAACTAGGAAAAGGAATTCTACTAAACTTAAGAAAGCAATAAAATAGGAAAGGAATAAACAAAATAAGAAAATTAAACAAATCTAGTTAAGAATCTAACTAGATTTGGCATGTGCGACAAATCTAGTTAGATTTGCCCGCTGCTTTGTGTGCGACCTTATGATATTCCAGGTCCTCCATGAACTTATGTGCAACTTGTTCTACATCACCTAGTCATGTTCTAAGATTAGGTGGTGTACTGCATACCCAATCCCATTTGTGTACCATAACTACTCATGTTCAAAGTATCACTGGCAAAAAGTTTGTACCCATACAAAAAACAAAATATAATATTACTAAACTTAGTAACACCGTGCTCACACTTACATAATCCAATGCACAATATATGTTAGTATAAAATCTATAGAACTCTGTTCATTTAAAGTCATCTACCATAATACTGCCTTGCTTCATGAATCCTAATTTATTGAATTTGTTAAATCTGACAGTCTCATCTGCATCAGATTCCAAAACCCGCACCCATTTTAATGCAACACAGATTTTTATTATTATGGCCTACAAGATATGAGGACTCTAGACAATATGTCCAATTTCTCAGTTTTCAGACAAACCCATCAGAGCAGAATATCTAAATAGCGACTACCCAAAAGAAAAAAAAAGGTTTTAAAAAGAAAAATCATCGCTAATATTAAAAGAAAATTTTAAAAATAAAAAATAAAATAAAATAAAAAGAAGAAGAAGAAGAAGGAACACTTTAAGCATGAAACACTAGGAAGATCCTAAATTAAATAAAAGAACGATAAGAGGGAAAAAACAATACAAATATATACTTAAATCCCAAACTTCAACTTTTTAAACTTGAATAGATCCTATGTTTGGTTGTCGAGAAAACAGTCTAAACGTTAATATTTCAGTTGTTCGATTTGTAAAGAAATGAAAAGACTCAGCTCAACTAAGCCATCTGGCTATATTAGGCCCAGTTAAGTGAAGATTAAAATTTCCTCTGATTACAAATGATGAAAAATCTAGTACACAAAATTATCTAATCACTCTTATTTTCTTTCATTTTCCCGGCAACCAAACGAAGATAAGGGAGGGTTTGGGTGTCCCACGAAAAACACTGAAGGTTCATATTGCATTTGAAATGAGTCAAGGCCTCAAATTTCTGCAACTATAATTTATGGTGCTGGGTCCATTCAGATTTTTAGCTACATACTAGTAGAAACTGCACATGCAAGGCATGTGTCTGGTGTCTTTGTTAGGTTCCCTTTGGTTACCTATCTTTTGTATATAGTGTAATTTTAGATTGATCTGGCTATAAGAAAAATTACAGTTAGTAGTCTTTCTCAGTTTAGTAAGGAGTCATTTACTAAAAAATCATGTTCAGCATAGGTAACAAATCTAGAAGCATTCTTCTAATCTTCTTACAGTATTTTTTCAAGTTGAAGCTCACTCATCTCCCCTTCTTTACCCAAAAATGGTAGGTGATGGCCTTTTGCAGGTTTCTTCTTGATTCTTGACCTTATATCAAATTCATCATCCAAAAAATCTGTTCTAGAGATAGAAATGTTCACTCTAAGTATGACTAAAACTAATCAAATTGCACAAATGGAAAACAAACCACAATTTTATTATTTCCAAAACATGATAGCATCTACTGTCTAAACCATAGAGATCAAAACAACATATTTGGAAACCCAAGAATTCATATAATTAAAAAAATAATAATACCTCTTTAATTCAAAATGCAAGGAAAATCTAAATCCATTAGCAAAGTCCAAGTGCAATATCATCCAAGGTGTTCCCTTCTGGACGTAGTATACAATAAGAATAGATGAAATGACAAACGAACTTCGATAGAATAAAAACATTATACATAAAAGACATGGGGAAAGAAAAGAAAGGATGACTACTTACAGGCAATTCATAGGCAAAAGGTAATCAGTCCGAGTAATTTACAGATAAATATGCAGAAAGGTCCAAAACTGAAATTGGCATGAGCCTGTACACCATTATCATTGATCAACAACCAAGGACAATAAGGAAAAAGGAAAGGAAAAAACTCATTTCAGCAATAAGACGAATAACCACATTAAACAAAAGAAGGGAAATAAAAATAAGATAATGAATGCATTTCTAAATGCAGATAGCTAAAACAGTTAAGAACAAAATATACAAATGCAATTAAAAATCAGCGTATGCTCTAAAAGCAAAACAAAACTACAGCAACCCAAGCCCAAACCCCACTCTCCTCAGCCTCTTCAAGTAACCACCACCAAGCAAATGCTAGCTCTCTCTCTCTCAGCTATCAAACTCAAACACATCACCCTGCAACAGCAACTGAGACGTATTCAAGGCAAAAAAGAAGGAAACCTTCTCCATGCCCTCGTAGAAGTAATCTTCAGCAAACTTTTGCTGGAAGAACGCAGATGGAAGGCTAGAAATGGTTGAAATTAAGTTTCTATGCAAATGAATCAATTAAACTAAAATAGAATATATAGTGAATCAAACCTCGTTCTTGGTACAGAATATGGGGGCATCAAACTCATCAAGCAATTAATCCATTCTCTTGCTTATATCAAATCACAAAGAGGCCAGAAATTTAAATAGATTTCGCATCGCACAGGAAATCACTCAACCAGAGCACAACAAACCAAACTATTTAACCTATTTAACTACAAATATCAAATCTTATATGAAATGAAATCACAAAGAAGGCAGTTATTTAAATAGGTTTCATTATCTGGGAAGAGAAACCCACCTTTACCGAGTGATAATAATACCATCTTCAAACACCTATTTACTACCCATGATTGAGCTTGCGTACTATCCTCTTATTTTCTTCTTTTCCTTTTAGGTTTCTTTTGTAAATCTTCACCAATATGTGAAAAATAAATTAAAAAATAGCATCGATCATCAAAACAAATTTTTTTTGTTTTTTGTTTTTTGACCACCGGAGGTTCGTACTTTTAATTTCTCCATTTTCCCAATTTTTTTCGACAACCAAACACACATTAGGACTCCCAGACTTTTTCGGCAACCAAATAGGCATTAGCAAAAGCAAATGAAATATTTTTAGATGCTCCATTTGGTAGCCTAGGAGAAAACCAGAAAAAAGAAAAGAAACTGGGCTTTCAACATTAAATCTGTCATCTTTTGGGAACCAAACGAGCATATAAGATACAAAATCATAATTTTTTTCACTTTCCCATATATTCTCAACAACTAAATATGCAAGTTTACATGCTTTTGGTAGCCAAGGAGAAAAAAAAAAGGTGGACAATCAAAACAAAACAAAACAAAACAAAAAAAACAATGTGGACAATTGAACCCTAAACCTATCTTCAAAGTTTGAACGCATTTGCACAATAGCATGACAAAGGACACAATTATTTTAATCGGATTTCATATGACAAACTGGAAGAATTAATTTTCTGCCCCATAAGCATGAGTTTTCAAAAGTTTCCTTCAATTTTACAAGCCTATATTAACTCCGGTTTTTGCGCAATTTTCTATACCGCCACGATATTGCCCTCCGCAGATGTCAAGCACAAGCCTCAACTCTTTGGATTTGGATTGGAAACCCAACCAAAAGGTGCGAAACCCAGAAAGACCCATATGCTAAAAAACAAAGTACAAGACATAGATTTGAAAACCAACCAAGCAGATGACAAAACCAGTTAAAAAATGAAAAGAAAAAGGAATCCTCAAATAGTTGGCCTAGCAGCTATAAAGAGACAAAAGCCCCTAGATTGTAGTAGCCACAAACAAAAATTATCCATAGGTCATGGTAAATTGGCAGAGGAAACGTTCCTAGCAGGATGGTAAACCTTAAGTTTACGTTAAAACATGAAGAATGATATAAAATTTCCCAAGGTCTTGCCGTCAAATATTAGCAAGCAATTTAAAAAATAAAATTAAAATTAAAAAAAAAAACTAAATTAAGGAACCTAGAACATGAAGAATGGTAAAAAAAATTGAGTGATCAATCTAGCTTATGTTTATAAAGTATCGAAGTAGAGAATCCTATATTGGATACCTCTTATGAGGGGACAGAACAACAACTCAGACATCAAACAAACTTGACCTATAATTTGAAAAGAGCGTACAAGATCTCATTTCATATGAAGACAACAATCACGCGTATATGGGTGCCTGATAGAAGATGTTGTTACCTTTAGAGAGTGAAGAATGCCCTTGAATCGTAGCAACCTGACACAAAACAAAGAACATGTAGTAGGGAAATTTATAAAATGTTCCATTCAAACAAGAAATGCGAATGAAAATACTAATTTAACAATTCTAAACTCCTCCAACAGCCCCACCCCACCCCACCTCCCAAAAAAAAAAAAAATAATAATAAGCTTTAATTTTTATATCGAATATTCCATGGGCTATGGCTTCTTCTTCATTTCCTCACTAAACAAACACAACATAAAAAAGATTTTGTCAGTAACCAAACGAAAATCTAAGAGGAGAATAGAACCAACCTGTAGAGACAAAATGGAAGCCCTCCAAAACCCAACGAACCGGCAGTGATCACAAATCTACCCTCCTCCAAACCGACGGTGATCGCAAATCTATTTCTTCAAACTCAACAAACAAACGGTGAGAGCCAAAGGGGGAGAGAACAGAAGATAATAGGGGAATGAGAGAAAGCAGGTAGAACCAACCTAATCAAAGCTGTCCAAAACCCAACGAAGCGGCAGTGATCACAAATCTAGGTTCCTTCTCCAAACCAGCAGTGATCGCAAATCTCTTTCTTCTCTTTCTTCAAACTCATATTTTCAACCCAGAAACATCCATAGGGACATTTTGAGATGGGGGAATCTGTTAAGTCTGCCAGAGAAATCACTCCCTCCCTTTTCTCTCGTATCACCTGTACTTGCTCTCTCTCACTCCATATATTTTTCCCCTATCCTCTTTCACTCTTCGTTCTCTCCTTTTTAGCTCTCACCGTCGGTTTGTTGAGTTTGAAGAAAGAGAAGAAAGAGATTTGCGATCATCGCCGGTTTGGAGAAGGAACCTAGATTTGTGATCACTGCCGCTTCATTGGGTTTTGGACGACTTTGATTAGGTTGGTTCTACCTGCTTTCTCTCATTCCCCTATCATCTTCTGTTCTCTCCCCTTTTGGCTCTCACCGTTTGTTTGTTGAGTTTGAAGAAATAGATTTGCGATCACCGCCAGTTTGGAGGAGGGTAGATTTGTGATCACTGCCCGTTCGTTGGGTTTTGGAGGGCTTCTATTTTGTCTCTGCAGGTTGGTTCTATTCTCCTCTTAGATTTTCGTTTGGTTACTGATAAAATCTTCTTTATGTTATGTTTGTTTAGTGAGGAAATGAAGAAGAAGCCATAGCCCATGGAATATTCGATATAAAAATTAAAGCTTATTATTATTATTTTTTTTTTTGGGAGGTGGGGTGGGGGGGTTGGAGGAGTTTAGAATTGTTAAATTAGTATTTTCATTTGCATTTCTTGTTTGAATGGAACATTTCATAAATTTCCCTACTACATGTTCTTTGTTTTGTGTCAGGTTGCTATGATTCAAGGGCATTCTTCACTCTCTAAAGGTAACAACATCTTCTTTTAGGCACCCATATGTGAACCCCGGAAAATGGCCCACAAGGGTTTGGCAAAAGATACGTAGTGAAAGACAACAAACGAAAAGGAGTCGCCACCTCATTTTTTAGGGAAAAGAGGAAAACCATAAAAATGTTTTATTTTCAAAGCCACATGACTCCATTAAAGGAAAAGCAAAGTCTTTAAAACCAGAAAATTGGATTCGGGGGCTAAGTTACGACGTGGGAAGGTTCTGGGCAAAGCCCATAGGCACCCACATCGCCCGAGTTGGTCTCATAATTTGATTGGGCTAATTTAATATCTTTTTCACTCAAATATCAGCATATATCATCACAAGGCAGCATGCATAACATATATTCCATCCATCCATCTCATCTATGCATAATCAAACAAAGAAAATAAAATAAAACAAAAAAAAGAAAAGAAGAAAAACCTAGGATACTTGGATCCTAGAACGGACTTGAGCCTCAAAAAAGAGCGCCTACATACCATGCAATGAAATACATGGATCAAAGTCCACGTAGTTCGAATAAAATAGGGTTACAACCTAATACAAACCTATGGTAAAAACCCTAGGTTTCCTTATTTGAAGAATGTATTGAATAATCCAAAATTGAAAACTTCCACAAGATGGAAACTTTGATAGAAAATCAGAATTTTATTAACGAAGGAAACCCTTGATAATTACCATGTGTTCGTATTAAGAAGTAACTCTAGGAGGGAGAAGAGAAAAGAAAGAAAAAGAAAGGTGAATTGGGGCACCTTCACACCCACTTACCTGAGCGCAATAGCTCCAAGCATTAGCAATTTCAAGTAATAGCGGCCCTATTTGCAATAGGACAATTATTGTACCTGTTTGCACCCTTACAAATACGCAAAACCATGCAAATAAAACAATACACTAATCTAGACAGAATCATGAAAAGGCCTAAAATCATCCATTTGTCATGCCAACAACAAGAATAATGAATAACTAAGGACCCTAACTCAATCCTACATGCAATGACCTGACCAACATGAATAAAAAAACCTACCAAAGACACGCTAACAATCATAAGAGACTCCAATGATATTAATAAACATGATAGCAAAGCCTATTCTAACCAAAAAGATGATATTTTATGTAACACATGAAAATAGGCCTTCCTACGGCAAGCTTTCTTAGGCAAAACTATCCTAAGATAATTTCACGTAAAAAAGTCACTATG
Organism: Liquidambar formosana; assembly: GCA_039720395.1. Lineage (NCBI taxonomy): Eukaryota > Viridiplantae > Streptophyta > Magnoliopsida > Saxifragales > Altingiaceae > Liquidambar > Liquidambar formosana. The sequence continues at coordinate 13,628,554 of CM077834.1, read as the reverse complement.
AGGAGGTGCAATTATCATATCCTATGTAAAACATATGTACTAGAATACAATAGAAGTGATTTCATGCTTAAACACATCACAGAAAGCTTTCATGCAAAACCCTACTTAACAAAAAGGATAATTATCCTTAGAAAAGGATAACATCTCCAAAAACCCTATAAAATCCACTACATGAATGCAAACCTAGCATGATTCAACTATATGCAGCATATATAGAATGACTATGATGAGAAACTACTCATAAAGTTAAGCTAAACATGCTGTATGAAACTTGTGCGATTTTAGGGTTATCGAAACCCTAATCTCACAACTATGCATAAAAACCTATGAAAAGACTCTAACACATGCTCAAATCATCATGAATAGCATTCATATCATATATATTAACTAACAGGAGCATCAACTCATGCAAACCTAGACATGTGAACTATGCATGATTTAAAGGGATAGAAAGAGTAACGCTCTCCAATCCTTAGTAAACCAGGGATTATCAAGCATATAAAACCATAAACTATCTCAAAATCATTCATAACACATCACAAAAGCATTGAATTCAATCCATGAGAAAAGCTATTACATGCACTAGAACTATCCTAAAGAAAGAAGGAGAAGATAAAGGAGGAAAGTATAATTTCAGCAATTAAAAGTGTGTTTACCTCTTGTAGAACCTCCCTTGCCTTTGAAGTCCTTGTTCTCTTGCTTGCTTAGAGTTGAAAAAGCCTTCTCTTGATGTCCTTCTAGCTCTCTAAATTCGTAGCTCCCTTTCTCTCTAAGTGTAAAGTGCAATTAACCTTTCCCATGTGCTGAATATCATGTCCTTTATATAGAGAACTGACCTCATGAACCAATGGCTAAGATTAATTCATTAAATAATGATCCTAGGGCTATTAGAGACTCTCTTGGTGCTCAAACAACTCAAACTTACACAATCCTGAGAGAAAACAAGTTATAATGGCGGAGGAAACCGTCAAAAGAGAGAAGGAGGAGTCAGAAACCTAGTTGAGGATGGAGTCCTCAGGTGACCAACTAGCCCCGAACTGTTAGCCGTTTGGGCCTAGACGGCTAACCGTCCAGCCTTGGACGGTTACCCATGGGTCCTCTCCAGTCCGCTCCGGTTTTGACTTCTAATCGCTTTAGGAATCTTTCAGGGATCAAATTAAGTCCGATTTTGACGAAATAAAAGCCAAAACGACCGTGTTTCGAAGGGGAACATATTTTTAAGCATTTTAGGACAAAAATCCTTAACCATGGATGCATGGTTAGGTTTTACAAAGGTGGTTAACCATGGTGCTTCATCGTCGCTAAGTTGGGTTTGTACACAAGGTCGAACCAAATGCTTTCCCAATCAAAATTCGATCTTTCTAAACATACTTAGGATGTAAATAAAGCCCAATTGAAGTTAAATGAGAGAACATTGAGTGGGTCTTGTGAGTCAATTTGAGCAAACCAAAAAAAGGTTTTTTAGCCAACCCGAACCGTTATGAGCCGAATTGATCTTAAACTATTAAATCATGAAATTGAACCTATATATAGACTCTATGTACTCATATGAACTCGAGGGAATGACTCGGGATTCATTCCAAAGTCAAATGGAAAATATACGGCTTAAAAGATGATTATGCCCTTAAAGTTGCAAAAGTTCTTATTGACTATCGAAATAAACTCTAAATCACTTCAAAATTCATATACATGATATTCAATGCCATAGAAACTCAATTCAAAATACTAGACTCGAAAAGAACTCAAAATCCTGCATGAAATGATATGTCCTAGTTACGGTGACAAAAATGGGGTGTGACACCATATACGCGTGATTGTTGTCTTCATATGAAATGAGATCTTGTACGCTCTTTTCAAATTATAGGTCAAGTTTGTTTGATAGCTGAGTTGTTGTTCTGTCCCCTCATAAGAGGTATCCAATATAGGATTTTCTACTACGATACTTTATAAACACAAGCTAGATTAATCACTCAATTTTTTTTACCATTCTTCATGTTCTAGGTTCTTTAATTTAGTTTTGTTTTTTAATTTTTTTTTAATTTTTTAAATTGCTTGCTAATATTTGACGGCAAGGCCTTCGAAAATTTTATATCATTCTTCATGTTTTAACGTAAACTTAAGGTTTGCCATCCTGCTAGGAACGTTTCCTCTGCCAATTTACCACGACCTGTGGATAATTTTTGTTTGTGGCTGCTACAATCTAGGGACTTTTGTCTCTTTATAGCTGCTAGGCCAACTATTTGAGGATTCCTTTTTCTTTTCATTTTTTAACTGGTTTTGTCATCTGCTTGGTTGGTTTTCAAATCTATGTCTTGTACTTTGTTTTTTAGCATATGGGTTTTTCTGGGTTTTGCACCTTTTGGTTGGGTTTCCAATCCAAATCCAAAGAGTTGAGGCTTGTGCTTGACATCTGCGGAGGGCAATATCGTGGCGGTATAGAAAATTGCGCAAAAACCGGAGTTAATATAGGCTTGTAAAATTGAAGGAAACTTTTGAAAACTCATACTTATGGGGCAGAAAATTAATTCTTCCAGTTTGTCATATGAAATCCGATTAAAATAATTGCGTCCTTTGTCATGCTATTGTGCAAATGCGTTCAAACTTTGAAGATAGGTTTAGGGTTCAATTGTCCATATTGTTTTTTTTGTTTTGTTTTGTTTTGTTTTGATTGTCCACCTTTTTTTTTTCTCCTTGGCTACCAAAAGCATGTAAAATTGCATATTTAGTTGTTGAGAATATATGGGAAAGTGAAAAAAATTATGATTTTGTATCTTATATGCTCGTTTGGTTCCCAAAAGATGACAGATTTAATGTTGAAAGCCCAGTTTCTTTTCTTTTTTCTGGTTTTCTCCTAGGCTACCAAATGGAGCATCTAAAAATATTTCATTTGCTTTTGCTAATGCCTATTTGGTTGCCGAAAAAGTCTAGGAGTCCTAATGTGTGTTTGGTTGTCGAAAAAAATTGGGAAAATGGAGAAATTAAAAGTACGAACCTCCGGTGGTCAAAAAACAAAAAACAAAAAAAATTTGTTTTGATGATCGATGCTATTTTTTAATTTATTTTTCACATATTGGTGAAGATTTACAAAAGAAACCTAAAAGGAAAAGAAGAAAATAAGAGGATAGTACGCAAGCTCAATCATGGGTAGTAAATAGGTGTTTGAAGATGGTATTATTATCACTCGGTAAAGGTGGGTTTCTCTTCCCAGACAATGAAACCTATTTAAATAACTGCCTTCTTTGTGATTTCATTTCATATAAGATTTGATAATTGTAGTTAAATAGGTTAAATAGTTTGGTTTGTTGTGCTCTGGTTGAGCGATTTCCTATGCGATGCGAAATCTATTTAAATTTCTAGCTTCTTTGTGATTTGATATAAGCAAGAGAATGGATTAATTGCTTGATGAGTTTGATGCCCCCATATTCTGTACCAAGAACGAGGTTTGATTCACTATATATTCTATTTTAGTTTAATTGATTCATTTGCATAGAAACTTAATTTCAACCATTTCTAGCCTTCCATCTGCGTTCTTCCAGCAAAAGTTTGCTGAAGATTACTTCTACGAGGGCATGGAGAAGGTTTCCTTCTTTTTTGCCTCGAATACGTCTCAGTTGCTGTTACAGGGTGATGTGTTTGAGTTTGATAGCTGAGAGAGAGAGAGCTAGCATTTGCTTGGTGGTGGTTACTTGAAGAGGCTAAGGAGAGTGGGGTTTGGGCTTGGGTTGCTGTAGTTTTGTTTTGCTTTTAGAGCATACGCTGATTTTTAATTGCATTTGTATATTTTGTTCTTAACTGTTTTAGCTATCTGCATTTAGAAATGCATTCATTATCTTATTTTTATTTCCCTTCTTTTGTTTAATGTGTTATTCGTCTTATTGCTGAAATGAGTTTTTTCCTTTCCTTTTTCCTTATTGTCCTTGGTTGTTGATCAATGATAATGGTGTACAGGCTCATGCCAATTTCAGTTTTGGACCTTTCTGCATATTTATCTGTAAATTACTCGGACTGATTACCTTTTGCCTATGAATTGCCTGTAAGTAGTCATCCTTTCTTTTCTTCCCCCATGTCTTTTATGTATAATGTTTTTATTCTATCGAAGTTCGTTTGTCATTTCATCTATTCTTATTGTATACTACGTCCAGAAGGGAACACCTTGGATGATATTGCACTTGGACTTTGCTAATGGATTTAGATTTTCCTTGCATTTTGAATTAAAGAGGTATTATTATTTTTTTAATTATATGAATTCTTGGGTTTCCAAATATGTTGTTTTGATCTCTATGGTTTAGACAGTAGATGCTATCATGTTTTGGAAATAATAAAATTGTGGTTTGTCTTCCATTTGTGCAATTTGATTAGTTTTAGTCATACTTAGAGTGAACATTTCTATCTCTAGAACAGATTTTTTGGATGATGAATTTGATATAAGGTCAAGAATCAAGAAGAAACCTGCAAAAGGCCATCACCTACCATTTTTGGGTAAAGAAGGGGAGATGAGTGAGCTTCAACTTGAAAAAAATACTATAAGAAGATTAGAAGAATGCTTCTAGATTTGTTACCTATGCTGAACATGATTTTTTAGTGAATGACTCCTTACTAAACTGAGAAAGACTACTAACCGTAATTTTTCTTATAGCCAGATCAATCTAAAATTACACCATATACAAAAGATAGGTAACCAAGGGAACCTAACAAAGACACCAGACACATGCCTTGCATGTGCAGTTTCTACTAGTATGTAGCTAAAAATATGAATGGACCCAGCACCACAAATTATAGTTGCAAAAATTTGAGGCCTTGACTCATTTCAAATGCAATATGAACCTTCAGTGTTTTTCGTGGGACACCCAAACCCTCCTTTATCTTCGTTTGGTTGCCCGGAAAATGAAAGAAAATAAGAGTGATTAGATAATTTTGTGTACTAGATTTTTCATCATTTGTAATCAGAGGAAATTTTAATCTTCACTTAACTGGGCCTAATATAGCCAGATGGCTTAGTTGAGCTGAGTCTTTTCATTTCTTTACAAATCGAACAACTGAAATATTAACGTTTAGACTGTTTTCTCGGCAACCAAACATAGGATCTATTCAAGTTTAAAAAGTTGAAGTTTGGGATTTAAGTATATATTTGTATTGTTTTTTCCCTCTTATCGTTCTTTTATTTAATTTAGGATCCTCCTAGTGTTTCATGCTTAAAGTGTTCCTTCTTCTTCTTCTTCTTTTTATTTTATTTTATTTTTTATTTTTTAAATTTTCTTTTAATATTAGCGATGATTTTTCTTTTTAAAACCTTTATTTTTTCTTTTGGGTAGTCGCTATTTAGATCTTCTGCTCTGATGGGTTTGTCTGAAAACTGAGAAATTGGACATATTGTCTAGAGTCCTCATATCTTGTAGGCCATAATAATAAAAATCTGTGTTGCATTAAAATGGGTGCGGGTTTTGGAATCTGATGCAGATGAGACTGTCAGATTTAACAAATTCAATAAATTAGGATTCATGAAGCAAGGCAGTATTATGGTAGATGACTTTAAATGAACAGAGTTCTATAGATTTTATACTAATATATATTGTGCATTGGATTATGTAAGTGTAAGCACGGTGTTACTAAGTTTAGTAATATTATATTTTGTTTTTTGTATGGGTACAAACTTTTTGCCAGTGATACTTTGAACATGAGTAGTTATGGTACACAAATGGGATTAGGTATGCAATACACCACCTAATCTTAGAACATGACTAGGTGATGTAGAACAAGTTGCACATAAGTTCATGGAGGACCTGGAATATCATAAGGTCGCACACAAAGCAGAAGGCAAATCTAACTAGATTTGTCGCACATGCCAAATCTAGTTAGATTCTTAACTAGATTTGTTTAATTTTCTTATTTTGTTTATTCCTTTCCTATTTTATTGCTTTCTTAAGTTTAGTAGAATTCCTTTTCCTAGTTTACTTAGAGTTCAAGGATTAGTTCTCTTTAAATAGGCTCGTAGCCCTATGGGCAAGAATTAACTTTTGATCAATAATATTATTTGAGAGTTTTCTCTGTGGTTAGTGTTACTTCTCATGGATTCGAGTTCTTTCTCATGGATTCGAGAACCCTAGGCTATTGACGTTTGTCATAGTCATATCATTCTAGTTTTCCGCTATGTCAGTTGGTATTAGAGCGAGGATTTGCCTAGCTTTGATGGCTAACCAAGGAGTTAGAGGACAAACCCCTATTGCTGGTGTTTGTGGGGAGGTTGCTTTGTGGGAAGCATGGGATACACTACACGATAACCAACAATTGAAGATGGATGAGTTAGGTGAAGAAATAAATGGGCAATTTGTTAACTTGTGTAACATGATTACTGGGTTGAATCTCAATGCTGACAACAGACAACCAAACGTTAATGGGAGGCGTGTCGACGGATTTCCTAAAGGCCAACCCATTAATCAAAACGCTTTTGGGCGTCGTGTTTGTTATCATGCAGATAGCGAGGATGATTCAGATGAGGATTTTGATGACGATTATATTCCAAATCAGTTGGTGAGGCGGTAGAGGAATTTCGATAATGGATACGATATAAATCAACCAGTAGGGAGACAACGAAGTTTCGATGAGTATCGGTTAAAGGCAATGGAAATCTTCACATGGATGATTTCGTTGATTGGTTATCGGAGGTAGAACGCTTCTTTAGCATGATGGAGATGAGGATCGTATGGTGAAATTGGTGGCTTATAAACTGAAGAGTGGTGTCGCAATTTGGTGGGATCAACTTTAGATTAATCGATATCGACAAGGGAAAACGCCTGTGAAGACTTGGAGGCGAATGCGACAACTTCTTAGAGGTAAATATTTACCGCCTGGTTATGAGCAATATTTGTTCTAAGCCTACCAAAATTGTACTTAGGGATCTAAATCTGTATTTGATTACTATGCTGAATTTTCTAAATTGTCCGTGAGAAATAATTTGAATGAGATAGATGGTCAGAGAGTTGCGCGGTATCTTAACGGGTTGAAGCCGTCAATTTGTGATAAAATAGGGTTGCAAGTATTATGGACGGTGGAGGAAGCCCATAATTTAGCATTGAAGGTTGAACTTATGGAGCATAGACCGACGTACTCAGGGTATCGTAGGAACACTGGGGAAGCATCTAGTAGCAGTGTAGACAAAGGCAAGGGTCCTCAAACCCCTGTGCCTGCAAATCAAGGGAGGTCACAAGGAGAATCAGCCCGAAGCACTGGTAGTACCGAACGACAATAGAGTACTCAATCTCATTGCAATATTCCAATTAGTCCTGATCTTTATGCTAGGCCTATGCCAAATAAGTGCTATAGCTGTGGTAAGCCCGGGCATCGTTCCAATACTTGTCCTAATCGCACACCTGTGAATTTTGTGGAAGAAGGTAATGAAGAGACATGTGAAGATCAAATTGAAGGTGATGATGAATTATATGATGTTGTCAACGAAGTTGAGGGGTTAGAGCAAGTTAATTGTGTAGTACAATATGTGCCTTATGCGCCAAAGCAGGAGGACGTTACCCAACGTCACAATATTTTTCGTTCTTATTGTATTATCAATCAAAAACTTTGTGACTTAATCATTAATAGTGGGAGTTGTGAGAACTTCGTGGCTAGAAGGCTGGTGGACTATTTAAAACTTTCGACGGAGTCGCACCCATTCGCATATACCATCGGTTGGATTTAGAAAACACCTACTGTGAAGGTAACTCAAATTTATCGCGTTCCAATTTCTATAGGCAAGCATTATAAATCTGAAATTGTATGTCATATAGTTGATATGGATGCTAGCCATATTTTATTGGGTCGATCGTGGCAATTTGATGTTAATGCTACTCATAAAGGTAGAGATAATAAATATTCTTTTGTATGGGAATCAAAGAAAATTGCCATGGTTTCAGCAAAACAGAATCCAATTATAAATAAGCCTCTTAAAACAGAGGGGCAATCTTTTCTAACCATCAGCAGGTCCGAAGCTGAGTTCATGGCTGACTTCATAGTAGACGCTAAAGAGTTGAATAATGTGTATGTCGTAGTGGTAGAAGAGAAGAAATCCCAGCAAGCAATTATTTCAAGCAAAATTCAACCATTGTTGGAAGAATTCAAGGAGTTGATTTCGCAGGATTTGCCTAATAAATTGCCACCTATGTGAGACATTCAACATCATATTGATTTGATACCTGGGGCAAGTCTACCGAATTTGCTGCATTATCGAATGAGTCCAAAGGTGAATGAGATCTTGAGGGAGAAAATTGAAGACTTGTTGCAAGAAGGTTTTATTCGAGAAAGCATGAGTCCTCGTGCAGTTCTATCATTATTAACACCAAAGAAGGACAGAAGTTGGCGGATGTGCATTAACAGTAGGGCCATCAACAAGATTACTGTAAAGTACAGATTTCCTATTTCGCGGCTTGATGACATGCTAGATATGCTCGAGGGGTCAAAGTTTTTCACAAAAATTGATTTGCGTAGTGGGTACCATCAAATTTGTATTTGTCCTGGAGATGAGTGGAAGACTGCATTCAAGAGCAAGGACGGATTGTACGAGTGGTTTGTCATGCTTTTTGGGCTATCCATGCACTAAGTACCTTTATGCGAGTCATGAATTAAGTTTTGAGGCCTTTTGTGGGAAAGTTTGTTGTTTATTTTGATGACATTCTTATTTACAGTATGATTGAAGTAGAGCATATTGGGTAATTAAAGGAAGTGTTAACCGTGCTGTGAGAAAATCAATTATTTGTCAACTTCAAGAAGTGCACTTTTATGACTAATAGCCTATTATTCCTAGGTTATGTGGTGAGTACAGATGGAATTCATGTCGATGAAGACAAAGTTTGTGCAATTAGAGAGTAGCCTACACCAAAGACCGTGATTGAGGTGAGGAGTTTTCATGGTCTTGCTACTTTCTATTGTCGCTTCATAAGGAATTTTAGTATTATTATTGCACCAATTATTAGAGTGCTTGAAGAAAGGAAAATTCTTATGGGGTGAGGAAGCTGAACAGAGTTTTGCTTTAATCAAGGAAAAATTGTGTACAGCACCTGTGTTAGCTTTACCAAGTTTTGAGAAATTTTTTGAAGTAGATGTGATGCTAGTGGAGTTGGCATTAGGGCTATTCTATCACAAGAGAATTGTCCTGTGGCGTTCTTTAGTGAAAAGTTGAATGAAGCGAGATAGAAGTGGAGTACCTATGATCAAGAATTCTATGCTGTGGGTCGAGCTTTGAAGCATTGGGTACATTATCTTATACAAAGGGAGTTTGTGTTGTATTCGTATCACCAAACATTAAAATTCATCAATAGTCAGAAGAAGCTTGACAATATGCATGTGAGATGGACTACTTTTCTACAAAAATTTCTTTTTGTTATTAAGCATAAATCTGGGGTTGTGAATCGTGTTGCCGATGCTTTGAGTCGTCATGCTACTTTGCTTGTTACATTGGCATATGAAATTATTGGGTTTGACTATCTGAAAGAGCTTTATGAGAATGATGGAGATTTTAGAGAAATTTGGGCTAAGTGCATTGATAAACAACTTGTCAGTGACTTTAGCTTGAATGATTGATTTTTGCTTAAGGAGAATTGTTTGTGCATCCCAAAGACTTTGTTGAGGGAAAAACTGATTTGAGACCTTCATGGTGGAGGATTGTGTGGTCACCTTGGAAGAGACAAAACTGTGGCAGCTTTAGAAGAGAGGTATTTTTGGCCTAGATTGAAGAGAGATGTTGGGAATTTTGTGCAAAGGTGTTACATTTGTCACATCCAAAGGGCAGTCACAGAATACTGGTCTTTATATGCCTTTACTTGTGCCGCAAGCTATTTGGTAAGATCTATCTATGGATTTTGTGTTGGGACTACCTCGTACTCAACGATGAGTGGATTCCATGTTTGTAGTGGTTGATAGATTTTCTAAAACAGCCCATTTTATTCCTTATAGAAAGACCTCTGATGCATCCCATGTTGCAAGATTATTCTTTCGAGAGGTGCTTCGTCTATATGGGGTACCTCAGATTATTATTTCTGATAGAGACATCAAGTTCTTTAGCCATTTTTGGGTGATTTTGTGGAGAATGTTTGATACTTCATTGAATCGTAGTACTACTGCGCACCCTCAAACTGATGGGCAAACAGAGGTAACTAATCATACCTTGGGGAATTTAATTCGAAGTGTTTGTGGTGACAAGCCTAAGCAATGGGATCATGCACTACCGCAATGTGAGTTTGCTTATAATAGTGCTGTGCGTAGTGTTACTGGGAGATCACCTTTTGCATTAGTTTATGTGACACCACCAAAACAAGCTATGGATTTAGTGAAATTGCCTAGAGGGCCGGGTATTAGTGTTGCAGTTGAAGCCATAGCCAAGCAAGCGCAAGAGATTCAAGAGGAAGTTAGACAAAAGCTTAAGGAGACTGATGCAAAATACAAAGCAGTTGCTGATAAGCATAGGCGAGCCAAAGTGTTCAAGGAGGAAGATTTTGTGATGGTCTTTTTGCGCAGAGAACGATTTCTGTAGGGACATACAACAAGCTCAAGCCGAAAAAATATGGGCCTTACAAAGTGCTGCACAAGATTAATGATAATGCTTATGTCATTGATTTACCAGCGAGCATGAAGATTTCAAGGACTTTTAATGTTGCCGACTTGTTCAAATTTCATAAGGAAGAGCCACTTTATCCAGACTTTAACTCAGGGACGAGTTCTTTTCAGGTGGAGGGGACTGATGTAGAACAAGTTGCCCATAAGTTCATGAAGGACCTGGAGCATCACAAGGTCGCACACAAAGCCGAGTGCAAATCTAGCTAGATTTGTCATATCTAGTTAGATTCTTAACTAGATTTGTTTAATTTTCTTATTTTGTTTATTTCTTTCTTATCTTAAGTTTAGTAGAATTCCTTTTCCTAGTTTACTTAGAGTTTAAGTATTAGTTTTCTTTAAATAGGCTTGTAGCCCTATGGGCAAGAATTAGCTTTTGATCAATAATATTATTTGAGAGTTTTCTCTGTGGTTAGTATTACTTCTCGTGGATTTGAGTTTTTTCTCGTGGATTCGAGAACCCTAGGCTATTGACGTTTGTCAGAGTCATATCATTCTAGTTTTCCGCTGCGTCACTAGGTCCATGGGAATACTGGTAGGTTTATTTGAAACACTTAATTGGAACTTGACAAGCTAGTTTCAAGTGTAGGAATGATATTCCCATTTGACCATTTGTTGAGGATCAATATAATTTTGTCCTTTTAATGCAACTATCTATTCTATTATTTTTAATACTTTTTTTTTTTTTTTTGGCCTTTATGTGTGCTAAAAAAAAGAAAAGAAAAATAGAACAAGAGGAAAAATCGTAAATCCCTAAAATGAGCATTTTGGAACAAAGACGAACCACGTTTTTTATTATGTGGTCTGGATTGTGGATTGCTAGGGTACAACCATTTTATGGTGACCCTGCTATAGATAGGTTTGGGTGAGGGACATTTTATTAGATCATAATTATGAATGTTTAAATTAGCAAGCTCAACTCTATGAGTTTCATGCAAGAATATGTGGAATGTTGGTGTCCTACACATGTTTAATACATGTCTGACACAGTTTCTTCACTTGTTTAGAAGCTTCCATTAAACATAAACCTGAATTTTGGGACCATCCTTGTAATTGGTGACAACTGAAAGACAAACCGTTGTGACTGTTCTATTCATCCAGTCAATGTGTCTAAAACTTCATCTTCGGATTTTAGATTGTTCATTGTTGTTAAATGAAGACCCCTAAGTTGGATAGTAGAATAATTTAAATGGTGATAAATATTAGTATGTTTAGTAATTTATGGGATGAATGAGTATTTCAATTGGTACTGTTGAGTATTATAATTTTTCCAGTCTACACTAAGTAGTATTTTTTTTTTTTTTTAATTTTTAAAATGTCTTTGTTTCATGAATTTTGAAGTTTTTTTTTTTTTTTTTTCGCCTATTGCTGAAGTTTTGCTTTGCCACATTACACTAAGTTTTCTTGTGTTTATGTCTCATGAATTTTGATGTAGCATCCATGCGTTTAAGGACAAAGTCAAGAACATGAATTCTACCGTTGCATCGCCTAGTCGCAAAAGTCAGAAGCTTTTAAATAGCCACATTGTGGATGAAGGCGAAGATAGAATCAGCAATTTACCTGACAGTGTTCTCCATCATATCCTCTCCTTCCTCCCAACTAAATATGCCGTAGGAACATGCATATTATCAAAAAGATGGCAATTCATGTGGACCTCCATTTCCAACATTGATTTTTGTGATTTTATGTTTTATTCCTGCGAAAAGAAATATTCCTTTCCTTTAGAGAGGACTTCCTTCTCGAACTGCGTGGAAAGAGTACTCATCCTTCGTGATGCTTCAATTATTAAAAAATTTCGTCTCAGATGCTTTGCAAGTATCGATGCATCCCATGTTCATACATGGATTTCTGCTGCGATCAGGCATGGAGTGCAAGAACTTGAACTCTCTACCCATTCTACAAACATTGCGTTGCCCTATTGCCTTTTTATTTGTGAATCACTAACTATATTGAAACTTGGATCGGGCAGCATTCTGAAAGTTCCTACTTCCATTTATTTTCCAAACCTTAAGACTTTTCATCTTGATCAAGTTACATTTATCGATGATCTCTCCACCCAGAAACTCTTCTCAAATAGCCCAGTCCTTCAAGAGTTGTCCTTGACTGAATGTGTGTGGAATAATATAAAGAGTACCACCATACGTGTTCCCTCTCTGAAGAGATTGACTATTGATTACATTCCATATTGCAGCGTCGATGATATACTTGATTGTGAGATCAATGTTTATGCAGAGAATCTCATCTATTTCAATTGCTCTGGTGACTAGACAATCGACATCCTTCTCCATGATCTGTCTTCATTAGTTGATGCATCTCTTAATATTTTACTTATGTCCGGAGAGCAAGGCAAAACTCCCCGTGCATTAAAGCTTCTTGGTGGGATCCGCAACGTAGGGTCGCTAACAATTTCCGATGATACCTTTGGGGTATGTTTGCTTCCTTAGTTTTTACTACAGCTATTAGAAAGATTGAACATACCCGGGGAATTAATTTTGTTTCATATGTATCTTCCACCAAGGAAACATACACAGACACGTTCCCTTGCTGTACTGACAATTCATTATGTTTCTTTGTGCAAAGCCTCTTAGGGTTGAAGGTCTCCTTGATCAGCTTCCTACATTTTCAAAATTGACCCATTTGGAGGTAGATACGAAAGTTTATTATAATTTCCGAGCAGTGATTGTTTTTCTCCAACGCTTGCCTACTCTGGAGTGTCTTGTTTTTTCTGAGGTAGAAGATACTTGAACTTTTAAAATTTGATTGTTATAATTCTTTAGTGCTCAATTCATAAATTTGTTTCTGATCGCTGTTTAGGGAATTGGCCCATGCATGCCCTCCGATGAAGTTGACTGGACATTGGAACCAGTACCTCAATGTTTTAAGTCTTGCCTCAAAAGATTTAGCATCAAGAATTTTCATGGGGGGGAACCAGAGTTACTTTTTCTAAAGTTTATTTTAAAGAATGCACTCGTTTTGGAAAGGATGAAGGTCTTTATTTTGCATTATTTATCAGAGGATTTAAAGAAGCGAGAGGAGTTTAGTGATCAGTTACAAATGCTTCCTAGAGGCTCAGCAAGTTGTGACGTTGTCTTATTGTGATAGTTTAGACATTGTACAGACATTTTTTGAAATTTGACTTTATGAAAATGTGTTAAACCGTCCATCTGATGGATTCTACATGGTGTAAGACTGCCTGATTTGATAAAAAAAATAGGAGTTGATAGAAAGATGAGATCATAAGATAATGAGTATTCTTTTATCCATATATTAAACTTGATTCCTGGCCAAACTTGCTTAGGCAACACAAAGGCAAGAAAGCAGGTTAAGCTATGGCCCCATTCCTCAACCTCTGCTGTGATCGAACGAAGTTAAACTAGACAGCGAAATGCAGAATTTGTTGTAAGAAATCACATCTTTAGAGTCACCTCTATTGTTCTTGATTCCCACAGTACCCAGCATGTACCCTAGGGCCCTGGTGTTCTGTTGTCTAGGACCATTTGCCCGTTACTCACTCCTTGGAAACCATATGATGGAAGTGGAAGTTTGCGACGGATAGTGTCTTATCATGTGCAGCTAATAAAATAATAAAGGATCAAGAAATTGCATTGTAACTAAGGGCACGTTTCAAGTTCCTGTACAAATCGGGTCCTTGCAATAATGTTCTTGATCTCTTAGTCAATAAGGGTAGGGAAAAGCATGGTTTAGACATTTCGGAAACTAGTTGAGATTGAATAGAGTGCCTAATTGCCTGAAAGTGGAAACTTTTTTTTGGTATACTTTCAACAAGAAACCGAAGTTTTGAGAACGTGGAAAAGTTCGGCATAATTATCTTCTTCTTCAAATTATTATCATTATTATTATTTTTTTTTTTGTTGGATAAACTAAGAATATCCTAAGTCATTGGGCATAAACTAGTTTTCTATGATACACAAATCATCTGTAAGTTCATACATCTGATAGTGAGAGAGCAAAGACTCGAATTTAAACCTCTAGAGTTCTTGAACTGGGTAAGCGGATCCCTTGTCAAATGAGCTATCTTGGTGTTATCTATTTTGTTAATTTGACTGATTCATTTTTGGAAAACCCGTAATCTTAATTTGACCCTAAATTTGGCAATTCGGGCAAGACCCATTTTCAAACTAGGGAGGGCCCCGAACCCCGTAAATTTCCGCACTACCGTTTACCAGGGAACCTCACCATAACATCATGTGGTTCCACTGAATTCCAACTACTTCTGCGGTGAGCCGTGTCTTCATCGAAAATCAGCAAATTTTCCCACTTCCATTATCTAGAGAAGGGAAGAGTCCTCAATCAACCTTAAGAATCTCTTAATCGAAACATTACGCCCATTCCAAAGCATGGTTTTTAGCCCCATGGTTGAGCCCATTCCTCCCTCCTCAGTCCTCACCCACATAAATCAGTAATCTGATCCATATTTACCCACCATTCTCCAATTACCTTGCTTAATCTGCTTCTCCACCACAGAAATCAGCATTTTCCTCCTTCATTTCGTCATTGCTGTGTATCGAAACCCTAACCCTAGCTCGTCGACCCCTCTTCTCCCCTTCACTATCAAATCATGGATTCAGAGCGGCCATGTCAAAAACTTTCCATGGAGACCGACGATAAGATTAGCCGCTTACCAGTTTGCCCTCATTTACTTACTCTCCTATCTTCCCACAAAACACGCTGTGGCGACGAGCATTCTATCAAGTCCCTCTGGGCTTCCGTCCCCCTTCTCGACTTAGACGATTCGTTGCTCTTGCATCCTCAACAGGGTAACACCGATCCAATAGGAAATACTATAAGCTTTACGAATTTCGTGAACAAAGTCTTGATTCGTCGCAGTGATTCCTTCATACGCGAATTCAAACTCAAATGCAGCAAGTACGATTCGTTCCATGTCAATGCGTGGACTCTGGCTGCATTGAGGTGTGGTGTCCGAGAGCTCCATCTTTGCGTTACTGCGAGACAACAACAGTCATTCAAGCTGACCACTGATGTCTTTTGTTTCCAACAACTAGAGCATTTGAAACTTGGTGAGAAATTCGTTCTACATGTTACCAAGTCAGTTTGTTTGCCGAAACTCGAGGACCTTTTTCTCGATTCAATTGAGTTTTCTGATGATGAGTCGATTCGCAGGCTCTGTTCGAGCTGTCCTGTGCTTGCGGTGTTGAGGGTAGAGCATTGCGGGTTTAAAAATATACGGGTATTTAGTGTTTCTGCTCCTGCATTGAAGTTCTTGAAAATTGGTTGCTCGTCTTCGAATAATGATGATTATTGTACAGAGTTTTGTGATTATGAGATTGTTGTTGATGCCCCTGCTCTTACATACCTGTGGAACTCTGATTTTGTGGCTAGAGACTATACATTGGGAAATCTGCAGTGTCTACTTGATGTGTTTATCGATGTTAATGTTAGGAGGGGAGAAGGAATAGATGTTGTTAGACGTGGATTTGTTCTTCTTAATGGGATCTCTAATCCCAAGTCTCTGACTTTGAGTTGTCTCTCTGTGGCGGTAAGTTTGGCGAATTTTTGCTTTATTATATCAAGGTTCTCTCTTATGCAAGCACCTTTGTATTTATATTTCAAAGAGTAGGCTATGGTGATTTTTACTTTTTATTTTTTGGGTGAGGTTGTTTAGGAAAGAAAGATCTTTTTAGATAATCATCCATATTGAATTATGATCTTTGTGTCTAATGCATGTATTCTTTTGCAGGAAGGTTTTCTCCTTAACTCATGGGTGGTGGAGTTTGCCTATGTTCCATAACTTGACCCGTTTGGGCTGGAGATGAATAAGCATTGTGGCCAATTGCTGGCTATGTTGCTTGAGAACGCACCTAATTTAGAAATTCTTGTCCTTGATATGGTGAGTTGATGCTCCTATCCCTCTTCCTCAACCAACTCTACTCAAAAAAGCTAAGAACTTCTTCCAAACTCTCATTAAGGTGCAATTACTGAAACTTTGATTGTTTTCCACCCTGTTTTAGGTCCAAGTTTGAAGTATCGAAGAATTCAAGTGGAATCCACCACCACACGTACCTGAGTGTTTGTTTGATGTAGAACAGATTGCCGAAGAATTCCTAGCACGGAGGGACCTCCAAAAACGAACCAAAAAAGAGTACTAGAAGGAAGAGAACTCTGGAAGCCAAAATAGCATTCTGCCTTCAACCGTACCTACGGTCAGGCAAACCGTACCTACGGTTGGGAGCAGTTTTTGCATAATAACATTCTGCCTTCAACCGTACCTACGGTTAGGCCAACCGTACCTACGGTCGTCAGCAGATTTCCTATTACGAATTTCCTTGCAGGCCACTCTTTTTCCTTATTCAATTTGGATTCCTATAAGTCCGTTTGGAGTCCTTATTTGGCCATCTTGCTGCTTAAGTTTAGGGCTTTGATTTTTGCTTTTAATTAGAATTTCTTTATTTTTAGAATTTTTAGTATTTTTCCTTATTTTAGTTATTTCTTTCCTAAAGTTATAGTTCTAGTTGAATTAGGTTTTGTAGCCTATATAAAGGCTACCTCCTTTCATTGTAAGGTTATGTTTTGATTAATAAAGAATTTCTTTATGAGATTTACTCTCTTTACTCGTGGATTCGAGTTGTTTTCTCTTTACTCGTGGATTCGAGTATTTTCTAAGAAGAAGGCGGTGACCTTCTTCTTTCATACGCTTTCCGCTACGTCAGTTGGTATCAGAGCAGGCTTAATCCTGTTCAGATGGCGAACGCACGGAACGAAAGCGAAGTCCTTGACGGCGGTGACCATGAGGAAGATATGGTTACAGGGGCTGAATTCAGAATTTTCCAGCGTGAGACCCAGCAGGCGCAGCGTGAGACACAACAAGCGTTGTGGGAGGTCCAAACGGCTCTTGCTAGGCTGACGGTAGGGAATAATCAGCGAGGAGACGGCCTTACAGGTCGTCAACCTTACCGAGAGAGGGCTGAAATTTTTCGTGAACGCCATCCAGAGATTCCACGTAGGCAACTAGCCTATGAGGATAACCTGAGTGAGGATGAAGAAGATGCTGAAGCCATACTTCGGAATAATCGGAGGGGTTACCAAGGAGAACAGGACCGACAGACCTTTCGTATGAAGATGGACTTGCCCAGTTTTAATGGCCAACTTCAGATCGAGGGGTTTCTTGACTGGTTGGTATTAGTCGAGAGGTTTTTCGATTATATGGATATTCCTGAAGATAAAAAGGTGAAATTAGTCGCGTACAGACTATTGGGGGGAGCTTCTGCTTGGTGGGAGCAATTGCAAATTACACGGATGCGACAAGGAAAGGGGATGGTTCGGACGTGGGCTAAGATGAGGCGACTGTTACGATCCAGGTATTTGCCTCCAGATTATGAGCAGATTTTGTTTCAACAATATCAGGATTGTAAGCAGGGAAGTAGAACAGTTGAGGCGTACCTAGAGGAGTTCCACAGGCTATCATCCCGTAATAACCTGCTGGAAACAGATGCGCAACAAGTTGCTAGGTTTGTTGGGGGGCTGCGTTGGGCTATACAGGATCGAGTTGCGATGCAAACAGTCTACACCTTAACCGAAGCCGTTGCGTTGGCTATTAAGGCAGAAACTCAATTGGACAGATCGAAGGCGGCGGTCGTAGCAAGAAATTCCTTTGATCCTAATCGTGCTGCAGTAAACAAAGGAAAAGCCCCAATGACTCAGCCACCTTTGTCTAACACCCCTCGCGGGACAAGTAGCAGTGGAGGTCCAACAAAACCAGCCAACACTGTTCCACCAGAAGTGGCACCTCGTAACCCTTATGCTCGTCCGGGGTCTGATAAGTGTTATAGATGCGGACAGCCAGGGCACCGTTCCAACCAATGTCCTAAAAGGGGTACTGTTAACTTAGTGGAACCAGAAGAAGATGGCAAATTCGAGACAGAGGAGGACGAGAATGAAGCGGCCTATACTTATGAAGAAGAAGAGGTAACGGGTGGCGACGAAGGGGAGCTGCTGTCACGCTCTCTGGTGGTTCAACGACTTTTGTTAGCACCAAAGCGGGACGAACCATCTCAACGACATAATATATTCCGAACCAGATGTACTGTGAACAACAAGGTTTGTGATGTTATTATTGATAGTGGCAGTAGTGAAAATATAGTGTCGAAAGCAATGGTTACCAAGTTGGGCTTGCAAACTGAGAAACACCCTTCACCGTATAAAATTGGCTGGATTAAACGGGGCGCTGAAGTGAAGGTAACTGAAATCTGCCGCATTAATTTTTCAATTGGGAAGAATTATGCAGATGAGGTTGTGTGTGATGTGGTAGAGATGGATGCCTGCCATATGATTTTGGGACGACCATGGCAGTTCGATGTGGATGCTACATACAGGGGCCGTGATAACGTATATGTTTTCATGAAGGGAGGCTTAAAGATCGTTTTGGGATCCATAAAAGAAGAATTTTCAATCGTTGAACCGAAGTCAAAGGGCAAGTCAGTATTTCTAGTGGATGGGGCCGAATTCATAGAGGAAACTAAGGAATCCGGAGAGATTTTTGCTGTGGTAGTTGGGGGAGAAGTCGGCAGGGAGTCTATGAAAATTCCATCCTCGCTTAAACCTTTGCTAGAGGAATTTCAGGAAATTATACCGTCAGAGCTACCAGATGGGTTGCCTCCTATGCGGGACATACAGCATCAGATTGATCTCACGCCGGGAGCCATTTTGCCTAATCGACCACATTACCGGATGAGTCCCAAGGAAAGTCAGATTCTACAAGAGCAAGTAGAAGAGTTGATTAAGAAGGGATTGGTGCAGGAGAACATGAGTCCTTATGCGGTACCAGCCTTGTTAGTTCCAAAGAAGGATGGCAGTTGGCGCATGTGCATCGACAGCAGGGCAATCAATAAGATCACCATTAAATATAGGTTCCCTATTCCTCGATTAGAAGATATGCTAGACATGCTGGCCGGATCCAAAGTCTTTTCAAAAATTGACTTGCGGAGCGGGTACCATCAGATTCGGATTAGGCCTGGAGATGAATGGAAGACTGCTTTTAAGACCAAGGAGGGGTTGTACGAATGGTTAGTGATGCCGTTTGGCCTTACCAATGCGCCCAGTACTTTCATGCGGCTCATGAACCAGGTATTAAAACCATTCACTGGAAAATTTGTTGTGGTGTACTTTGATGATATATTAATATATAGCCAGAACAAATCTGACCATTTTGTGCACTTGAGGGAAGTACTTACAGTTTTGCAGCAAAATAAGCTGTATGTTAATTTAAAGAAGTGCAGTTTTATGACCAATAGTTTATTATTTTTGGGATTTGTGGTAAGTGCTGATGGGATTAAGGTTGATGAAGAAAAGATTCGTGCCATTCGGGAGTGGCCAACTCCACAAACAGTGGGAGAAGTTCGTAGTTTTCATGGTTTGGCAACGTTTTACAGGCGGTTTGTCAGAGATTTTAGCCGGATAGTCGCGCCAATTACGGAGTGCATGAAGAAAGGGAAATTCCATTGGGGAGAGGAAGCAGAACAGAGTTTTGCGCTGATCAAGGAGAAATTATCATCTGCCCCAGTTTTAGCACTGCCAGATTTTGACAAGCTGTTTCAAGTAGAGTGCGACGCCTCTATTGTTGGCATTGGTGCTGTACTTTCTCAAGAAGGTAGACCAGTTGCGTTTTATAGCGAGAAGCTCAGTGAAGCTCGCCAGAAGTGGTCTACTTATGAGTTGGAATTGTATGCTGTTTTTCGCGCCTTGAAGGTTTGGGAACACTATCTGGTACAGAGGGAGTTTGTCTTATTCAGTGACCACCAAGCGCTGAAATTTATTAATAGCCAGAATAGTGTCAACCGGATGCATGCCCGCTGGATTTCGTTTATTCAACGCTTCACTTTCACTTTGAAGCATAAAGCGGGTCAATTAAACCGGGTAGCTGATGCTCTAAGCAGGAGGGCGTTGTTGCTAGTTATAATGCGGACGGAAGTGATTGGGTTTGACTGTCTCAAGGAGCTGTATGCAGATGATGAAGATTTTCAGGATATTTGGGCAAAATGTCAGTCGGAACCTTCCGTTAACGGAATGCATATTCAAGAGGGTTATCTGTTTCGAGGCAACCAATTGTGCATCCCAAGGAGTTCACTACGAGATCAGATAATTCATGAATTACATGGTGGAGGTTTGGGTGGACACTTGGGTCGTGATAAAACAGTGACTCTTGCAGAAGAGAGGTATTATTGGCCACAACTGAAGAAGGATATTGGTAGTCATGTCAAAAGATGTCCTATTTGCCAGGCATCTAAAGGTCAATCCCAAAATACGGGCCTTTACATGCCCTTACCCATTCCGGCAGCGCCTTGGGAAGATCCTTCTATGGATTTTGTCTTGGGCCTTCCTCGAACCCAACGCGGATTTGATTCTGTATTTGTGGTGGTTGATAGGTATTCCAAAATGGCTCACTTTATTGCTTGCAAAAAGACCTCAGATGCAGTGCACGTGGCAAATTTGTTTTTCAAAGAGGTTGTTCGTTTGCATGGGGTTCCCAGATCCATCACTTCAGATAGGGACACTAAATTCTTGAGTCATTTTTGGCGGACTTTATGGAGGCGGTTTGACACATCCCTGAATTTCAGTAGCACGAGTCATCCTCAGTCCGATGGTCAAACGGAAGTGGTAAACCGCACTCTTTGGAATTTAATTCGCTGCATCTCTGGAGGGAAGCCGAAACAGTGGGATCTTGCTCTTGCGCAAGCTGAATTTGCTTATAACAGTATGCTAAATCGGTCTACTGGGAGGACTCCATTCCAAATTGTTTATTGCTGTCCTCCACGCCATGCTTTAGATTTGGTTCCTCTACCAAAACTTCCTGGTTTGAGTATTGCAGCAGAAAATATGGCGGATCGAATCAAGGCTATTCAAGAAGAGGTGCGGAAAAATTTGGAGGAATCTAATGCCAAATACAAGGCTGCTGCTGATAAAAAGAGAAGGGCTCAAGTATTTCGAGAGGGGGATCTAGTGATGGTTTATTTGCGCAAAGGGCGGTTGCCAGTGGGCACGTACAATAAGCTGCGAGACAAGAAATATGGTCCTTTCCAGATCCTACAGAAAATTAATGATAATGCCTATGTTGTGGACCTTCCTGCAGATATGGCCATCTCTCCTACTTTCAATGTTGCCGATTTGTTTGAATATCATCCTCCTGATGTGTCGTCTTCTCAATTAATTAACTCGAGGTCGAGTTCTTTTCAAGCAGGGGAGACTGATGTAGAACAGATTGCCGAAGAATTCCTAGCACGGAGGGACCTCCAAAAACGAACCAAAAAAGAGTACTAGAAGGAAGAGAACTCTGGAAGCCAAAATAGCATTCTGCCTTCAACCGTACCTACGGTCAGGCAAACCGTACCTACGGTTGGGAGCAGTTTTTGCATAATAACATTTTGCCTTCAACCGTACCTACGGTTAGGCCAACCGTACCTACGGTCGTCAGCAGATTTCCTATTACGAATTTCCTTGTAGGCCACTCTTTTTCCTTATTCAATTTGGATTCCTATAAGTCCGTTTGGAGTCCTTATTTGGCCATCTTGCTGCTTAAGTTTAGGGCTTTGATTTTTGCTTTTAATTAGAATTTCTTTATTTTTAGAATTTTTAGTATTTTTCCTTATTTTAGTTATTTCTTTCCTAAAGTTATAGTTCTAGTTGAATTAGGTTTTGTAGCCTATATAAAGGCTACCTCCTTTCATTGTAAGGTTATGTTTTGATTAATAAAGAATTTCTTTCTGAGATTTACTCTCTTTACTCGTGGATTCGAGTTGTTTTCTCTTTACTCGTGGATTCGAGTATTTTCTAAGAAGAAGGCGGTGACCTTCTTCTTTCATACGCTTTCCGCTACGTCATTGTTGCTTCACCTAAAGGAAGTTGTAATTATGACATAATTCATAAAATATTTGTCTGAGAATGCAAGAGTTTTAAAAAAGTTTCAGGACTTCCAGAGAGCTATAATTCATGGCAACGAAAAATCGGGAATTCATGTGTGCTATGAGATGACTTACAAGTGACAACCAGTACAGAATTCGCGGATCACTGCAGATTTTTGAATTTGGCTGTTGACTGGAGACTCATGCCATATTGTATTTAGCTTATTTTTGTAGTCTTTGGAAAAGCTTTCCATTTTTTTTTCCGTTGGTGAAATGGATACAATCCTCAAACTAAGGCCAACAAAAGAGACAGACGCCATGTCTGCTAAGAGGAGGGAGGTCATCTCCATGGTCGGCTGATTCAGAAGCACCAATCTTAGAGTTTGGGCTTCGCCTTTGTCAGCAAGGAAGTCTGCGCACGCATTGCCTTCCGTCAAAGTGTGTCCAATGGAGTAGTTCCACTCTTTATTCATGAGGTTCTTGCATACCTGGATTACATCAGCCAACAAGTGTTCCTCATCATAAGTGCCCAAAATACATCTGATGGCATCCTCAGAGTTCGACTCCACCATGATCCTAGGGAAACATTCATCCCACTCAATCTTCAAGCCCGCTAGAATGGCCCATAGCTCCACTTCCAGTGCAGTGCACACACCAAAGTGACCCATGTAGCCACAAAGCCAAACACTCCTATCATTTCTGGTGACTCCTCCTATACCTGCAGATCCAGGATTACCCCAATTTTTCTTTGTTACTACCATGCATGTTTATTTTGTCATTGGGAGAATCGATTTTTCATTTCTTGATTTTACATTATGATAGTAATGAAGATGGAGTTTCTGTTTGCCGCTTACTTCCTAATTTTGAAAGCATATATCCTAAAAGGGATGTAGAGCTGCGAAATTTTAAGTAGTTTAAAGTAATTGATTAAAAACCAACATCTTTTGCTATGTGATTTGCTTCATTCATATTAGTTTCTTAACTCTTTGACTTGATGGGGATTATTGCTTGTTGCCTCTAGCCAAACCATAAGATTATATCTCTAGCTGAAATTATTACTTTCCCATCTGACAGACATTCTGGAGGTGAAATGAAAATTTATTCAGTTTAAGGAGTCTTGTCCTAGAATTGATCTGGTAGGTCCATGTGACTCAATTCTTGGGAAAAAAGAACCGGAGAGGTTGGGTATTTAGAGTCCTCTATTTTTTCTTGATTCCCACAGTAGCCAGCATTTGAAAGTGATACGTACTGAAGTGCCCTTGTGTCAGAGGGCTAAATTTTCACACACAAATTTTTAGCCAAGTGCGGCGCTAAGTAGCCTCTGCCTAGTCAGCCCACTCGATCTTTCCTATGCTGCAGAACACTCTCTCCAAGCTGCCTGTGTGGGAAAAATCAAGTAGGGTGGCTAGGCAGGGGCTGCTTAGCACCGCACTCGGCTAAAAATTTGTGTGTGAAAATTTAGCCTTGTGACACCTTGTGTTCTGTTGTCTAAGTCCGTTTGCCCGTTATTCACTCCTGGGCCGGAAACCATATGATGGAACTGGAACTTTGCCACGGATTGTGTTGAATTATTTTGGGCAGCTAACAAAATACGGAGAGATAAAGTGTCAAGAAATTGCATCCTAACTAAGGGCACGTTTCAAGGTCCTGTACAAATCAGGTCTTTGCAATAATGATCTTGTTTTTTTAGTCAATAAGAGTAGGGATAAGCATAGTTTCAACATTTCAGAAACTAGTCCTATAAAATTGAGATTAAATAGCGTTTGAATGGCCGGAGGTGGAAAAATTTATTAGTGTACTTTCAGGGCTTGTTTGGGGACTTTAAAAATTGGACAAACTAGATCTAGTCTTATCTGGTTTTTAAATAAACCAATTCATAAATGGTTTTTAAAAAAAAAATTGTGTTTATTCTTTATTTTCGTAATAAAGTTGAACTGATTAGTAGAATAAAAGAAACTTATCAAACGATGTGAAATCAAAATTAACCAAAACTCATTTTCAATTAGTCAAGTTTTCAAATTTACCAAACAATCCCTCAATCTTTTAACAAGAAACCGGGGTTTTGTGAAGTCGGAAAAGTTGGGTGTAATTATGTGGTTTGTTAATTTGATTGATTCATTTATGAAAAACTGGTAATCTTAATTTGACCCTAAATATGGCAAATTCCGGCAAGACCCACTTTCAAATTAGGGAGGGCCAAGATTCCCTGCAGATTTCCCCACTACCATTTACGAGGGAACCTCACCATAACAACATGAAGTTACGCTACCCTCATTGAAATTTGAAAATCAGCAAATTTTCCGACTTCCATTATCTAGAGAAGCGAAGAGTCCTCAGTCCTCACCCACACCTGTCGAAACCCGAAATCAGTTATCTGATCCATATTTACCCGCCATTCTCCAATTACCTTGCTTAATCTGCTTCTCTACCTCAGAAATCCGCATTTTCCCCCTTGATTCCGTCCATGCCGTGTATCGAAACCCTAACCCTAGCTCGTAGACCTCTCTTCTCGCCTTCACTATCAAATCATGGATTCAGAGCGGCCATCTCAAAAGCTTTCCATGGAGACCGAAGATAGGATTAGTCGCTTACCAGACTCAGTCCTCATTTTCATGCTCAGCTTTGTTCCCACAAAACACGCTGTGACGACGAGCATTCTATCAAAAAGATGGAAGTCCCTTTGGGCTTCCGTCGTCGTCCTCGACCTTGACGATTCGTTGCTCTTACATCCTCAAGAAGGTAACACCGATCCAATAGGAAATACTGCCAGCTTTACCAATTTCGTGAACAGAGTTTTAATTCGCCGCAGTGATTCCTTCATACGCGAATTCAAACTCAAATGCCGTAAATACGATTCGTTTCATGTCAATGCGTGGGCTTGGGCTGCATTGAGGCGTGGCGCCCCAGTGCTCGATCTCTGTGTTACTGCTCAACAACAATCCTTCAATCTGACCACTGATATCTTTGCTTTCCAACAACTGGTGTTTATAAAACTTTGTGGGAAATTCGTACTGGATGTTCCTAAATCAGTTTGTTTGCCGAATCTTTATATCCTTCATCTTGATTCGATCGAATTTCGCGATGACGACTCGATTTGCAAGCTCTGTTCGGGCTCTCCTGGGCTTGAAGTGTTGAGGGTAGACGATTGCGGGTTCAAAAATATACGGGTATTTAATGTTTCTGCTCCTGCATTGAAGTCTTTGATACTATGTTGCTCATTGAACAAGAATGATGATTATAGTACAGAGTTTTGTGAGTATGAGATTGTTGTTGATGCCCCTGCTCTTAAATACCTGCGCTACTCTGATTTTTTGGCTAGAGACTATTCCTTGGGAAGCCTGCAGTGTCTTCTTGATGTATATATCGATGTTAATATTAGGAGGGGAGAAAGAGTAGATGTTGCTAGACGTGGAATTGTTCTTCTTAATGGGATCTCTAATTCGAAGTCTCTGACTTTGAGTTGTCTCTCTATGGCGGTAAGTTTGGTCAGTCTTTGCTCTATTATATCGAGGTTCTCTCTCGTGCAAGCATGTTTGTGTTTATATTTTAAAGATATGATGATTTTTTTGTGTGTTTTTGGGTGAGTTTGATTTGGAAAGAAAGAGCTTTTAAAATAATTATCCATGTTGAATTATGATCTTTGTGTCTAATGTGTGTATTCTTTTGCATGAAGATTTTCTACTTACTCCATGAGCGGTGGAGTAATTTGCCTATGTTCCATAGCTTGACCCGTTTGAAGCTGGAGGTTAATAAGTATTGTGGTCTATTGCTGCCAATGTTGCTTGAGAACTCACCTAATTTAGAAATTCTTGTCGTTGATATAGTGAGTGGATGCTATCCCTCTTCCTCAACCAACTCTACTCAATAAAAGCTTAAAAAACTGTCATTATGGTGCAATTACTGAAACTTTGATTCCCCCCCCCCCCCCTCTCTCTCTCTCTGCCCCCTGTTTTAGGTGCATCCTTGGCGTATCGAAGAATTCCAGTGGAATCCACCACCACACGTACCTAACTGTTTGTTGCTTCACGTAAAGGAAGTTGAGATTAAGGGGTTCATTTTGCAAGAAGATTTGCTAAAACTCATAAAATATTTGTCTGAGAATGCAAGAATTTTGAATGGAGTATCAGGACTTCCAGAGAGCTAAAAATCGTGGCAACTAAATTTTGGGAATTCATGTGTGCTATGAGAAGACTTGCAACAAGTTCAGAGTTCGCAGAAGACTGCAGATTTTTGAATTTGGCTGTTGACCGGTGACTCATGCCATATTATATTTAGCTTATTTTTGTACCCTCTGTAGAAGCTTTCCAATTTTTCTTTGTTACTACCATGCATCCTTTTTTTTTTTGGTTCTTTTTTATTTTTGTCATTGGGAGAATCTATTTTTGATTTCTTGATTTTGCGTTATGATAGTAATGAAGATGGAGTTTCAGTTTGCCATGTACTTCCTAATTTTGAAAGCATATATCTTCCTAAAATGGATGTAGAAGAGCTGCAAAATTTTAAGTAGTTCAAAGCAATTGATTAAGAGCCAACATCTTTTTCCATGTGATTTGCTTCGTTCATGTTAGTTTCTTAACTCTTTGACTTGATGGGGATTATTTCTTGTTGCCTCTCACAAAATTAGAAGATTATAACTCTACCTGAAATTATTAATTTTCCATCTGATAGACATTCGGGAGGAGAAAATTTATTCAGTCCAAGGAGTCTTTCCTAGAATTGATCTGGTTGGTCTATATAACTCAATTCTTGTTAAAAGAAAAAAAAAAAAAAAAAAAAAAAAAAAAAAAACCCCAGAGATGTTGAGTCCTCCATATCACTTGCAGCCAAATAAATTTGTTAGGGTCTCTATTATGTTACATACAGCATCCGTCCAATGTCTTCTCAGTTCTCATGATGCTTACAGTCACCGCATGGTTGACCATAGAGCCAGCTGCAGAATTGGTCTCTCCGGAGCAATAAGAGACATTGGTCTTGAGGCAGTACGTTAGCAGGGTTCAGTGCAGCAAATATATTGGTCTTTTGCCCAAATTATCTCCAAGTGAGTATGAGTGGCTTGCAAGTTGCAACTGATGTGAAACTTGAAGTCCAAATCTGATGGCGCAATGTTGGTAATAATACCAATTAAACAAACCCAATAATGAAAGATCCTTGTATTTTCAAAATTTTATAGGCTAGTAGTTCTAGAACAGGATATGGGCTTGCTTTGGAACCGAACTCTAGTCGTTTATCACCATTGCAGTATTCAACATTGACTGCTGGTTGTAGTCTGTCAAAACTGCCTATAAACTGTCATATGAGATTGGAATTTGGTTTTCCATTGAAAGCAGGGTAAAAAGATGGATTTCCATTGAAAGCAGGGTAAAAAGACAGCTAAAACGTCATCAAGCAAAACTACTTGAAGATTAGCTTTAGATGGTGATGTCTTTGCCAATCGCAACCCAAATGTGACGTTGAATCATATATTTTAATATTAAAAAATCTCGATAACTTTGAGATGAAAAATAAAATTGTAATGTACCATGTCCTTTTGTTTTTGGTTTTTTGTTTGTTTTGCTTAGTGTAGGATAAGGAGGATAAGGAAGATGGAATGTCACATGACTACACAAATGTATTATGTCAATATCACATAAAACTAACCATAAATATTTTACATGAACCGAGTTTTTAACAGCCTATGCAAAGGCGAATAAAAAATGCGAGCAAAAAACTAAATGTTGTCGTGCACCTTGAGAAGAAGAGCAGTACAAAATTAAATGAAGAATATTAAAGTGACCACTTGATGTTGACTTGTGAGAAGAAATACCACCTCAAGTCCTCAACTGTACCCCCCTTCGTTTTTTTTTTTTTTTTTGTCAGGTGTAAAAAGTAGATATGCAGATAGGTGATTCTACGTACCCGCTAAGGAGCATTGTCTCTTAGCAATCTACAACTAATCTGTAGGGGATCCCACCGTGCCTATGTTGGGGCTGAAGCTTGGGTCAACTGTACATTTTGCAGTAGGAAAAAGGTTCTTCAAATAACTACTAAGTGACCAAAAGCTCATTAATTTGGCCTTTTGTTTTACACAGAATTGGTTACCGCATCTGTATAGAGCATTTTCAACAAACGAGTGACCTCTTTCAGCAGCTTAATAGCTCAGGTTTCTAGCATATTTTTACTTTGTGCGTTGCGCAAAACACACTTTAATCATTGGGCAAGTTATATTTTTCCCCTTCAAGTTTGGCCCAATTTCACTTGTGATATACGCCGGCGCGGTGTTCCACTCTGGAAATTTTGGAAGATTTAGCTAGATGGATAACCAAGATGGCAGAAAACCACTATTAAAATGAGAATAGCTTAGAAAGAAATTTTCTGCATAGCTTGTATAGCAACCAAGGGCTCCGGTGTAAGATAATTGGGATGTACAACGTATCCAATAATGATATGAAAACCTAAAAGCTTAAGTTGTTAGATGGAGGACTTAAACAAGTATATGAAGTCATGTCAAATTTTATAATTAACCGATGTGAAATGTGAGATGTTATATTGTTAGGTTGAAAATTTAACAAGTAAATGAAATCATATCAAATTTTATAATTAATTGCTGTGAGATGCGATATTTTTCTAACAATCCTAAATGAAAAAAACAAAGTAAAAGAATTAAAGTTTCCATTTGAGTAGAGTCCCGAAACTTTATATATTTTATGATTAAATGACACTATAGTAAAGGGTGGTGTTGTACGAAGCACTCTCCATACAGTACCCCTGTGTAACACCAACTCACATCCATGGACTAAAATATCTACGATATCTTTGATATATCCACGATATATCCGTGTATACATACCCCTCGATACGATATCTAACTGACATATCTTTTTCACAAAATATCTCTACGATATTGTTGATATTTTCGATATTATAGATAAAATCTCAATATATCCATAATATCTTCTTTTTTTCACATGGTATTGTCGATATATCGAGATATATAAACTATATCAAGGATATATCTCAACGGTATCGAGATATTCATTTTCTTGTTATTGTGTCAAAATTATCACTTCTTACTCTTTTAGTGTTGATTTATATAAATATTTCAATTAAAATAACGGCTTAAATTAGTGTTAAAAAGTAATAACTTTCATTTACTTTGTTAAAATATTCATTCTTTCGCTCAGTGTGGCACAATTTTTATACCCTACACAATACATATTTGTGTAATACATATTTAAATTGCAATATTTTGATTCTAAACTGTTTATTAGAGTTTAATCATTGTTCCTAGAATTTCAATGAAAATATACGTGTTTAACTAACGATATTCGTCATATCTCTGAATCAATATCGAAATTTTCAATATATCTATTGATATATCCGATATATCCATGTTTTTTGACCCTCGATATATCCACCGATATCGATATTTAAGTCCTTGCTCACATTAGCAAAAAAGAAATATATTAGATAAATTGAGAATGTTGTGTTATATAAGGCGCTGTATTTTGGTGTTGCACATAGCATTTCTCTATAGTAAATCACTGAATCCACAAATTTGACCAATTGAACTCCCGATTAAGGAACAACTGAGCTTGGCAGCTAGATAGACTTGTTGACTTGGACGATTCTGTCTCCTAGTAGGCACAAACAGATTTTTGTGGGTACCAATTTAAGTAGTAAGTTGGAACTGGAAAAGGTAGTACAATTAATTTTCTTCACCCTCTATAAATATAAATGACAATATTTTCATACGACAAAAGCCAAAAGAAAACAAGGTAGTACTATTAGTTTTATTATGGCACCTCACTAAGTAGGTTAACTTCCATTAGTCTCATGAATCCTAATTAAGATTGACACGACCCTGCCAAGCAAGCTCAACCATGTTGGCCACTCCATTCCCACCAACCACATGCAATCCCACTAACTAATACAAGGTATGCACTACTCCTCAACATAAATTGCAGAAAACCACCTTCACAAAATGCCAAGTCTCCCATACTTCAAAACCAAAATTAAATATTAAAAGGTTTCCAGCTCCACCTCCCTTTATAGTGAAAAATCCTTTCAAAATCAGGAAATAAGAGCCAAACAGAAACCCGCGAGACTAAGTTAAGAGCAATAAACATCTTCATTACTATCATAACCAAATATCAAGAAAACCCAATAGATTCTCCCAATGACAAAATCAACATTGAAGTTATAGAGACAAAAAGAGCTTTTAAAGGGACCCAAAAAAAAAAGCTAAATGCAATATGGCCGGCATGAGTCACCTAACAGCAGCCAACACTCGAATCGCCAAATTAAAAAAATCAGCGATCTTCATGCAGCGAATACTTAACTAGTTATACGACATTTCTCACAGCACACATGAATTCCCAAATTTGAGTTGCCTCGACTTTCTCTAGCAAATGTAATTTGAGTTGCCTCGACTTTCTCTAGCAAATGTGTTAGCTCTTTGGCCACATGCGAAGTTCTGATACTTTATTCAAAACTTTTGCATTCTCCTGCAAATATTTAACAAGTTTTCGCACCTCTTCTTGCCCTCTGCATCCATAAATCAAAACCTCCTTTAAGTGAAGCAATAAACACTCTGGTACATCCGATGGCGGCTCCCACTTGAATTCTTCAGCATCCTGAACATGATTCTAAACCAAGGGAGAGAGGGGGGGGGGGGGGGGGGGGGAATCAAAGTTTCAGTAACTGCACCTTAATGAAATTTGGAAGGGAGGATCAAAGCTTTGTTGAGTGGATTTGTTTAAGGAGAGGGTAGGGAGGATCAATCAACTTACTGATTCAAGAATAAGAAATTCTAAATTAGGCAACCTCTCAAGTAAAATCGGCAGCATTTGACCACAAAGCATACTAACCCCCAGCACCAAATAGGTCAAATTACGAAACAGAGGAAGCAAACCACAGCATTCCTGGACAAGGGAGAAAACCTTCACGCAAAAAGAATACATTAGACCAAAAAAAAGAAAAAAAAAAAAAAAGGTCATAATTCAGTAAGGTAAAAAAAAATAAGATCACAAACTTGATCACTTGAGAGAGAACCTTGATATAAAGAAGTAAATGTTGACCAAGCTTACCGCCAAAGAGCATACAGTTGAAGTGAGAGCCTTCGACTTAGAGACCCCACTAAGAAGATCAAACCCACCCATAACAACATCCAATTTCTCCGCACTCCTCATATTAACATCGATTAATACACAAAGTAGACATTGCAGGTTTTTCAAGGAATAGGCTCTGGCCACAAAATCAGAGTACCACAACGATTCAAGAAGAGGGGCATCAACAACAATCTCATACTCACAAAACTCAGTAGTATAATCGTCATCCTCGTCTGTTGAGCATTCGATTATCAACTTCTTCACCTTAGGAGCAGAAACACGAAAAACCCGTATATTTTTGAATCCGCATTTCACAACCTTCAACTCTTCAAGGACAGGACTGCTCGAAATGAGCCTCCGAATGGAGTCATCGTTAGAGAACTCAATCGAATCGAGATAAAGGTCCTCCAGTTTCGGCAAACAAACCGACTTAGGCACATCCAGTAGGAATTTCTTGCCAAGCCTTATATACACCAGTTGTCGAAAAGCAAAGAGATCATGGGTCAGTTTGAATGGTTCTTGTTCCGCAGTATAGAAAACATCGAGCTCTCGAACACCACACCTCAATGCAGCCAGAGTCCAGGTGTTAACATGGAACGAATCGCATTTGCTGCAGGTGAGTTTGAATTCGCATATGAACGAGTTGTTTCGAAGAATCAGCACTCTGTTGACGAAATTCTTGAAGCTTATAGTATTTGCAATTGGGTCAGCATTGCCGTCTTGAGGATGTAAGAGTAAGGAATCATCCAAGTTGACAAGGGGGACGGAGGCCCAAAGGGACTTCCATCTTTTTGATAAAACGCTGGTGGCCACTGCGTGTTTTGTGGGAAGAAAGTAGAGTATATAAATGAGGGCTAAGTCTGGTAAGCGGCTAATCCTGTCTTCGCTGTCTATGGAAGGCATTTCACATACCCGCTTTGAATCCATGATTTTGATAGTGGAGAGGGGGATGCGGTTAGGGTTTCGATACACGGAAAGGACCAAATCAAAGGAGGTAAATGATCATTTCTGAGGCAGACGATAAGATGAAGCAAGGCAATCGGAGAATGGCGAGGCAAATAGGGGTGAGATCACCTGGTTCCTGATCTAGGTTTTCGACCGATGTGCGTGACGAGGGAAGAAAGGAGTGTTTGTTTTTTTTTGTTTTTTTTTGGGTAAATTATAAGAAACTCCCTAATGCTTAACCGTATTTCCCCGTAGGTCCGCATCCTCTCCTGTCCCACTCCACAAGTTCTATCCAACCATCGGCTCTCAAAGCTCTTCATCATTTTAAATTAATCCAAGGGCATACAATCAGCCACATCACCTAACTTTTAAATTGTTCTTTCTCTCGTTGACGTGTGTCTTATTGGAGTATAATCTATATCTATACCTATTTATTTTTTATACTACTTATAAAACTATAAATCTTAGAAAAACTTTTGATTCACTATAATACCCATATTAAAAAATATAAAGACAATACTATCCCTCATAAACCCTACCTTGACAAATTCCAAACCTAATAAACTCATCTTCATCCAAACTCTTCCTATTCTTCATCCTTTTTAGGTTTCCAATACAGATAACTCTTCTATTTTCATCTTTGTTCAGGGTTTGAGGTTCAAGGTTGAACAAATTTATATGGTAATTTTCTTAGCATCTTTATTGGCCCTTCCAGCGCAATCATTTTTTTTTTCTATGGTTGGATGTAAGTTGATGGAAGGGATCACATCTTCGACGATCTTGATCGAGCACTTATTAGAGCAATTGGCCTCATTGAACTTGGCATCGGCAGTTGCAGGTTAATTAGGACTTATCTGATATGTTAAATTAAGTATGGTTTATGGAAGGATTAAGTTCTAATGCAAACAATTGTTTTAGAACTCACGAACATTCGTTTTATTGTTGCAACATGCTAAACATTATATAATTTTAAAAGAAAAACGAAGAAGATAATTGTAATATAAGTTACCTGGCCATTTGAAACACTTTTCTTTTCTTTTCTTTTACTGGAAATCCATTTGGGACTTTTGTTAGTTGGTTCGTTGAATTGATATTGTTGCCTTTACTTGAAATAGGGGAGGTAGCTAGAGTAGTTTGAGTTGTTGTCATGGTAGGTTTGGTGGGTTTTTATTTTTTTTGTTGTGGTCAAGTTTTAAACCTCTAACCTTCCTTTTATAGTTCTATGATATCGGTGATTGTTACCCATCAAACATTTCTTAATTCATTAAACATTATCACCTATAAGACATATTGTAATTTTATTCTATATGTGGTACTCAAACCATTTCTTATTTCTTTGCTATAGTTGTCTACTTCGTTCTACAAGTTCGATGTCTAGTATTTAAATTCACTGAATAGTTGTGACAATTAGACATGTTTGGATTCCAATTGAAATCCCAAATTAGAATTGGGAGACACCTCTTACAAAAAAGATTTCAACTATAAAGTTGGAATATCAAACCTTGTTCATGGAATATTTGTTGTGAAACAAGTAAGTTTCTCTGTCCCCACTCCCTCCAATCATGAAATATTGAAATGGGAAAAAAATTTCAAGAGGAAAAAAAAAAAAAAAAAACAATAATAATAAGAAAAGTAAAAACGTATAATAGCAAGTTTTTGCAACTTCGGAGAATCAAAGGAGAACACGGATTATAGAAGAAAGCACAAAGTACAAGAAGTTAGAAGAGAAGATAATGTACCTGGCTAGCTAGAAAGCACAAAGAATATGGTTTTACATAAAACCTTAAAAACCTAAAGGATTTTTTTGGGGGGGGGGGGGGGGGGGGGGGGTGGGTGGGTGGGGGTGTGGGTTGATAATGCATTATCCGTTCCCCTTCTATATATGAGCCGAACTCAGTGGAGTTGGCACAGCATAGGTGTCCTAGGTGAGGTGTGGTTTTAGGCTTAAATCCTCTATTATTAGCTCCCCCCTCAAAACACACCAAAAAAAAGAGAACGGAAATTATTTTTGTTGAACAAAAAAATTGTTTTGCAAACCATTTTTTTTTTCTTGATAATTATACGGAATTAAACATGACGCCTAAACCCTAAGTCCCCAGTCCCCACCCTGCTAGACCCCTTTCAAATTTGACAGGGGTTACAGAACACTCGTATTCCATACTCAAGTGCATTCGTTATGGCAATGGTATCAAACTATCAATCTAATATAGTAATATGGGTGAAGAAAATATGGAAAAAAAAGTCTTTCTTTTATATCATTCTCTCCAAATCTCACAATTTTTAGGATGGGGAAATAATTCCTCCCTAATATAATACAGTTCCTCTTACCTTTTCTCATACATTAAGATTTTAATTAAAAGTTTTTTCTTCTCCTTACCTCCTCCACATTTTTTTTTTTTTTTTTGGGTGATAGAATCTTCTCCTTACCTACTTAAAACCGAACACATCATTTGTGGAACATAAGTATTGTTGAAACTTGGGAGCTATAAGTTGAGTTGGGTCTATTTGCTCGGTTGATTTCTTCCTTCCAAGTAAATTATGTTGAGCCCAAGGTATGGAATTGTGTATAAATTTGATAGGGTCATGCTGCTTGTGTAAATGGCCAGAGTCTCAAGACACCCATGTGCACCGAATCGTGTATAGACTTAGGTAGGAAGGTGACTCGTGTGGGAATGTAGAGGCTTATAAGGAGAATTCCATGTTCTATTATTAGTAGTCCGTATTATTATTATTATTATTAGAATATTATTAATACTGTTGCCAGTATGATTTTTAAACTTTAGGGGTTGTTTGGCAAACCTGAAAACCTAGGAAAATAAGTCTGGTGAGTTTTGTTTTCACACTATTTGGTAAATCTTTTTTTCATGCTAAACAGTTCAACTTTGTTTTTAAAATAAGGTATAAGCATATATATATATATATATATATATATATATATTTCAAACCAACTGTGAGTTTGTTTATTTAAAAACCAGATAATTGTTATAAACTGGATCTAATCTGATCTAATTTTTGAAGTTCTCAAACAAGCCCTTATGATGTAGGACAGAATTTAAGACCAATCAGAAGCCAAAATGGCTTTCTGCATATAACCGTACCAACGGTCAAACAAACCGTATCTATGGTTGGGAGCAGTTTTATTTTTGGAATATTTAGTATTTTTCCTTATTTTAGTTATTTCTTTCTTAAATTTATAGTTCTAGTTGAATTAGGTTATTTATTAAGTTTAGGACTTTTGATTTATAGTTCTAGTTGAATTAGGTTATTTATTAAGTTTAAGACTTTTGAGTTATAGTTCTAGTCAAATTAGATTTTGCAGCCTATATAAAGGCTACCTTCTTTTATTGTAAGGTCATGTTTTGATTCAATAAAGAATTTTCTTTCTGAGATATAATTCTCTAAGCTCGTGGATTCGAGTGTGTTACTCTTTTGTTCGTGGATTCGAACGATTTTCCAAGAAGCAGGCGGTGTCCTACTTCTTCATAAGCTTCCGCTACGGCAGTTGGTATCAGAGCAGGCTTAATCCTATTCAGATGGCGAACGCACGAAACGAAAGCAAAGTCCTTGACGGCGGTGACCGTGAGGAAGATATAGTTACAGGAGCTGAATTCAGAATTTTCCAACGTGAGACCCAACAAGCGTTGCTGGAGATTCAAGCGACTCTTGCTAGGCTGACGGTAGGGAATAATCAGCGAGGCGACGGTCCTACTAGTCGTCAACCTTACCGAGAGAGGGATAAAATTTTTCGTGAACGCCATCCAGAGATTCCACGTAGGCAGCTAGCCTATGAGGATAACCTGAGTGAGGATGAAGAAGATGTTGAAGCCATACTTTGGAATAATCGGAGGGGTTACCAAGGAGGGCAGGACCGACAGACCTTTCGTATGAAGATGGACTTGCCCAGTTTTAACGGCCAACTTCAGATCGAGGGGTTTATTGACTGGTTGGTATTAGTTGAGAGATTTTTCGATTATATGGATATTCCTGAAGATAAAAAGGTGAAATTAGTCGCGTACAGACTATTGGGGGGAGCTTCTGCTTGGTGAGAGCAATTGCAAACTACGCGAATGCGACAAGGAAAGGGGATGGTTCGGACATGGGCTAAGATGAGGCGACTGTTACAATTTAGGTATTTGCCTCCAGATTATGAGCAGATTTTGTTTCAACAATATCAAGATTGTAGGCAGGGAAGTAGAACAGTCGAGGCGTACCTAGAAGAGTTCCATAGGCTATCGTTGCATAATAACCTGCTGGAAACAGATGCGCAACAAGTTGCCAAATTTGTTGGGGGGCTGCGTTGGGCTATACAGGATCGAGTTGCGATGCAAACAGTCTACACCTTAACCAAAGCCGTTGCGTTGGCTCTTAAGGCGTAAACTCAATTGGACAGATCGAAGGCGGCGGTCGAAGCAAGAAATTCCTTTAATTCTAATCATACTGCAATAAATAAAGGAAAAACACCAATAACTCTGCCACTTTTGTCTAACACCACTCACGAGACAGGTAGCAGTGGAGGTCCAACAAAGCCAGCCAACATTGTTCCACCTAAAGTAGCACCTCGTAATCTTTATGCTCATCCGGGGTCTGATAAGTGCTATAGATGCGGGCAGCCAGGGCATCGTTCCAACCAGTGCCCGAAACGGGGTACTGTTAACCTAGTCACACCAGAGGATAAGGAAGACCTGGAGACAAAGGAGGTAGATGATGAAGCAGTATACACCTATGAAGAAGAAAACATTATAGGGGGCGATGATGGAGAGTTACTTTCACGCTCTCTAGTGGTTCAAAGACTTTTACTAGCGCTAAAGCGGGAGGAACAGTCGCAGCGGCATAACATATTTCGAACCAGGTGTATTGTGAACAGAAAGGTATGCGATGTTATTATTGATAGTGGCAGTAGTGCGAACATTGTTTCAAAGGCCATGGTAACAAAGCTGGGACTGAAGGCTGAAAAACACCCATCACCGTATAAGATTGGCTAGATTCAACAGGGTGCAGAAGCAAAGGTAACTACAATTTGTCGCCTTAATTTTTCTATTGGAAAACATTATGTAGACGAGGTTTCCTATGATGTCGTCGAGATGGATGCCTGCCATATGATTTTGGGTAGACCGTGGCAATTTGATGTGGATACTACATATAGGGGGCGCGATAATGTCTATGTTTTCATGAAAGGGGGACAAAAGATCGTTTTGGGGCCCATAAAAGAGGAATTCTCTGTAGTAGAGTCGAAAACCAAAGGGAAGTCAGTGTTTCTAGTTCATGGAGGAGAATTTGTGAAGAATATCAAGGAGGTGGTTGACCATATTGTGGTGGAAGAGTCAGGGCTACAAGAAGTTGTTATTCCTATACAACCGCTATTGGATAAATTTAATGAGCTTATTAAATTTTCGAATGCAGATACTGATTTTTCATTGAGCAATAGGGTACAACACATTGATTTTATTGGGAGCGAAGAGTTTAATTTTGTTCTTAATCATAATTTGGTTGACCTTGTTAATAAATTGAAGTATGCAGAAAAGAGTCTTCGAGTGGGAACATTCATGAAGAATAATTTTGGGAAGAGCTTGACGAAATTGAAGTACTCAAAGTATCTTTTTGTTTGGGAAGGAAGACTTCAAGTTTATACAACGAACTCGCGGGCGAGTTCTTTTCAAGCAAGGGAGACTGATGTAGGATAGAATTTAAGACCAATCAGAAGCCAAAATGGCTTTCTGCGTATAACCGTACCAACGGTCAAACAAACCGTACCTATGGTTGGGAGCAGTTTTATTTTTGGAATATTTAGTATTTTTCCTTATTTTAGTTATTTCTTTTTTAAATTTATAGTTCTAGTTGAATTAGGTTATTTATTAAGTTTAGGACTTTTGATTTATAGTTCTAGTTGAATTAGATTATTTATTAAGTTTAGGACTTTTGAGTTATAGTTCTAGTCAAATTAGATTTTGCAACCTATATAAAGGCTACCTTCTTTCATTGTAAGGTAATGTTTTGATTCAATAAAGAATTTACTTTCTGAGATATAATTTTCTGAACTCATGGATTCGAGTGTGTTACTCTTTTGTTCGTGGATTCGAATGATTTTCCAAGAAGTAGGTGGTGTCCTACTTCTTCATAAGCTTCCGCTACGTCACCTTAAGTCCAACTCATTCTCGGATACGGCTATGCCACCACTTAGTCTGCACTAAGCTATGATCACAGAGAAAATTTGATGCCTTTTCCACCCCAGCACTGTGTTCCCCCAGCATCCTTCTTGGCTTCTTGGAACCACATCCTTTTCTTTCCCCTCACTTCCACGTATGCTCCATTGGGTACCTTGCTTCATTTATACTCGGCACCCAATTTAACCTTTTCCATCATGGAAGATTAGCATATATTTATCATGCATGATTCTTTGCTTTGGTTCCACTTCTCTATTCATATATAAATTAAGGAGGTCAGCTGCTATATATTCACTTCCCCTCTCACAGAGAATTAGCATTTAGCAAGGTCTATCTGCCGCTTGTTTTCTAGCCTCTTGCATGACTTTGCGTTCGCGCTTTTCTTTTCTTCTTTCTCTCTCATCAAATTTTTTCAAAAAGTAGAAACCAACTAGCCAGGTACATTATCCCCTCTTCTAACTTCTTGTACTTTGTGCGCGCTTTCTTCTTTAATCCATGTATCTTCCCATTTCATGCTTGGAGGGAGTAGGAACAGAGAAACTTAATTGTTTCAAAACAAATATTCTGTGAATAAGTTTGAATATTCCAACTTTATAGTTGAATTCTTATTTCTTTGTTAGAGGTGTCTCCCAATTATAATTTGAGGTTCCAATTTGAATCCAAGTTTACTGAATTTTCACAACTATTCAATGAATTTAAATACCGCACATTGAACTTCTAGCTAGGAAGAAGTGGACAACTATAGCAAAAAAAAAAAAAAAAAAAAAAACCAAAGAAAGAAGAAGAAGAAGAAGAAGAAGAAGAAATAGTTTTGAGTACTGTAAGCATAGAATAAAAAGTAAGAAATGTTTTATGAGTTATAATCACAGATATCATGAAAATGCAGGTATAGGGGAAGGGTAGGGGTTCATAATTTGATCCGATATAAAAATGGTGGATTTTGTAGGACTTCTATTATTCATTGAAATGATAGATGAGAACACCCTTCTCTACTCCGGCCGGCCACTACGGCAACACACTGTAATTGCAATAAATCTTAATTAATTCTTAACTAGTTAAATGAAAGTAGTAAGGAAAATATCACTAAGATTTGATTAGTCCCGTCAACCCTCCGGGGCACGAGGGGAACAAATTAAAATTTGGCAACATACAAGAAATACAAAGAGAAATACAAAGAGAAAGATTAGAGTGATACCAAGATTCAAAGCGAAGCCTTTTACTCTTCAGGTTCTGGTGAAGTACGTCTAATTAATGATTGCCAACAAGAATGCAAACGATAACTAAATAAAATGGCTCAAAGCTATTTTTCTTACCGGTTGAAGATTAAGGACTTGTTTAGGAGTTCAATTCGAAATTAAACAATTCAAGAAATTTAATATAGTGTTAAAAACTAGCATAAATCCATCACCTTGAATTAGAATATTTTAGAATATTGGGAGTTATCACTATAGTTGATGTTGAAGAATCAATTCTAAAAAATTTATGAAATGCCACTATTTTGAATTTCCATTCTTATTTATGATTGTGACCATCATTTTCTTGAATTTGTCAATTTAAGATGATAGATTGTGCTTTTAATACTATGTAAAAAATTTTGAATTGTTTAATTTTGAATTGGACACCAAATAGGCCCTAAATATATAAACTGATAAGTTATTGGGAACGTCTATTGCAACCCCCCAAACCTATAAGTTGCCCCCACCTGATATCCCTACCCCCCAAATTTACATACCCACCCCTCTCAAAGACTAAAATACACCTCATTCTCACCCACCCCACACCCCATAGCAGTGACGACTGGCGAGAAGAAAAAGAAGAGATGGTGACGGCGATGGTGTCGGCCTGCCATCTCTTCTTCTTCTTCTCTCTGTCCTTCTTCCTCTTCTCTCTCTCTTTCTTTTTTTTTTTTTTCCTTCTGCTGGTCAGATCTATGTGTTTTCCGGCATCCATTTTTTCCGGCAATGGTGCTTCTTCTTCTTCTCTATGTCCTTCTTCCTCTTCTCTCTTCTTCTCCTCTTCTTTCTTTCTTTCTTTCTTTCTTTCCTTTTTTTTTTTTCCTCTGCTGGTCAGATCTGTGTGTTTTCCGGCATCCATTTTTTCGGACGACGGTGCTTCTTCTTCTTCTCTCTGTCCTTCTTCCTCTTCTCTCTTCTTCTCCTATTCTTTTTTTCTTTCTTTTTCTTTCTTTTTTTTTTTTCCTCTGCTGGTCAGATTTGTGTGTTTTTCGGCAAAGGCTTCCATTTTTTCTACCGACGGGATGGAAGAGGAGAAGAAAAGGAAAGAAAAAAAAAAAAAAAAAGAAAAGAAAAAGAAGAGAAGAAGAGGGAAGAGGAGGAAGGAAGAAGAGGGGGGCGGTGCTCGCCGTCGACGAGAGAAGGGTACGGAAGAGGGGTTCTGGGAAGGAAAGAAAAAAAAAAAAAAAAAAAAAAAAGAAGAAGAGAAGAAGAGGGAAGAGGTGGAAGGAAGATCGAAGAGGGGTGCGGTCCTCGCCATCGCCGGTGGGGTGGGGTGCCGGAAAGAGTTGCTAGTGGGGAGGGGTGCCAGAGAGAGTTGTCGATGGGGAGGGGTGCGGGAGAGGGGATGGGTGGGGGTACTTAAACCCTTTTTGGTAATTTTGTATAATAATTTTTTTAATTAAAAACATGGGGGGGCAACTTATAATTTTGGGGGGTTGCAATAGCCGTTCCCTAAGTTATTTTGGTTCCTAGGGAAAGCCCACTTGGGCCAATGGACTACACAATTGGGTAGCCGTATCCCAAATTCCTAATGCTCCCAACGTTGGTGATCAAAGGTGTGATTTGATTCCAATTAAGTCTCTAGAACAGCCACCTCGAGAATTTGCGTTTGAGCTTTGCTTTTCTATTCTCTCATCAAAAATTTTCAAGAAGTAGAAGCCTACTAGCCAGTTACATTATCTTCGATCTCTTCTAACTTCTTGTACTTTGTGGTTTCTTTCTATCATCCATGTTCTCCTTTGGTTCTCTGAAGTTACAAAAACTTGCTATTATAAATTTTTACTTTTCTTATTGTTATTGTCTTTTTTTTCCCATTTCAATATTTCATGCTTGGAGGGAGTAGGGACAGAGAAACTTACTTGTTTCAAAACAAATATTCTATGAGTAAGTTTTGATATTCCAACTTTATAGTTGAATTCTCTTTTGTTAAAGGTGTCTCCCTATTCTAATTTGGGATTTCAATTGGAATCCAAACATGCCTAATTGTCACAATTATTCAATGAATTTAAATACCAAACATTGAACTTATAGGAAGAAGTAGACAACTATAGCAAAGAAATAAGAAATAGTTTGAGTACCACATATAGAATAAAATTACAATATGTCTTATGGGTGATGATGCTCAATGAAAATTCAGATTCCAATAACTTATTCTCTCTTTCTCTTTTCCATTGTCTACGCTTCTCTCTTTTCAAGTGAAAATTTCAGTTACCCAATTTCTAACATAGACCCCACGTCTCCCAACTTCCCTATCCCTACTTCTTTTCCTTCCTTTCAATACATTTTGAATGCATAAAATAATAAGTATTTTCTTAACACGTGCCAGAACACATGTTAAGCTGCAATAACCCAATCATTACATGGAAAAATATATATGTTTTCATAGTTTTCCAAGCATTTTTACATTTTTCCAAACAATTTTTATAATCTACAATGCATTTTCTTCATTTTCAATGTAATGATTGGATCATTGATTGTAACTTAACATGTGCCCTAATAACACATTTTAAGAAAACCCAAATAATAACAATATTGCCAAAACCAACAACGTTGGCATGGGAAAACCTTTTTCAAGGAAAACCTTCATGAAAAGGAGAAAAACATACAAAACAACCTATACGTACACAACCCATCATCTCTATAGACTCCATCTTTCATCAATTACACGCTTCTCCTCCCCCAATCAGCGTACTCAGATATGTAAAGAGGATTTAGAGAGATAAAGGTCTGAATGCATTGGTAATGGTTTGTTTAAAAATGCGCCAAGTGGCATTGGATTGCTCGGAGAACGCCACGTAGGAGAGAGAAAGTTTGCATGAACACTATTTATATATATATATACTAGTTGGTGCACACATGCGTTGTACGTGACTTTTTTTTTTTTTTTTTTTTTGTTTTTATTTTGAGAAAAAGTTATTGCATTTTGTAGATAAACACTTATCAAACAAGGTAGAAGATGCTGCTAATCAAGAAAGTAGAATTCGGAATTATGTAAATGATATATATTAAGGTTTAAGGTTTTATACGAATTTGATTTCCTATTCATGTGGTTTTATGAATTAAAGTATATGAATTATAGTATACTTTGATATCCTATTTATATTTATGTGTTTTATATTCTTATTTCTTTTTTATGTGTTTTATATTTTATGTTCCTATTTTCTCTTCTAATCAATGTACCGTGTATAAGGATAGTGATATATTTAAAATATAAAATAAAGATATATTGGTCAATAAAAATTTTTTAGTATAATATAAATAGATATAGATATATTAGATTTTAGAGAGAGAAACATCGACTTTCGGAGCTAAAGAGAACACAGATCTCAATAAAAACGGATTAGATGAATTGAAGAAAGAGAGACATACGACCAGAGACATTTGCGAAAGCCTTACAATGATCTCAAAGACACCACCCAAGTTGTAACGTGCTAATTACTAATTTGTGGTTAGTCATTCCAGTCACAGTTGGTGTCTAGAAAATGTTATTGGATTTTTTTTTTTTTTTTAAATTTTAATTTGTAGTCCAGTTTGTGAGTTTCCCCATGTGTTTTTAGTTGGATGGCAGTTGCCTAACACTTCTCTCTTTGTAATTTATTACTCAATTCTTTAGTGGGTGATTTAAACATGCAATTACTATGAAAATTTTTCTGTTTTCGAAATAGAATTGTTTGCATCCCAAAAATGTGTTTTTTCTTTATAATAGTATAGATAGATATTAAAAGGTCCACCTCAATTTTTTTTACACCACAACGTTTAAGCTTTTTTTTTTTTTTCCCCCCTATTTTATTTAATTTTTTTTCTCTTCTTGATTATGGATGCCTTCTTTAATAAGGATTTTTTTCCCCTTACCTCTATCCTTTTCTCTTTAAACATGCAGACATCGTGCATTGTAGAATTTATGAATGACATCAAGACTTACCAAGAAACTAAGAATTGATCCTATAGCATCAATTGTGATGATGACTTCTAGTTTTTTAAATATTCTAATTCAATGTGAGAATTTGTATCATGGGTATATGTAAAATTTCTTGAATTATCTAATTCTTGAATGGGACTCCCAAACAAGCCCTAATTCATTTCATTAATACTAATACCTTTTACATGCGTACATTTAGATTGACTAGATCTTGCTATTTTTGACTTACTAAAAGACCGGTCAGGTTCTTTTATATCTACTTTATCTCATTTAGTTTCCTTCCTGCCACTTTGATTGGTTAGTTACTCTATTTGCTTTCCAATTGTATGTTTGTTGAAGCCCCTATTTTCAAAAGTTTTCTATA
Source organism: Liquidambar formosana (assembly GCA_039720395.1). Taxonomy (NCBI): domain Eukaryota; kingdom Viridiplantae; phylum Streptophyta; class Magnoliopsida; order Saxifragales; family Altingiaceae; genus Liquidambar; species Liquidambar formosana. The sequence continues at coordinate 13,584,375 of CM077834.1, read as the reverse complement.
AGTTGCTGACCCTTGATCGATATATATACCTTTCAATGCAAACGTTATAATGCAATTTTTTTGAAAATATTTAGGGACTTGCCTATGGAATTTATAGGATCAATCCTTAAGATTGTAGAGTTTATAAGGGCTCCGATTGTCAAATGGTGGAAATATTACAAAGGCCTTGATGAAAATATGGGGATTCTGAAAAGAAAATTGGAAGAGCTTAACAGCCGAAAGGAAGATATAGAGTCAAGGTTTAGTGTAGACACTCATTCAAGAAAGAAATTACAAAAAAAAAAAAAAAAAAAGAAGTTGAAAATTGGTTGAAAAATGTACAAAAAATTAATACTGAAACACATAACATTGAGAAAAATGTTGAAGAAAAGAGATATCTCTCGTGTGCACGCTTAGGAAAACTTGTTGATGAAAAGATTAAGTGGAAGAATATTGTCGAAAAGGTAGTTTCTCTGATGGTTTGGTAATTGATGCACCTCTAAGTAGTGGAGTGACATTACCAACACCACCATTATAAATAGGGGAGACTACGGCAAAAAAATATATGAATGAAATTCTGGGGTACTTGATGAGTGATGAAATACGAAAGATTGGAGTTTGTGGGATGGGGGGAATTGGCAAAACCACCATCATGAAGCATATCAACAATCAACTTATGAAAGATACAACAAAGTTTGATGATGTAATTTGGGAAACTGTATCAAAGGAGCTGGATGTTATTAAATTACAAAATGATATTGCACGTGCGTTGAATCAAGAACTTCCAAAAGATGATGATAAAACAAAACGGGCGGGGAAGTTATTGGAAATGCTAGAGATGAAGAAGAGGCCGGTATGTGCTAATTTTGGATGATTTGTGGGAAAAATTCTCTCTCGAGGAAGTAGGAATTCCTGAGCCTACTATCACCAATGGATGCAAATTAGTATTGACAATCCAATCACTTGAGGTGTGCCGATATATGGACTGTAAGGTAATTAATGTGGGGCTTCTTACAGAAGAAGAGGCATGGAATCTATTCTTAGATAAAGTTGGTTGTGGTGTTTTGTATAGTCCAACTGTAGTACCACTTATGAAACTTGTTGCTAAAGAATGTGCTGGTTTGCCTCTTGCAATTGTTACACAGTAGCCGGCAGTCTGAAGGGAGTACTTGACATTAGTGATTGGAGGAATGCACTAAATGAAATAAGAGGACGTGTGAAGGGAGTCAATGGCTTGGAAAGTGAGATATTTGAGTGTCTAAAATTCAGCTATGATCGTTTGAAAGATCTGAAGATCCAACATTGTTTTCTATGTTGTGCGCTTTATCCCGAGGACTATGAGATTAGCAAGTGGGAGTTAATAAACTATTGGATTGATGAGAGACTTGTGGACGAAATGACTAGTAGGGAAGCAGAGTTTGGTGACGGCTATGTCATATTACATACACTTGAAAACAGTTGCCTATTGGAAAGTACTAGTCATGGACATGTAAATTAAGATGCACGACCTGGTTAGGGACATGGCACTCGGAATCACAAGAGGGAGACCTCGATTCATGGTAAGGGCAGGCATGTGACTGAATGAATTTCCGAATGAGCAGGAATGGATAGAGGATCTCGAGAAGGTCTCCTTAATGAAGAATTCAATATCAGAAATTCCTTTCTCACATGTCACCAAAATGCCAAAGACTCCAAACCTTATTGCTACAGGATAATCAATATTTAAAGAGCATATCCAATTCTTTCTTTGTGCACATGCTTGGGCTCAAGGTTCTAGATCTTTCCTCCACTCACATTGAGATTCTGCCAGACAGCATCTCCAATTTGGAGCATCTCACTGCATTATTGCTTCGTTGGTGTTACAATTTAAAATACGTGCCACCGTTAGCATCGTTGAAGGCGTTGAGGAAGTTGGACCTCATGTATAGTGGAATTGAAGAAGTGGCTCAAGGTATGGAAATGTTGGTCAACCTAAGATGCTTTTATCTTGGTGGGGATGAGTCCAATTTAAAGATGTTACCAACTGGGATATTGCCAAACCTCTACCGTCTTCAATGCCTCATTGTTGGGAATGGGGGATCTGAAACATTAAATGTAAAAGCAGAGGAAGTGGGAAGCTTAAGGAAGCTGGAAACTTTTGTAGGGAATTTTTGCGACTTGCATGACTTCAATGTATATGCCAGAAGAATGTTGCAAGGTCAAGGGCCCCACAAATACCTTCTTCAAGTGGGATCACATGGTTTTCTCGAAAGTCATTTTGATGAAGAGGATGGTCTTCGAGCTCCCACTGGTAGAAGAACTAAATGTGTAGGATTAAGAAAATGCAGCATCAGTAGTAGGAAAGGAGAAGATCCCTCGGTGCTCCCAAAAGACATTGACTTCCTGTGGATTGAGGAGTGCTATGATGTGAGTAGCTTATCCCATGTTGTTTCGTCATCCAACACTCTTGACTTCTTGAAGGAATGTATGCTTTACAAGTGTGATGGGATATGTTGGCCTGAGAGGTTTAATCCCCAAGGTTTTGATGATAACAATACATAATAAGATGTTTAAAGAACTAATGAGCATCTAAAGTGATGAATCTAGACAGGTATCAAAGCCGCTAAATGGTTCAAGCATTAAGGATCAAAATGCACAAACAAGCAAAGCAAAGATGTTAAGAAAGCAGCGCAATGGATCCATCAATCGATCAAGAGCAATCAAGTTTGATCACAAGTCAATTTGTGACAAATCTAGGAAAATCTTGTAAGGTTGTTTTCAATCCTTGCTCACCAGTTGAAAGGGCTTAAAATATCACAAATTCAATGATTTTAAAGGCCTAAAAATGACTCACTTTTTAAATAGACTGAATGTTTTATTTTGTCTGAAAACAGAGCTTTTCAGACGGCTGAAACAATGTTTCAGCCGGCTGAAAATGTTGTTTCAGCAGGCTGAAAAGTCTCAGCAGGCTGAAAGAGCATCCCTTGAAAATGTATGTTCTCTGGAACTTTCAGACGGCTCTTTGAGCCGGCTGAAATGTCACTTTAAGCCGGCTGAAAGCATGATCAGACGGCTGAAGGAGCAGGCTTGCTCATATGCCAAATATTAACCTCTCTGACATTTTCAGTAGCCTTAATCAGACGGCTGAAAGAACATTTCAGACGGCTGAAAGTTAGGTTTGAGACGGCTGAGAAACATGAACTTTTGTTCCTTTTTTACACCCTCTCTGGAATATTCAGTAGCCTCACTCAGACGGCTGAAAGGGATATTTCAGACGGCTGAAAGATTTTTCAGCCGGCTGAAATCCTCGGGAAAGTTATAACGGCTAGTTTTTTAACGGATATTTGAAGCATTTATTGCCCACCAAACTTCCTTTCCCGGCATTTATTGTTCCAGAACGGCTATTTTGGACCCCTTGTGTATAAATACAAGGCTTGAGCTCATTTATGAGCATTCATTGAGCAAAAACAAGAAAATCAATTACAAGCCCTAATTCCTCTAGTGAGCATTCATTGAAATCAATCAATAGCTGAAGTGTGCTTTCATTTTGCTGTGTATTTACTCTTTGAGAGAGTCTTCTTTGTACACAAAATCATCTCCAAATACTTTGTATCAAAAGGGTTGTGAATACCTTTCTTTGTAAGCACTTGAGAAGAGTGCATTTGGCTAAGTGTTGGTGAAGAACACTCAAGTTGTAAAGGTTTGCTGCTCCACCTTGAAGGAGAGTGATAGTGGATTGGTGAATCCTCAAGCGCGCTCTTGAGGCGAGGACGTAGGCGGGAGGCCGAACCTCGTTATATCGTTTGCATTCTTCTTCCCTTAATCTCTTTATTATTGCATTGTCTTACATTTATTTTAGCTTGCAATAATAAGATTTTTGATTGTTATAATTTCCTTTTAATTGGCCTATAACCCTATTCACCCCCCCTCTAGGGTTATTCACTTGGGACAACAATTGGTATCAGAGCCCAACCTCTAGCATTTGACATATTTGTCTTGCGAGGAACGATATGGCCAACTATAGTGGTAACGGATTCTCCGAAGGACAATCGTCCAATAGACCACCACTTTTTAATGGAGATGCATCTCTCTACAATTTTTGGAAAATTAGAATGCAAATCTTTATTCAATCCACTAGCTATGAGCTGTGGAATATTACTTCTAAGGGTCCTTTAATCCCTACTAAAGTGGTAGATGGAGTTACACTTCCTAAAGTACCACAAGAATACACCACAGCTGATCACAAGTCCCTAGAACTTAATTCCAAAGCCATTGGGCTGTTATATTGTGCTCTAACTAATGATGAGTTTAGCAAAATCTCTAGGTGCACTAGTGCCAAAGAGATATGGGACACATTGGAGGTTACTTATGAAGGAACATCTCAAGTAAAAGAAGCTAAAATTAACATGCTTGTTTGTGAATATGAAATGTTCAAAATGAAAAAGGATGAATCTATTAGAGATATGTTTGCTAGATTTAATGCTATTATCAATCCCTTGAGTTCTCTTGGAAAAACTTACACTAACTCCGAATTGGTGAGAAAAATTCTTAGGAGCTTGCCTAAGCAATGGGACGTCCTCACCACAACTCTACTTCAATCAAAGGAGCTATCATCAATGACCTTGAGTGATCTTGATGGCAACTTGGTCACACAAGAACTCGCATTCAAAGCTCGTGAAATTGATGAAGGAAAGACTTCCAAGAGTATGGCTCTCAAAGCCTCACAAGATGAAGAAGAAACACCAAGTGAAGAATGTGAAAATGAGGAAGATGAAGACATTGCTTTCATTTCTCACAAGCTCAAAAGGTTCTTTTCTAGAAGAAATCAAGGGAGGAGATTCAACAAGGGAGACTCCTCCAAAAGAATTCCAAATAGAGGAGAGATTTCAAATAGAGAACCTCAAGTGTGTTTTGAATGTAAGAAGCCCGGGCATATCAAGATAAATTGCCCCCAACTCAACAACAACTACAACAAGACGAGCCACAACAACAACAACTTCAAGGACAATAGAAAATTCAAGAAGAAGGCTTTCACCGTCACTTGGGATGATGAAGCAAATAGTGATGAAGAAGATGAGGAGGCTTCATGCGATCAAGAAGTTGCAAACTTTTGTCTCATGGCAAACGAAGATGAGGTAATCGAACCTAACTCTATTGATTATCCTATAGAAGAACCTCCTACTTATGAAGAACTACAAGATGCTCTTGAAGATACTTTTCTTGAATTAAAAAGATTTTCTCACAAAAATAATGACTTGAAAAAGAATATCTCATCTCTTCAAGAAGAATTAATTACTTTGAAAAATGAGAACTTAGAGTTAAAAAGAAAGATAGACTCACCCCCAACCATCTCTCAATCTAATCTTGAAAGTGAAAACACTTCATTGAAAGAAAAGATTGAAGACTTGACTAATACCTTGGCCAAGTTTACCAATGGAAGGGATAACTTGGATAAGATATTAACTAGTCAAAGATGGTGCTTTGACAAGGCCGGAATTGGTTATCAAGAAAATGTTAAACAAAAATCCTACATTAACTTCTTCCCTAAACCCAAGGTTCCTAGCACACCTAAAATCTCATGTACTTATTGTAATAAGGAAGGACACAATGCTTACACTTGTAACATGAGAAGAAGACCAAAAAGATTCACCAAGAAGGTGTGGGTGATTAAGGGAACCTCACCTCCTATGGCTAACCCCTATGGACCCAAGAAAGTATGGGTACCAAAGAAAGCTACTTGAACTTGTGTAGGTATGCTTGAAGTCCTCAAGCAATGAGAAATGGTTTCTTGATAGCGGTTGCTCAAGGCATATGACGGGTGATAGATCAAAGTTCGTCTCTTTGAAGCCCAAGGATGGCGGCTTCGTGACATTTGGAGACAATGCCAAGGGTAAGATAATTGGCATTGGAAAGGTTGGTAAGAATTCCTCACTTTGTGTTGAAAATGTTTTATTAGTTGATGGCTTAAAGCATAATCTCCTTAGCATTAGTCAACTATGTGATAAAGGCTATAGAGTTACTTTTAAATCAAATAAATGCATAATTGAGGATGATGGTAAGACCCTATTCGTTGCATATAGGATTGGTAACATCTATGCTATAGAGTTTGAAGAAATCGCATTACAAAATGTACATTGCTTCTCCGCTTTAAATGAAAATCATTGGTTATGGCATAGAAGGCTTGGACATGCTAGCATGGATTTGATTTCAAAACTTTCTAGGCATGAACTAGTTAGAGGATTACCAAAAGCAAAGTTTTCAAAAGATGGTGTTTGTAGTGCATGCCAATTTGGAAAACAAACCAAGTCTTCTTTTAAAACAAAATCTCATATTTCAACTACTAGACCTTTGCAACTCATTCATATGGACTTATTTGGACCCATTGCTATTGCAAGTCTTGGAGGGAAGCATTATGCATTTGTGATTGTTGATGACTATTCTAGATATACATGGGTGTTCTTCCTTGCACATAAAGATGAGACTCATGCTACATTTATTGCATATTGTAGAAGAGTCCAAAATGAGAAAGGCTATACCATTACACATGTTAGGAGTGATAGGGGGAGCGAATTTGTCAATAAAGATATTGAACAATATTGTAACGAAAATGGTTTTGATCATAATTTCTCCGCTCCTAGAACTCCTCAACAAAATGGTGTGGTTGAAAGAAAGAATAGAACTCTTGAAGAAATGTCTAGAACCATGCTTAATGAACATTCCTTGCCTCAATACTTTTGGGCCGAAGCCGTTAACACCGCATGCTATGTTATGAATCGAGTACTATTAAGATCTAAACTTGGTAAAACTCCCTATGAATTATGGAATGATAAGAAGCCTAATATAGGTTACTTTAGAGTTTTTGGTTGTAAATGCTTTATATTAAATGATAGAGATAAACTTTCTAAATTTGACTCTAAATCCGATGAAGGTGTGTTTCTTGGTTATTCTATGAAGAGCAAAGCATATAGGGTGTTTAATAAGAGAACTTTAACCGTTCAAGAATCAATGCATGTTGTATTTGATGAAACTAACCCACTTGCTCCCAAGAGAAATGTGGATGATGATGATAATATAGGTACAAGCTTGCAAGAACAAGTTGAGAACTTGAATCTTAATGACAAGCAAAACCCACAAGGCAAAGACAAAGAGAAGGAAGAAGATGAAGTCATTGAAATCAAGAAACCGGAAGAAGAAGTAGAAATTGAAGACACTCCACTTCATCCGGATGTCACCAAGACTTGGAAATTTGTGAGGAATCATCCTAAGGATCAAATCCTAGGTGAACCCTCACGTGGGGTAAGAACTCGTTCTTCCATGAGAAATATATGTGATCATCTTGCATTTTTATCTCAAATTGAACCTAAAAACATAAATGAAGCCGAAAGTGATGAATCTTGGATACTAGCTATGCAAGAAGAGCTTAACCAATTTGAAAGGAACAAGGTTTGGACCTTAGTTCCTAGACCACATGACCATGGTGTAATAGGCACCAAGTGGGTATATAGAAACAAGAAGGATGAATCGGGCACCATTGTAAGAAACAAGGCACGTCTAGTTGCCCAAGGTTTCAATCAACAAGAAGGCATTGATTATGATGAAACATATGCACCGGTTGCTAGACTTGAAGCCATTAGGATGTTACTTGCATTTGCATGTCATAAAGATTTCAAATTATTTCAAATGGATGTCAAGAGTGCTTTTCTAAATGGTTTTATTGAAGAGGAAGTTTATGTTGAACAACCTCCCGGTTTTGAAAGTCATGAATTTCCAAACCAGGTATTCAAATTATCAAAAGCCTTATATGGATTGAAACAAGCTCCTAGAGCTTGGTATGAAAGACTTAGTGGTTTTCTAATCAAAAATGGTTTTAAACGGGGAAAACTTGACACCACACTTTTTATTAAAACCATTGATAAGGACATGCTTATTATTCAAATATATGTTGATGACATCATCTTTGGTTCTACTAATGTAAGTTTATGTGAGGATTTTGCTAAAGTCATGCAAGAAGAATTTGAAATGAGCATGATGGGCGAACTCAACTTCTTCCTTGGATTACAAATCAAGCAAACAAAGGAAGGAACCTTCTTAAATCAATCCAAATATGTCAAAGATTTAATCAAGAAGTATGGATTGGAAGATGGAAGGAATTTCGCCACACCAATGAGCACCTCCATCAAACTTGAAAAAGATGAGAAAGGTAAATGCGTTGATCAAAAGAAATACCGAGGTATGATTGGTAGTTTACTTTATCTCACCGCTAGTAGACCGGATATTATGTATAGTGTATGTTTGTGTGCTAGATATCAATCATGTCCTAAAGAATCTCACATGTTTGCCGTTAAACGCATATTTAAATATCTTAGTGGCACTATAAATCTTGGCATATGGTATCCTAAATTCACATCATTTGACATGCTTAGTTACTCCGATGCGGACTTTGCCGGATGCAAAGATGGTCGCAAAAGCACAAGTGGGACGTGTCACTTTCTTGGACACTCCCTAGTTTCTTGGTTTAGCAAGAAACAAACCTCGGTTGCTCTTTCTACAGCCGAGGCCGAGTATTTGGCGGCCGGAAGTTGTTGTGCACAAGTATTGTACATGAAACAACAACTTGAGGACTTTGGACTTCATTATGATCATATTCCCATAAAATGTGATAATACGAGTGCAATTAATCTTACTAAGAATCCTATTCAGCACTCACGAACCAAACATATTGAAATAAGACATCACTTTATAAGAGATCATGTTCAAAAAGGAGATGTTGAAATTGAATTTGTCGGTACCGAACATCAATTGGCGGATATTTTTACAAAACCACTTCAAGAGGATAGGTTTAATTTCATTAAACGTGAACTTGGGATGTGTTTAAGTGATGAAATTTGATAACATGTTCATTATAATGATTTTCTGCACCCAAAATTTTTTTTTATTTTTCTGTCTGATATTTTCAGACGGCTGAAGGAACTTTCAGCCGGCTGAAAATTCTTTCAGACGGCTGACTCATTCAGTCAGACGACTGAAAATCCTGGATCTGAAACATTTTTCTTGGTGCTCTCTGACTTTTTCAGACGGCTTGCTTCAGCCGGCTGAAAAAGGTAGAAGACGACTGAAAGTAACCTTTCAGACAGCTGACTGGCTTCGTCAGACGGCTGAAAGAGGATCCCTTGGGTTTCCCAAATTCAGGGTTGTCTGGATTTCTCAGACGGCTGTTTCAGCCGGCTGAAATATATCCAAGCCGACCGAAAGAGGAATTTCAGACGGCTGATAGAATCTTCAGCCGGCTGAAAATATCGGGGTATATATACTTTTCAAACCCTAACACTGTTCATTTTTTAAAAATTCCCTTCGCGGCTTTTCCTATTCTCCATCTCCGACATCCAAAACCCTAACCCCCATTGCCACACCTCGTTCACCCTATCTTCCATGGCGAATCTAAAGCGAACGGCGTCCAATCCACCTCCTACTGGCGATGACGGAAGCTCCTCTCGTCCCAAACGGCAAAAATCCATGGCCAAAAACACCCAACGAAGTCGCCCTCGACCGGAAAGACTCGCCGGAGTTGCAGACACCGAAGATACCTCTGCTCCTCCACCTTTGACTACTCGCCCCCGCTCTCGTCGAGGTGCTACTCAGCCACCACCGGCATCTCAGCAGCCTCCTCCGCCGCCGATTCCACCTCCTCACCCTCGTCCTCTGCCTGGCGACCCTGCCTATGACTCAGGCCATGAGCCTTCTGAGGACGAACAGCCCGCTGAGCCTGCAAATCCACCTCCTTATCTCACTCCAGAGCATGGCGTGCTTTTCGCCCAAAAATTCTACAGCAAGAAGGTCGTGTATCCGAAGATTGTCGACCCTGCATTCCTAAATCAACATCATTTTCGGGTATGTGCTCTCTTGGAAGCTGTTGGATTACTTGAGTTTTGCACTCTCTCACGTCCTTGCTACAATACCACCGTCCGAGTCTTCTACACTCATTTCTCTATGCCAACCATCGGACGCGCCACCTCCTACCTCAAGGGCAAGCATATGGTTCTCACTGACAAGCTCCTAAATGACCTGTACCACTCCCCTTCTGATGGTGCTATTATAGCCGAGACTCACACATGGCCGCGCATTGATGGTTTCCATCATGTTGACGCTCTCAAACTCCTCCTTGGTCGCGATGACATCACCGAACCCTTCAAGCCACAGCTGAAAGAACTCAGCCTCGAGTGCAACTTGCTTCACAAGATTCTGTTTTACAATATCTTGCCTCGAGGTGGTGGAAAGGATCACGTGACATACACGGACATCGGCCTTCTATGGTGTATCCTCACTGGCAAACCCATTAATTTGGGTCACCTCATGTTATATCACATGAAATTGTGCGTGGACAAGACCAAGCATGAGTCTAAAGGGTCAAAGGCCGCAAAGGACACCGAAGGACGGAGTATTCTACCGTATGGAGCCGCTCTCTCAGTTATCTTTGAGCATTTTGGGATTCCTCCTACCACCGGCGATGTTTTCCACCCGACCTTTCGAAACAAGATTAACGCCTCCTTCTTGGGTTGGATGAATTACTCTCTTGTTCAAGGTGTATGGGTCAAGAAAGGAACAATTCTTGATGACGAGGAAGGCCCTGAAGAGCACCAAGTGCAGCATGAGGCTCCACCTCCTCCTCCTCCTCCTGTCACCTCTGATCCACCTATCTTTATTCCTCCCTCTCTTCTCTTTCCTCCCACAGACCATCCTCACTCCCCTTCTCCTACCCCTTCTCATACACCACCCTCCACTTCTCATACTTCCTCTTCCTCTGCTCCTCCTTCTATCTCTGACCTCTTCATCTCCTTGTCCAACCAAATGACAGACCTCAAGCGCTATGTTCAGAAGAAGGTCGAGGGATTACATGATAGGCTTGATGACATGGCTTGTGAGCTGAAGGATATGAAGGATAGCCAAGCCCAACTCACTCAGAAGATCAGTGACACTTTTCCTGCCTTTTCCTTATGACTGCTTTTGATAGATGACAAAGGGGGAGAAATTTTTTGATAGATGTTTTGATTATAAATGTTGGATGTTTTTGGATATTTTTGGATATATGAAAATTTTGATGGATAGATGGAAATTCTTTGTACTTTTTGGGAATCCTTGATGTATTACAACATGGTTATGAAATGAATTTTTGTTTATGAATATTGATTGTAAGTTTTCTTTTATATGTGCGCTTACACTTGGATAATATGTTGAAATTTATATATAATACATCTTAGATTATTCTAATGTCATGCATAATGATAGGGGGAGAATTTTGTTCTTAAAGTTGTGCATTTTACCCCATTAAAACATCTATGGATTGTCATCATCAAAAAGGGGGAGATTGTTGGCCTGAGAGGTTTAATCCCCAAGGTTTTGATGATAACAATACATAATAAGATGTTTAAAGAACTAATTAGCATCTAAAGTGATGAATCTAGACAGGTATCAAAGCCGCTAAATGGTTCAAGCATTAAGGATCAAAATGCACAAACAAGCAAAGCAAAGATGTTAAGAAAGCAGCGCAATGGATCCATCAATCGATCAAGAGCAATCAAGTTTGATCACAAGTCAATTTGTGACAAATCTAGGAAAATCTTGTAAGGTTGTTTTCAATCCTTGCTCACCAGTTGAAAGGGCTTAAAATATCACAAATTCAATGATTTTAAAGGCCTAAAAATGACTCACTTTTTAAATAGACTGAATGTTTTATTTTGTCTGAAAACAGAGCTTTTCAGACGGCTGAAACAATGTTTCAGCCGGCTGAAAATGTTGTTTCAGCAGGCTGAAAAGTCTCAGCAGGCTGAAAGAGCATCCCTTGAAAATGTATGTTCTCTGGAACTTTCAGACGGCTCTTTGAGCCGGCTGAAATGTCACTTTAAGCCGGCTGAAAGCATGATCAGACGGCTGAAGGAGCAGGCTTGCTCATATGCCAAATATTAACCTCTCTGACATTTTCAGTAGCCTTAATCAGACGGCTGAAAGAACATTTCAGACGGCTGAAAGTTAGGTTTGAGACGGCTGAGAAACATGAACTTTTGTTCCTTTTTTACACCCTCTCTGGAATATTCAGTAGCCTCACTCAGACGGCTGAAAGGGATCTTTCAGACGGCTGAAAGATTTTTCAGCCGGCTGAAATCCTCGGGAAAGTTATAACGGCTAGTTTTTTAACGGATATTTGAAGCATTTATTGCCCACCAAACTTCCTTTCCCGGCATTTATTGTTCCAGAACGGCTATTTTGGACCCCTTGTGTATAAATACAAGGCTTGAGCTCATTTATGAGCATTCATTGAGCAAAAACAAGAAAATCAATTACAAGCCCTAATTCCTCTAGTGAGCATTCATTGAAATCAATCAATAGCTGAAGTGTGCTTTCATTTTGCTGTGTATTTACTCTTTGAGAGAGTCTTCTTTGTACACAAAATCATCTCCAAATACTTTGTATCAAAAGGGTTGTGAATACCTTTCTTTGTAAGCACTTGAGAAGAGTGCATTTGGCTAAGTGTTGGTGAAGAACACTCAAGTTGTAAAGGTTTGCTGCTCCACCTTGAAGGAGAGTGATAGTGGATTGGTGAATCCTCAAGCGCGCTCTTGAGGCGAGGACGTAGGCGGGAGGCCGAACCTCGTTATATCGTTTGCATTCTTCTTCCCTTAATCTCTTTATTATTGCATTGTCTTACATTTATTTTAGCTTGCAATAATCAGATTTTTGATTGTTATAATTTCCTTTTAATTGGCCTATAACCCTATTCACCCCCCCTCTAGGGTTATTCACTTGGGACAATAGGATAGAGTGTGTGCTTTCGACGACGTCATCATCCTCCACCTCCCACACCCCACTTCAAAGCCTAGAGGCACTATATCTTTCTCATTTGCCCAAGTTACACGTCCTCATCTTCAGGGGAGAAGGAGACTCACCACCGCCACCAACTGGCACCTTTTCTAATCTTAAGACTTTATCCATCTATGAATGTCCAAATTTTAAGAAGTTGTTCACGCATGAGTTGTTGCCGCACTTCCAAAACCTGGAAGCACTTGATGTTTCTACTTGTGACCATATGGAGGAGTTAATAGTTGCAAAGGCACAAGGAGAAGAAGAAGAACAACAAGGGAAAATGTGTTGAAGTAGCAACAAATCTACTGTCAAGCATGATGATGATGATGATGATGCCGTCTTCACAATCACTCTCCCAAAGTTGGCTCATTTGCATTTGTGGAACCTACCAGAATTGAAGAGCATCGTCAGTGGTAGGGGGGTAATGATATGTGATTCTCTCCAAACAATTTATTTAGCTGGATGTCTGAAGCTAAAGAGGCTCCCTCTCTCTTTGCCCATGCTTAACGGTCAACCATCTCCTCCCCCCTCTCTACAACGTATTGAGATAAATAGAGTTTGTTGGGAATCACTGGAGTGGGACCATCCCACCGCTAAGGACATCCTTCAATCCTTCATTAATTTCATATAGTGGTAGATGAGGGCGACTTGTTCGATGAAATGCCTAGCCACTGGTAAGACCCTGTATCGTCACTCATACGTCAATAATTTATCACAACAGCATGTTTTGTATCTGTTTCACATTTCTAATTTAATACTTATTCCATGCTACCCTATTTTCTGCTATGTAATAAGGATCAAACACCCGCTGCTCAAGCTGAAAGATTTGGAACAACAAGGTTCCTGTTTCGTTGAAGTGAAGACAATAAGGAGGTTTTCCATCCAAGTTTCAGTTTTTGTCATAGTTTTCATCTTTCCTTTGTTTCAATTACAATTTTATGTAACTCACATGCATTACAAGTTTGTGAGATCTGTTAGCACCATGAGAAAACCATGATTTTTTGCTTATGTTGAAACCAATTCATTCGACACTTTTATACCTGTTTCACATTTCTAATTTAATTAGTACTTATTTCGTGCTAATTAACCCTGTTTTCAGCTGTATTATAAGCATTAAACACCCCACTGCTCAAGCTAGCTGAATGATTTGTATGAGGCACTCCACTTTTAAGTCAATGGTTTCATGGTTTCTGATCTCAATTCACAATCATCTCTTGTAAATGCTCGAAAACAATGCAGCAGCGACTTTTTTTTTTTCTGGTTTTTTGTTTTTTGTTTTTTTTTTTCATGTGTGTCACTGTGTGTGTGGGGAAGAAATAAAACCTTTTGTTTAAGTACTGCATATTTCTCTCAAACATGTAATGAGTATATTAAAGATTTCGCACTTGGATATTTACGAAGCATTCCACTAGTTGAATGTTTCTTCTTTTGTAGAATTAGAAGCTGCAACTTTTTTCATTTATATCTTTGATATACTCTTAAAATGAAGTTGTTCCTTTTTTTTTTTTCCCTCAAAATTTCTCTTAGGCCACTATCATCTCTGGTTGTAATTCTACTGTATAGCTTCCTACTGAGTTGGCCCTTTTATTACCATCTGCATCACAACTAGAACTTGGAGGCTTTAATTTCACATTTATTTTACAGGTTTGGTAACATCCACATGGAACTTATTTTTCCTTCTTCCATTCTTAGCCGTTTTCTCAATGCATGAATGATGAATCATCCTTACTTTTCTCCTAGATATAGGATCCCATCTCAAATGTGTGACGAGTAATTAAAATTCGAGCTTGGGTTAAGGAGTTTTGTGCCTATCTTGGAGAATCTTTTTGCATGCTTCGATAGTAATCAGCTCCCCAGTTGTATAAGAGGAAGTCGCTTGAGCATTGGAGCAAGTCGGGTAACAATTTCAAGGCATAACAATCGGACAAGATTGTGGATGGAACAAAATAAAAAGATTTGTTAAAAAAGGAAAAACCAAGAAAAATGTATGTTTATTGATGCTCTGTCACTCTAATAATCATCTCAATTCTGTTACCACTCTTTAATTATAATCTCTTCGTAAACAGCTGCCGGACCATTTCTTGGCACTTTGGCAGCCTGATAGGTTTTTCTCCATCCCTTATGAATATATATAATATTTTTATCCCTTATTGAATATATATAATATTTTTATTTAAGAAGAAGTGGTTTTGATTTGGTAAACCCACAGGCCCTTCCTCTTCCGGCGAGTAACAGGCCACCCTTCACGACTGCCAGGCCAAAGTTTCACATTGTGAAGGCGCCCCTGCACCGCTGCGCGCAATGAGCCAATGAGATCTGCGTAGGAAAAAATTGTTATATTATGAAACTTAAATTAGCGAATATATAACTAAATTTATCATTTCCACATAAAGAAGCATAAAGCAGCAGAAAAAAAATGTCATAAAAAATTTACAACCATAATAAGACGTAATTGGAGATTTTAGATATCAAATTAAATGTTGGGCCATTCAATTGCATATGGCAAACTTAAATATAGATCAAGGGGAAATCCTCAAAAAAAAAGATCAGCAACAAATTAATACCTGTGGAAAACTCTATGATACGAACTGTAAAATGAGGATTTCAGATAGAAAAAACATTTGAAGAACTCCTAAGCTCCTAAGCAACAAATTACATGTGGCTGGCGATTATTAGAGGGGCAATCCCCTCGCCGAAGGAATTAGACAAAAGGGTTTTATACTCCAGACACTGAGAATCAATGAACTTACCTTTTTCTTGGTTTTTCCTTTTTTAACAAATCTTTTTATTTTTCTTAGTTTTTTTTCCTTTTTTAACCTGACATTTTTATTTCCATAAATTGCACCAAGGGAGGAAAGGGGCCAAACATTGGAATTTGCTATGTGTGAGCTTTTAAGCATAGTGACAGGGAAAGGGAACACCAAGTGGTAACAGAGGATTTAGAGTACTCCTTTTGAGTTGTATGTATGTAATTAAGGGTCCCCTGGTGTAATAGCAATGAGGACCAAGCTTGTCCGTGTTACGAAGAAAAGAGCAAGACACCGAGTTCAAAATAAATTAAGGAAAAGAAAAAAAAAAAACCAAAACAAAAAACATAGATATTGTAGATGAGTTGAAATCCATGTGACTAAAACCTGAATTTTTAGCACATAATTATGAAAACTATCCAAAATAAAATTTTCATACCGAACCTTTTTTTTTTTTGGCTGAGAAAAAAAGGGCAGGAGGAGCCGCCAGAGTAGTTTCCCTGCTTGGTCCTGACCCATTCTTATATCCAAACAACCTAACAACTTATGATGGAACATTTTCTCCTGCTTGAGTTAATCGATCACCAGGGATTACCACTTGGATGGCGATGCTGTGCAAATATAATCAAATTGCAAAATAGATGCCATTGCCTCTACCCTCCCCCAAGGATGTGGGCATGTGGCTGAGATGCACTTGCAGTTTGTGTCGCCCACGAACAATATCCGGTCTCCCAAGGTCTCAACGGGTACCCATTGAGGGCCACTCTGGTCCAACTTGAGAGGAACATGCAGTGAAATCTGGGAACCAAGGTATGAGGAAAGACCTACTTCTGTAAATGCCGTCTGAAATCGGCATGACCATTAGAAGTTCACCGGATGCAAAATCTTCCACCAAGTGGAGGTTCGACACCAACAAGTTGTGGCCCTCCTTCTAGGATTTCTATCTAGCAGTAGATGAAGCATTACTAGCAGTTTGGATTTGAGGATGCTGTAGCCAGTTCCAGCATGAAGGAGGTCGAACACCATTACGAAGTCTGTAGCAGACTCTGTTATTCCAACCAATTTTCCTTCATGTATTGCCATGTCCTGAAAACACAATGTTATTTCATTCTCTATCAGATTCCTTTTTTTTTTGGTCACAATTAGGCCAGCAGAATGCCAATCGACCGCCAAGACAAAGCCCAACCACAACACAATGAGGACAAGTTGGCGACCACTACGTAAAAAAACACGACACTGGAGCTTTTCCACCCTAGTATATTGATGGTCGATTGGGATGGGAGCAAGACGTTGGCCCCCGATACTGGATTGAAGAAAAAGTTTTTTACTGTCTCGAACTGAAACAAGGATGATGACCAAAAATCGATGAAATAAACCCTAAGGGCGCCACGCCAAGCTGTCCATCATAAACAACCAGCCTCCAACAGAGCCAGCGCAGTACCGCCGGTACAAATTTGACCGGCACGGCATGGAAACTCTGCCGCCGTCAGACATGTTTAAGAAACGATATATGATTGTAGTTGGTATATGGGAAAGCACCGAAAATGAGCAACGGAAATTGGGGTGCAGGATGACAACGCTTGGTGGCGCTTGCCTTGGCAATCGCCGATCGCCAGGATGAGCAGACCGCGCTTCAGCGGAGATAATCATTTAAACAAAGCCGTTGCAAAATCAGTTCCATGATCTTTTCATGAAGATTGTCAGACCACTTGCTGCTGCTGCCGTGCAGCCGTCAAATTCCCGCCGACGTCTTCTTTCGCTTTTCTGTGTCGGCAGCTGATTCAAGCCGTGATTGTATTTGTACATTATAATTACTTTGCCTAAACCACACATAGCCAGTGGATACAGCCCTGCCCTGACCAATCTATAGACAATGAACCCAACTATGATATGATTTAAAAGCAAAACGAAACAGTTTCCACTTTGCTAATTCGATCATCCACATGCTGGCTCACCTCAGATTTGACATCAACCGCGAATTGAATCCTAATTAATTTGTAAGCCCGCCGAGAAACGACGTCTCCTCTTCTTAGGAAATAACGTGTACATGAAGGATTGATAGTTGCTAGCAAGAGTTGAGAATATTAGACTCCCTATGAGAATGAATATTACTACATTAGTGCTTTAGAGTCCCAGTTACAACTCACAAGAGGAGTCAGATGACTAGAATGTAGTATTGAACCCAAAAAGAAAGACCAAATAAAACCTGAATTTAAAACTAATATCTATCTTTTACCTACCTATCTATCTGAGTAAGGATCTCCTCATTGCTCCGACGGTTCAGTGAAATAACAATGTCCATTAAATGCTTATTCTATATATATCTATCCTCTATCTAGTCCTATATCTATCTATATCTATACTTCCTCTATTTTTTTTATATATACTTACACTATAATAAAAAGACAAATCCTGATTAGGTGAGCACATGTTGTAAGGTGTGCATTGACCTAATTAATGTACTCCATATGAGTCCATAACCTAGTAATGTATGAGATACAACTCCTACTATAGAGTTGATATAAGTTATATCAACATGTGCTAACCTAATCGTCATCCTACAAAGGGGTAATTATCTGAAAAACTAAGATAATTATCTGAAAAACTGATATAATTATCTTACAATTTGACACAATGAGATTTTTCCCTACTGATTGTATGAAATTATCCTGATTTTCAAGGTAATTAGCTTCATTTTTTCTAGGATATTATCATAAATTTATCCTAATTTTCATGATAACTATCTTGCTTTGGGAAAAAATCTTATTGTTCCAAGTAGCAGCACACACTCACAAAACAAAAGAAAAAAAAAAGAGAAGAAGAAGAAGAAGAAGAAGAAGAAGAAGCACCAGGACACAATAGCAACACCATCACAAATTTGCACACAAATGGCAGTGGAGAGATCGATGGCTTTCAGCGATTTCTTGAACAAAGTTCAAACTAGATTTGGTTTGATTTCGCCCAACCACAAGGCAGATCCCCATCGGACCCACCACACCGGTCACCACCACAACCCTTCCACTGTTGCATGAGCAAGATCGGTGATATCAACATCTTTGGTTGCTAGTGATAAGCTTGTCAGATGCACTAGCTACCGTCTGTGGTGGTCGAGGGGGTTGAAATAACATTGAACCCTTCTCCCCCACTGTCAACCATAATCGACAAAGTTAAAGGAAATTGGTGAGAGAAAAGAGTGAGATCGTTGGCGACGCAGTTTGGGTGTGGGTATGGGGACAAAGAGAGGAGAAATAGAGGAGAGAGAGGGGATGGAGAGAATGGAATGGGTTTACAGCTTTTTTGAGAAGATAGAGAGAGAGAGAGAGAGGCAAAATCGTATTTGATACGCATCCCGCTAATCAAGCATGTCTCACTTTTTTCTTATTTTTATTAAGTGTGTCAGCTTCTTTTTGCAGGGATAAGCGGTGTTTTTGTCAAAATGAATGTTGCACCCTAGTCGGCACACGATTTGGTCCTAGCAATTCGTCCCCTTTATCATTTTCCAATTTTGAAACATTCCAAAAAAGAAAAGAGACCAATAATTTAAGAACGGTTGGAGTATTTTATTTCCTAAAATACCCTTAAAAGAATACTCTCTCTTTCTTTCTAATGATTTGTATACTTGAGAGTAAAATTGGAGGATCAAAACATATAAATTGATGTAAAAGCATTTAATATGATTTTATAAAAACACTTGTTTTTTCAAAAAGAACAGTCAATGAGGAATGGAAGAAATATCTCCTCAAAAGGGCAAAAGTTTCCAAAACAGCTTTAGACCTCAGAAAATTCGAGTTTGGCTAATTGTTCAACCCGTATAATTGAAATCAGGTAACCCGGCCAACCCGGACCTTAATAGCATTGCCCTGGGGAGCTGCTCACAGCTGAATAGCTGGTGTAGGGGTGGATTCGGGCTGAGATTCAAAACCCAGCACTGTTCACAAACGAATAAGTCCACGAAAAAATTATTTTTGTCCCGTTTACAGACTAGCCTGCCAACTACTGAAGGTAAGGACCCACATATCCCAACCTTATTAGTGAACCGATTGACCTGCCAGAGGGCCAAAAGGTTGCTGGCGTGAGTCGACGGGTGACTCTGGGAAATGCTATCCGTTTAGGAGTTCACCTCACCACACAACCTCTTAAATGTGGGGCTGGTCTCTCGGATCATCAACCTTCCCTTCTAATTTTGTTCTTTTGCCTTTTGGATGGTACAAAAATGCTAAGTGCACCTAAATAATAAATTTTATCAAATTTTTTTTATAAAAAATTATTTAAAATGAATTATTTTATTTATTTTTATATATATATATATATATATATATATATATATATATTTTTTTTTTTTTTAAATTACAAGGCCAATTTCATGAAAAGTTACAAAAATGCGAAGTGCACCTAAATAAAAAATTTTATAATTTTTTTATATATAAAATTGTTTAAAATGATATATATATATATATATATATATATATATATATATATATGGATAAAGATATCTAAGCCGAACTCACGTTATGCGATTGTGAGCCGACCGTAAAAAAATATACACACCTTTGAAGAACAATAAACGATGTTAAAAATAAAAAGTTGGCAAAAATATACACATTTACTTTTTGCTTTTCTCACTCTAAACAAAGTCTGACACCAACACACTCTTTCTAATAAAAAACCTGACTTGCCTCCTACAACACATCACCTTTTCTTTTGAAATTTGAATATACCAATTCTCTGTTTCTCTCTCTTACGCCACATACTCTCTCCAAATGGCCTCCACTCACTCTCTCTATCTTTTTTCTCATTTATTTCTCTTGTCAATCCACTTTTTTTCTCTCCTCTCTCCTAAAACATTAGTATACTTTGTTTTTTGTTATCTCTCTCCTCTCCCTTTTTTTTTGTCCGCTCTCTATCTTCTCGATCTCTACCCACATTTATTTTTCTTTGTCAGCAATCTTTTCTCCCTCACTTTCTATTTCTTCTCTATCTCCCCCCTACCTCATTGATACAGAACGACACTTCTTTTCCAAAAAAATTTACTTTTCCTCTCTCTCTACCCACATCTCTCTCTCTCTCTCTCTCTCTCTCTGCAATTTACCCTTCCTAGATACCTCTCTCTCCTCTCTCTGCAATATGAAAATGCAACACAAATGATGTGAGAAAGGGGGTTATTTCAAACTCTATCTCCACCAATTTTGTAGATCTGAAGCTTAGTGGATTAACCATCAATGGCGTATTGAAAAATGAGAAGAGAAATGAGAGAAAACAACTCGTCGTTTCATAGAGCTGGGTTTTGAAGCATCGTTCATGGCTGAACGCAGGTATGGTCTTCTTCTTCTGACATGGACGAACGTTAATGGAGATGCAGTTGAAAGAAGGAGACCCCATGAAAGTCAAGTCTTGCCTCTGGTGGTGGAGATGTAATCACAAGATCTATAAGGCTTTTGTAAACTTAGCTAGATTTTTTGCAAACTTAGCTAGGTTTTTTGCAAGCTTAGCTTGATTTTTGTAAACTTAGCTAGGTTTTTTGCAAACTTAGCTAGCAAGATTTTTTTTGTAAACTTAGCTTGATTTTTGTAAACTTAGCTAGGTTTTTTGCTTGATTTTTGTAAACTTAGCTTGGTTTTTTGCAAACTTAGCAAGATTTTTTGTAAACTTAGCTTTATTTTTGTAAACTTAGCTAGGTTTTTTGCAAACTTAGCTAGATTTTTTTTGTAAACTTAACTAAGTTTTTTATATAAAAAACTAGATTTTTCAATTTAAAATCTACTCTTCTTCTTCTTCCTCCTTTTTTTTATTTTTATTTAATGTGTTGTTGGTTGGATCAAAATAGTTTTTCTCACAAAATGAAGTTATTTGATTAGGGCAAGCATGATTGTGCCTTCCTCTTCTTTGTAGTAGGAGAGTGAGTGTTACTATAGGGCTTGGGCGAATGAAAAGGAAGACTTCGTTAGATTGATTTTTATGTTCCATTAGTTTTGACGAAGGATGTTTTAAAATATGTAATCCATGTCAATCGTACTGACGACTTTGTCTGACAAAATTGTCTTATGTAGCAGGGCTCATATATATATATATATATATATATATATATATATATATATATATATATATAATTTTTTTTGTAAATTACGAGGCCAATTTCATGAAAAGTTACAAAAATGCGAAGTGCACCTAAATAAAAAATTTTCTAATTTTTTTTATATAAAATTGTTTAAAATTATGTATATATATATATATATATATATATATATATATATATTTTTTTTTTTTTTTTTTTTTTTTTTTTTTTGGTTGTAAATTACAAGACCAATTTCGTGAAAAGTTTTAATATTTTTCATAAAATTGTAAGTGAGACGTGCAAATAAAATTTAGGGTTGATAGCTGCCCTCATACTTCATAGACCCTTTCAAATACCACCTAAATCTATAATCCTCTACACCCATTTTTTATACACGATCATCACAATAATGGCTCCCTCTGCCCTGCTCTTATTATCCCTCTCTGCCATTCTCATCATCCACCTTTCTCTCACCACTGCCCAACTCCCTCCCTACCCCTTCCATGCTTGTTCAAACACAACCAATTACACATCCAATAGCGCCTTCCCGTCAAATCTCAACCTCACCTTCTCTTCCCTCATCGCCAACGCAACCAATGGCGATGGATTTTACAACGCCAGCCATGGCCAGAATTCTGATAAAGCGTACGCTCTCTTCCTATGTAGAGGGGACATCTCTCCTAGTTCATGCCAGACTTGCATTAAGGAGAATAGTGAAGAGATCATACGCCGTTGTCCAAACCAGAAAGAAGCAGTCATATGGGATACTGAGTGCATGGTAAGGTACGCCAACCGTTCGATATTTTCCCGCATGGAGGAAAGCCCAGAACTTTACCTGTGGAATGTCAATAACGTGTCGGACCCAGATCACTTTAAGGCGACTTTGGCGAGTTTGATGAGCAGTCTTGTAACAAGGGCTGTGACTGTGTCTTCTAGCAACATGTTTGCTGCCGGAGATGTGAACCTTACCTTGTTTAATAGGTTGTATGCGCTGGTGCAGTGCACCCCCGATTTATCGTTGTCTGATTGCAAGAAATGTTTATCTGGGTCCATTGGGCAGATTCCAGTATGCTGTGATGGAAAGCAAGGAGGGATAATCCTTAGGCCGAGTTGCAATATTAGGTATGAAATTTACACTTTCTATGACCCCGCGGCTGCCGCACCAGGTCTCTCTCCTCCTGCAACTTCCTCACCTTCGCCACCAGCACCAGCAAGCTCAACAAAATCTAGTGGTAAGCTCATGATTTTTGAAATCTTATCAGTAAGGTTCTACTCACCTCTTTAGTTTTTTGTAGTGTTAGCTTTTCCCTTTTGAAAAAGAAAATTGCTATTTGACCCATATATTTTGATCCATAATAAAATCCCATGGGTGCGCCATAAATTAATTGACAATTTAACACTTAGCAGGTAGCATTGTGCTTGTGAATTAGGATTTTTCCTTTTTTCCGGACTTTCGGATCGATAGATTTTAGAGAATTATTACACTTTCTGCTACTTCTTTCCAAGGGATTCAGTAGTGAAGGTTAGAGTGATATTTGGAGGCCGGACAATAACTGGTGATAATAACTAGGATATGGAGTGGTTTACCACATTGGATATATCCCAATATCCCATTAGTAGTGAACTAGTGATAACTCCTCAGGGAGATATCATATGGGCTTACCACTAGATTTTCTTGCACAGTAGGCCCACCCATTCACCCCCTAGCTGGCAAACTGCCTAGAAGACCCTTTAGAATTGAAATATATATAATGTGCAGTCTACGCCTAAAAGAACTGTAATAATTTAAATATATACAAGATATATATATATCTATCAAACAAAAAATGATAGAGATCGAGAGGTTTGTGTTAAACTGGATGAAATATACAAATGGATGTAAATTTGGAAATATTTGGGTTAAAAAGGCAGGCCATATCAATATTTTCCATTAGTACTTCTGCTGAAAATCTGAATTACATTTTTCCATTATGCATGTCAAAAGAAAACCTCACAAGGACGTTTATAAAGTCTGGTATCAATAAGAAGTGTTCTTGTTTATGCAGGGAACTCATCACGAAGAATTATTGTCATTGTTGCAATTGCTGTCTCTGTTGTGCTTCTCTCCAGTCTGTAGTGCTACTGCTTCATAAGTCGAAAGGCAAGGAAGAAGCACAATGCTATAAAACAGGAAAATGGTAGGCAGAAAAAACTCTTTTTTATTGTACATGCAATGAGGTTTTTGAAGAATTTCTGTCTCGAAAGTAGTAAGGCACACTAGACGTGGCTTGCTTAGCCTATTGTCAAAATTTTTTTTGTTGTGATTTTGATAAAACATCAGTAGCCCTTCTTTCTTCTACATTCTTAATAACTAAATTGATTTGTTCAGAATAGTAGAAGAAAAGTTACTTTCTTGAGAAGTAGAAGGCTAGCTTTGAACATATATTATCACTAGATCGACTTCCCATTCAAAGCAATGGTAGGATCAGAATTCTGGACCAAAGTAGGACTATTGACATTATCAACAGACTTGTTTGTAGCATCCATTAAAATTTGGTTAGCAACACTCTCAATGATGCAAGTAGTAGCCCATTGAAGACAAACTTGATGGGAACTAAGAGAATGTGAACAACTACAGTCTCGTCAGAAGCAGCAGTCTTCAAATTCATAAGCGTGACATCCTCATCCTCATCATCTAAACTTTCATCGTCCAAAT
Organism: Liquidambar formosana; assembly: GCA_039720395.1. Taxonomy (NCBI): domain Eukaryota; kingdom Viridiplantae; phylum Streptophyta; class Magnoliopsida; order Saxifragales; family Altingiaceae; genus Liquidambar; species Liquidambar formosana. The sequence continues at coordinate 13,560,068 of CM077834.1, read as the reverse complement.
GATCTCCCTAGTTATGAGCAGAGGAGGTATTAACAACAATTGCCTCACCCAATGCATTAGCCTCAGTCTTGCTATTGCTATGCTCGTTATCAAACACATGTTGTGCATTATTCCTACTATCAGGATTTTTATCAAACACAAGTGTCATCAATAGCATACCCATGAGGTTCTTTGTCAAACACCTAGGGTGCAATCTGTTTGTTCACAACCTCGATCCCATTTATGCCTTTCGCACCCTCTTCATCTATGGGGGCGTCATCCGAATTAAGCTTGGAGCAGCATTGCATCACTACTTTGGATTTCTGTTCATTAGTCATAGGCTTAGCAAGAAGCCGAGCACCTTTGTACCTTTGTCTACCATGAGTCTACAATTTGAGAGATCGATCATGACCAACCAAATGGCAATGAGAGCAAACTCGAATGCTGTCAGGAAGTGGTTTAGATAAATCTATCTCAACTAAAATACGAGCTTAATATCCATAAATCAGATTCATTATAGCTTTATCTATCTAGAGTGGGATCCCAACTCCTTTGGAAATTTCTATTAGATTTTGGCGATGCCAATATTCTTGTGAAAGACCGTAAATTCTGATCCACACCTGAGAATGAGATTGCATTTGTTTATGAGGGAGGTTAAATTCAAAAACCCACTACGAAATCCGCAAAACTCCAGGGGATAAATTCCAATTTCCCCCTACCTAAATTTGTTTCATGTCATCGAAATGGTATAAGTGGATATCAAAGTATCCTCTACCTAATGGAACTATCTGCCACTCCCCAATTGTTTTCCATAAAGGAATCAGCTTGGCCCTTAAATCCAATAGATTAAGAGGCTTAGAGCTTTTTGGAAGAAGCAATCTCCCATCACATTATTTCTATAATCAACAAGTTTTGTCTTATACGGCTATTTACAAATACACACAGTAGCCATATCACCAACCATCGTGAGGGGAGGTAATTGACTAGCAGGCTTATCAACAACTTGCTATTTAAGAAGAGAAGCATAAGAAGCTTTGGGATTTGTGTTTTGATTCCTACCAATAGGAGCAAACCCACAATCCTCCAAAAATCCCCAGGGATAGCATACCTTTGAGGTCTTAGGATTTTGATTTGAAGGAACATGTACGATACCCATGTTTTCAAGAGTAGTAATTGAACATCTATAGATCAATTAAGGGAAAGAAGGAAAACCGTAGTCGCAAGGGAGAAAAGAAAAACCCCATTATGTTTTCACCTAAAAGTTAAAGCTAAACCTAAGTTATTAAGTAGAGGGCCCAACAAGTACATGAAGTTATATTAAATTCGATATTTAATCGACGAGAATGTGAGACTTCCCAACTTACTGCAATATTGCTAGTCATTTTAATATGATACGTAAATACACAAAGTGATGATTTGTGTCTTCCGAGATGGTTTTGGTAGGGAAAATTTAGTTAAGAGCAGCGATGCTTGTATAAATTTTATAATGAAAATATTACTGCCCCAAAAGGAAGCGTTGCCTAACATTTTATTTCTAGCGATTTGCTTAGTCAACCATACGAGATGCATGGAACAGATAATTGTCAGCAAAGGAAAAAGGAAAAACTGAGATAGAAGATTTACTAGCTAGAAAGAGTTTATATTGATATATTGTTATAGCTAGAAGAGTTTATGTGAAAAACACCCGCACATACTCACTATACTAGCTTACAATGGTTACAAACTTTCATGTCTTTAGAGCACGTAATGCATGGACAATTCTCTGTAAAATCCAAAGTGTTTAGTTTTAGTGTGTTAATACTAAAGATTATAAGCAATAAGAAAAACAGCCATTTCAATCAATCAAGCCATGCTGAGGACTTTTGAGCTATGTGAGTTCTAATAGGTTGTAATTTTCTTCATTTGTCAATGCAAATTGCCAACATTATAACCTTCAAGGGAGAAATGATTTTGGACCTCCCATAATAGTCTCCAAAACCACTCCCTAACATGGATCTGAATTTGGTGATGGTTTTAAAAAAACCATCACCCTACTGGCTTGATCCGAGCTGTCCATAAAATCAATGGATGGCTTGGATCAAAAGCTAGACCAAAAGACAAGTCAACTTTGCAACTTTTTGGTCTTTTGATCCGAGAGTTGTCTATAAAATTTATGGAGGATTCAGATCAAACTAGCATGGTGATCAAAGAGACATGTTAGGGGATGGTTTTGAATACTATTAATTAATGAGGGTCTAATAGCACTTCCCAAATCCTTTTTCCCCCTGAAAAAGGTTATTACAAAAGATATGCTATAAACAGCACGTAATTACATGACCTGACATGACATGAGTTGGTTGACAAAAATACCCTTCAAGTTATTTAGTATTACCATAAGAAATCCATTACCACATCAGTTGCTATCTATATGGTGTTGTATTATGGTGCTGCATATAGCATTACCCTTATTACAAGGTTTTCCAATTATTATAAATAGGGAAATGCTTTGCTCCTCATAAAGTCATTAACCAACCCTGTAAAAGGTCCCTAGTAGACACATGGGTGGGTCCCATATGCACATGGGTCCCACCCATTGTGTCTAGATGGGATCATTTACAAGGTTGGGCACTGAGTAGGGGTGCTCACGGGTCGGTTTGGGTCGGGTTTAGGGTTCATCCGTAACCCACCCACAACTCATCGGGTGAACTAAATTCCCACCCACATCCGCCCATATGATCGGGCGGTTTTAACCCACAAACCATGCGGATTGGTGGGTGGGTTGCGGGCGGATTGGCGGATTTAAGTTTAGCTAGACCTTGCTTTACTTTTTAGAAATCCATCCATTCTATTTTGAATTTTTGAGGGCTTTCATACTGCATTTCAATTATTAAAAATATTGTTTTGGTCAAAACAAGCCATACAAATTACAAAATAACAATTTACTTAGAGAAAAAATAAAATTAAACAAGCATAAATATAAAAACAAAAAGATAAAAGACTTCACAATGCAAAAAACTGATTTAATATTGGTAAGAGATAAAGTCATCCTCCATTTGTCATGTGTCCAATATAATATGAAGAACCAATGAAACACTGCCACATGTATAATCTAATAAAGTACAAAAATATGCGGGCGGGTGGGTTTTAGTCGGTTTTTATATTTCAAAACCGCAACCACCCACGAAACCGCAAAAAAATAAAATTCTAAACTGCTACCCGTCCACCCTATCGGTTGAAACTGCCCAATGCCTTCGGGTTGGGTCGGATTGGGCGGTTTCTGCGGGTCTAGCGGGTAAGTGAGCACCCCTAGCACTGAGTGCATAGCACTACCCAAATAAGCATGACAGTGTAATGGTATTATCATTCAATTTTTTGCATTAATAAAATTTTAGAGGGTTTTTTCATACGTTACTGTCATTGTGGTTTCAAGGGTCCATGGATTTTAGAATTATATGTCAACTCGAAGACTTTGGCTTTAATCTTTTTTCAGTTCTTAATTCGTACCTTCCAGCTGCGTCAATTAATATGTTATCAGGTTTATCTCCAAAATATGTATGGGTTAAAAACTTTAAGGGAAATGATGGCATGACAGTCAAATCATGGCTACAAAAAATAGTAAACCAAAATCTTTTTTTAAGAGAATGAAAATCCATTTGTGGTCATGATTTGACTGTCATGCTAGCACAGCCCAAACTTTAAATATATATATAAATGTAACTTCGAAATTAGAAGCATGGGCATTGCTTGAAAATTAAAAGCTGGAAACAATCCTTTTAAGCATAAGCATGGGTATATATTAAGTAATTTGCTCTTTTGTAGATGAGTAGTTGGGGAGGATATATGTGGTTCATTATATTAAATAAACGATATATATATATATGGGGAGTGATCCAATTACTATCGGTGTAAAAATTTTTACTCTTACACATCTCAATATCGTTTTGTATTTATAATATTTTGTCTATCTAACCGTTAGATTAGGTATTTTATTTATGAACGTCATGTATGCTAAATTTCAAGTAAATCGAATATCGGAAAATGTTAGATCCATAAACTTATATTTATTTTTATAAATAAAATTATAATTTAAGGCACTTTATGAATGACATTGTTCCTAACATCCAAATAAATAGCCAACAATTACTTTGCTTCATTTACTAATCTATCAGATTGTGGCCAAACTCCCACATTATTCTCCACACCAACGCTAAAAGCAAGAACAATAGTAACCCAAGACAGAAAAAAGAAAAGAAAAACGGAATAGCTAGCGCAAGCACAACCACGTACAAACCACTAAAAAAACCAAACAACACCAAGACGTACGTACCCCACTTAGAAACACAGAAACCAGACTAAACCAGCGCCAACAGCAGCAACACGAAGACGAACAAATAACACACCATGAAGTTGTTGAAAAGCAATGACTCAAGATTCAAACTCAAACTTCTTTTTAATCAGCAGAAGGTCGAATATTAATAGCGGGTTCAAACTCGATCTTGATTCCTCCAATGGTAACGAGATCCATCCCATGTAATGGCACCAAAGTCACAACAATACTGTCGTCAGACTCAGCTTCCAAATCCTCCAGCAAGTCAGTTATCGCTAACCTTAAGGACGTCTTACACGTACACTTCTTCCCATGATTTTTCTTATGTGGCACGTGAACAAAGCTGCCGGCAAACTCAGAGTCTTTGGGTCCGCTCAGCGGCTCGTCTTCCTCATTAATATGCACATCAAACTTCACATACTCGTCTCTCTCTAGCTCTATCCCTTCTATCACCAGTATCTCCACTTGTTTCTTCGCATTCTCCCTTTCTGTTTTCTTTGTCCTGTGGACAACAGTGCTGAATTCTTGGTCCAGAGGTTTCGGAAACTCGATGCTAGGCACGTCTTTCCTCGACGATAAAGTTCTGGAAGCCCTGGCTCTGCGTGGCTTTGGCCGAGATTTCATCCATGGAATATGAACATTTTGATAATCATATCTCAGATTGTTATGGTCTAGACAGTCTCGGACCTTTACACGCACAAGCTGCCCGTTCTCGTCGTAAAAGAGGAAACTGGCGTCTAGCCAATCAGGATCATTGAAATCTTTTCCTCCTAGTTTTTCTTTCCATATCGTCCACATACGATCGACGTTGGAATGGTGAGCGAAGAAGATCGGGTCTCGAGCTGCCGAGTAAAAGATCCCCATGTCCTCACGTTTGGGCTGATACTCATTACCACACCAATTGTGGATTGTATTGTGAGGAACCTTCTCGATGGAACCAGCTCCAGGGCAGGGATCATCTCCAGCACGATAAGCGCATCCTAGGAATAACGAACTAGTATTACCATTGGACACCATTTGCCGGTACATGGTTGATAGATTGCGGTGCACTTGATCCTCTGGGGGTGGCGGGATGTACCGATTAGGAGAATATTCCAAATCGACTGGTGTCGGCGGCTGGTGTTGGACGCTGCGCAGATTGTCATAGAGTGGTGATTCCTTGTCATGAGTATACATGGTTGGCATTTGCATGCCATGTGGAGATCTAGAATCCCAGTTCCAGAAGGGCAAAGCAAAGGTGGGATCATCAATCAATTTTCCCAGGATTCTCTCATAGAAATAAAGATAGAAACGATGGAATGGGAAGAAGAGCCATGAGCTGTGAACTTGGAGTTCTTTGTGTTCAACCTGGTGGTAATAGCCGCTGCAGTAGGCACAGTGGACATTAGCTTGTTGCATGAAACTACGTGGATCTTCAGGAGGAAGAGCTTTCATCTTTGCTATGGCGTGGGCATAGCTGGCTATATACTCCTCGTTAACTAGATGAGCAGCGCACCTCTTACGCATGGGCGAAGATGGAGGAGGTGGCACAAAATCTACAATCTCTGTGGTTATTGGGGGGCAACAATCTTTTAAGTCGGGCACAAAACCTACAATCTCTGTGGGTATTGGGGGGCGACAATCGTTTAAGTCGGGAGGTGGCATCGGATTTGCAAAGGCTAACGGCTTGGGGCCAAGACTAGCCACACCATAAAGCCCACCTAGCCCAATAATCGCCTTCCTCCTATCCAACTTCCCCAGGGAAGCTTGTTCATTTTTGGAGCTAGTGATAGGGTTTTGGTCACCATCTTCGGTAGCTTTACATGACACCTTACTAATAAGGCCAGGGTTTCGCTTTTTAATTATGTAAACTTGGGACGGCTTCTGAAAGAAAGGGCATGAAGACGAGGAGAAATAGATTATAGTGGAGTTGGTGGTGAGTAAAGGACAAAGAGATGGCATGGGCTTGCTTGTTTGGGTCTATGGTACCATGAACGTGAGAGATCTACGTCCTTTTTATAGTGAAATGATGACAGGGTGGTTGAGTGGTTCAATAGGGCTAGCAAGAGGATTGGCTTAACAGGGACCGAACCAGGATTTCATTTTGAGGGGGTCAAAGCATGAACAATTTTTTTATTTTTTATTTTTACTTTTCAAGTGTGAGAAAAATACTAAGATAAACCTAGTATCTATTTAGTGTTAACAAAATATAAACCAAGGAAAAGGCAAATTTTTTTCTTAAACTATAAGAGGACAAAGCTGACGAGGCACAACACAATTCACAGATGACGATTGGCGTCAGGAACCCTAAACTCATGAGATCGAAAGAATGTGAAAATAGTGTTGTATTGAGAGGAGCTGATTTTGGTATTGAGAAAAAGAGATTGCCCTATTTCATTTAATTGGGTTGTATACAATCCGGTTCACTTGGCCAATTGGACTAATTACCTTGAAAAATCGGGTACCCATACACGAAAGACCATGTTAGACTTGTGCCACTTGCCTTTGCTCATATTGATATATAATTACTTACCAAGTATACACGTAAATTTCTATGTAAACTCACCTTGGATTCCTGATACATTGAGATACACCATACTTACCATGTGTGCATAAGTATTCTATGCATATTACCAAGGCAAATTCAAAAAGCCTAGGGGTGGCCATGGCCCCCCTAGGCCTCAACGTAGGGCCGTCTCTGGTTGGCTAGATACAAGTTGAGTTCTGAGGCGGAAGTTCTAACTTAGGACCTCTTCAGTCTTTAATATTTCGTTTAAATAAAATTAAGTACCATCCGACCCGTGCTACCATGCACCAATGACTTGTACGTATGTATGGTGAATAATGGGGGATAACCGTAGTTTTATTTATTTGCTATACGCACATAGATAACTCGATAACAACACAAATGAGGAAGGTTACATATGTGAAATAAACCAAAAGGAAGTCCCAATAACCCTTAAAGTTAACTTACACTCAACTTTTAAAATGGCTTAACTCTCAAGGGAGAGGTGGAAGTTTGTACACTCCTAAGACTGGGGTAGCTGTGGTTGAGTAGGACTAATATATAATATCCGAAGATTGAAATTTGTAATGTAGAAGGAAAAGAATTAACGAACAAACAAACAAAAAAAAAAAAAAAGAAGAAGAAAGAAAAAAAAAAACAAAAGGAGGGGGGGTGGGGTGTTGAGGGGAAAGAAGAGAAGAGGTGAGTAAGAGAGAAAAGAAACAACAAAAGCAGGTGAAAGAGGAAATGTTAATTATCATCAGACTTTAAATCTCATTACCTAGCTTATTTACCTAATGATGTAGCAATTGCCACATCAACATATATATAATATTTTTTACCTTCTTTGAATGCCTGCTGCATCAATAATCGTTAGGAAAAAGAAAATATTTAGTATTTTTTTACATTATATTTTTAGAAAGTTAGAATTGATCGATAGGAATTCAAAGTTGGAGAATGTCGATTGCTATTTGGTAATACATTAAACAACAAAAGTAAGTGTACAAAATGAAAAGAGAAAACTTGTTTGACATGAATTAAGTACATGAAATACAATTTATTTCGTAGAAAAAAAAAAACCAAAAAATAAATAAATACAATTGTATTTGTTCAAAGTGCTCTTAAATAATCACACACATATATATTTGTGTGGGGTGGGAGGGGGAGGACCTTTTCCACATGGCCGACCGCCAGGGCCGGCCCTGACTATAATTTTTCAATGTGGTGGCTTAGGGCACCACCTTTTTGGGTGAAAAAAGGGGCCCCAACAGCAAATGCAATACCTGTGATTGGGTTAGCCCAAGAGAAAAAACAAACATGCAATGATTGTAAATGAGGCCCCAAAAACAAATCTAAGGGCCCAAATCCAGCCCAAAGAATAAGTCTAAAACCCAACTACCCAAACAAAAACTAAAAAGCATTACAAATATTTAAGTGATACTTTGATGCATTGGGTTTTTTGTTTTTTGGTATTACAACTTTAGATTTTGTTTTGTGTATTTTTCTTATTGTAACAATGAATTTTGCTAAGTTTTGAAGTAAGAAGTATGAATTATAACTTTTGAAGTTCTTGTAATGATTTTTTGTTACTTTCATTTATATAAGCAAATATTAGTAACTGTATAGGCAAGAAAACTTTGAGTTGATACTAGGAAAAAAAAAATTTTGATTGCGTAAAAATATATTTTTTTTTTTTGTGTGTGAATAAGTATAAGGGGCCCCATTTTTTGAGTTCGCTTGGGGCCTCCAAAAAATCAGGGCCGGCCCTGCCGACCGCCTAAGTCGCCTTAAGGTCTAACCAGCCATGCCTTTAGGGCTATCTAGGCATGAAAGGCTTAGTAATATCTAGCGTGTGTGGGATGGAGAGATTACATGTTTAACGGTTTAGTCGGAGCCAAAGTCTTACCCTTGCTAACCCAAAAAAAAAAAAAAAAAAAAAAATGTAAATACCACTACGACTTCTCAATCAATTTCGTATAGTTTATTTTGACTGGTTAAGATATTTAATTACTAGGACTAATGCCATGGGAGTTCTGTCCTTTCTGAAAGAGGCAACTAGACATACTCGGTCTTCTTAAACGAGGGTACGTAGATCAAAGAGCTCATGCAATGCACGTGTGATGCAATGGAAACTCGCAACTTCGCAAGATGACAAGCTTACCGACACCTAACAACCTATGATTAGTTTATTAAATATCAATATGATACTACCAAAATATAATTTATGAAGCCGAAAAGCAAAAACCCTAATCCTAAAAAAAATAAATAAAAATTTATTTATTTATTTTTTAATTCATATAGATTTAGATCATTGTTTGTTTCTATAAAAATTTATCACTTTTATAAAAAATAAATAAATAAATAAAAATAATAATACTGTAAGGCGAAAGAAAAATATTTGTAAAAGAAAACTAAATGAAATGTTCTATTTGTAAGGATAAATTATACTTTAGGGTCCAAAGTTTGGATCAAGTTTCACTTTAAGGTCTAAAATTTAAATTACTTCAATTCAGTACCTAATTATTAGTTGAGTTGCAATTTAGGACCTGCCGTAAGATGTTTTTTGTATTATCCCAACTTTGCCTTTTTTATAGGTTTGAAAACTTTATTTTACCCTTATCAACATCTAATAAACCCTTATATTTTAATTAGATCTAAATCACTTTTCATCAGATTTGTGGCTTTGTAAATGGAAAATATAAAAGTTTATCAGATGTTGATAGGGGTAATATAAAGAGATAAAAAAAGATAAGAGTGATTTAGATGTGTTCAAAATATAAAATTTTATTAGATGTTGATAAGGGTATAATAGGGTTTTCAAATCCATAAAAAGGGCAAAGTAGGGATAAAAAAGAAAATTTTGACGGTAGGCCCCAAATTGGAACTCAACTAATAATTCGGATAATGAATTAACACAATTTAAATTTTGGACCCTAAAGTAAAACTTGACCCAAACTTAAGACCCTAAAATGCAATTCACCCTATTTGTAATAAAGGTTATATTGTACCATAGTGGCCTAAACAAGGAAAAAGTGATAAATCATAAACTTTTAGATGAAAAATGGTTAGAAATTTTTGTTGATGAAGAAATCTCCAATAATAATTCAATAATATATTTAACAGGTTCAATCAGAGTCTGAAAGTGAGAGTCAATGAATCATAATTTAATTATATTTATGATATTTGAACATCATGATAAAAATGAAGCATTTGAAGCCATTCCAACGTAGGAACTGTAAACCATTAAACTCGGAGAAGATATAGGTGATCAAAGAAGTACCTAAAGATGAATCTTGTTTCGAAAATTTTGCTGAACTATAAGATTTTTTTTTTTTTTTTTTTAAAGAACTTTATTGGATATAAAAATTCAATTTCTGGCAAGCAAGACTATTTGATTTTTTTTTTTTTAAAAAAAAAAAAAAAAAAGAGTAGAAGCATCAAAGAATAACCTAGCATCCCAACAAAGTTAGCACCCTAAGCTAGCTATTCCCTATCATGTGCTCACTACCTGCAATATTATTGAGTGAGATAAAAAAGATTAATTTGGAGATCCTATTTAAGAATAAAAAGGCCAAGTTCAATTCATATGGAATATTTAAATATAGGTGATACATGCAATAAACTCGAAATCCGATCAATTTCTAGCAAGCAATACTTTTTTTCCTTTTTTTTTGTTTTGGTAATACAACCTCTAGATTGATAGAATATATGAATGAAATTCTACTTTTCGATAAAACAAAATTTAAAAGGTTATATATATATATATATATATAGATAAAGAGTAGAACCATAAAAAATAACCTAACATCCCAATAAGGTTGGCACCATAGGCCATTCCCTATCATGTGCTCACTACCCGCAATATTATTGAGTGAGATAAAAAAGATTTGAAGATCCTATTTAAGAATTAATAGGAAAAGTTCAATTCATATGGAAGACTTAAATATAAGTGATACTGTAAACTCATGTTTAAACTATAGTTAATTTAATTATCCCTCTGTCCCACAAAGATAGGTCAAGTTTAACAAAATACGCAATTTAAGAAAAAACAATTAACTTTTTTTTCTAGAACTATTTTTTCTTAATACAACTCTTTAAGACATAAAAAAGTAATTCTTGATAGTACAAGGGGTATTATAAGAAAATTAAGCAAATTTATGGTTTGACTTTTCAAAGTGGACAAACATTTTGAAAGAAAAAAAGTAACAAAAATGATCTATCTTTGTGAGATAAAGGGAGTATATTAATATTTACTACATGCATCTTTAGAAGAATGCAGAACCAATTCCCTCTTTGGATTTTCCAAAAAAGTAGACTCCATTATACATTAAACCTCTTTAATTAAACCTCTTTAATATGCCAGGCCCACATGTTCCCTAAGGCTATGTTTAGTATGTCAAATAAGGAGGATAAGATAAACATATCATTTTCATTTGTATGGTACTCTTTTTAAAGAAGGGAAATAATATCTATAGGATGATTATATCATCCATATGCGATATATAATAAACCCGTGAGAGAGATAGTATATTTTTATCGTAGGATACTATCCCATTTAAAAGAAATAAGAGGATAGAAAATTGTTCAAGAAACCATCTTCCCTATTTCAAATAAAGCAACCAAAGACTTTTTTCAATTTTCATCCAATAATTTTATTACATCCAACCTTTTAATCCGACATACCAAACATAACTTGACTGTATTCTTCTATATTCTTCTCCATTTGGTTTTAAGATGACTCTTCAACATTTTACTTTTATCTTCATCCCGGCCTCTATCCTATTCAATTTTATTTTATTATTTTGCTAAGGTCCCTCTATCATAATCTTGATAGTGGCAAGACCTACCAAACTTCAGACATGAATTTAAAATTTGAAGATATAAAAGATAAGGACGTACACGCAAATTAATAATCACACCTAAAATCAGTAAATGTTCATCAATATCTTCTGAGCAATGCAGAACTGCCTCCCTCGACTTTTTCCAAAAGGTGGATTCCATTATTGAACTATTGCCTATTTACTTGCTACAAATAGGCTGTCAATGTGCTACAAATTGACTACCAAGTTTATTTGTTGGGTATTAAGTTGGGAAGTGAACACCCAAAAATAATTTTCCCTTGAACAAACTAGCAATCTCTTAATTTAAGTTCACTTTGAGTAATGGAGGGCCCTTTATTTATATTTGGAGTTTGTTGACTTTTATCTGACTTATTTATTTTGATATGGATGAGAGGGTTCGAGATGCTTTGCATCCGACTATGCTCTCCGCACATGTAGTTTTTCGTCCCACGTTATTTATGTTGAAAGAGAGATAACTTGCACTAATATCTGACTTCGAGTTATGGTGGGCCCTTTACATATGTTCACTATTATCTAACTTATTTATGTTGAAAGAGAAATAACTTGAACTAAAATCTGTGTGGACCCTTTACTTATGTTCACTATTATCTAACTTATATATTTATGTTGAAAGAGAAATAACCCGAACTAAAATGCGTGTAGAGGACCCATGTGATTTGTGCTCTTCTGAAAGGACGCAAGAAATATGGTAGTATACATGCGCTGCCAACTTTGTAGGTGAAAGTGATCAAATATAAACAAGAGGGATGCTAATGAGAGTCCACTGTGCGTGCATGATACATACCAATTATAGTGCAATGGTCCAGTTGTTGAGACTACGATTAGCATTACTCTGTAAAGCATATGCCTCTATGATAGGTGATCGAGGGTGATATAGTCTAATTGGCATCAAATTAAAGGCCTACATCTCATACCTATGATATGAGAAAGTTCTACGTGTTTTGCATCCAACTTTGCCCTGAGCATATGAAATCTTCCATCCCACCTTATTTGTGTTGAAAGAGAGATAACTCAAACTAATATCGATCTAACTTTGAGTTATAACGGGCCCTTTACCTATGTTCACTATTGTCTGACTTATTTATGTTGAAAGAGAAATAATTCGAACTAAAATCTGTGTCGAGGACCCATGTGGTTTGTGCTCTTCCGAAAGGACATAAGAAATAGAAGAGTATACATGCTCCACCAGCTCTACAGGTGAAAGTGAATATATAAACAAGAGGGATGGTAATAACAGTCCATTGTTCGATTGTAATTGTTTCGAGTTACTACAACAAATCAGGCTTTTAGCGATAAATTTTTTGGTGACAAGCGAAAATTTGTCGCCAAAGGCATACTTATGGTGACGAAATAAAATTTTGCCTAAAAAATGGGCCAAATACACATTTTGGCGACAAATCTAACAAATTTGTCGCTAAAGCTCGTCGCTGAAACTTTGGCACCAAATTTTGTGTTGGCGCCATTTGCTGGGAAAGACATTTAGTGACAAACCAACATATTTTTTGCAAAAAGAATTAACAAAACAACGCCGTTTAACATATGTGGTCGCCGGAAATTGACTCGGGAGAATCAAGTTCCGTTCTAATCTTAAGAGAGTTTCAAAAAGCAAAGGAGTTGCCACATCATTTTTAGGTTGCGAGGAAACCACTAAAAGATTTGTTTTATAAAAACAAATTTGACTCCATTTAATAGAAAATAGGCAAATCTTAAACCAAAAATAAGGATTTGGGGGCTAAGTTATGAAATGGGAAGGTTCCGAACCACGGCTTGTAGGCACCCATTTCGCCCAATAAATCGATATCACTTATTGATTGGGCTTAATTAATTTCAATCATGCATAATAACTAAAACTACAAAAATTAAAAGATAAAATCTAAGCTAAGTTGGACTTGGGTTCAAGTGAGCGGCATACGTACTTTTGACGAATATCAAAGTCTATGTAATTCGAATAACCATATTGGGGGAAGTGTTTCACTCCTCATAAGACTCTATTAGAATCCAATCTATAATCAAACACTTGCTTTTGAAAACAACTTACTTTAGCAGAAACAACTTAAGTTTGGAAACTTGTTTGATTTAGGATCAAAACCCTAATATAATCCTATGAATAATAAAACTCATGGGTCGCAAGCTAAGGCAGAGTTCTGTTTGCAACATAGCAATGGAGTTTAGGGATTATACTTTACAGAACTAAGGCAGAGTTCTGTTTGCAACATCAGGGTTTTAAGGTCGAAAGTCAGGCAGAGCTTCTGTGCCTTCAAGCTTTAAGATGGCCTCGGGGGAAGGAGTCGAAAGTCGAGCAGAGCTTCCACACCTTCAAGCTATAGAATGGGTCGCAAGCTAGAGGGTACTAATAAGAACGTTCCCCACCAACTATTGAGACCAAGCTCTTCTTAGAATGAGTCTTAAATGAAGGGATACTAGTAGGAATGTTCACCCCACACTCAAGAACCCAAGTTCTTCATTTACTTAGGAAAACTCTATTAAGACTTAATGGAGAATGAAGGAAGGGAGGACCCTTATTTATAGCTGAAGATGGATGGAATGAATGGCTAGGATTAGATCTAGCTAGGGATGATCCAAAGGCTCTAAATCACTCCCAAGAGTTGATTCCTATCTCAAATTCTTCAAAAATTCAGAGAAAATCCGAATTAAATCAAGAGATAATGTCAAAAGAAGGTGAGATAAGGCAAAACACCACAAAGAGCCAACTAAGCACCCTTCATGGCCGTCTGGCCTCTCTAGGTGGCCATTTAGGGTACCTTAATTTTGGGTCAATTTCAAGTCCAAATTAATTGATTTTGGATTCAAAATGACCATGGCTCAGTTCTCTTCTTAAAATTTTATTAAAACACTCCTAATTGAGCCACACTTGGTCAATTAATCAAGAGTTAGCTCATATGGCTCATAGAGATCAACTAAGGTTCACCGAGGCAACATTAGGGTTTGAACCCTAATGGAGTCCTAGTTGCAATCAAACTCTTCCAAAATGATTTCAAGCATTAATACGCCTTAAGTAAGACTCAACTGATATTAATGAAACATTAATTTGACCCAATTGGATCAAATTATGAAGCAATTATAAGAAGGGCCGATGAACAGAGTCAAATCGAGCCGACTTTGGACCATCCTTAAGTAAATCATCTCCAAACTTAACCAAATTTTAAACCAAGCCTACAAATGACATCCTAAGGTCATTAGGATCATCTTGGGATGAATTTGGTGAGAATTGGATATCAAATAAGAATTATTCAAGTAAAATGACATAAATGCCTTGCAAGTCGCAAAAGTTCTTATTAGCTATCAAGACTTAACCAAATTGAACCTCGGAAGATACCATAGATTCTTAAAGGTGTCTAGAGTCTGACTAAAAAGATTTGGTGCCAAAATGATGCAAAAATCTACATGTGATAATGCTCCTAAGGTGGAAAGGTCAAATGTTAAGGGATAAAAATAGGGTGTATACAATATGTGCCTCTCTATTGGCAACAAATTTATTTTGTTGTGAAATAGAGATTACTAGCAACAAAATTGTATTTGTTGCTGAAACTTTGGTGCCAAATTTTGTGTTGGCACCATTTGGTAGGGAAGACGTTTAACAACTGTGAACCCGGGAAAGTAGCCTACATGAAATCAAAAGGGAGTCGCCACCTCATTTTTTTAGGGAAAAAAGGAAAATCTTAAAATGTTTTATTTTCCAAAACAAGTGATTCTATGTTTAAAAATAGAAAGGCAAAAAGTCTTTTGAAAACTAAAGATTGTGAATTTGGAGGCTAAGTTACGATATAGGAAGGTTCTAAGCAAAGCCTATAGGCACTAATATCGCCCTAATCAGTCTCTTAATTTAATTGGGCTAAATTAAAGTCTCACACACACAAAAATCAACATTTATCATCACAAGACAGTATGCATATAATCCATTCATCCATCCACATAAGCAAATAAAAGAAAAAATAGAAAGGGAAAGAAGAAAACTTAGGATACTTTGTATCATAGGGCGGACTTGAACATCAAAGAGTGCCTACATACCTTGTATTGAACGCACAAGGATCAAAGTTCACGTAGTTCGTTTAGAATAGGGTTATAACCTAATAGTGACTTATGGTAAACCCTAAGTTTCCTTTCAAGAAAATATGGGAAGTTTCCAAAAATAAATGATTCTAAAAAAAATCTTTGAAAATATGGTATTTCAATAAAGATAGAAACTTTTTAGAAAATGAATTTTATGAAAGGAAACCCTAAAAATTCACCATATCCCTATATTAGGAAATAACCCTAGGAGGGAGAGGAGAAAGAATAAGGAAAGAAAGGGGTATTTTCCATACCCATCATACTTACCATTCATAATAGCCAACTTGTCAAATAATCACCCTATTTCATAAGGCAATTACCATGTTTGCAAACTTTCTATTTGCAATAGCAAAAAATAATCACCCCACTTTTATGAGATAATTGCACTTGCCCAACTTACAACAACCTGTCCAAAACATTCAGCCCACTTTCTATGGGATTTACACCTGCCAAACTCACTTACCATTTGCATGCAATAACAAAAAAAAAAATGTCAAATAACCAACCTATTTTCAATAGGGCAATTACCATTATCAAAAATAGACTTTTTCATGCTCAAAATATCACCACAATGATAATAATTAAATCTGGACAGAATATATCAAGATCTAAAATTATCCTAATGATGGTGCAAAAAACAAAAATCAAAGAATAGCAAAAACCTTAATATGCTCTTAAATGCAAAGACCTAGTCTATATGTACAAAAATTACGAAAATATGCAAAAACCTATAATAATCATGAGAATATCAAATAATATCATTAAGCATGAAAACAAAGCAAACTCAAGTAAAAAAAATATGACATTTTATGTAAAACATGAGAAAAAGGCTTTCTTTCGGCGAGCTTTCTTAAACAAAATTATCTTAAGATAATTTTACGTAGAAATCACCCTGTATGAAGGTTCTATCAACATATCCTATATAAAATATATACTTTAGAACATATTGAAGTGATTGCATGCTTAAACACATTCCCGAATACCCTTATGCAAAACCCTACTCTCTAAAAAGGATAATTATCCTTAGAAAAGGATAATGTTTCCAAAAACCTTAGAAAATCCACTACATGAATGCAAACTTAGCATAATTCAACTACATGTAACATATATAGAACAACCATGATGAGCAACAACTCAAAAAGCTATGCTAAATATGCTATATGAAATTTGCATGAAATAAGGAAAATGAAAATCCTAATCTCACAGCTATGCATAATAACCCATGAACCAACTCTAAAACATGCTCAAACTATTATGACACTACACCAAAAATGGTTTTTAACAACACTACATCAACAACGTTTTATGTTAAATGTTGTTGTAGGGGGTTTTTAATAACGTTTTTGACAAAAACGTTGTTAAAAAGTGTTACTCTAGGGATATTAACAGTTTTGATTACATACACATTGTAAATACACTCTATAACAACGTTTCTATGAATGTTGTTGATGTGTAGTGCTTCCACAACGTTTATATAAACGTTGTTGATTAAGGGGGCTCTATAACAACATTTGTGTAAACGTTGTTGATAAGGGGGTTCTATAACAACGTTTATGTAAACGTTGTTGATTGAGGGGTTCTATAACAACGTTTTGATAAACATTGTTATTGAGGAGACTCTATAACAACATTTACATAAATGTTGTTGATTGAGGGGCTCTATAACAACGTTCATAGAAATGTTGTTGATTGAGGAGGCTTCCACTAAGGGGGGAAACTTATTTTGGCTCTCCCGCACATTGGGCTTTTTTTTTTTTTTGGCTGGTTTAGTCTCTTATGTTTGGAAACTGTGTCATACTCTTCTCTTCCCGTGAACCAGACCAAAAAACACTTAGCGTTTCTCTTCTCTTTCTCCCATCTCCTCTTCTCTTCTACGCTACACACTTTCTCTAATTCTTCTTCTCTTCCACACTATACACAAAGCCATAAATCTTGAGGGGTTTATAAATGAACATAACCTAGGGCCATTTGCATTCTCTGCCTCCAAACTCCAGTTGTCCAGCATTCCATCTTCACAAAGAGGCAATCGTTTCATCGGCGACGAGAGCTTATTTCATCGGCGGTGAGAGCTCGACTCCATGGCCTCAACTACGGTCTTTTGCTCTTCTACTTGTTTCTTTTTGTTGGGGTTTTGCTCTTCTACTCTTATTACTGTGTGAAGAAGAGACGACTCTGCAATTACTGGTAAAATCACCAAAAAAATTTTTCAATTTTTGTCTTGTAAATCTAGGGTTTATAATTTTGGGGTTTTTCTATATGGTTGTATCAATTTAATTTCTTTTTGGTGTCTAGATTTCTCTTTATCTATGAATGTGCGTTTTCTTCCCTTTTTGGGTTTTGTTATTTAGGGGTTTCTTTCATAGTTTTATGTATGTGGGTTTGGATTTTTTACAAATCGAACACGAAGACTGTTGAAAATTTTTGCTGTTGTGATTTATATGTAGAATTTTTCATACAAAATGACCAAGCTTCCATTCGTTTGAGGAGTTCAAAGGGTCGTAGCTACTTGATTTATAGGCAAAAGAAAACAAAAAGTGGATCCGCTTGATTGAAGTGTTCTGCCTATTTGAAACTTTTGAAAATTGATGATGTTTTTTGCATTTGACAAAGTTCCCTTGTTTCTCCTAGGAAAATCGGTAAGTGTCCCTCTTACCTCTTCTTCTCCTAAATTGTATGTATTCTAAATTTTGAATATAATTTTCTGCTATGTTTTTTTATTTATACATTATACAAATGGTTCTATTTTGAATTTTTTAACCTTGATCTGGTCACTTGTACCCAGATTTATAGCGAGCAGGACACTTCAAAAGTGCCACTTGAGCTTGCGAGTGAACTCTCGATTGAGCGTGAGCCAGTAGATGATCCTGAAATTCATGTCTAAGCACTGGAAGCTATTTATATGATCACATTACAGGTTAAATTAGTGACATATTTTTTTCTTCTTCACAAATATATATGTTGTTAAATCAAAGGAAAAAATATGATATGCTGTTCAATGAATTGAAACATCATGTTTTGCTATAGCTTAGACAAGGAACCAAATAGAATTGGAGTTGCTTTTGGAGTTTCAAATAGAACAACACATGGAACCTTTCTTTTATATAGCCTTCGTGACTTTAGACCTACTATATTGTGGTCTATAC
This sequence comes from Liquidambar formosana, assembly GCA_039720395.1. Classification (NCBI taxonomy): domain Eukaryota; kingdom Viridiplantae; phylum Streptophyta; class Magnoliopsida; order Saxifragales; family Altingiaceae; genus Liquidambar; species Liquidambar formosana. The sequence goes on along the minus strand of CM077834.1, from coordinate 13,541,222 downwards.
TTTTACAATGGTATAGGGATTTGGTGTGGACCCATGAAAGTGGCCCACGTAGGTTGGAAAAGGATTTTGGTTTGAAAAAGAAAAAGGGAGTCGCCACCTTATTTTTTAAAGGAAACAAGGAAAACCCTAAAAACCATTTTTGTTTTAAGAAAACATTTGAATGACTCCATGTTTAAAAATGGTAAGGCAAAAGATCTTTTGAAAACTAAAGACTGTGAATTTGGAGGCTAAGTTACGATATGGGAAGGTTCTAGGCAATGCCTATAAGCACCCATATCGCCCTAAATGGTCTCTTAATTTAATTGGGCTAAATCAAAGTCTTAAACATACATAAATCATCAATTATCATCTCAAGACAGCATGCATATCATTCATTCATCTATCTACATAAGCAAGATAATAAAAGAGAAAAGAGATAAAAGAAGAAAGAAAAGAAAACCTAGGATACTTAGTATCCTAGGGCGAACTTGAACTTCAAGATGAGCGCCTATGTACCATGTATGGACATACATGGATTAAAGTCCACGTAGTTCGAAAGGGAATAGGGTTATAACCTAATAAAGGCTTATGGTAAACCCTAAGTTTCCTTCCATAAATAAAAGAACTTCTAAAGATAAATGATTCTCAAAAGATCTTTAGAAAATATGGTATTTCAATAAAGATAGAAACTTTTATTTGAAAAAGGAATTTTTTTTATGAAAGGAAACTATAGAATCTACCATATCCCTCTATTAGGAAATAACCTTAGGAGGGAGAAGGGAAAGTTTTAAAGAAGGAAAGGTGAATTAGGGTACCTTCAAACCCTACTTACCTTGTATAGCATCAACCTATCAAAATAATCACCCTATTTCATAAGGCAATTACCTTATTTGCAAGATTTCTTCTTACAATGGCCAAAATAATCTCCCCACATTGGTAGGGTAGTTGCACCTAGGGATGGCAATTTTGCTCTGATCCATAGGGTCCCGACTCGATCCATACCCGAATGGGTGGGTATTTTTTTTTATTTTTCGGGTATCGGGTCGGGTATGGGTATACATTCTTAAAAAAATTCGGGTACGGGTCGGGCATGGATCTCAACAAGAAAATACCTGAGACCCGACCCGACCCGATATTTTTACAATAATATATATATATATATATATTTTAATGTCCTATGTTTGGAATTTATGTATGGTTTTATGAATATTTGAAACCTATCTTGGTATAGACTTATAGAGTCCATTAGAAGGCTCATTATATATTTTTATTTTTTTTTAATCCTTATGTTTGTGTATAATATTTGTGTGATCATATTAGGTATGATCTTATTTGAACAAGATCATATTAGGTGCTAAAAACATTTATAAGCTTGGTATATGATTATATGAATAACATGTAATAGGTGTAAGTAGCAAAAAAATGGAATTTGGGGAAAAAAAATCCTCACAATAGGGTGGTCGGGTATGGGTGGGTCGGGCATGGATGGCCCAAGAAGACGGTGGATCGGGGATGGAGTTTAATTCTTCATACCCATCGGGTATCGGGTCGGGTATGGGTATAAGAGATTAAAGATCGGGTCGGGTATGGAGTAGTGCCGACCCGCATTCGACCCGACCCATTGCCATCCCTAGTTGCACCTGCCAAACTTATGCCCCACTTTCTATGGTTTTGTACCTACCAAGTTATTTGCAATTTGCATACAAAAAAAACACCAAAAATACCCACGAACCAAACAAACTCTCAACCAAGCAATTATCATGCTTACACAAAAGCTATCACATGCTCAAAATATGACATCAATGACAATAAACAAATCTATACAGAATTGAAATAAGGTCTAAAATTACCCATATATAAGTCATGTGAATAACACGAATCATGAACCAATAAAAACCCTAATTCAACCCTATATGCAATGACATGCAAAAACCCTAAAATCCACTACCGTGAATGCAAAAAATTATCATAGTTATTCTATATGCAGTACATATGCAGCAAATATGAAGAAAAACCAATGAAAAACCCTAAACTACCATGCTATATGCAACTTTCCTAAAACAAGGATGATAGGAACCCTAGAATCACAACTATGCTTTAAACCACATGAAATAACTCTAAATCATGCAAAACCACTCATGAATGATATTCTAATCATGCATATTAACTAATAGAAGCGTCAACACATGATAAAAATGTAAGCTTTAACATGCAATAGAGTTATTCTAAGCAAAACCCTAATTTCAGCACAATAGAAACCCTAGAATCACAACTATGCATTAAACCACATAAAATAACCCTCTAGCATGCAAAACTACCCATGAACAACATTCTAATTATACATATTAACTAATAAAAGCATCAACACATGATAAAAATGTAAGCTTTAAAATGCAATAGAGTTATTCTAAGCAAAAACCCTCATTTCAATATGAAAGAGATGGAGGTATACCTATAGTTCAACCTTCTATTTGCTGTAGAGACTCCTTCATTCTCTTCTCAATGACTTGAAACACTCTCCTTCAAGCCTCCACAAACCCTAGCTCTCCTTTGGAACTCTCTCTCTCTACCTCTCTCTTAGAAATTAGGTTAAGTATATAGAAGTGGCTCTAGTTGCCTTCCAAGTGGCCCCCTAATGCTGAAACATAAAGGGGTATTTATAGGGTTTGAGGGGAATCCATCGATGGTTGGGATTAAAACCCTAAATATTGATCCAAGGGTCATTAGAGACTTCCTTGGGGCTCAAGTAAGTCTTAGAGCTAAAAATAAGATGGAATGGTGGCTGAAGGCGAAATAGTTTGCTAAAATAGGAAGGGAATCCCACTTTAGCAAAAAAAAAGAAAGTGGCTCGGGTGACCACCTGGCCCTGGGCAACTAGCAGCCTAGGCCTAGGCGGCTAGCAGCCTAGGCCTGTGTGGTCACCCGAGACCTCGTGAGCTCTTGCCTATTTTGAGCCCTTTCAACTTCCAAATGTGTTTCGGGGGTCAAATTAACTCTGATTTTGACGAAACGAAAGCCAAAATGACCGTGTTTTGAAGAGGAATGTAATTTAAGAAATTTTAGGGCAAAAATCACTAGCCATGGCTGCATGGTTAGGTTTTACAAAGGCGGCTAACCACTATGCACCACCATCACTAAACTTAGGTATGCACACAAGGTCGCACCGAATGCTTTTCAATTCAAAATTCAACCTTCTAAAACATGTTTTGGAATGAAATTAAGATTAATCAAAGTCAAATGAGTGGGAATTGAGTGAAAATCATGAGCCGATTTGAGCTAACTCGAAGCAAGTCGCTTAACCAACCTGAACTATATTGAGCCATGTTAATCCCGAACCATCAATTCATCAAATTAAACCCATAAACACCTCAAATGCATCCTTATGAACTCCAATTGACAACTTGGAAATCATTTCAAGGTCAAATGGAAAGTTTGTGACCTAAAAGACGATTATGGCCCTCAAATCACTAAAGTTCTTATTAACCCTCGAGATCAACTCCAAGTTGAACCAAAATTCATACCTATCATCCTCAAGACCTTAGAAACTCAATGCAAAAGACTAGACTTAAAAAGGAAACAAAAAGACACATGAAATGACAAACCCTAGCTAAGGTGACAAAAATGGGGTGGGACATTTGGTTTCTCTTTTCTGTCAAATCAGATATTATCAGCAATGTTGTGGCTTGATCAGTTGTTCTTTTATATGATTATAAATTCTAAAAATTCAAATAGGATGACTATAGGTGGCTGCATACTTGTATAAACGAGGAAAATATAATATTATAGGACTAACCCAAAGAGTGCAAATTTTAGCAAAAAACTCTATATAGGGACATGGTTTTATTAATGTGGTTGTCTTGTAGATATATTGTCGTAATGCCCTTGGATAAGAGAACTATTAAATAGTAGGGGCTTTGTTTCAAGAAAATATAATATTAGGTAATGCGGTGTGTAGATGCTGTGATTGAAAAGTGGATGAGTTTGATGAGTTTGTTTTCAACAAGCATCACTTTTAATTTCATATAAATTAATGGAAGTGTGTGAACAAGTTGGCTCTTTGGTACTGTTAATTTCATATAAATTTCTTAATATGTGCACACTAACATGTATTCTAGTTTCTAAAGTCTAAATTGTTGCTTTGGTTAGGCATTTCTCCCTTTTTCTCATTTTTGCTCACCACATAAAAGTGTTCCCCCCCCCCCCCCCCCTCTTTTTAATTTAGAATTATTTAATAGTTTCTAGCACTTCAATTCGAAATTCATTTTGGATATACACTACAAGAAAATAGGGTATTTAAATTTACGGCATGCAAAGATGGAAAGCCGTTAATAAGAGTAATATACGGCATGCTTGAATAAAATGCTGTTAATATATTACACGGGGCCATAATTAACTGCATGCGGAAGAAAAACACCATCAATAAATTTATTCACGGCGCATTTTGATCCGCCGTAAATGTTATACGCCTTGTGAAATTTTTTAGAGGGCATTTTTGGCGCTCTACTCTTCTTTTGTTTTTTGATAAACCGCGCTGTCCCCTTTCATTTTACAGGCTCCCTCTTCGTCTCAAATCTAATGTATGAATTAGGGCATGCATCCTCTGTTCTTCCCAAATATGTGGTTAATGCTCAACAGGTCAGGGACCCTAACAATTTGGACAACACCTGTACGATCGGTCTCTCTGTTAGCCCCAATTTTTTTGGTATAAACTTCGTTAAATTATATCAATCGTGAAATCTATTAAACTCTAAATCTTTATGGCTCTCTATAAGATGAAATCTTGTTGACCAACGGTTTCCTATTGGTAGATTACATGCATATTCGGCTACCATTCTTAACCCCATTCGATGATCTCCTCAAACCTAAGTGGGATTAGAAGGTACTTCGATCTTGTCATTTTTTCCCCTATAATATGTTGTTTGTTACTATGTAATTTGGTGATATATTGCTTCGTCTTTTTATTATCAACAAATTTGATTGAAGTAAAATCAAATGAGAGAAGTATTGTGCTTTTATTTATTTATTTAATTTTTTACAATTATTATGCTTCTTTGTGATTTTTATTTTTATTTTTATTTGTTATTTTTCTTGGTAGGCCGTCAGACATTTTTTCTTCCTTTTTTTTTTTTTCTTTTTTTGGGTTTTGTGGTTGTTATGGAGTATTGCGTCACTTTTCTGGGCTACATTTGAGTTGTAGTGTTTGGTACTTCAACTAGTTCTTAGTTTTAGAACTCCATTGTTGGTAGCCAGCTTCTTCTCTCCTTCTTCTTGTCAATTATTTGGCTGCTCTATTTTGATGGCTAGCTCTTGGTTCCTCTGGTTGTTTTTTACCATTATATTGGAAGTTTTACTATAGGGTTTGTGAACCCATGAAAGCGGCGCAAAAGGATTGACAAAAAAGATTATGTTTGAAAAGGAGTCGCCACTTTATTTTTTTAAAGAAAACAAGGAAAACCCTAAAAACCATTTTTGTTTTAAAGAAAACAATTGAATGACTCCATGTTTTGGGAAAGGATAGGCAAAAACTAGTCTTTTGGAAACCAAAGAAACTAGGGATTCGGAGGCTAAGTTATGACATGGAAAGGTTCTATGCAAAGCCTATAAGCACCCATGTCACCTTTTCGATCTCTTAGTTTATTTGGGCTAAATTAAAGTCTTTTCAACACACAAATCAACATATATTACCAAAAGACAGCATGCATATCATATATCCCATCCATTTATCGATGCATAATCAAATAAAGAAAACAAAATAAAATAGAAAAAAGAAGCGAGAAAAGAGAAAAAACTATGATACGTACTTGGATCCTAGAACGAACTTGAGCCTCAAAACGAGCGCCTACGTACCATGCAACGAAATACATGGATCAAAGTCCACGTAGTTCGAAAGAATTAGGGTTACAACCTAATACAAACCTATGGTTAAAACCCTAAGTTTCCTTATTTGAAAGAGAATTAAATAAACTAAGTTTGAATTTAGGAAAAAACTTCCACAAAATGGAAACTTTGATAAAATTAAAAATTAAAAATTAAAAAAAAAAAAAAGGTGTTTTATTAATCAAGGAAACTTCTAGTTAAACCATATGTCCATGTTAAGAAACAACCCTAAGGAGGGAGAAGAGAAAGGATAAGGAAAAGAAATGTGAATTAGGGCACCTTCATACCCTACTTACCTTATGCAATAACTCCAGCATTAGCAAGCTTAAACAATAACAACCTTAAAGCGATCATCATCCTTGTTTGCACCCTTACACGTGCCCAAAATAAGACAAAAATAATGATATGCAAATCTGGACAAAATGGTATTAAGGCCTATATTCATCCATTAATCATACAAACAGCAGAAATAGTGAATAAGAATATACCCTAATGCAATTCTACATGCAAAGACATGCATAAAAACCCTAAAATCAACTATATGAATGCAAAAATATCATAGTTATTCTATATGCAATACATGTACAGCAACTATAAAGAAAAAAAAACCAATAAAAAACCTTAAGCTACCATACTATATGAAACTAACCTAAAACACGGACAACGCCACTACAACAAAAACGTTGATAGATGACTGTGTTTAACAGTCATCTTTTACCAAAACAGTCATCTTTTGTTTTAGAAAAAAACAGTCATCTCTTCTACCGTCATCTTTTATCATCAAATAAGATGACCGTTTTTAACAGTCATCTTTGAGTGCTATAGATGACTGTTTTTTAAAAACAGTCATGTTTAGTTTAAAGAACAAAGACCATTTATTTATTAACACAGTCATCTTTTTATACCAAAAACATCATCTTTGTGTGCTATAGATGACCATTAAAAACAGTCATGTATTCACAAAAACATAACTGTTTTTATCTTAAAAACAGTCATATCTTAATATATAAGATGACTGTTTTTAACAGTCATCTTATGTTCATAAAAACAGTCATATATTGCTACATAAAATGACTGTTTTTCACAGTCATCTTATGTTCTTAAAAAGCAGTCATATATTACTGCATAAGATAACTGTTTTTCACAGTCATCTTCTCTACATATCTTTTTTTTTTTTTATGGTGAATATATACAAAAAATTTGTCATATACTATTTACTAACCTACAAAGTTGTTATTAAATTTAATACATCAACCTGTTTATACAAATTACTCAATAATTAAATTCTCAATATGAAATGAAAGAAATTAAGACAAATAAAAAAAGAGACAAATAAAATAACAAAGGAAATTAAATCACTTATATTAATTATAAAACCATCATTTTCATTGTATTGGATTAAAGGCAACATCCTCAAAAAAATTTCACCTTTTGCCATGGTGCATGATTCAACTATACAAAAAGAAGCCATCAGGTGAGAATTACAAAAAAAAAAAAAAAAAACAAACAAAAAAAAAAAAGGAACGAATTAGAAGAATGAGCATCCACAAAAGCTGCAATGTTAATTTGCTCCAATTTCTTTGACTCTATCAAAGCAAAATATTCCTTCCTCTCTCTCTCTTTCTTTGTCTCACCTACATGCACTGCATAGAGCTTATAGCATTTCCGCAGCTATCCCATCTCTTTTTTACATATCAACCAAAGCTCTCAGCAAAGTCGCTACACCAAACACCACATCACGTATAGATGAACAAGATGCAAGTAATTTGAATTTAAAGAAATCTAATATAACTGCAAACTGCAACAAAAACCTGGAGTCCTTCCAAAATGATTTCTGGTCCAGCTTGGGAACAATGAGAGTAGCACTTAAATATGGGCTGCAACAACAGCATCTGTTATCTGCAATCATAGTGGGTACGATATACTCATTGTTAGAATCTAATTCATCAACATATCCGTTATAACACACAATATTCAAATAATAAGCTATGAGATTTTGGAACTGACTCAATAACCCCAATAACAATAATGCCATTTATAGTCAATAGCATAATTCCAGAGTCCCACGTTTGGTGATTATTATGAGTGAGTTCAAAGACAAACAATTCCACTCACATTAAAAGTAGGGGAAAGGTTTAAAATAGCACATGATCAATGCCAACAAGTAACCAATTGAAATGCTATTTAACTATGGCAATGCTGACATCTGACTCATATACAAAGTAATAGAACATAGGAACAGTACCAAAGGCCAACATAATCGCTTCAAAAAACCTACAAAATTATTCCTAAATGAGGATCTTCTTCCTTTTTCCCTTGTATGTGTATATTAAGGGGAAAGTGACAGGGCACAAACTACAATTGGAGGGGCAAACAAATAAAACCCACATTTGAAAACAAAAAACTGCACGAAAATAGATTGCAATGGAAGGGGCAAATTAACAAAAATTTGGCAACCCCTACTTCTTGCCTACAACAAGATCTCATGGCATAAAACAATCGCCTCAATAAATATAAGATATATGATTAGTCTCACACAGATAAAACTAACATCAAGCACATTCTGAATGTCATTACTATAACCCCTTATGTCGTTAAGGATATCAAACTTTTAATTAAATAAAACTATCCTTAAGTTGATAACATGTGCCAAAAAAGTTACCTCTGTTCTTTGTTGATTTAAGCCTCCACTGGTTGCAATCATCAAGTATCGATTGGCATGCATATTCACACTAGCTTCTGCCACAAATGCAATATAGTTCACATCAAATCAATAGCCGTATATGATTTGCATGAGCTCAAAGCATAAGTCCAGAATAGTGGGAAAAAAAAATTGTCAAAACCAAATAGGACTATTTGAAAAAAACAGATTCCATTAATAAGGCATAAAACTGAGTCAAACTAACTCCCTTATGCCCATAACAGCAACACTAGCTAACATAATGAAGTTCATCAGCCTAACACTAGAGGTTACTTTGATTTTTCAACTCTTCTCATCTTTTTAGATTGTCAAATTTTCACATAGAATTAGAGTATACTGTTCTAGGATTTTGGCTGAGCAACTTACAAAACCAACTCAGCCTCTAAGGCTCTAAACTTTTAGAATAGTTTTTATCTAAAAAAATTGTGAATTACTATGGGCTCAGTGGACTGGTTTCAGTTAGAAAGAGCACTTATAATTGTTCAGATATGTGGAGTTTACAAAGTGCAAACACTCATCACTTATTTAACAGGTCAATTAATCCAGTGGTCTTTAATGTTCCAAAAAAGTTACAATAAATGCAAAGATCAAGCGAGAATGTATGAGCTTATGCTTTGGCAACAACTGTAAGGTTTGTTTAGTTTTGAAATCCCTGGATTATGAATTAGCAATGTCTGGTTGAAAATCTGTTCTAGTTTTCTAACTATTATAAAGCATTGGAAATAGATAACTATCTATTTGCATGCTATATAAAAGCATGGGTTTATTCCCCAAAATTTTTTTTGGAAAAGATTTTTATACAATCCAGAAAGGCAGTTTCCATATCTAAAGTAGTAATATGTTATTTCCTCCACAAAGGAACAGGGTCAACCAACCTGAATAATAATCTTGGCACATTCATTGCAAGGGAACATAGCTATGTAAAGCCTCTGCACAAATCATAGTAAGACAGCACAAAACTTTATGCAAAGTAGCAATGCAGGTAAGAGAAAGCAGCTAATGTATGCTGTTTTGATATTCTCCTTAACATACATAAATTGATTAAAGAAAAATTCATATTATCTGCACATAGGCACAGATGTATGTGTGTGCACGCGCGAGAGAGAGAGAGAGAGAATTTATTTACTTATTTTTTTTTTTTTAGAAGGTAAAGCATAAAGATTTTAAAGAAATTGATATAAGAACAGGACTCAAACTAACCTATCCAGCAGCAGAAGCATGATTTGCATTTAGGATAGCATTGAATTCAGCATGGCAAACATAATTGCAATAAACAATCAGAGATTAAATGAGAAATAACCAATAGGGGTTGACAAAACAAGTAAAGATGAAGTATTTGGGTAAAAGTTTCGATGAAGCACAATCATTGAAAAATAGGATGCAATGGAGAAGGTGGTGCCCACATCCTTCGATCAATGCACTAAAAGACATACCAGATATAATAAGTCAAGTAGATAGCAGAAACATTGTGAGCAGAGATCATTGTTTACAGATCAAACAAGAAGTTGCAAGTCAAGAATGGAGTTCACAAAAGCACCACACTTACGGATACTTAGTCTCCAAAGGATTCTCGGTTTTAGACTTCTGAACCATAAAAGAAAAGAGTTACTACTCATCATTCCTTAATAATATTAGAAATTTATTTTTCAAATACCAACCTTTGCCCATGGAAGCTTATCATCTGAACATCCTCTAGGAAATCCATTATGGTCAATACCCAACTAAAGAAACAAAAGAATAGGAGACAAAAAGATCACAAGAAACAGGGTAATCATTATGATTGTCAAACTCATACCTATTATAATCCAAATGACTCCGCTAGAAGTGTGATCAGATATCTATAACCAATCAATATATTATCAAAGAGAATCTCATTGACCACAATCCTGCTGAAGCTTAAATTCGCCCTAGTTTATACCACCGTAAGGCTTCGTTTGGTTATTTGGAAGGGGGGAAAAGGAAAATGCTTAAAAATGGCTTCTACACCAAACAAATAGTAAGGTAACACAGCGTTCTACACACATACATAGATATACATATATATACATATATATAGAGAGACAAACAGACAAACAAACAGACAGATAGATAGAGACAGAGAGACAGAGATCTGAAATGAGAGAACAGAGACTAACTGGCGAACTTATTGGTGGCATTACTGCAACTGTAGTAGAATTTCGATAATCTCGAACTCCATAGATCACGAGCTAAGCTCCCTCCACTGGCTTGCATAGTTCCAAAACCACAAATTCAAATATTAAACAAGAAAACAAGCACAAGATTCAAACAAAGCAACCAAGTCAAAAACAAAATCACAAAAATTAGTGCTCGATCGTTGACTTTGCATGCTCTTAGGACTCACCACCATTTCAAATGCCCATCACTTTTCATAAAATTAAAATCCCAATGTGAAGAGTTTCAAACCAGCAAAAAAAAAAAAATGGAAGAAGAAGAAGAAGAAAGAAAAGGAAGGAGAAGCTTCCACCATGGATTTGATATTCCATCTTTTTTTCTATTCTTTATTCTTTTATTTATTTATTTATTTGGGTCAGAGGGTATAGTCATATCAATTTTGAAAAATCTCTCTCAATGAGGACTTGGGTTAGCTTTAAAGAGTTCATGCCAATTGAAGCAGATAGACAAAGTTAATCTTTGTAAGAGTTAAGATTATTTATATATTTTTCAAAATAGCATAACAGATGACAAAATACATAAATTGGCACAGATGTTCAACATACTTGTTCCAGCACCCAACTCTAATGAAACAATTTCATCAAATTCAGTTGACGTAAATATCCTGCATCACTATCAGCAATTGAGACAATTTGTATAAAAGCTACAAATTATGGCCAAGGAACAAAGTCGATAAGGTTAAATATTATTTAGCAGCAAATGAATGCAACAAGAAGTTACCTCAGTGTAGGTCGGTTGTTTGGCTAAGGGTGCAACATCCATAGGCAAAATGAAGCTTCCTTCAGCCAATTTAGCATTAGCTGAGGAGACAGAACTAGATGCCTCAGATTTTAGTGCTGAAGTTTTCTTCTGTGAAGCTAAATAAATAAACTGCTCACAAATAGTAAAGCAACATGAATTAAAAATACAAAAAGAAAAAAAAAAAAAAAAAAAAAAACCTTCAAATTGATCTTCAAAGGACAAATGTGAATGGTCTATTTCCTTCAACGGTTATTCATGGTCTTCTTCTCAATCAAAACCCTAGATAGACCCTGAACTATATGTTTGGTTGCTGAGAAAGTGCAGGAAAAGGACAATAACATAGGTGAAATCCTAGACTATTTTAACTGCTCAAGTTATAGTTAACACTCATTTTTTGGAAACCAAAATAGCATAAAAACATAAGGATCCAAAAACCACCCTTTTTTTTCCCCTCCTATTTTCTCGGGAGCCAAACAAGGATTGTAGGGAAAAAAAATGATGCGGTGAGCATGGATCGAACACGCGACCTTCAGATCTTCACTCTAAAGCTCTCCCAACTGAGCTATCCCTGCAACAGAGCGTGCACCAGCCGAGAATCGAACCTGCGTCTATACCGTGGCAGGGTACTATTCTACCACCAGACCATTGGTGCTTGTTGATGCTATCTTACTTCCAAAATGCTTATAATCACTAAACCTCTATTTTTTAGGATAATGCTTGCTTTAGATGAGTATGTATGGATTTTCCAACATGAATAAACGGATATATGATCACAAACAAACACATGGCATACATTTATATTTATATGAACATGTGGATATGTAAATACAAATAAATATATGATGGCATGTTTATAATTATGTAAACATGAGGATTCATTCAATGAACTAATTTTCTTTGATTATTTAGATAAATGATAGAATATGAGTGAGTGTAAAGAGAAAGTTCCTCTCTACATTGATGCAAAGGTAAATATTGTTGTTTATGAGAGTGACCACTTTGACGAATTCTCCTTGAATTTTAGAAGATATTGCATAAATATTGAGACCTGATCCCCTATCATTGAATAAATAAGGCACATTTCAAAGATTTAACATAGAAAATGGTGTATGAATAAGGTTAATTAGATATCTTTTTGGGAGGTTAAAGATTAATTATCTTTATGAAAGGTTGGTGTATGAATTAAGGCTCATGTGTTAACATCTTTATTTTTTAAAAAAAATTATAAAAATTAAAAGAAATAAATAAATAAATAAATAAAAAGAAAACCCATAGAAAATGGTGTTTTAAATTTTAGGGGTTGTTTGAGGTTATTAAAAAAAAAAAAAAAAAAAAAGGAGTTTGTTTGAGAATTTCGAACTTAGGTTCTGGTTGGACCCACATGCAGCAGGCCAACTGGTTTGGAAGAAAACCAATGAGGACAGGTTTGAAATGCCACCTAGTTTAGGCGTGTTTCCACTGATTCAAGTCACCAAGTAAAGTAAACTGTGTGACAAATGCATCAATGCGTTTCCATTAAAAAAAAAAAAAAAAAAAAAACCAAAATGCTGGGTTGTCCTTTTACAAATTGCAAGTGTGAATACAGGCCAAAAAAAAAGTCCCACATTGACACAAAAATGGGTCCCAACCTGTGTCTGCACAAACCATCCATTTACAAACAATATATCATTGCTGATTGCTTGACTAAAAAATCCAATACTTGTCAAAATAATTTATGGAAAATATTATATGTCTCAAAATTATTTTCTCAAATACAATGTCTCAAATGATGTGCAAGAGCGAAGATGAAAATGAAATGTTCATAAAATCCTCTATTAGCATGGGTTTAAGTTATATCTAAGAGCAATTGATTAATGTCCAGAGTACACGTAAGGGTGCACTTGTTACATTAGTAGCCCATGACAGATATGTGAAGCAAGGACAAAAACAGCCAAGGGAAATGGAAGTTTGAGAGGATTTACTGACACATGTGACCACCTAATAATAGACATAGACCTTTTTTTATTTTTATTTTTGCAAGAATGGCACATATTCAAAGCAAAAGTAATAATGGTAAGCTATAGCTAGCCGGTTAAAGCTATCTAAACCACTGTGCATATTACAAGTTAAAGAAAATGTGTTCTAAAATCATTGTGAAATACAAGTTAAAGAAACTGTGTTCTAAAACCAATTTACAGCACGAAATTCCACCCAAAATCACATAAATTCACCCCACATAGCTCCTAAAACAGTACAAAACCACAATTTTTGTCCTGAAACAGTAGAGGCAAACCATTTTGGCCAACCCATCAACACTATTCTCCTCCCACATGAACCAACCCATCACCGCCCTTCTTCCACCACCTGAAACCCGCATCAACGAGACCTCAAACCCACGAATCCATAATACAAGTTTTTCTTAAAAAATCGAAACCCTACATTAATGGCAACAGATCTTGTGTTGGATGCATCAATCTTTAAAAAGGCAATACAATAAGATAAAAAAAAATTTTTAAAAAAAGGGTTCTATAGCATCAGAAGCACTAAAAGCCCACCAATCAGAAAACACAACACCAGATCTTCAACTTCTCTACCTTCAGATCCCAAAAATTTCAACAAGCCCACCACTAGAAAAATCAATTCTACCCTCTAAACCCTTGCTCCGATGATTTCCAGCACCCATATATGTCTGTACATATATATAATCACAAATTCATACATGTATAGATCTGGCAGAAGAAATTTTCCCGCACAGTGAGTTAATCTAATGAGAACGTACCTCTGAATCTGTGGTTGATCGAGTCAGAAGTTCCGTGCCTCCTTCAGTGACGTTAATATATCTCTGTTTCGAAGAGAAGGGATACTGCAAAAACTCCAAAACCTGGTGGTTCGTTAAAATGTTGAATAGCCTTGGAGTATATGAAATGAATCTAGCTCAGAGTAAATAGATTTAATTCTAGAATCAATACCACCAAACACATCTTTGTTCCAAATGAGAAACCCTAAAATTGAATCCCAAATCTTGATCCCCTAAAAATTGAATCCTAGAATCCCTACCAATTTACACACCTGACAAAGATACGAGGAGAAATTTCGTTACAAAATAAACAAACAAAAGAGAAAACCACAACTTAACTCACCTGGCTATGGAGATGACGATGACAGCAAGGGAAAAAGGTGAGGGCGGCCTTGGGTAAGGGCAACTGTAAGGGAGTCGTTGGGCGACGGCAACAATAATGGCAGCCTTGGGCGACGACGACGGTGAGGGTGAGGGCTATGGTGATTGATGCGTAAGGGCTTTGTGTCAAGGGATGGAGATTGGAGAGAAAGAGAGAGAGAGAGAGAGACTGAGATAGTGAAAATAAAAAAATATATATATAACTTGTCTTAAAAGGGGATCGCGGAGCTGATACGAGAAGAAAGCCTCTAGAGGGTGAATTCATGACCGGTTTTTTAAAACTAGTCATCTTTTGCTATGTTGTTTTTAAAAACCAGTCATCTTTTTTTTTTTAAAGATGACTGTTTTAAGTTTGATCCTAAATACCAGTCATCTTTTCATCTTAAAAATCAAAAGATGACTAGTTTTTAGAAAATGGTCATCTTTTTAAATTCTAAAAGCATCATCTATTAACCTTTTTCTTGTAGTAACGAGAACCCTAAACTCACAATCATGCTTTAAATCTTATAGAATAAACCTAAAACATGTTAAACTCATGATAAAAAGTATTTATTTCATGTATATTAACTAACTAAAACTTGCATACATGATAAAGAAAACTCAACTTTAGCATATCATAGGCCTATTCTATAAGAAACCCTAATTCAAGCTTGAATATTACATAAATACCTTAGGAAAGCTTCCTTAGTTGCTGTAGGAATTCTCTCTTGCTCTTGTGAATGAATTGAACCAAGTTTCTTCAAGGCTACAGTAATAACTTCAACTCTCCTTTAGCTTTCTCTTTCTTATTCTCTCTCACCAACTCAGGTTTAATGCATAAAGTGGCTCTTAATTGCCTCCCCTAGTGTTGAAGTATAGGGGGTGTTTATAGATTTTCATTAGGATAAATCAATGGATAGGATTAAAACCCTAAAAATTAATCTAAGGGTTATTAGAGACTCCTTTGGTGCTTAAGAAACTCAAAAGTTACCAAAAATTAGAAGGAAACACGTTCAAAAGAGTCCCAAACCGTCAAAATAGGAAGGAGAATCCTGCTTCAGTAAAAATAAGAGAATGGCCTCGGGTGACCACCAGAGCCTGGACGGCTAGCCACCTGGGCCTAGGTGGCTAGCTGCCCGGGGCTGGGTGGTCACCCGAGCCCGCTTCAGTTTTTCTCTTTTTCTAGACAATCTTTCCTTCTAGGAGTGTTTCAGGGATCAAATCAACTCTGATTTTAATTAAACAAAAGCCAAAACGAATGTATTTCGACGAGGAATACATTTTTGAACATTTTAGGGTGAAAACCACTAACCATGAGTGCATGATTAGGTTTGAAAAAGGCGGTTAACCATTATGCTCTACCTTTGCAAAGCATAGGTATGCACATAGATTCATCAAATTGAGCTAACTCAAAGTGGGGTCAATTAACCAACTTTGGCTATTTTGAGCTATTTTAATCTTAAGCCATTGATTCATCAAATTGAACCTAAAAATACCTCATATGCATTAATATGAACTCCAATTGACAATTTGGAGATCATTTCAAGGTCAAATAAAAAGTTTGTGACCTAAAAGACGATTATGCCCCTCAAGTCACAAAAGTTCTTATTAACCCTCAAGATCAACTCCAAATTGAACAAAAATTCATATCCATTGTCCTTGTGACTTTAGAAAACTAATGCAAATGACTAGACTCAAAAATCTACATGAAATGATGAACCCTAGTAAGGTCGTGGAAAAATGGGGTGTGACAAGGTTTCTAGCCTTCGTTTGTTTTCTTTTGATCTTGTTAAGTTGGAAAATTTTGGCTGATTTTTGTTTAGGGTTCTGGGCCGAGATTAGGAGTGCTCTTTGAGTTCTTTGGTCTTCCATTGGTAGCTTGTCTGATGAGGCTACAAGGGTTTATAAAGGTTAAGAAAACCTACACTAAAGTGTTACATATATGTATCTATAGCAATATGTTAGTTTGTTATCTTACGGAAAATTTAAAGCCTCCATTTTAGCACTTAACATTCATTCCATTTTGCTTCAACTTAATATTTAAAGTCTTAACAGGGATTGATAAAACATTTTCTGTTTTGGTGTTGGGGGATTTATCTTTGGGATGTTTATATCTCATGGCTTCTTTGGTGTTTTCCAATTAGTTTGTTATGCACTCTAGGTGTTTGGTTTTATGTCTAAATAGAGTAGTTGGTTGGGTTCCCTCTTACAAGGTGTTTGGGGACTGTTTTCCAGGTGTCCAGCCTTGATTGTGGGTTAGGGCGGGGTAGTTTTTGTTGCTTTGGCGTATTGCTTGTACCTTTCTAATTTAATAGTATTGAGAAGAGATTTGATGCTTTAGTATTGGATAAGATAGCACATACTCATCCTTCATTCTTAGTAACCCAATGGTTAGCTTCATATCTATATATATCTATATATATATATAGATATGAAGCTATATATATATAAAGATATATATATATATATATATATATATATATATATATATATATATATATAGATATAGATATATATATTATATGTAATTGATGACTGCTACTTTGTTAATAGTTATACATGACACTCATCCTGAAAATTAACTAATTGATAGTTTGTAAATGTCTTAGTTTTAATTGATTTTGCAAGTGTTGGATTTTATAGCCACAAAGACATGTAGAGGTAATAGACCTGGCCCGTTAATCTTTGTACCCTTTTTCCTTCTCATTTTAGTCATGTTCAAACATTTTACATATCTTTTTTTAGTTGGCCGGGTCTAATCTTATCAATATCATTAATAGTTCTTATCAATGGAACTTACTGCGGTGAATCCTAGGCTCGATTTCAACACGATAATTTCTTTGCAAAAGAGGTAAGGAAAAACATGCCTCAAAGTAAGAATTAAACACATATACATACATACTAGCCCTTAAAATTTATTTTGTTAATCACTGCTGGCTCTTATTTTAAATAGGTGTTCCTTGCTTACACAGCCAATTTCCCCACAATCGGGGTAGCATAGTTGGAAATGGCTAATCCTGCCTTGCTCCAGTTTAATCAAATACTATAAGTGATGTCCTGTTGTCGATTGGAAATGGAAATGACTAATACTCCAAATAAAACCAACCCATATTGTCATGTAAAATTGAATAGCACTTCTCCAACACTGGCTTCTACTAAAATCTCTAGCGTATGACAGGACTTAATCCATGTGCTCTATTGGCTTGTTGGTTTTGTAGGATATTGTTAGTGGGTGTTCTCAATAAATGTTGGAGTGTAAGGAATGTGCTTTGTGTGATTTAGATGATGGACCTTTGAAGGTAAATTAGGCATTTATGAGGTAGAAACATCTCGAAAAGCTAGGAGGGTTCTTTGGCTTTTAGTTTTGATGGGTAGTTCATATTATGGAATGTTTTTGTATTGTGTATTCATGACTCAGCTGTGTTTATTTTATTTTATTTTTTTAATGGATTGTGCAATATATCCTTCTTTCTTTCTTTCTTTCTGATAAAATATGTTGTCATATCAATAGCTAAATTAGGATTCTCTTATCATTAATAGCTTAAGTTTCATCTGATTTTGATCTTTGGAAATGAGTTAGATAGTTTTAGATTGTTTGCTTTAATTAAGAAACTTATTTGCTTTAAACTAGATAAATTTTTTTTTTCCTTTAGGTTTTTTGAAAGAAGCCAAAAAAAAATAAAAAAAAGTACCACAAACTAGGTTACCCTTAAACCTTGCTAGAAATTATTGAAATATTTTTCATTCCCTTAAGAAAAATGCTACTTGCACCAGCTCTTCGCATCCATTCTCTATACCAACTCACATGGTAGATGAGACGATATTTGGTGATTTTTTTTTTTCTTCAATAAGAAATAAAAATGTCAAAAAGCTAAGAAAACATTTGAGAAATGTTATTAAATGTGTCCACATACGGCAACATTTTGTAAATGTTGTTAATGTGCTTAAGTAGTATCTAAGACAACATTTGTAACATGTTGTTAATGTATCAGATCTAAGACAAAATTTGTGCAATGTTGTTAAAGTCAAAGCTAACTATCTACAACAACATTTGCTAACTGTTGTTAATGAGCAAGATCTAAAACAATAGTTTTGAAATGTTGTTACTGGGGCTATCTAAGTTTAAGGTAACTATCTTCAACCACATTTCTGACATGTTGTTAATGTATGGGATCTAAGACAACGTTTTGGGAAATGTTGTCCATAATGCTATCCCAATGTTTTCTCAGCGTGGTAAGAGTATAGTGACAACGTTTTTTTTCCCTTTCAACAATATTTAAGAAACGTTGTAAAAATCTCCCATCAACGACAACATGGGTATTGACAACATTTGTAAAAATGTTGTGGAAAGTCTTTAACAACCTTTTAGGAACGTTAAAGACAATTTCTGGTGTAATGTGAATATCATTAATATCATACATATTAACTAACAAATGCATTAAATCATAATAATAATCACAGCAAAAGCATGCAATAAAGCTTGCATAAGAAAGAGAAACCCGAATTGGCGCCAACAAATACGTTGGTTTGTCGCTAAAAGCATTTCCCACCAATTGGCGCCAACAATCTTTTGACCCTAAAGTTTCAGCTTCGAATAGAACTTTGTTGCTAATAGCACCTCTTTAGCAACGAAATAAATTTGTCGTCAATAGTTAGGCACATGCTAAACGGCGTCGTTTTGTTAATTATTTTCAAAACAAATACATTGGTTTGCTACCAAAGTCTCTCCCCACCAGTTGGCACCAACAAGAAATTTGGTGCCAAAGTTTTAGCGACAAATGAAATTTTGTTGCTAGTAAGTTATCTTTTGCAGCGAAATAACTTTGTTGCCAATAATGAGGCACAAGCTAAACGGCATCATTTTATTAATTCTTTTTACGATAAATACGTTAGTTTGTCGCCAAAAGTCTTTCCCACCAATTGGTGCCAACAAAAAATTTGGCGCCGAACTTTCAGTGGCAAATAGTATTTTGTCACTAAGTAGTGCCTTTTTCGAAACAAAAAACATTTGTCGCTAATAGTGAGACACATCCTAAACGGCATTGTTTTGTTAATTATTCTTGCAACAAATATACTGGTTTATCTTCAAAAGTCTTTCCTACCAAGTGACGCCAACCCAAAATCTGGTGCCGAAGTTTTGGCGACGAGCTTTAACGACAAACTTGCTAGATTTGTCACCAAAATGTGTGTTTGACTCCTTTTGGCAGCAAAATGTTATTTTGTCGCCATAAGTATGCCTTTGGCAACAAATTTTTGCTTGTCGCAAAAAAATTTATCCCTAAAAGCTGGATTTGTTGTAGTGGTACCTCTCCTTTCCCACCTTTGGCTTTTCAAAAATGTACTCTATTATTGAGACTTTTTAATACGCTTAGGCCCACGTGTTCCCTATTGTACTCTTCTTATAATTATTTATTTGTCCTAATGTACTCTTCTTCAGTTCCAGGATGAATCTTCCACCTTTTGTTTTTATCTTCATCCCTCGGTCATATTTTCAATGTTGGCAAGACGTACCGGACTTCAAAAATGGACTTATAAATTGAATATATAGAAGACAATGATGTACAAGCAAATAAATAATCACACCTCAAAACAAATGTTTATCTATATCTTCTAAGCAATGAGAGAAACTATAAAATTGTGGCACTGATAGTATAACTTCTAATATAAGCGAACTTGGACTCATGATCAAGTGATTGTCTAAATATCTCTTTATGAGGATGAAACTCTACATAGTCTGAACACACATTGCACCCTCTGTTAAGGATTATAACTTATCAGCCTCAAATCCATAATGGAATTATTATCTTTAAAAAATTTCTTAGAGCAATAATACTTCATTAAACAAGAGTTCATAAAACAATAAGAGAGAGCTAATCATAATGGCACAAGCAGAAGGGATGGGTATAGAAGCCGTAGGGATTCTATCGTGTGGGCTAGCCTCGATTTCCAAAGGCATGGACATCTTCAAAAGGGGTATCACAAATGGATTGTCAAAAATGGGGAGGCTCGTTTCTGGGAAGATACATAACTGCTGTGTTAGTGGCAGATTAGGAGACACCATACAAGGCGCCCCTCTAAATTCGGGTGAAGATATGCTCAAAATTCATGACCTAAAAAATTCTTTGAAGTTTTGGATTGTCTATCTTGAATTAGTTCGAAATGTAGGAATTTCTATTCCAAGTCTGTGTTCCTGTTATCCAAATATACGTAAGAGGGAGCTTAGAATACACGTTTTCTCTCTTCGGGAAGGACGCAATCGGTTGTCTTTGCACATAATACAGTTTGTGTTAGGGGTGTTAATGGTTCGGTTTGGTTCAGTTTTAGGGAAGATTTCAAACCAAACTATTATATTTCGGTTTTGTTCCTCCCAAACCAAAACCAAACCATACTATAAAAAAACCAAATCAAACCAAACCATTATATTTCGGTTTGGTTCGGTTCGGTTTCGGTTTTAACCTATCAAGTAACAACAAATAATTTAAAATGAAAAAAATGACATGCCAAACTCCAAATAAAAATATTTTTAATAAAAGCATTACATTAGCAACTAAAAAAAACAAACATTGTATCAAAATAGAAAATTGTATCAAAATAGAAACATATTGACATATATCAATATGTCAATATCACACACAACATTAATACACACAACATTAATAGCTAGTTTAATACATGCCAATCTAAAAAAGGGAAAACAATAAGAAACTTAAAATCAACAAAAACAAGCCCATTACCTATTTTACCCTTATTAGAATTGGGAATTTACAAACTTTAAGTTTATATATATATATATATATATATATATATATATATATATATATATATATATATATATATATTATATTTTTTGGTTTTTTCGGTTTTTCGGTTTGGTTTGGTTTTTTAAAACTGAAAACCAAAACCAAACCAATTGAGTTCGATTTTCTAAAATTAAAACCATAACCAAACCTAATGACAAAAAAACCAAACCTAACCGCCTGGTTCGGTTTGGTTCAGTTTGGTTCTCGGTTTTAACCAAAACCATTAACACCCCTAGTTTGTGTGTCTAATCATAATTCACGTATGCCCTTTTTTTTATTCCTTTAACTTTTTTTATAAATTATGTTATCATCCTTTTTTACAGAAAAAAAAAAAAAAAAAAAAAAAAAAAAAAAAAAAGGAAAAGAGGGGACACAACCCACATGTCTACCGCATGCGTGAACGATGGTTCTTAGAGAATGATGGACATTTACGAAATGTCCAGAGCTTTGAACTATTGCCTATTTACTTGCTACAAATAGACTGTCAATGTGCTACAAATTGACTACCAACTTTATTTGTTGGGTATTAAGTTGGGAAATGATCACCAAAAGGTAATTTCCATTGAACAAACTAGCAATCCCTTAATTTATGTTCACTTTGAGTAATGGTGGGCCCTTTATTTATATTTGGAGTATGTTGACTTTTCTCTAGCTTATTTATTTTGATATCAATGAGGAGGCTTTGGATGTTTTGCATTCGACGTAATATGCCTTCAGCACATGCAGTTTTCCATCCCACCTTATTTACGTTGAAAGAGAGATAACTTGCACTAATATCTACTTTGAGTAATGGTGGGTCCTTTACTTCTGTTCACTATTATCTAACTTATTTATGTTGAAGGAGAAATAACTTGAACTAAAATCTGTGTAGAGGACCCATGCATGTGATTTGTGCTCTTCTGATCGAAAGGACGTAAGAAATAGAGTGGTATACATGCTCTGCCAACTTTGTAGGTGAAAGTGATCAAATATAAACAAGAGGGATGCTAATGACAGTCCACCGTCCGATTGTAATTGTCTCGAATCATGCAAGGGTGTGTGAGATTCACGGTGCGTGAATGATACATACCAATTATAGTGCAATGGTCCAGTTGTCGTGACTATGCTGTAAAGCATATGCCTCTATGATAGGTGATCAAGGGTGATATAGTCTAACTGGCATCAAACTAAAGGCCTACATCTCACACCTATGACATCAGGAGGTTCTACGTGCTTTGCATCCGACTATGCCCTCATCATATGAAATCTTCCATCCCACCTTATTTGTGTTGAAAGAGAGATAACTCAGACTAATATCGATCTGACTTTGAGTGATGACGGGCCCTTTACTTATGTTCACTATTGTCTGACTTATTTATGTTGAAAGAGAAATAACTCGAACTAAAATCTGTGTGGAGGATCCATGTGGTTTGTGCTCTTCCGAAAGGACATAAGAAATAGAAGAGTATACTTGCTCCACCAGCTCTGCGGGTGAAAGTGAATATATAAACAAGAGGGATGCTAATAACAGTCCATTGTTTGATTTATGGTTTGACTTTTCAAAATAAACAAACATTTTGAAAGAAAAAAAGTAACAAAAATGATCTATCTTTGTGAGACAAAGGGAGTATATTAATATTTACTACATGCATCTTCGGAAGAATGCAGAACCAATTCCCTCTTTGGATTTTCCAAAAACGTAGACTCCATTATACATTAAACCTCTTTAATTAATATGCCTGGCCCACGTCTTCCCTAAAGCCATGTTTAGTATGTCAAATAAGGAGGGTAAGATAAATATATCATTTTCATTTGTATGGTACGCTTTTTAAACAAGGGATATATTATCCGTATAGTATATCATCCATATGCGAGATATAATAAACCCGTGAGAGAGATAGTATATTTTTATGGTAGGATACTATCCCATTTAAAAGAAACAAAATGATAGAAAATTGTTCAAGAGACCATCTTCCCTATTTCAAATAAAAGTAACCAAAGACTTTTTTAATTTTCATCCAATAATTTTATTAAATCCAACCTTTTAATCCCAAATACCAAATATAACCTAACTGTATTCTTCTCCATCTGGTTTTAAGATGACTCTTCAACATTTTACTTTTATCTTCATCCCGGCCTCTATCCTATTCAATTTTATATTATTATTTTGCTAAGGTCCCTCTGTCATAATCTTGATAGTGGCAAGACCTACCAAACTTCAGACATGAACTTAAAATTTGAAGATTTAAAAGATAAGGACGTACACGCAAATGAATAATCACACCTAAAATCAGTAAATGTTCATCTATATCTTCTGAGCAATGCAGAACTGCCTCCCTCGACCTTTTCCAAAAGGTGGATTCCATTATTGAACTATTGCCTATTTACTTGCTACAAATAGACTAACAATGTGCTACAAGTTGACTACCAACTTTATTTGTTGGGTATTTAGTTGGGAAATGATCACCAAAAGGTAATTTCCCCTTGAACAAACTAGCAATCCCTTAATTTATGTTCACTTTGAGTAATGGTGGGTCCTTTATTTATATTTGGAGTATGTTGACTTTTATCTAACTTATTTATTTTGATATCGATAAGGAGGTTTCAGATGCTTTGCATCCAACTATGCCCTCAGCACATGCAGGGGCGGATCTAGAAATTTTTTTCCAATGGTTACACTTTTAAAAAAGTGACACATGTCTTCTCTCTATACATCATTTTATTTTTATCTCTCCACTAAATGATTAAAAAAAGAAAGATTATTAATAATTTTTTTAAAATAGCTCAAAAATAACTAGTGTCCTTAGAGTACTCACTTGGATAACTAGCTAACTAATTTTAAAAATGTCATTTTGCTAGCTAAAGTAGCAAAAATTTACCTAGTACCCTTGACGATGCTCTTAGCTAGCTAAATGTAACTAGTTAAAATGACAATAGCGTAAATAGCTAACCCTTGGAGAAGGAAAAATGTGATTTGACTAGTTAAAATAGTCATAGGGATTGGATAGCTAGTTCCCTTGGATATGCTCTAAGATAGATTCATATTCCCACAAAGACATACGTGACTACGCGTTAGTTACAAATCAAGGAAGGATTGAAAGGTCAATTTAGTGAATCTCATAAATGCAACTCCTAGGATTGCTATCTAATCGACACAATGACCACCTAATTAATTAATATGTGAGAGAAGCTAAGATGGATGTGTGCTTGAATACAGACAAATACATGTTAGGCACGATTTAAGGATCAAAAGGTTATATTCCTAGGGTCACTTGATCATAATGGTGGTAGATGAAAGTATCTAAGATGGATGCGTACTAGGGTCACTTGATCATAATGGTGGTAGATGAGAGTAGCTAAGATCATAATGGTGGTAGATGAGACCAATACATGTTAGGTATGATTTAAGAACCGGAAGGTTACATTCCTAGCTAGGGTCACTTGATCATAATGGTGGTAGATGAGGGTAGCTAAGATGGATCAGTACTTGAATATAGACAAAAATGATTTAAGGTTTGAAAGGTTATATTTCTTGCTAGGGTCACTTGATCATAATTGTGGTAGATGACAATAGCTAAGATAGATGCATACTTGAATACAAACAAATACATTTGAGTTACGATTCAAGGATCGAAATGATATATTTTGAGTCGCTTGAGCATAATTAATGGTGGTAGATAAGAGTAGCTATGATGGATTGATGGGTGCATATTCAAAATATAGACAAGACAAATACGTGTTTGTTACAATTTAAGAATGGATCGAAGGGTCAAAGTCTTATGTGGAAAATTAAACGAGTCGATATCTAGATTTACTAGATCTTATATAAAAATAGCAACTCTTTGAAGTAAGGGGTAGATCCAGAAAATTTTCTTAAATTTTTTTTAATATATATATATATATATATATATTTGCTTTTAAAAGTTAGATAAGAAAGAGAGAAATGTAGGACCACATATCAGCATGGTTGACTAGAAGTGATGAAATGACATAAAACAATAGGCATACCATACTTTAAAATGCGTAGGCGACTTTTAGAAACGTAGAACCTTATATACTATTCGTAACACTCCTATCCCCATGTACCCTATGTGGGATAAAGTCTTAACAAGATGGGAAAAATGGGAAAGTCGCAAGACCACACATTGACATGACTGAATAGAAATGATAAAATAGTACATAAAACTAACAAGCATGCCATAAAAACCAATTTACAAATTAAACCCAACTTTATATAATCTACAAAAGTGGTGTACATTAGTAAATTTAACCAAATTTAATCAAATTAACCATTTTTTCTCAATGGGATTAAAGCATTTAAGTAAATTTAAATAACATTACTAATTCATTTTATTTTATTTTTTATATTTGAGTGGTTGCACGTGGGCAGATGCACTAAGGTGCATCTGCCCTGAGCACATGTAGTTTTCCATCCCACCTTATTTATGTTGAAAGAGAAATAACTTGCACTAATATCTGACTTCGAGTAATGGCGGGCCCTTTACTTATGTTCACTATTATCTAACTTATTCATGTTGAAAGAGAAATGACTTGCACTAATATCTGACTTCGAGTAATGGCGGGCCCTTTACTTATGTTCACTATTATCTAACTTATTTATGTTGAAAGAGAAATAACTTGAACTAAAATCTGTGTAGAGGACCCATTTGATTTGTGCTCTTCTAAAAGGACGTAAGAAATAGAGTAGTATACATGCTCTGCCAACTTTGTAGGTGAAAGTGATCAAATATAAACAAGAGGGATGCTAATGACAGTCCACTGTCTGATTGTAATTGTTTCGAATCATGCGCGGATGTGTGAGATTCGCGGTGCGTGTATGATACCAATTATATATAGTGCATGGTCTAGTTGCCGTGACTACGATTATCATTCCTCTGTAATGCATATGCCTCTATGATAGGTGATCGAGGGTGATATAGTTTAATTGGCATCAAACTGAAGGCTTACATCTCACACCTATGATATCAGGAGGTTTTACATGCTTTGCATCTAACTATGCCTTGAGCATATGAAATCTTCCGTCCCACCTTATTTATGTTGAAAGAGAGATAACTTAGACTAATATCGATCTGACTTTAAGTGATGACGGGCTCTCTACTTATGTTCACTATTGTCTGACTTATTTATGTTGAAAGCGAAATAACTCGAACTAAAATCTGTGTGGAGGACCCGTATGGTTTGTGCTCTTCCAAAAGGACATAAGAAATAGAATAGCATACATGCTCTACCAGCTCTGCGGGTGAAAGTGAATAGATGCTAATAACAGTCCATTGTTCTATTGTAATTGTTTCGAGGGATGCCTCAGCTCTATAGTTGGTGAAAGTGGTATAGTCTAATTGGCATTAAACTAGAGGCCTATGTCCCACACCTATCTTTATGTTGCAACTGTTGGCTTCTAACAAATTGCCAAGCCAAAATAATAACAATAATAATAATAACTTCATTTAAAATATCTAATCAAAAACACAACCAACGAACAAAAAAGAATAATCATATTTTTGTGGACGTACCTATAACCAACACAACTAAAAATGATTTCAAAATTAAATTTATAATACATCCACCATAATAAAGTATATAATTCTTTTGTTTTGTAAATGCGTTACTAATTCTGTATTTCATGAAATAAAACTAGGGCTTGTTTGGGTATCTAATTCAAAATTAAACAATTCAAAAAATTTTACATAGTATCAAAAGTACAAGTCCATCACATTGAATTGATGAATTTAATAATAATAATAATAATAATAATAATAAAGTTATCATCATTACAAATATGAGTCAAAATTCAAAATAGTGACATTTCATGAATTTTTAAAAATTATTCTTATAACATCAGTAATAGATCAAGTTCCATTTTTTTTTTTTTTTAATTTTCTAAATCAAGATGATAGATTTGTATCTTAATACTATGTAAAATATCTTAAATTGTTTAATTTTGCATTAAACACCAAAGAAATCCTGAAGCAAATTTTAAGTGCCAATTCCTTCTATTTTTCTCTTGGTTAATGTAAATTTAAAATCATTCCTCAAGTCGGATGTCCCCCTAACCCAGTTCGAAATGAGTAATCTGATAAGAGAAGAGACAAGAAGATAAAAAGATGTTACGGTCAAGAATCTTGAACAGAGTAGCTTTTTAGACTGGATATCTCAAAGCAATGATGGGCCCTTTTGTTGACTTTGTTTCACCTAATCGATTTATTATATTGATATAGACTAGGGGTGTTAATTGTTTAAGTTAAAACTGAGAATCAAATCGAGGTTTTTTTTTCATTAGGTTTGATTTTGGTTCTAGTTTTAGAAAATCGAACTAAATTAGTTGGGTTTTGGTTTTCATTTTTAAAAAACCAAACCAAACCGAAAAAACCGAAAAAACTGAAATATATATATATATATATATATATATATATATATATATATATATATATATATATATATATAATTTTATATATTATATACATATATATCAAACTTAAAGTTTGTAAATTTCATATTCTAATAAGGGCATAATAG
Source organism: Liquidambar formosana (assembly GCA_039720395.1). Taxonomy (NCBI): domain Eukaryota; kingdom Viridiplantae; phylum Streptophyta; class Magnoliopsida; order Saxifragales; family Altingiaceae; genus Liquidambar; species Liquidambar formosana. The sequence goes on along the minus strand of CM077834.1, from coordinate 13,513,282 downwards.
GAAATAGATTTAAAATAGTATAAAACCCTAAATCTCTCAATCTCAGCCTCGTCTCATTTTAAGTTTTTTATTGTTTTTCCTTTTTTAAAATTGGCATGTATTAAACTAGCTATTAATGTTGTGTGAGATATTGGATTGACATATGTCAATATATTTCCATTTTGATACAATATTTAACGTTTTTTTTAGTTGTTTTTCCTTTTTTAGATTGGCATCTATTAAACTAGCTATTAATGTTGTGTGAGATATTGAATTGACATATGTCAATATATTTCCATTTTGATACAATGTTTAACGTTTTTTTTAGTTGCTGATGTAATGTTTTTATTTGGAGTTTGGTATATCATTTTTTTCATTTTCAATTATTTGTTGCTACTTGATAGGTTAAAACCGAAACCGAACCGAACCAAACCAAAATTTTTTTGTTTGGTTTGGTTATAGTGTGGTTTGGTTTTGGTTTGGTAGGAACAAAACCGAAATATAATGTTTTGGTTTGAAATCTACTCTAAAACCAAACCATTAACACCCCTATTATAGTACGGGGGAGCATTGAAGACCCATGTGGACTACTTTGGAAAGAGAGAGTTTAGAAACCAACCTAGAAGATGACTTTATTTATAGTTTCCCACTTGAACACAACCTTCATCCGAAAGAGGGAAAGAGTTTCTCTGCTTTCATATTACAGTTTTTTTAACAGGTGCACTAAGGTACATGTTAAGTTGCAATTAATAGTCTAATCATTATATTGGAAATGATGAACATGTATTATAAATAATGAAAGTTGCTTGGAAAAATGTAAAATTGCTTGGAGAACTGTGAAAACATATTTTCCCATGTAATGATTAGGTTATTAATTGCATCTTAACATGTACTTTAGCCTCTTTACGTCACACGTTAAGAAAACCTTTCTCATTGTAGACGTCATTTATTTTAAGCATGCACATCATGATGATTCAATTTTCAAAACACTTGTTGTTATGGGATTGGTTGAGTGGTCAAGTGCTCTTGTGAGGTTGCTTGGTTGAGTGGTCAAGTTTTGAATGTATTCTTTAAAAGTCATCATTTTAAGTTTTCATAGTCATTGTTGCTTATGTGAGGGTATGGGACGATTTACACGGATCGTTAAGGAATTAGTTAGGCTCAAATCTTAGTGGGTGTAAGATTTGAAACACTCCTAAAATTTAGTCGAAGGAAAAAAAATTTCAAAACACTTACCAAATTATTTAAAATATAGTTTTAAAAAAAATTTTCAAAAGTGATTAATTTTAAATTCAAACTGTCCATTACCAAGATGAAAATTTTTCAAAATCTTTCAAAGTGCACAAACATTGATATGCCATTATTACAACTTAATAATGGCGTATTTCATATTTAGTGCCATTTTATACATTTTAACCTCTATTGACCGCTAGAGCCGGCATTCCAATGTAAAAGATGGTTAAAATTTGAAAAAAATAAGAAGATCCACTCCAAATGTTGTGCTCAAGGGAAAATAACAATTTGCTCAAATTTTCAAATATCAAAGAGTATTTACTTGCTTCTATTGATCCCAAGAGGCATTAATTCCCACGTAAAAGATGGTTAAAATTTAGTTAAATAATAAGACTCACTCCAAATATCTCAAATCGAACCCCCAAAGTATTATAATAGAGGCTTTACAATGCCCAAGTGAAAATAACAATTTGCTCAAATTTTCAAATTAAATATCAAAAGGTATTCACGACATTGTTCAAGTCCATCATTTGCTCGTATCCAATATTGGTTTTAAAATTGGTTAATTGAGATTGACCTATATTGGAACCTTGTCATGTTGTAATTTAGTTCCAGATCCTCAACGTTAATTTCGATACCATGCTTTTTCTAATAGAAGTCACTTCTAATTTTCTTTCTAAAAATCATTTTTCAAAAAAGGTTTGCTTGTTTTCCTTGAAATAAGTTCATGACTCTAATCTTCATAAAATCCATGTCTTAAAACTAAAACCATTTTCTCCTAAGATGATGCTCACACTAACAAAATTTCCAAGCCTTAAATCGCTAGAGCCAGTCTTGATTTTATTCCATCGAGACGGAGGGAGAGCAATTAATGTCGTAAGGCATCTCCATTCAAGCTCCCCATTAAGGCTTTCTTTTTTGATGTGACTCTGCAAGTGTCTTTTTTCTGTTAGATAGGGAAAACCTAATATCTTATATTTAGAAATATGATAATTGGTTTGAATAGCCAAAAAATAAATAAATAAATAAAATGGAGAGGCCTGTTGGAATCCTCACTTAAATGTCATTTTCCTCTCCAAATTAAGGGAAGAACAGGGAGCCTATGGGGATGCCATAACCTATCAAAATTTTCCATGCATTTTATATAAAGGTAAAGCAGCGTCTTGATTGTATTGTGTGTGTGTGTGTGTGTGTTTGAGAGAGAGAGAGAGAGAGAGAGAGAGAGAGAGAGAGAGAGAGAGAGAGAGAGAGAGAGAGAGAGAGAGAGCAATGGCACTGTTGGAAGCAAAGCCTGCTTCGAGTACAACTTCTGTTTTTAAAACAGGAAATTTGAGCATAAAATGCATTTCTGTAGAGCCATCGAACACTACTTCACCTCCTAAAGCATTGCTAATTGTTACTCCAACCATAGCTGGCACATACCCCATTCTCTTGTTTCTTCACGGAACCCTTCTAAGCAACAGGTCCTACACTATGCTCCTCGAGCATATATCTTCCCATGGATTTATTATCGTTGCTCCTCAGGTACGTACGTAAACCTTTTTTGTTCTTCTACTTGTTTAAGTTTTGTGTGTGTTGCCTTTCAGCTAGCCTACCTTTGGTCCCTCTTGTCGAGCTTGGATAATAGATTACCAAGCTCAAAAATAAATTTGAGCTAGCTTAACTTGTTTGTCTTATAAAAAGATTTGAATGAGAAGTCACTCTGCTTGAGCCCATCTCAAATCAATTGTAAATCACTTGGTTTGATTTACACCAATATTCTTATTTCCTTTAATTCTCTCCTAACCAATTTTGATCTACTATATATTTTTCTTTTAAGGAGGAAATGTAAGAGGAGAAGAGAGAGAGCCCATAGAAACAAAAAAAGAGAGAGAGAGAGAGAGAAAAAAAAAAGAGCCTATGTAAGATATGCAGATATGTATCTCATTATTTTATTTTTATTTTTAGAAAAATTATACTTGACCTCCTCCCAGTAGTAGGGAAAGGTCAGAAAACTTATACTCCTTTCATCTCACAAGGATAAACTAAGTTATACAAAACACGCAATTAAAAAAAAAAACAATTATTATTGCAGTTACTAAACTTTTTTTTTTCTAGAATTATCTTTCTTCAGTACAACTCGATCTTTAAGACATAAAAAAATAATTATTGATAATACAAAGGGTATTATAGAAAAGTTAAACAAATTTATGATTTGATTTTTTAAAATGAACAAACATTTTAGAACAAAAAAAAAAATAACAAAAATAACCTATCTCTATAAAAGGGATTAGTACCTTACCAAAAACCCTTATGTGATTGCTACGTGACTAGGTAAGTGAGGTATATTTTGCCGGAGGGATTGAGAATTTTTTATACCATCTTCAACAAATTTTTTATTTATTTATATAACCCCCCCCCCCCCCCCCCCCCCCCCCCCCCACCCCAAAAAAAGAAAAAAAAAAAAAAAAAAAAAAAAAAGCCAGCCAAAATCACAGTTTATGGGGAATCTCCATCTCCGGCTAACTCGTCGATGGCCAGATACACCCGCCTGCAGCACCGCACCCATTTTCACCACCCATCCCACCTGCAACGTCCCATCATCCCTTGCTCATCCACATGAAACCCAAAAACATCTTCTTCACCATCAGCCAAACCACCACACCCAACTGTAACACACTAACACCATTAGCATCCTCACTTTACACCGTTGATGCTCACAGCCATCCGCTCAATCACCCATAAACAACCGTATATAGATTGACTGCGGCCAGAACCTCTGGTCCAGCTAGCAACCCCGAATCACCTCCAGACGTTATTGGCCTCATCAATCAAACACATGACTACCTCAGCATCCCTTACAATCAAACGCAATTTCATCACCTCTTCTTCTTGTTCTCCGGCGAAGTCGAGTCATCAAACAACTATCGCCATCTTCAGTCAACCTCAAGGCCAATCTCCAGGGAATTTTAGAGAGAGAACAATTTTAGAGGTAGAGGAATTTAGAGAGAGAGAGAGAGAGAGAGAGAGATAAATTCTGTATATATATATATATATATATATATTTACATAATATAAATCACATTTCAGCTAGCCTACAATGATACTTTTTTTTCCAGTTATACGGCATCATACCTCCTTCTGGGCATGAAGAGATCAAATCTGTGGCGGCAGTCAGAGATTGGTTATCCACAGATCTCCAATCCTTGCTACCTGAAAATGTTCAAGCAAACCTCCTCCAGCTTGCTCTTGCGGGTCACAGCAGAGGGGGTAAGACAGCATTCAATCTTGCAGTACTTGATCATAGCAATGCTACGACTGCCATTCGCTTTTCGGCACTCATTGGAATAGACCCTGTCGCCGGGCCAAAGAAAGGGAGCCAAATTGCACCTGCCATTCTCACCTACGTTCCTCAATCTTTTGAACTGGGAATCCCCGTTATGGTACTTGGTACTGACTTGGGCCAAAGGAAAAAGTATGCCGTTTTACCACCTTGTGCACCAGAGGGAGTGAGCCATGAGGAGTTTTTCAGCGAGTGCAAACCTCCTTGTTGTCATTTTGTAACCAAGGATTATGGTCACATGGATATGCTAGACGATTTTTCATTCGACAATATTGGGGCCAGCATTGGGAGTCTTGTATGTGAGGGTGGGAAGCGTCCTAGGGGCGACATGAGGAGATGTGTAGGTGGGATCGTCGTCGCGTTTTTGAGAGCGTATTTGGAAAACAATATTAGGGATCTCAAAACCATTTTGGATGAACCAGATATTTCTCCTGTGAAGCTTGATCCAATTAAGTTCATCGAAGCATGACATATCACGTGAAACTTCTAGGCAATAATATTGTATTCGCACAAAAATGAATATCATAAGTGGTCACATTTTGTAATAAATGGTTACATTCATAGTAACCATAGGTTATGTTTATGGTAAGTAGGGTAACATTTATGGTAACCCCAGTTACCACAAATGTAACCTGAGTTTATCACAAATATGCTCAATTACCAAAAAAAACTTACTGTTTGAGTGTGGTATCCTTAAAGGTACTATAGAATTTCCCCACTCAATTATAAAGTATTCTGGAACTTGTCCAAGTTTATTTACTGGTATTTTATCTCAATTGCGTAATAAGATAAGGCCAAGTTAATGTAATAAGATTATGTTCGCGTAGAATAAGACCACTTTTGTATGGACTTCTGGTGAAGTAAGTTTGTTCTATAATATTTTCCGAAATGAAAATCTTGATTCCCAAAAAAGATGTTTGGAACATATTAACATTTAGGGAAAATTACACTACATCTTTAGTTCTTTTAGAGCACCACTGAAGGAGATGCCAAATTCCATATCAATGTAAAAAACAGCCATATAAGGTATTGTCAAGCTTCAAATTTATTTGCAATTGAACTGCCTTTTAATTTGTTGACTTGGAATTGAAGCCCATCTCTTGATGTCAAATTTGACATTTTTTAAAGTTAAATGACTTTTTATTTTTTTGACTATTTTTATTCCAAATTTAACCATTTTAAGATTAAAAATGCCTTCATTTTGTTTGCATTTGGCATATTGGATGGAGTGATTTGTTTTCAGTAAGCCTTCAAATTTGACATATTAGATAGAGTGACCAATTTTAAGTAAACCTTCAAATTTCCACATAAGCCTTCATTTTGTATTTGACATAAAATAAAATAAAAAAATTTAACATCTCTATTGGAGATGCTCTTATTGACCCATTTTCACTTTAATTCTTTTTAGTTGGAAAACTACACTTTACCTCCATCAATTGCACATGAATATTTTGTTCATCGTTATTATTTTTCGAAGTTTCATATATCATTTTTTTTTTTTTTTTTTTTTTTTTTGGGTGTGTGTTGGTACTAAAGGAATCAGAGATATTGCCATTAACAACTCAACCTTATTAATTACCATATAGAGAATGATTGTTATAAAAATACCAAAACCCGTTTGGCATAGTAGCATGTTTCTTCTCATTTAAGAAATATTGATCAACAGAGGATGATGGGGTGCCCCATCATCAATAATGGCCAGTGCCTCATCATAGATTCTCCCTATATATAAGGAAGTGTTAATGAAAATTACATCGGTACCATGTATTGGGAGTTGTACCCATACATTTGTGGGTTATACAATACAATCCACTAATAGAAATGATATAATCGCTTAATTCATGGTACTTATATAAAAAAATTAGCACGTGTTGATAACATCAGATCCCTATAGAGAGAGGGAAGGAGAGAACATGGTACCACTCAAATTAATTAGGGACGAACCTATGGCTACGTGCCTACGAGAGGAGACAAACAACACAATCCGCATCTAGCTCTTCAAGCTTACAGCTTTACTTAAAGATGAACTTACAAGTACGGAGTATTCAACTTAATTTTCATGATATTTCATCGAGTCCATCTGCAATGGAAAGCTTATTTAAAATATCATGCAAAATAAAAAATAAAAAATAAAAATTCAGCTAAGATAATCCGGACTCATTGAATGAAGCTGAGTTTAAGCACCCTAGCGTGACTGGCCATTAAACAAAGCAATTAATTCAATCGGACCGCTTGATATGATGGATCGGCTGGGTAGGACCTAAGCCGGGCCGGTCATAGCTAGGAATTGAGTTTAAGGGAACCGTATTTTGGTTGGTACTTGTCCTAATTCAAAAATAAATAAATAAATAAATAAAATCAAAGAACCTTTCTTTAAAAATTCTCTTCTTGTTATTTTGAAGTAGAAAAAATTGCAAAAACTTATAATCCATTGATAAAATAAGGGAAAAACTTGTAGGGAGAAGGAATGAGTGATTGGGGTGGGGATTAGGAGTTTTACGTGGAAGAGAAAATAAAAAATGAGAGGGGTGAGAAGGAATAATAAAGGGGTTAAAAAAATTAAGCGGTACTAAATATAGAATTTCAAAATATGTAACTTATAAAATAGGGAGAAAAAAACAGTTTTTAGGTGAGGCAGCTGGCCCACCTGGTCCTTCACTAGCTTCGCCCAATGACCTAAGGCCAACTCAATCCCAGTTTGAGTATTAATAAAAGGAGCCGGTTATTACCACCCTTTAATTTTATTTGAACCCCTCATCTATTTTAATTTTTCAAGATCTTATGAAAGATATAAAAGGTTTTTATAAAAACTAGTAATGTTGTTTACTAGAAAACATTATTTTGAACAACATTGAAGAAGAAAGTTTTTTCAAAATTTTTCATTTAAGTGAACTTTTTGGTAAAAAAAAAAATGAAACATAAATTATAAATAATCAAAAAGACCAATTAAATGACAGATTTTAAAATTTTAAAAAAAAATTTATACTAAGTTATTCAAAATAATGTTTTCTAAAAGATGGAATAGCCAGTTTTCATAAAAACCTTTTATATTTTTCATTCTAAAATTAACGGCTATAACCCCCCTTTTAATAGAAAATGCACTCAGCTAGCTCGAGCTAATGGATTTGACTTGTGATCAGTGTTGTGTTCAAGCCAGAGCATTTAAATTGTGATTGGGCTTGTGTTCAAACTACCTCAGACCTCCGCATGCCTAGCCCAGATTCATCATGTGGCCGGCCTGTACAATTTAAACCTCATTAATTGATGAGAGGTACAAGACGCACATGCCCTAAAATGATAAAAGAGTAAAGTTGGTTTTTGTTGGCTATTAATTAGAGTAAAGTTGGAAGATTTAGTTTTAGATTTAGATTTAGAATTGATTACTACAACGAAAATAGGAAAAAATAAAATAAAAATTACTTGACTGTTCTTTACAAATTTTAGTTGAAACGGAAATTTCGGGGAAAATAAAATAGATTCTTGTATGGTCATTTATTTAATTTTTTTTTTTTTCGATTCAGCGTGTACGGTCATTTGTGATCTCTCAGTGCTCCAATAACAAATCTTTCTGTAAATGGGGTTACTGTTTTCAGTATTACACCAAGGTGAGTACTGGCAAATCCCTGTGCAATTATGTACCTTTTGATTGTAGAAAATACTCAAAACAGGACATCCGACTATGCACAAACATATGAGAGGTAAGGAAATGGCAATGGAAAATAAATGCAGTACATGTTAACGGCCCATTACAATTGAATGGCTCCGTTGTGCTTAGGGCTATAACTTGGGCAAATTGAGTTTGCCCAACCTGATTAATGGACAAGTTTGGGTAATAGTTTATATACATTGGATTAGACATTGGTTAGAAAATCCCAACCCAATCTCAATTCAGTTGGACTTGGGCAAAGGGCTCGAGCAACTCGAGCTCAACCTATAGAATATATATTTTTTAAAAAATTTTCTTGTAAACATTGAATAATACAGAGTACATAACTTTTAACTATTGACTAGTACATCTTGAATATAACAGAGATGAACAAACCATATTATCAAACACCTTGCCAAGCCAACCAACGAAGGTTGGCCTAAGTGGAAGGGGCTCTAGTCGCTTAAGCAAGAAGTCTCGGGTTCGAGTCTTTGTGGATGCAGCAAACTTTCTTGGGAAAAGTCCCCATTTCAGCGCTCGACAATACCTAGGAGGATTAGTCTTAAGCGAAGCCTGGGAACACCTTGGGAAATCCAAAAAAAAAAAACATCTTGCCAACAAGTCACCAATATTTTTATTTTTATTTTTTGAAATTCTTGACGATTATGATATTCTCAAAAAACAAACTATGAGAGTAGTCCATTTCTAAATATTCTACGAGGTCTTAAATTTGGACTCAAAACATTCATTACAACATGTGTGGGTAAATTTCTATCGGACGAGCTCCTCACATAAAAGTACCAAGACTGAAGTATAGCCTATACAGCATAGTCACTGAGCCAAGGGAACAAGCTAAGGTCTCATCCTCACGACCTGGGCTCTTAGCCTTAATACGGAACCTCAGTCCTAAGGGCCCGATCTGAAGAGTCAGCTCAGTTCCATCTTCTAACCAGTTCATAAATGTGCCATTGTCACTCAAAGCCTGACATCAACTCAAGTCACGACACCTGGCAATCTCAATCATACTACAGTTCCGCCTTATCACCATGGTCTATTAACTGTAGTTTGACAGTTACATCTAACCCAGGGTTAGCCATACAACTAGAATCAACAAACCATGGTCTGACGGTTATTGGACTAACCCCAGTTAGGCTTAACTCAACCCCAGAGGTTATTATAGCTGGCTCAGGTTACTCCGTACAGGTGGGTATAAAAAGAACATTACGTAGCCAAATGAGGAAAGATAAACAGTATCCTAATTTATAACTATCATTTTCTACCTTTCCTCCTCTCCTAAGAGCAATACAGTCACTGACTCAAGCATTGGAGAGATTTAGGCCGAACCCACTTCAGCCTTTTTCTCTAATCCTGTTTTTGAGTGTTGTGTTTGCAGATCAAACGGTGAAATTAGCTCCAACCCTTCATTACAGTTCGCGGTCCAGTTTTAGACCCGTACACAACATATCTACAAATTTTTTTCAAAGGCCCGATAAATGTTAATATTTGCAAAAATTTTCAAGAAAGTTGATAATAGAAAATGAGAAGATTGTTTAATATTAAATTGGACATTCAAACAAGCCCTTAATTCCTCGTCTTACCTAGGATTTGCTACCACTGAACAAGAATTTCATCAACGATGAATGTACAATGAAGTTTCTCTTGGGCTTCGACATAACCAACCAAACAATAAAATTGTACATTGGCCGAGCCGACCATTGACCTTGCTCAAACTATGCTGGTCCAAGCTCGGTGCATTCCAATGGGGCCCTTAGTTTAAGAGCGCTGTCTCAGACTCCCAGCCCTTAAACAATGTTATGCCCTAGCTGCAACCCAGAATGATAAATAAACAACAATAACAAAGCCCTCATATGGGCCGGCCATGCACACAACTACTCCCTTCCCCTGCTCGAATAACTTGTGCTTCCCATTGATGCACACCCAAATAACTAAAAATGGAAAGATAGAGAGAAGGCATATGCTAGCTATTACCAAGTGTCTAAAAAGTAGTACTGATGGGTGTAGTTAGAATGCATAAAAATAGGGTCTCCCCTTACATTAGCTTTCCAATTATATAAAATTTGGTTAATGCCATTGGACCCTCTTAACAGCTAATCCCCCAAAAGAACTCCATGATGCAGTATAAAAACAGAGGTGGAATGGTGCAGCCCATTAATACTAAGCAGTTCCTATAAAGTTTATCTAGTTCCTAACAAAAATTATGTCATGTTTGTATTAGAAAAAATGATAGAGCTTCCCACCATCATATGAATTCCATTTTAATGAACCAAATGGAATTCATGAAATCCCACTATTTTGAATTTCTACTCTTATTTGTAATTATGACCATCATTTTCCTGAATTTGTTAATTCAAGATGATAGATTATACATTCCATACTATGTAAAATTTCTTGAATTGTTTAATTTCAAATTGGACAACCAAACAGGCCCTTAGTAATTGGGATGAGATCTGTCATAGTAATGGCTTGTGAATTGAAATGGGACAATGTGTATAGAGAGAGAAGATTTCGGCTGGGTTATAGTGGCCTGCACTGTACACTGTAAAGTTTGAGATGGCACTTCAATTTTCCCTCCAAAAGTTTCTAAGAGCATCTCCATCATGTGAGCTAAAAACGATGAGTTATTGCTATTTTAATATATGTTACGGTGTCAAATGCTATAATTTAGTAGAAGGTATTCCAATGGTGCAAATGTATGATATGTTATTTTTTGCCACAATTTCAATTCCCTCTATTTTTTTATAAACTACTAACTATTATTTTTTAACTTCCATTCTCTCTCTCTCTCTCTCTCTCTCTCTCTCCCAATACTTTTTGACTCTCACACCTCAAACTCTCTTCTCTTCTTCTCACCAACTATGTGAAAAGCTTTGGCCAAGAAAGGGTATGCAAAAAGGGGTCATGCAGAAAATGAAGAAGGATTTTCTAAATTGTGTGCAAAGCCTTAGCCAAGAAAAGGTATGCAAAAGGGGATCGTGTGGAAAGTGAGAAAGGATTACTGATTGGGGAAATTGAGATGCTTGAAAGCAAGAGACGAACCCAAATCTGTAATTCAGTTCAACGGTAGCTCAAGAAGGGCATGTTTTCTGAATGCGAGGTTACTTGAAGTAGGACGAATGGGCTAAACATAAGGGTATGTTTTTTGATTTATATATATATATGAGGTTGATCATGTGCGGGATATCCTAGAGTATCCCGTTCGATCACAACCGTTCGTAAGTGATACGCACGCATTCACGTATTTGCACGTGTCGCTCACGGATGGCTGTGATCGAACGGATATTCGGAATATCTCGCATATGATTAAAACTTTATATATATATATATATATATATATATATATATATATATATATATATATAAGATTTCAGTATTATATTTGAAAATATTGTATTTTTAAGGTTGTTTGGCTACTGATAAAATTTTAAAAATGAAGGAAGATAAATATCTGATTTTTCATATTTGCTACTGTGTTGGTTGTTGAGAAATAAAGGGAGTGGTGTGTTTGGTTGTTAAGAAAGGGAGGGAAAGTTGACATGGCAAATATAGCAATAACTCACCCTTGTGCCAAATATAACACAAGGATGAGCTATTGCTATATTTAACACATGTATTTAGCATCCTAACTTATGCTGGATGCTATAATATAGCAATAGCACACCATTAGCTAACCATTGGCGATGCTCTGAGCCTAACTTAACAGGAAAGATTGGAATCGAGAAGGGAACCAGCTATCAATGGGGTTCGATAACAAACTACAGAGGATTTTGGGGAAAAGAATGAGGCGAAAGAGGAGGAAAAGGGGAAAACATGGTTCTTCAAGGAAGCTATGGACGAATTGGCAGCAACGACAACAGATCAAAGGAAGCTATGGACGAATTGGCAAACAGGAACAAAAGTGGCATCGAAGGGAAAGGAGGAGTCTGCTAAAATGGGATTTGTTTCTTGGATTCTCGCGGACCCAGCGACAAATCCTTTTGGCTAATCACTATTTTGAAACTTTTTGCCGTTCAGATTTCTTTAATGTTTTGTATATCTCATATTTTGGTCACTTTTCTCATTTGGTTTCCCTTTTTGTGCAGGTAATTTCCCTTTTTCTTTTTTTGTATATCTCATATTTTGGTCACAGATCCTTTTGGTTTCATTTTTTGTACAGGAGATTTGCATAACCAAAACCTTGGTTGGTCTGAGTCAACTCCGTATGACTCGGTGAGTTCTGAACGAGTGATGAATTTTGTAAAAGGATATGCTGAGAAGAAAATGATTTTTTTGCAGACAGCACATGGGCAAGCAACCTGTTCTGGGAGTGGCAGAGATGATGACGTCAATGGTAAGACATTTTTGGATTATTATAGATCTATAGAGCTCTCCAGAATGAGAGATATCTTAGATATATGGGCCTCCATTGATGGAATTGGTACCGGGAACGGCTAAAGCAACCCCAAAAAAAGTTAAGTTTCCCCCTCCCCCCAATTTTTTAAGGGGGAATTACCTTTTGAGTCGATCATTTCAAGCAATTGCCGCCGAAGGACTGCCTTAGAATTTTCAAACAGGTAATGACCATTCAGGATGGCCTTAACTAAAGGCCGGGTGTGGTTAAGTTTTACTTCCCTATTTTACCCTTCTGCTCAATACAACGCCCATAAACTCTCTCTCCATCTCTTCCCCCCATCACCCGTCCAATCTCTCTCTCATCCCCCCGGCACCGGTCTAACCTGTCTCTCTCTCTCTCATCTCTATCAGCCTTCATATGCATAGCCCTCTCTCTCTCTCTCTCTCTCTCTCTCTCTCTCTCTATCTTCCCTGGAAGCTCCCGCTCAAGGAAACTTAACAGACAAAGATCTCACGGCGACCTTCCTCATACATCCAAACGACAGCCTCCTCCCTCATCGGCGGCAAGAAACAGCGGCAAAGAATGTGATGACCTGAAATTTATCTATATATATATATATATATATATATGTGACGTACTGTATATTTATGCATGTATATGCAATTTTATTTTCTTTAATTATTTTTGGAAAGGATGACCCTACCTTATTTTTTTGGGGCCAAGGAACACCATGGTAGTGTCAAATTTCAGAGAAAATGACCGTAGGCTGAAGTTTTAGAAATTTCAGAATTTTGGATCATGAAAACCCGAAACTTTAGGCTTAAAAACAAATATGATTTTATAGGATTTTGAATGAACAATTTATATACGCACGTAGTACTCCGCGTGAGCTTCGATTCGACACTTGAATGATTAAAAACTGTTAAGAAACGAGGGAGATATTAATCGTCGAAGTTGGCCCGTTGAACACACGGTGTAACCGGGTTACACAATGCAACCCGCGGGAGGTTGAAGAAGACCCATAGGACTATGATCCTGTGTGGGTGCATCCATATACCTTACAATGTTCACATGCATTTAAAAGCCATACGATAATCATATGAACCCCAAATTTGACCGTTGGACTCGTCTTGGTGGGCCCTACCATGTGGGACCCTTGGTTGACCATTTTGACTAAGTTTGACAGTAGTTTGACTTTTTATCCAATTTAATATTTGTTAAAAATTCCAGAAAATACTAGAAAATTAAAAAAATTACAGAAAATTCTCAAAAATTATGAAAAATTCCCCAAAATTATACAGAGTGTTTTAAAAATTATTTTGATCATTTTAGGACCATAGTTCACTGTCAAAAGGCTAATAGTAATTTTTTAGTACGTTATATTTATTTTGAAATTTACCTAAATATTACGTATGCATAATTATCAGATTTTATCGGTCCTTGGGAGGACCCTAGGAAACATTAACGCTGCATTCGCATTGTCAATATCTATCACGTGGATTTGGGTTGATATTGCTCACGATTCAGTTAGAAAATGTGGCTTTTTTACACTTAATATAGTGTTATTTTATAAATGTGATTTAAAATACCTTAATTATGTTGTCGGATTTTCCTAGTGCAATGAGTCCAATAACATCCACCCATGCTGATATTTTATTATTATTATTTTTTTTTTTTTAACTTCAGACTCTTCTACATGGGGCTATCAACAAATATATATATATTAATATGAGAAACCCCTTATGGGTAAACCCTGAACCCATGCAAAAATAGTCAACAATAACTAACTATAATTTTAGGGTACTGAAAAGATTTATGGGGTAGCAAAATTTATTTTAAAAAATAACAAACAATTTTACGATGTATTAAAGGTATAAACATGTTACAATGAATTAGTAATTTATTTGGAAAAATAAAATTAAAAATGAAAAGATAGAACGCATGTGTTTCTACTTCAATGCATACATTTTAAGTAACCAATGCATACATGTTTCAAGTTCATTGCGTACATATTATATCCTCGTTTAGTACACTTGGGTTCGGAACTACGTTGGGGATTTTTTACACATTTTAGGGTACTGAAATGATCTTTGAGATAGTAAAATTTATTTGAAAGAATAATAAATAATTTTACGATGTATTAAGGGTATAAGCATGTTATAATAAATTAGTAATTTATTTGGGAAAAAAAAAAGAATATACAAATGAAAAGATAGAACAAGTGTTTTGACATTAGAGCGTACATTTTAAGTAACCAATGCGAACATGTTTCAAATTCGTTGCGTCCATATTATATTCTCGTTTAGTACACTTGAGGTCGGGACCACATTTGGGATTTTTTTACAAATTTTAGGGTACAAAAATGAACTTTGGGGTAGTAAAATTTATTTGAAAGAATAGTAAACAATGTTACAATCTGTTAAGGGTATAAGCAAGTTATAATGAATTAGTAATTTATTCGGAAAAAATATGTAAAAAATGAACTTGAAACATGTATGCAATGAACTTGAAACATGTACACATTGGTTACATAAAATATACGCACTGAAATCAAAACACGTGTTCTATCTTTTCATTTGTAATTTTTTTTTTTTTTGGAAATAAATTACTAATTCATTATAACAAGCTCATACCCTTAACACATCGTAACATTGTTTACTATTCTTTCAAATAAATTTTGCTACCCCAAAGATTATTTCAATATCCTAAAAAGTGTAAAAAATCCAAAACGTGGTCCCGACCCCAAGTGTACTAAACGAAGATATAATATGTACGCAATGAACTTGAAACATGTACGCATTGGTTACTTAAAATGTACGCACTAAAGTCAAAAAACATGTGTTTTATCTTTTCATTTGTAATTTTTTTTTTTCGAATAAATTACTAATTCATTATAACATATTATACCCTTAACACATCGTAACATTATTTATTATTCTTTCAAATAAATTTCACTACCCCAAAGATCATTTCAGTACCCTAAAATGTGTAAAAAATCATAAACGTGGTCCCGACCCCAAGTGTACAAAACGAGGATATAATATGTATGCAATGAACATGAAACATGTACGCATTAGTTACTTAAAATGTATGCACTAAACTCAAAACACTTGTTTTATCTTTTCATTTGTATATTCTTTTTTTTTTTTTTTTTCCCAAATAAGTTACTAATTCATTCTAACATGCTTATACCCTTGGGTTCGGGACCACGTTTGGGATTTTTTACACATTTTAGGATACTGAAATGATCTTTGGGGTAGAATAATTTATTTGAAAGAATAATAAACAATTTTACGATGTGTTAAGGGTATAAGCTTGTTATAATGAATTAGTAACTTATTTGGAAAAAAAAAAAAAAAGAATACACAAATGAAAAGATAGAACAAGTGTTTTGACTTTAGTGCGCACATTTTAAGTAACCAATGCGTACATGTTTCAAGTTCATTGCGTACATATTATATCCTCGTTTAGTACACTTGGGGTCGGGACCACGTTTGGGATTCTTTACACATTTTAGGATACTGAAATGATCTTTGAGGTAGTAAAATTTATTTGAAAGAATAATAAACAATGTTATGATGTGTTAAGGGTATAAGCATGTTATAATGAATTAGTAATTTATTTGGAAAAAATATGTAAAAAATGAACTTGAAACATGTATGCAATGAACTTGAAACATGTACGCATTGGTTACTTAAAATGTACGCACTAAAGTCAAAACACATGTGTTTTATCTTTTCATTTGTAATTTTTTTTTTCGAATAAATTACCAATTCATTATAACATGCTTAAACCCTTAACAAATAGTAACATTGTTTAGTATTCTTTCAAATAAATTTTACTATCCCCAAAAATCATTTCAGTACCCTAAAATGTGTGAAAAACCCCAAACGTAGTCCTCACCCCAAGTGTACTAAACGAGGATATAATATGTATGCAATGAACTTTAAACATGTACGTATTGGTTACCTAAAATGTATGCACTAAAGTCAAAACACTCGTTCTATCTTTTCATTTGTATATTTTTTTTTTCCAAATAAGATACAAATTCATTATAACATGCTTATACCCTTTTGTTCGGGACCACGTTTGGGATTTTTTACACATTTTAGGGTACTGAAATGATCTTTGGGGTAGTAAAATTTATTTGAAAGAATAATAAACAATTTTACGATGTGTTAAGGGTATAAGATTGTTATAATGAATTAGTAACTTATTCGGAAAAAAAAAAAAAAAAAAAGAATATACAAATGGAAAGATTGAACAAGTGTTTTGACTTTAGTGCGTACATTTTAAGTAACCAATGCGTACATGTTTTAAGTACATTGCGTACATATTATATCCTCGTTTAGTACACTTGGGGTTAGGATCACGTTTGGGATTTTTTACACATTTTAGGGTACTGAAATGATCTCTGGGGTAGTAACATTTATTTGAAAGAATAATAAACAATGTTATGATGTGTTAAGGGTATAAGCATGTTATAATGAATTAGTAATTTATTTGAAAAAAAAAATTACAAATGAAAAGATAGAACACATGTGTTTTGACTTCAGTGTATACATTTTAAGTAACCAATGCATATATGTTTCAAGTTCATTGTGTACATGTTTCAAGTCAAGGGTATAAACATGTTATAATGAATTAGTAACTTATTTGAAAAAAAAAAAAAAAGAATATACAAACGAAAAGAAAGAACAACAGTTTTGACTTTAGTGTGTACATTTTAAATAACCAATGTGTACATGTTTCATGTTCATTGCATACATATTATATTCTTGTTTACTACACTTCGATTCGGGACGACGTTTGAGATTTTTTACACATTTTAGGGTACTGAAATGATCTTTGGGGTAGTAAATTTTCTTTGAAAGAATAATAAACAATTTTACGATCTATTTAGGGTATAAGCATGTTATAATGAATTAGTAATTTATTTGGAAAAAATGTGACAAAAATGAACTTGAAACATGTATGCAATGAACTTGAAACATGTACGCATTGGTTACTTAAAATGTACGCACTGAAGTCAAAACACATGTGTTCCATCTTTTCATTTGTAATTTTCTTTTTTTTTGGGAAATAAATTACTAATTCATTATAATATGCTTATACCCTTAACACATCGTAACATCGTTTATTATTCTTTCAAATAAATTTTACTGCCCCAAAGATCATTTCAGTACCCTAAAATGTGTAAAAAATCCCAAACGTACTCCCAACCCCAAGTATACTAAACGAAGATATAATATGTACGCAATGAACTTGAAACATGTACGCATTGGTTACTTAAAATGTACGCACTAAAGTGAAAACACAAGCGTTTTATCTTTTCATTTGTAATTTTTTTTTTTCGAATAAATTACCAATTCATTATAACATGCTTATACCCTTAACACATCGTAAAATTGTTTATTATTCTTTCAAATAAATTTTACTACCCCAAAAATCATTTCAGTAATCTAAAATGTGTAAAAAAAATCCCAAACGTGGCCTAGACCCCAAGTGTACTAATCGATGATATAATATATATGCAATGAACTTTAAACATGTACGTATTGGTTACTTGAAATGTATGCACTAAAGTTAAAATACTCGTTCTATCTTTTCATTTGTATATTCTTTTTTTTTTTCCAATAAGTTACAAAATTCATTGTAACATGCTTATTCCCTTTTGTTCGGGACCACGTTTGGGATTTTTTGCACATTTTAGGGTACTGAAATGATCTTTGGGATAATAAAATTTATTTGAAAGAATAATAAACAATTTTATGATGTGTTAAGGGTATAAGCTTGTTATAAGGAATTAGTACCTTATTTGGGAAAAAAAAAAAAAAGAATATACAAATGAAAAGATTGAACAAGTGTTTTGACTTTAGTGCGTGCATTTTAAGTAACCAATGCGTACATGTTTCAAGTTCATTGCAAACATGTTACATTCTCGTTTGGTACACTTGGGTTCGGAACCACGTTTGGGATTTTTTACACATTTTAGGGTACAAAAATGATTTTTGGGGTAGTAAAATTTATTTGAAAGAATAGTAAACAATTTTACGATGTGTTAAGGGTATAAGCATGTTATAATGAATTTGTAATTTCTTTGGAAAAAAAAAAGAATATACAAATGAAAAGATAGAACACGTGTTTTTACTTTAGTGCGTACATTTTAAGTAACCAATGCGTACATGCTTCAAGTTCATTGCATACATATTATATCATCGTTTAGTACACTTAGGGTCGGGACCACGTTTGAGATTTTTTAAACATTTTAGGGTGCTGAAATGATCTTTGGGATAGTAAAATTTATTTGAAAGAATAATAAACAATGTTACGATGTGTTAAGGGTATAAGCATGTTATAATGAATTAGTAATTTATTTCAAAAAAAAAATTACTATTAGCCTTCTGACAGTGAACTATGGTCCTAAAATGATCAAAATAATTTTTAAAACACTCTGTATAATTTTGGGGAATTTTTCATAATTTTTGAGAATTTTCTGTAATTTTTTGAATTTTCTAGTATTTTCTGGAATTTTTAACAAATATTAAATTGGATAAAAGTCAAACTACTGTCAAATTTAGTCAAAATGGTCAACCAAGGGTCCCACATGGTAGGGCCCACCAAGACGAGTCCAACGGTCAAATTTGGGGTTCATATGATTATCGTATGGCTTTTAAATGCATGTGAACACTGTAAGGTATATGGATGCACCCACACAGGATCATAGTCCTATGGGTCTTCTTCAACCTCCCGCGGGTTGCATTGTGTAACCCGGTTACACCGTGTGTTCAACGGGCCAACTTCGACGATTAATATCTCCCTCGTTTCTTAACAGTTTTCAATCATTCAAGTGTCGAATCGAAGCTCACGCGGAGTACTACGTGCGTATATAAATTGTTCATTCAAAATCCTATAAAATCATATTTGTTTTTAAGCCTAAAGTTTCGGGTTTTCATGATCCAAAATTCTGAAATTTCTAAAACTTCAGCCTACGGCCATTTTCTCTGAAATTTGACACTACCATGGTGTTCCTTGGCCCCAAAAACATAAGGTAGGGTCATCCTTTCCAAAAGTAATTAAAGAAAATAAAATTGCATATACATGCGTAAATATACAGTACGTGACATATATATATATATATATAAATATATATATATAGATAAAATTCAGGTCATCACATTCCTTGCCGCTGTTTCTTGCCGCCGATGAGGGAGGAGGCTGTCGTTTGGATGTATGAGGAAGGTCGCCGTGAGATGTTTGTCTGTTAAGTTTCCTTGAGCGGAAGCTTCCAGGGAAGATAGAGAGAGAGAGAGAGAGAGAGAGAGAGGGCTATGCATATGAAGGCTGATAGAGATGAGAGAGAGAGAGACAGGTTAGACCGGTGCCGGGGGGATGAGAGAGAGATTGGACGGGTGATGGGGGAAAGAGATGGAGAGAGAGTTTATGGGCGCTGTATTGAGCAGAAGGGTAAAATAGGGAAGTAAAACTTAACCACACCCGGCCTTTAGTTAAGGCCATCCTGAATGGTCATTACCTGTTTGAAATTTCTAAGACAGTCCTTCGGCGGCAATTGCTTGAAATGATCGACTCAAAAGGTAATTCCCCCATTTTTTAATGAGAAAATGATGGTGTGAAATGACTAAAAGGGGCATCAGGTGTTAACCCACCCCATGTCAGCCCACCCCTCATCTCATCTGAATTCTCATTTGCGCGCCAAAACCCCTTACCGTCACGTTCCACTATCCGGCACCCTCTCCGGCGACATTTTCCGGCAACTTTGTCCGGCAACATTCTCAGGCGCTCTTCCGGCAACTCTCATCCTCATCTCTCACTCTCTCATAACTACCCCTAACCAATATATCATTTTCATCCCTCACTCTCTCACAACAACCCTTACACAAAAATCCATAAACCCATTTGTAGTGGTTTTTACGTTTTTTATGAGCAATGGAGGAGGAAGAAGTCAGTTGGAATGGTGTTGGCAGCAAGGAGGTATGTATTTTGGCTTCAAAGTATGCAAAAATGGCGATTTTTTTTTATTGCAGTCGCGCAGGTTTGACTCTGGTAATCCGTAATGTTCGGTTTTACGTAACCAAGCATTATGGTAATGTTCGGTTTTACACAACCAAGCTTTATGGTAATGTTCGGTTTGACACAACCAAGCATAACTATTTTGTTTGGTTTTAAAAAACCGAACAGTGCATGGATTATTCAGTTTCCAGTAATACTGTTCGGTTTTAAGCAGCCAATCATAAAGATTATGTTCGGTTTCATCTGACCGTTTAAAACAGATATGTTCGGTTTAAGACAACTAAACATGTTGCCAGTGTTTGGTATGAATTAACCGAACAGTTCCAGAATAGTTTTTTTGTGTTTTTTTTAAGCATCGGAGGACTGCCGTGACTTTCTCCAGTCACGGGTGAGCGGGGTCGCCGTGGAGGACTGCCAGTGACTTTCTCCAGTCGCGGGTGAGCGAAGTCACCAGTCGCGGGTGAGTGGGGTCGCCGTGGAGGACTGCCGGTGACTTTCTCCAGTCGCGGGTGAGCGGGGGTCGCCGTGGAGGATTGCTGGTGACTTTCTCCAGTAGCGGGTGAGCGGGGTCGCCGTGGAGGACTGCCGGTGACTTTCTCTAGTGGCGGGTGAGCGGGGTCGCCGTCGGAAATGGAGGACGCCGTCGGAAATGGAGGACTGCCGGTGACTTTCTCCAGTCTCGGGTGAGCGGGGTGGCTGATGGTCTTGTGTTTGGAGGGAGTGGGGTGGGTGAGGCTTAGGTTTAGTTGAAGGAAGGGTACTTTGGACATTTTGGGGGGTGGGCAAATAGTATTGGGGGGTAGGGATAACATAAGGGGTCAACTTAACTGTTTTTGGGGTTGCATTAGCCGCTCCCATTGGTACCCCAATGTCCTGGTTCATAAGGTTGGGCTTGGACCTAGACTTTGTCATGTTAAAGGGAATGGCTATTGCAACCCCCCATTCTTATAATTCCACCCTTTTCCTTTTAGTTTTTAAGATTTTATAAAAAAATATAAAAGGTTTTTGCAAAAACCGGTTGCTTGGTTCACTAGAAAACATCATTTTGAACAACTTTGCAGAATAAAGTTTTTCCAAAATCTATCGTTCAGGTAGACTTTTTGGCAAAAAAATGAAATAAAAGCTACAAATGGCTAAAAAAGTATATTTAAAAGATAGATTTAGGAAAAACTACAAAGTTGTTCAAAATAATGTTTTCTAGTGGACATCACAGCCGATTTTCATAAAAACCTTTTATATTTTGCATAAAACCATAAAAACCTAAAGGATGTGGGGTGGGAGATAAGAATGGGGGGTTGCAATAGCCGTTCCCCATGTTAAATACACCATTTATAATTATTGGACTGAGCCTTTGAACCCAGATCTGGACTTAGGTTGTATTACTCTGGTGACTTTCTTGGTTACTCAAGGGAAGGGCTATTGCAACCCCCCATTCTTATAACTCATCCCTTTCTTTTTGGTTTTTAAAATTTCATGAAAAATATAAAAGGTTTTTGCAAAAACCGGTCACTTTGTCCACTAGAAAACATCATTTTGAACAACTTTGCACAAGAAAGTTTTTCCAAAATCTATCATTTAGAAAGACTTTTTGGCAAAAAATAAAATAAAGGCTATAAATGGCTAAAAAATATATTTATACGATAGATTTAGAAAAAACTTTATTTTACAAAGTTGTTTAAAATGATGTTTTCTAGTAGACATCACAACTGGTTTTCATAAAAACCTTTTATATTTTACATAAAACCTTAAAAATCTAAAGGATGGGGGTGGAGTGATAAGAATGGGGGGTTGCAATAGCCGTTCCCGTTACTCAATTCAAATGGATTGGGCCTTTAAGCCCCAAACCTAGATCCAAAATTTGGGTCACTGATAATTTGAGCAGGAACTTTTTGACCTCTTTGGTTAAGAAGACACAAGAACTCGAGTTAATAGGGAAGACTTCGGTAAATAAATATGAATTAGAGGAAAGCATGTCAGGGACACTTACAGCCACAGGGAAAATCTTTTTTATGGAAACATTGCCCAAATTGATGGGATCAATCTGGGAAGGAATTATGGGATCAATCCCTTAACCAATCTCATGCGGGTGGACAGCGTGTACTCAGTGCATACTGGGAAGGAATTATGGGATCAATTCCTTAACCAATCTCATGCGGGTGGACCGCAAATCAAAAGATATATGAAGGGTGGACCTCTTATAAATATGAAAGCGGGTGGACCGTGGAAACCTCGTGACATCGGATGAAGATCTTGGCATGGAATTCAAGAGGGGTCGGTCGACCCCAGTTTCTCACTCAGGTACGATTCTTGGCTAACACTTTTAATCCGGATTTTCTGTTTATAAAGGAAACTAAAATAGCTGCTGACAAAATAGAAAGGTTAGCCAAAAAACTCTTTTTTGATCAGTTTTTTGTTGTACCATCTGGAGGTATAAGTGGTGGACTTTGGATTATGTGGAATACGAATGCTCATAATATATCTGTTATTACTCACTCTAATGGGTATATTCATATTAGATTGTTTGATAATATGATTAGCTCCTATCGGCAACTCACATGTATTTATGGTTATCCACAACTCGCTAAGCAATCTGATTTGTGGAAGCAAATCCTTGACTTAGCTAATCATATATTTGAGCCTTGGGCCCTTATAGGTGATTTCAATGAAATTTTGTCTCCATTTGAAAATTTTGGAGGTAACTCTGGAAATTCTTCTCGTATCAATGATTTTGTTGATTTTGTCAATAATTGTTACTTGCTAGACTTGGGCTTTTCTAGGTTGCCATATGCCTGGTATAACAAAAGGGGATGGGGAAGAGGCCATATATGAGAAGCTTGATAGAGTTATCGTTTTAATAATGCTAAAGTGGAAAATCTCCCCATTTTTGGTTTGGATCATGACTAATTCTTTTAAACACTGATTATGGGATAGTTTATAAACGAAAGCCTTTTAGATTGCCACTTGGATGGATTCTCCTGATATGGAAAATATTGTTAAGAACGCTTGGGCATTAAATCCTCAAGGTTCAAACTCGTTCAAATTAGCTCAAAAAATATCAAGGTTTAAACAATTAGCTCTATCATGGAAGAAAAACTCTTTTGGAAATATTAATCATAATATTAGGGATATATACACAGAACTTAGTATTGTTCAAATGGCTCTCATGCAAGATCCAACAAATATTCAACTTCTCTTAAAGGAAATGGAGCTGTTTGCTAAATATGATCATTTGGTTCAATTGGAAGAAATTCATTGGGCACAAAAATCGAGAGAGAAATGGATTAATTTAGGGGATAAAAACACAAAATATTTCCAAGCTATGGTTCATGCTAGAAGAAGACAAAACCAGATTTGGAGACTAAAGGATGATCATGGATTTTGACATGATAATCATACGACCATTTCAAATTTATTTGTTAAAGAATTTTCAGATAGGTTTAAATCTGTTAATTGTCAAATTAATTCTAATGTTTGAGATATACTACTTGATGTTTTCACTCCATGTATTTCTAACACTAAAAAGGCAAATCTAATTCAAGAGGCCCTAAATCAAATGGCACCTATGAAGGCACCAGGTCTAGATGGTCTTCAAGCTATCTTCTTCAAAAAATATTGGCATATTGTCGATGAGTCTGTTACTAGAATGATTAAAAGCTTTTTTCATACTGGCCACTTATTGAAGGAAATTAATTAAACTTATATAACTTTGATTCCCAAGAAGGAAAATCCTGAGATGGTTAGTCATATTCGGCCCATTGGTTTATGCAATATTTACTATAAAATAATAGCTAAAATCTTGGTTAATCATCTTAGGCCTTTATTGGATAAATTTATATCGCCATTACAGGGAGCTTTTGTTCCTCAAAGGGCAATTGGTGATAATATTCTAATAGCTCATGAATTGATTCAGAAAATAAGGGGAAAAAAATGGCAAGACAAGTTTAATGACAGTTAAATTAGATATGGAAAAAGCGTATGATAAAATGGAATGGAATTTTCTATTGGCTATTTTGAGAAAATTAGGTTTTTGTGATCAATGGATTTTGCTTATTAGGAATTGTCTTTCCACAATTACTATTAATGGTACTCCTGAAGGATATATTGTTCCATCTAGAGGTCTCAGACAAGGTGACCCATTATCTCCTTATTTATTTATCATTGGTGTAGAATGTCTTATCCGAAACCTTTGTAAATGGTTAAATGATAAAAAATAAGACTTGGGAATTAAATTCTCTTTTGAAAGTTTGGTTGTTTCCAATCTTATGTTTGCTGATGATTGTATTATCTTTGCAAAAGCTACTCAGAAAGCTTGTAGGAATATCAAGGAATTGCTTGATAAATATTGTTTCATTTCTGGTTAGGTGGTTAATTATCATAAATCATGCATCTATTTTTCTCATAATACAAATAATTGTTTAAGACAATCCATTAGTGGAAATCTTCAAATATTGGCTACTAATCAATTAGGTAAATATTTGGGATGTCTAGTTATTCATGACCGTGTTAGGAAAAATACTTTTGAGAAAGTAATAAATAAAATGGATTCTAAGTTAGCAGGATGGAAAGCTAACTTGTTATCTCGTGCAGGTAAGGTTACTCTCATACAGGGAAATGTGGCTTCTATGCCAATGCACACACTGAGTTATTTTAGAATGTTAAAGAGTAATACGAAAGAAATTGATAGGAAGAACAAAAACTTCTTTTGGCATAATAACTCTTCAGATGGACATTTTGGGTTTTCTTTAGTCTCATGGGACAAAATTTGTAGACCCAAAAGTGGAGGTGGTCTAGGCCTTAGGAAAATGGAAGATATCAATGCTGCTTCCATTGTAAATTAGGATGGAAAATTCTCACGGATAAAAAAATTTGTGAGTTAAATTAATGAGAGATAAGTACTTGAAACATACAAATTTCTTTTAGGCAAAAGCGGGTACTAATGCATCTATTGTATGGCGAGCCATCCTTAGATATAGACTTCTCATTAGGAAAGGAATTAGATGGATTATAGGAAATGGAAACAATGTTTGGTTCTGGTTAGATAATTGGGTCTATGCTTAACCCCTCATAAATGAATACCAATGGATATTAGGCCTAATATAGATCTTAATTTAAAAGTTTCTCATTTTATTGATAATATTCATAAATGGTGAAAAATTGATGAACTAAAGGAAATTTTACCTGATGAAATTGTTAATGATATTGTTAGTATTCTCCTCCTAGTTATTGATTCTGATGACAAATTTTGTTGGGGATATTCTAATGATGGAAAATTTACTATTAAATCAGCTATTTGGCTTCATAATGATAAAAATCATTTGAATCATCCTAAAGCTAGATTGCTTAGTAAGATGTGGCACCTCAAGATATTACCTTGAATGCAAATTTTCATGTAGCTTCTCATAAGAGAGTGTCTTCCCACCAAATGTTTACTTTCTAAGCGTGGAATTAAAATTAATTTGGATTGTCCATTCTGTGGTAATCAGGAAGAAGATGTTAATCATTTGTTTCTTTCTTGCCCTTTTGTAGTTAACATTTGGAACCATATTTCTCAGTATTGTCCTATTCTAGGGAATTATCATGGGTCTTTTGTTGATTGACTTGAATTTCTTCATAATAATTATAGTATGTATGTTAGGAAATATCCCCAATTCTTGGAGAAAATTTCTATTGTGTGTTGGGTTCTTTGGAATCATAAAAACGAAGTGGTATTTCAAGGTCATAATCAAAATCTGGCTCAAGTTATGGAATTTGCAGCGAAATATATTAAGGAAATTAATAATGAAGAGATGGATCATCTATTGACCCAGTTTAGCTTTAACCATAATAGCCAGTATAGTTTTCTTCTATTTTGTAGGTCTATTGCTTGGGATAATCCGCCTACCAATTGGACAAAACTTAATTTTGATAGCTTAAGGAAGTATCAATTAAAGTCAGCAATAAGAGATTTTGTACTTCGGGATAACAGAGGTAGAGTGTCCATTGCTGCTTCTTATAAGCTTGGTAATGCACCAGTCCTTATTGCGGGATGCACTACTTTACGTAATGGTCTTGCTATAGCACTTGAAAAAGGAATTAAAAAGATTCAAATTGAAGGTGATTCACAATTAGTAATTAACGCAATTTGTGGCATATATTAATTCCATTAGAGCATAGCTAATCTTGTTCAAGATATCAGGTGTCTTAGATCGATTCGATCAAATGGCTATTAGACATCTATATAGGCAAGCAAATAGAGTAGCTGATTCTGTAGCCAATTTGAGTTATAATTGTACTAATGATGTTAATATATGGGAACATAGATTTCCTAAAAAGTTATGGGATGTAATCTTAGAAGATTATCAATGTCTTGTTATTCTTAGATGTAAACAATTTTCTTTTTAATGAATTTTATTTGTTTCAAAAAAAAGAGTTTCTAAGTGCCCAACAAAACCACACTGTTTTGCGTCATTATGTATTTAACTATTTATGTTCAATACTCTGTTTTTCAATCTATCAGTTCCCAAACGACACCGACTCGTGGCGCTCTTACTGCAATCCGTAATATCCTTCTAGCTATTAAAACGACAATGTTTCGGCTTCAATTTGACAATATAACCCTCCCGTCATCTCCTAGAAAGATTAGAAGTAGTTACAGCTAAGGAACGCAACTTGGTCTAATGCAAACTGAGAATCAAATTGAAATCGAACATTAGAGTTGGTTTGGTTTAGTCCAACTGTCCAAGGTTAAAAATTAAAGAACC
Organism: Liquidambar formosana; assembly: GCA_039720395.1. NCBI lineage: Eukaryota > Viridiplantae > Streptophyta > Magnoliopsida > Saxifragales > Altingiaceae > Liquidambar > Liquidambar formosana. The sequence continues at coordinate 13,485,980 of CM077834.1, read as the reverse complement.
AAACTTTATGTACATAAAATATGAAAAATATAACATAAACAATGGATATTTATATATATTTATTACTCTTATCTATATATATATATATATTCAACTAAGCCATCTTCATTTCTGTTTTATATATTAAAAATGTATATAATATGTATAAAATTTTTAAACTTATGTCTTTTGTTTATTTTATTATCTATATATGTCTTTGCTATAATAAACTTTTAAGTTTTGTTGCAAAAAAAAAAAAAAAAAGAAAAAAAAAGGTGTGAAAATATTCTCTTCAAACCAATCTAAACCAAACCAACACAAATTTTGCATGGGTTAGGTTGGTTTAGTTCTACTAGTAAATGGTTTGGTCTTGAATTATGAAAATGAAAACCGACTTTTGGTTGGTTTGGTTCTAGTTCAAGGTAAAATAGAATCAAACCAAACCAAGTTGTACCTCTAGTTACAGCCGGTGGGACTATGGGACTGTTCTTAAATTATTATAGGTATTTAATTTATAATTATTTGTTTCTTAAAGAGAGCCTAGACAAGCCTTTAGGCTACGCAAGGTACGTGCTAGCCTTCTCCCTTTCTTCGAAGAGTAATGTTATTTGACACTATCGACTTACAATAAAATTTCACACGAAGAGATTGAACCTTTAAGATTTAAAAACACATGATTAGGTCTTTAAAATCTAAAAACACATTTGATTTTAGAAGGTTAATTTCTTATAGCCTGACATGTCGCCATGTTGGTGACCAGCAGGAGTATATTCACGTCAAAAGAGGACTTCATTCTAAGAATCTGTTTATGCCCTTAATAATTACTCATATAAATCAGAAAAACGTTTTTCAAGAGTAAGTTTGCAACAAATAAATAAATAAATAAATAATAATAATAAACTTTTTTAGCTGTTTCTGTTTTCTTTTTTTTTTTTTTTTTTTTTTTTGGGGGGGGGGGGGGGGGGGGGGGGGGGGGTGGCGTTGCAATTGTGAGACTAATTTTATGTTCACTCTGTATGTTTGCGTGTGTAAAGCTTCATGTGGTCGTCTAGTCTACTTCTGTTTAGTCCCAACTCGGAACGGGTTGCAGAATGAACTTAGGTCTTTTGTCTGTGCTTGAGGAATTGGGCAGTAATACAACTCGCTTAATCGCTTTTGTGTTGTCTTCGCAGATTAGGCCAGCGATCAAATCTAATACATAAAGATTAAAGAATTCTCATTATCTAATCTAAGACCATTGACGGCCTAATCTACGAAGAGTAATTTAGAATTTGATACGCTTTCATGTAAAATCCCAGTTCACATTACTGTGGAGAGTAATTCAGAGATGGCAGGATGTCTCAGTCTCTGTGTTCTGAGGATTGGAATGCCAACAATCAGATCTAGAACAATACCACCTAGCAAAAGCATAGCGAAGGTGCTGTTTCAAGACTAACACAAAGAAACTAACAAATTTTGAAGCAAGAAGCTATATTCAAAAGGAGCAGGAAAAAGGAAAAAGAAGAAGTAAAAAAAAAGGGTGGGGGAGTCCAATTCACACCCGCGCGCACACACAAAGAGTCTGCAAAAGGTCAAACTTTCACTTCAATAAAATTGCACAAGTTGCTGAGCCTCTGGGAAGCATTTGTAACTGATCACTAACCTCCTCTTGCTTTTTTAAATCCTCCGATAAATTTTGCGAAAGAAAGATATTCATCCTTTCCAAAACAACTGCATTCTTTAGAATAAACTTTAGCACACGTGTCTCCGTCTCATACCCATCAAAATTCTGGATGCTGAATGTTTTGAGGTGTGACTTTAAACATTCTGGTACTGGTTCCAATATCCAGTCATCTTCATGGGAGGGCATGTCCGAGTCAAGTCCCTAAATGGAGATCAGAAACCAATTTATGAAACTATCAAGTGAAGGATAAAATGGTCAAATTTTAAGAGTTCAAGGATCGTCTACCTCTGACAACTCTAGAGACTCTAGAGTAGGCAAGTGTTTGAGAAAAATCATCATCACTGCTCTGACAGTGTAATAATCAACTTCCATATCTAATTCCAAATAGGTCAAATTTGAAAATGTAGGAAGCTGATCAAGGAAATCATGAACCATAAGAGGCTTGGCACAAAGAACAGAATGAATCGTCAGTACAACAAAGGAATAATGAGTTTGTGCATGTTTCCTTGGTGGGAAACAACTTAACTTCCCAGATAATCTTTCTAATCGCTGTAGTAAAAACAAAGGAAGCAAACATACCCCAAAGGTATCACTGGAGATTGTTAGCGACTCTACATTGCAGATCCCACCAAGAAGCTTTAATGCACGGCGAGCTTTTTCTTGTAGGTCTCCAGACAGAGGTACAATGCTAAGAGATGCATCAACTAAGGAAGACAGATCATAGAGAAGGATGTCGATTGTCAAGTCACCAGAGCAATTGAAAGATATGAGATTCTCTGCATAAACATTGATCTCACAATCAAGTACATCATCGACGGTTCTGAAATATGGGAAGTAATCAATAGATAATCTCCTTAGAGAGGGAACACGTATGGTGGTACTCTTTATATTCTTCCATGCACATTCAGTCAAGGACAACTCTTGAAGGATTGGGCAATTTGAGAAGAGTTTATGGGTGGAGAGATCATCGAAAAATGTAACTTGATTAAGATGAAAAGTCTTGAGGCTTGGAAAACATATGGAAGTAGGAACTTTCAGAATGCCACCTGATTCGAGTTTCAATATAGTTAGTGATTTACAAGTAAAGAGGCAATAGGGCAACGAAAGGCTTGTAAAAGAGATAGAGAGTTCAAGTTCTTGCACTCCATGCCTGATCGCACTAGAAATCCATGTATGAACACGGGATGCATTGATACCTGTAGAGCATGCGATACGAAATTTTTTTATAATTGAAGCATCATGAAGACTGAGTACTCGTTCCACGAAGTTCAAGAAGCAAGTCTGCTTCAAAGGATATGAATCATTCTTTTTGGAGGAATACAACAATGAATCATCAAAATCAATGTTGGAAATGGAGGTCCACATGAATTTCCATCTTTTAGATAATATGCATGTTCCTACGGCATATTTAGTAGGGAGGAAGGAGAGGATGTGTTGGAGAACATTGTCAGGTAAACTACTTATTCTATCTTCTTCTTCATCCACAATTTGTCTATTTAAAAGCTTCTGACTTTTGAGACTAGGCGATGCAACGGCAGAATCCATGTTCTTGATTTTCTCCTTAAAAGAACAGATGCAACATCAAAATTCCTGAGACATAAAGACAAGAAAACTTAAAGTAATCTGGTAAAGGCAAAATGAAACTGCAGTAATAGCAAAACAAAACTTCAAAATTCATGAAACATGAAGACATTCAAAGGAATATATATATATATATATATATCTTGTAGGCCTACAAATCTATCAGATGGAATATATGATTGTTCATTTTACAATACAAATTGTAATACTCACTACTCAGTCATCCCGTAAATTACCAATCATACCAAAATATTCCACACCATTTAAACCATTCTAATATCTGATGACCAGATTCTGATCTAGCTGTTTTCATTTAACAAAAATCTAAAATCCAAAGCTGAATTTTTTGTCACGTTGACTAGATGAATAGGATAGTCACAACGGTGTGTCTTTTGGTTGTCACCAATTACAAGGAGGGATGGCCCCAACATTTGGATTTATGTTACATGCAAGCTTCTAAATGAGTGAAAAAACTATATCAGACATGTATTAAACATGTATAGGACACCGAGAGTCCACATATTCTTGCACAAAACTCTTAAGTCGTGCTTTTTTATTTAGACATTCATAATTATGATCTAATAAACAGTTCACTCGCCCCTAGCAATCCACAATCTGGGTCACACAATAAAAAACGTCGTATGTCTCTTTGCCGAAATGCTCATTTTAGGGATTTAGGATTTTTTTTCTCTTGTTCCTCTAATTTTCCTTTCTTTAAGCATATAAAGGCAAAAAAAAAATAAATAAATAAAAAATAAAAAAATAAAAATGTATTAAACTGATAGAATAGATCATTCCATTTAGAGAAAAAAAAAGTTATACTGATCCTCAACTGCTGGTCAAATAGAAGATCATCCCTACACTTGAATTGTTCCAAATAAGCTATCCTCATCCCTATGGACCGCTCATGTTCCAGAGTAGGTGGTATACTGTAGACCCATTCCCATTTGTGTACCATAACAATTCATGTTTCAAGTATCACTGGCATGAAGTTTGTACCCATACAAAATAACAACATTACTAAACTTAGTAACTCTGTACTCATACATACATAATCCAATGCATAATATCTAGTAAATTCTAAAGAATTCTATTCCTTTAAAGTCATCTACCATAATACTTCCTTGCTTCAAAGGACTCTGAACAATAAATCCAATTTCTCATTTTTGGAACAAATCAACAAGAATATAAAATCAATATAGCGACTACCAAAAAATGAAAAGGGGAAAAAAATAAATAAATAAACATTGCTAACATTGAAAAAAATAGAGAGAAAATTAACACTTAAAGCATGAAACACTAGGAAGACCAATATATAACCTAATAACCATAAAATTAAAAAGAAGAATAATAGCAAGTTAGTAACCACCTCGAGAGAAATAACAACACAAACATATACTCAATCCTAAATTTCAATTTTTTTTTTAAAAAAAACCTGAATAGATTTATCCTCTATTTGGTTGCCAGAAAACAATTTGAATCTTGATATTTCAATTGTTCGATTTGTAAAGAAATAATAAGACCCAACTGAACTAAGCCATATGGTTGTATTAGGCTCAGTTGAGTGAAGATTTTACTTTCCTCGGATTACAAAATGATGGAAAATCTAATACCCCAAATTCTTTAATCTATGTTTTTCCTACATTTTCCCGGCAGCCAAACGAAGTTGAGGGTTTTGGGTGTCCCACGAAAAAAAAAAAAAAGGATTCGCATTGCCTTGGAAATGAGTCGATATCTCAATTTTTTGTAACTAAAATCTATGCTGTTAGATCCATTCAGATTTTTGGCTACAAATAATCTGGGAAAACTACTAACTAAAAAACCAATGATGGTTTACTATAAAATGCAAGAGAGAGAAAGAGAGTACTAACCAGTAATCAGAATTTTAACCCAGAAACAGCCATAGAAACTGATGGTTATACATATATATATATATAGAGAGAGAGAGAGAGAGAGAGAGAGAGAGAGAGTTGAGATTAGGGCTGGGTGCCTGGGTGAAAATGAGGAACATTTGTCATTTTTTTTTTTTTTTTTTTTTTTTTTTTTTTTTTTGCGGTGCTTCAGTATGTGATGGTGCTGAAATTTTCCCTCCAGTTTGTTTCTTAGAGCCCAATAAAACCGCACCGTTTTGCCCATTATGCTAAACGCTCTGTTTTTCCTCGATCAAATTCGAAGCGGCACCGTTTCGAGGTGCTTTCGGTGCAGACTGCTATAGCCTATGGGCCATGGCCACTGAAACGACAGCGTTCCTGCTTTGCTGTGACGCTGCAACTCTGAGTCATAACCCAGATAGATTAGAAATAGCTGCAACTGGTGGGATGATGCTTAAATTATTGTCTTATTTTATTTATTTACTATTATTTTTAAAAATTAGAAAGAAATCTATTATATTGGACTTATGAAAGCATAAGTCAATTTTAAGTGAAACAACCATCTTTTGTATTTTTTTTTTTTTATTTCTTTATAAAATTCTTTTGGGAGAGATGTAGAAGTGTCCATGTCCATTTTCTTCTTCCTTGGATTGTTGCATTTTCTTTTTCCTTGGATTGTTGCAAGATGCAACATTATTGATAATAAAGGATTTTCATCGACGTTGTTAGAAAAATACCATATCCTACATCAATTAAATATTGAATTTAATATAATTTCATATATTTGTTTAGACCCTTTATTTTAGTTTAAACTATTATGTTAAAAATATAACATAATATCAAAACATGTCGTTTTTAGATTATTTTATTCATGAGCTCATCTTTGTTAATTGTTTACCTGATAAATCTATTTCTATATTGTTAAGCTTGCACGTAAAAGAGATAATTAAAAAAACACCACATCCCACATAGATTAAATATCGAATTTAAGATGACTTCGTATACTTGCTTAAACCTTCCATATAAAAACATAAGCCGTCAGGTTAGAAACTTAATGATGACCATGGTTTTTTCCCTTCTCAATGAAATGAAAGGTTTTCCACGTAAATGAGTCTGTTCTCCTCACTCTCTCTCTGGCTTTCTTGCATTTCTTGTTCTTTTCCCTGTTCTACACCATAAAGCTTAAAGAATGCCTGCCAATTTGAAGACATTTCAGCACTTTTTTTTCTGATTGAAGTAATCACAGCCCATCTCACCCAAGCGTGGCCTCAATCAAGGCTTTGGTTGATTAATAAAACTTACTTCATTGTACTTTTACAGTTTTACTACGGGCTCATTTGGGAACGCTGTGGATTTTGCAACTTTTGCTGTAGAAAAAAAGAAGTGAAAACTAGTGCTTCTAATTGACTACTGTGTTGTGTTTGGAAACTGTATTTCAAAAGTGCTTTTGAATTTTGAAAGATCTTTTTTACTTATTTGGCAAAACAAGTCCCAAAATGACTTATAGTCTTGAAATGACACTATTACCCTTACCATAAGTACTTATACAGCCTGTTTGGCAGTAAAAATGTTTTTACTCTAATTTTATTAAAGTACATAACTCTAAAAGAGGACCATGTCAAAATTACAAGTCGACTTATTTAACGTGCATAACTCTATTGAAAATGCCTTTTTTTCTTTTTTATCTTTTTTTTTTTTAAATATTTAAAAAGAGGATCATATCATTAACCACAACTCAACAATTTTGCTCAAAATAACCATAGTTTGGAATACTCTTTCTACCAAAAAAACAAAGAGAAAAAAACTACTGATACAATAAGGTTGTGGATATCTACTAATAAGCTCTATAATAATCTTATCACGAATAATTCTCATCTAACTATCATCCATTGTTACACGATAAATCAACTAATCGAAATCAATTTTTTTTTTTTTGGTAAGTAAGAATATCATTACAAAGAAAAGAAAAGAATACACCTTGGCACATTGCTAAGTAATTACAACTGAAAAGGTGCAAAGCAAAAACCCCAATTTACACAGAAAAATCTAGTTCTATGATTGTCAATAGGCCTTTTGGATCCCACTAATCTACATCTAACATCTTTGGCAATATTACAAAAAATTACATAAACACTAGTGGTTGTTTCCATAAATTCGGCCATTCATTTTTCTCCAAACTAGAGCCGGTGATTTATGATGAAGACTTTCATGTTTATAATTACAGCACCTTAAACCAGATATACAACAGAGCTAGTTCAAGAAAAATGTTTATGAAATTTGCGGTGCGGAATTAGACACGTCTGCTATGCAAATGCCACCATATTTCTCAAACAAGTTCACCATAAGCTCTTTTCAGATAAGATATTTTAGTTTAAAGTATGATTGAATAGAACATATGATTAACAATTTCACTCCAATTACTCCGCAAAATTAATCCCTTAACTATCAGAAAAATTTACAATCAGATGAGTCAGTATCACATGATTTACAAGCCTGCAGTGACATATTGAAACAAGGAACACAAAAGCAGGGCCACTAAGTTAGACACCCCACATTCAGATAACAGTGTGACAGTGTCCCTCATAAACCCTCCTCTGGTTTCTACAATGAGGGACCTTTTTCATTGGCATAATAGAGAAAGGTGAATCCCACTCAGAAAGCCAAAAAGTAAAATAAAAGGAAAAAAAAAACAAAAGGGAAAAAAAGAAAGAAAGATGGAAAGGTGTAACCGTGAGAGGGTCATATTGCCATGGTCTTATCATGGGTGCCCCCTAACAATGATAGCTTTCTTTTGGCAACCTTGGACTGGTAACACCACACCTCAAATGCCTCAGTTAGGTCAGGGAATTCGGCCATTCATTTTAGTGTATCTATATAGATATTATACACAGTAGCCAGCCCAAGCAACTTTTTTTACATAAAAGCAGGTGTTCCCTTTTAAATTGTGAATCGCCCAAAGATATTCATTAAGCCAAAAGCAAGGGAGCCGCAAATGCAACAAAGTTCCAAAGGGCAAGTTATCTTCATGACTGCAAAGGGAAAAAATGAAAAAAGAAATCACTGCTGATCCCACACATATAGCCAAACAAAAAAAGGAAAAAAAATCACTATACCAAAGAAAACTCTCCATTCATTTTCAAATATCCTACTTTACAAGGGAGCAATTCACCCAAATGAGGCCTAAGGTAATCAACAAGGACCTCCTGGATGTTATAAAGTCAGAAAACCAACTATGATTCATGATTACTAGAAGCAAAATATGATTCAATGCACCATCATAAAATGTGGATGTCAGGCCAAATATATAAACTCCACCAACTTTAAATGAAAAAAAAAAATGCACAAATAATAGTGAGCTAATATTGTTCTTGATCTATGGATCAAAATCAAATTGCAAATATGCTTGCCTTAAAAATATCTTCACTGTAGTCTTTCTCAATATTTTATACTCTAAAAATAGTTAGCATAATAACGACCATTTGCTAGCTTGGTAGGTTTTCAAGTTCACAATTGGTTCATCCACTATAACAATAGACCATTTCTTATAGCTGATAAAAAAAAAAATAGACCATTTCTTATATAAATAATAAACCCCAACACTACAAGGATCCAATGATCTAAAATTTGAGATTAAGGGAATAGAGTAGGGCCATCCAAAGTCATTTCCGATCCATTCTTATGAGCCCATTCTAGCTCCATCAAATATGCAAGTATGCATGGGAGAAGAGAGGATGGCCACACGTCTCTATGGGTAACATTTATTAAATGAAAGTACATTTTTGCTAGTTCTGCAAAAGTATGATTTATATTAAATTTAAGCATGATATTTTTAGGGTAGCCTGTAACTTCAGATAGATTAAACACTACGGCTCTATTTGGTTTGCGGATTTTATCAAGGAAAAAAAATAAAATATAAGGAATTGTACTTTTCTTTATTTGGTTGTGATGGAAAATTGGAAGAAGAAAAAGAATTAGAATTATTTTGGCTTGATAAGATTTTATCTATTCTTTTCATTTTCTTTCCTCCTCATTTTTTTTCCCTTCCTTTTTTTGCCTTGGTAGAATCCATGAACCAACTAGAGGGTAAGTAGTGGTTGATTACCCCATGATATTATAGCTCCATTTGAGAGGAGAGAATTCATCTGATATTCTTATTTGATATTTTACCTTTTTTTTCTCTAATAGACTGTTGCTTAACAGAGGAAAAGACATACCCAATTTACATAAGACAAACAAAAGGACTTCAAACCAATATTAATATGATTTGAGGAATACACCCAGACCACTGAGAAAGAAAATAAACCCCCAAGGAATATATAGAACGCATAAATTCACACTTGTCAAAGTATTCTAGTTGTGTAGTCTTCTATCTTGTAAAATTAAAAAGATAATATGTAATCTCTTAACCCAATCATCCAAATAATCAGTCAAAATAGTTAGTAATTAAAGAAATTATCACCGACATCCCTAGCAGAAGTAACACAGGACATTCAAAAAATTGAAGCAAAAACAATAAAATTTTAGAAGTAAATTAAAAGCATCCAAATCATATAATTAGCCAAACACGATTTCTTACCATGGAAAACAATACGGATTAGAAGATTATAAAGAAATCTAGGGTTAAAAAAAGAAGGCCTGTTATGAGAAAATAGAGAGATTTAGAAAAAGAAAGGGAGGGAGAAATTTTACCTACAAAATTCGCCGAAGAGAGGGACGCGTAGTCGCCGGAGAGAGAGATGATCAGATGAATGTCCGAGATTCATCAATGAAGGAGAAGCTCTGGGCAAGAATGACGGTAGGAATGGGGAGGTCGAAGATGGAATGTGACTCTTGAGGATCTCAAGGGTATTCCTTTTCTTTCAGTCTATAATGCAAGGGTATATTTGGAATTTGAAAAGTTTCATTAAACAAAAATCAGCTTCCCACATTGCGTTCCACATCACGTTTTGGAGAAGCAACGATCCGGACGCTTCTGGTCCAATGCGCGTTTGGGCTTGAAAGCTCTTTCCACATTTTCACCCAAACAGGCACCTAATGTGCTTTTGGGTCCTAGAAGCATGTTTGAGCCTCTCAGAAGTGATCCCGAACAGGCACTACATGTAGCCAAGTAGCCATGTAGGCCTGCAAAACTCTCATTACATCAACACAACAATTCCCAGATATGTTTTCTAATCTTTCAGAGGGAAAAATAAACAAGAAAAACTCACTTAGGTGTAAAACCAAACCATCTTAGCTCAAAAAAAGCAAACTATTTTAGCACAATTTGAGCCTTTAGGAAACGTTAGTAACTGTTTCTTGAGTGCCTTCTTAGTAGGCTTTGATAAGCACCTCGAAGCAGTCACAGCCATCTCCTCCAAGACCATAGCATTCTCTAGCAAAAACTTTAACAAGTCAAGCTCAGACTCACTCCCGGAAAATTCTTCAAATTTAATCACCTTAAGGGAAGATTGAAAACACTGAGGCAGCATTTCTTGTACAAATTCATCCTCCACCCAGCGTGAAATTCCCTAAGAATGAGAAGGAAAAAAACAATTGAAAATATATTAGAAACGCAAGTTATAACTTTTATCCTGTCATTCAATGAATCAATTTGATCAACCCAAAATTCAACTACGTCAAACGATCTTTCAAATTGGTCAAGACTCTCTAGATATTAAATAGAACGAGCTACTTTTGTTCCACTGTAATTTTGAAAGTACAGGTTCAAATGCCTCCAAACCCCCCCCCCCCCCCACCAAAGAAAAAGTAAATAAATCAAAACGTCAAATGTACACCTTTGCATGTAATACCTATTGCTCATGCGATTGATTGAAAGTTGTACATTTGTGAATTGATAAGACAATGGCATTCTCCTAACCCCCACCCTCCAATAGAGAAGGGGAATAGGGGGAAAAAAGAAAAAGATCTTTGTAATTAATGATAATAACAGAAATTAATCTTTAAGAAATTTAAAGGTACCCCGAGAAAGATGAGAGTTTCAAGAACTGGAAAACTTTGGAATAAGTCCATGAATGTTCTGCTAACAAGATCCCTTGAGTCCATTCTCAGAAGGATCAACTTCCCAAACGTGGACAGAGTTGCTTGTAAGTCTTCTGCATTGGCAAGAGCCTTGGAAAAGAACATGGCAAAGCAACAGTTAGAATCAAGTCCAAGGCTTTATTTCTTTAATTGTAAGTCATAGAGTGAAATGGATAGCATAAATAAAATGATCAACGTCGTCAATGCAAAAGAAACCTAGAGATTGTAAAAATTTAAATAAAAAAAAAAAAGAAAAAAAAAAGAAGAAAAATGTACAGAAACTAAAGCCATTTTAAATATGACAATTTTTTTCCAAAAAATAAAATAAAAATTGAGCCTTCTTTAAATGCTCCCATGCATTGGTTCTTTTTTTTTGTTGGTAAGACGCATGCATTGCTTTTCCAATACATAACCTACTTCCAATTCTGGGGAAATGTGTTCCCTAAATAATTGGACAAAATTATTTTTACTGTTAATTTTCATCCAACGTGATTAGAGACATAAGAAATGAGGGTGATAATTGACCAAGAAATCTTCTTTTCTATAGAATTAACTATCCAATATCGGATAATAGTGAACTGGCTGGTATGGGTTGGTGCTAGGAGACTCCGATTAAGAGGGGTTAACAGCTCATAACTTCTTAAGGCCCTAATGACAGAAGTTGCCCATTCAAGACAAGGGGTGGGTTAGAGGATAGATTGGGGATTCTAATACTGTACGTTTGGTGCACCAAAAAAATAAAATAAAGTAAAAAAGTATTTAATATCTAGATCTGTGGTAACTAGCTTATGGATCTATATCGTAAACAAATTAGTCTAAAAATTTTATTGTTTCAGTTTGCACATTATCTTGTCTTGTTTGCCCACAAACCCCCACCCAAAAAAAAAAAAAAAAAAAAAAATGGCGCTTTTTCTTTATTATTCTTGAGTTTTTCACAATATTTTTTTACTTCAAAATATTTTTCCTCAACTCAACCAAGCCTTAATCCTAACTACATGGGATCAACTACATGAATCATCTTACGTCGTTCATCGTTCAGTTCACTTTAAAATATTTTTACAGTAACACAATACATTTGCTAACACCGAGCCATGTCATTCATACTAAGTTGTGGTGGGCCAATTGATATCATGACCAAAAGGATACTTAAAACCATGGATGCCTCAACATAACATTGTTAGCTGTTGTAACCAGTCTCACAGTGTTAGTTTGTTAGGGAATGATATCTATTAAGACTGTACCCAAAGTGAGTATGACAAAATATATTACAAAAATCCACAAACACATTCACAAATACAGGCACAAATTTCATAAAGCATACAATAAATGATTCTACTACTTGTAAACAAGCAAACAAAAAAAATTAAAAGGGAAATATACCTTAATGGTGCAAGTAGATAGTGTTAGCTGTTTCACATTAGAGATTTGGCTCAGAAGCCTATATGCTCGAAGTCCAATTTCATGCCTATCATTCGTTTCAGAATCATCAGGTGAAATATCAATATTAGCATCAGAAACGGAGAATGGACTAAGTAGAATTATCTCTTCTGATCCATAACTACGCAATGTGAATTCTGTGAGACACGGTACTTGAAGCTTGATCACACAATCATGCGAACCATCAAGTTCCCATTCATACGTAGAATTTTGCATCACAAAGCTGTTAAGCATTGGAGCATCTATTCTGATGATCTTCACATTCCACCATTTGCACATCCTTACATTAAGCACTTCGAGAGCCGGAAAACTAAAACAGAGTTGTCTAGATTTGGAGAAGTGTTCATTTGAAAATGTAGCATTAGCAAGCTCAAAGATCTTGAGACTTGGAAGACAAATAGAAGTAAAAACTTTGAGAGTGCAAGGCATATTTAGTTTCAATTCTATCAATGAATCGCAACTGAAAAGGGAATGTGGAAAGATGGCGTCTACTATAAAACAGGAGATATTAAGCCTTTGAACTTTACGCCATATGACAGCAGAGATCCAAGAGTTAACACGAGATGCATCACAGCCCGACCCACATGAGAGATAAAAATCATCGATAGTTGAATTGCCGTAATGAAGAAGTACTCTATCCACAAAATTCATGAAGACGGACATTTTGATCTTTCCTTTGTTGCGAGCATAGGGCAGCCCGTCATCAAAGTGAAGCTTGGTAATGGAAGTCCATGTGAATTTCCATTTTGTTGATAATACGCTTGTTCGAACAGCATCCCTTGTGGGAAGAAAGGACAGGATGCGCGAGAGAAGTGCTTCAGGTAAACTACTAATTCTGTCTTCCCCATTCTTGGCCTTTTTTCCCTTATGGAACTTCTTGCGTTGAGCATTCACAACTGAACCACTAGCATCCATAGTATCAACACTTTTCCTGAAAATACTATAAATTTAGTGCACTAGTGCTTTTATATATAGTACTTTTAATATTAGGTGCACTCCAAAACTCCTACCTGCTACTTGTATTTTTACAAACTTCAACCGTTAGATTAAATCTGATTCCTATACATAGTTATTAAAGGCGCAAGGCGCACCTAAGGCGCAAAGGTCTCCTGGGGCCTAGGCGCGAGGCGCAAGAGAAAGCGCGGGCTTCAGGGAAGTGAGGTGCACAATTTAAAGAAAATAAATAAAAACTATTCTATCAAACGCAGCTAACAAAAATAATCAATTTAAACATATAACATTGAACACTCTTATCTTTTGGCCTATAAGCTCAATTGGTTAGTGCGTTGTGCAATAGCACAGATAAGAAGAAGAATAAACAAACAAACTGCTGGAGCATTTATTTTCGAAACTCAGAAAATAGCAAAAATCGAAAAATAGAAGAAGAAGAAGAAGAAGAAGAAGAGAGAAGAAGAAGAAGGAAGAAGAACAGAGAAGAAGAAGAAGAAGAAGAAGGAAGTACAGTACCGGTGGACTGCTGGAGTGTTATTTTCGAAAATCAGATAATCAGAAAATCAGAAAATAGAAGAAGAAGAAGAAGAAGAAGAAGAAGAAGAAGAAGGAGGAGGAGGAGGAGGAGGAGGAGTAGAAGAGGAGGAGGTACATACCTGTTCGACTGAGAAGGCTGCACCGCTGGAGTTGGAGGGCTGCACCGCTGGAGCTGGAGGGCTGGAGGGCTTGATCGCAGAGTTTCGAAGGAGCTAGGGCTGGAAAGAGGAAAGTGAACTGCTATTTTACCATTTTTCTTTTTCACTTTTTTTGCTTTTTTAAATTTTTATTTTTAACAGATATAAAAAACTGGTATTAATTTATTTTTTTGCAAAAGAAGGCTGGATTCGGCGCGCCTCAAATGGGCCTTGCGCCTCAATAAAAAGCCCAAAAAAGCGTGCTTAAAGCGCCCCTTATGAACATCGCCTCACCTAGTCCAAAGCAAAGTCCAACCCTTGCACTCGCCTGCACCTAGTTTTAACAACTATGTTTTTATGTTAGTCGTGCATACCAAAAAATAAGTTAATCTGACATTAGGAGTTACTTTATCGATGAATGTCCATAAATAAGTTATTATTATTAATTAAAAATGTTAGTTTTAGATCAAATAGTAATCCGGATAAACTAGAGTTGTTTTATCATGAATGTCCATAAATGAACTTTTGTTATTAATTAAAAATGTAAGTTTTGAATCAAATAGTAATCCAGAATTCCAAATCAATTTGATTTTTGACATGAATGTCGAAGTTTGATTTAACATTAATTGCGAACATAGGAATCATATTTAATTTAACAGTTAAGTTTGTAAAAATACGAGTTGCCGTCGGAGTTTTAGAGTGCACCTACTGATATATTGGGTAAAGCTTCTATAAATAATTCAATAAAAGAAAATGACATGAAGAAAGACTAAACCATCAAGGAATCAAGGATTCCTGAGGATTTAAGCAGTAAGATCAATAATAATCCATTTGGCTGCTGAGAAATTGATGAAAACTTAGATTAAAAAATTTTGAAAATTTGACCCGTATGTTTGTGTTGTTTTTCAAAAAAAAAAAAAAAAAAAAAAAAAAAAAACCCTTTTTTTTTTTTCTTATCCAACATTTTCTCAGCACGCAAACGAAGCAGAATGGATTCTTGAAAGACTTTAGCCCTAAAATGCGTTGAAAACTCAAGGGCATCACAGAGAAAAAACTGAAGATCCGTAACCACAAAAGCCGATAAATTGTTATGTTGATATATAAAACACATCCATATGGTCGGAGTATTAAAGCAATTAAAGCTCTAGAACCAAATCAAAAACACATAAAGCATTCGAGAAACACGCTATACATTTTACCAAAGGAAAGAGAGAGACAGCACATAACCTTTTTACAAGGCAAGCGTTTCTGAGGTAGAGACTGAGATAGAAAGAGGAGAGAGTGCAAAATAAGTAAGTACTAAGTGTTTTTCGAAATTCGAACAGTCTAGCTAGATAGGAGAAAAACTTGTATGTAATTGTGATACGGTTGATGTGGTGTCACAGGCTAATAAAAAGCAAGTAAAATGGGATTGTCATAATACATTTTGATTCCCATAATCTCATTTTGCTTGCCTCCTATTAACCCGTGACACCAAGTGGCAATGTCACATTTACATAGAAGACTCACTCGCTAGAGAGGGGCATATTCATCATTTTGCCAAAGATCAAGGAGCTTTTTCTTTTAAGAAAAAAAAAAAAAATACAGAGTATTGTAGTTAATAAGGATGAAGACGAAGTAAGAGTATACCTGTTTTAAAAGGTATGAAATTACTATATTTTATCAATAGCATACATTATTGCTATTCCAATGTGTGCTAAATGGTATGTTAAAAAATAGCAATAGTACACTTTTTTTTTTTTCCTTGATGATCGATAATCAATAAAATTACCCATATCCCTAGTTCTTGTAGTACTAATAAATAAGTATCAATTTTTTTTTATAAGTTTAAATCCATGATCACTCAATAAATAAATAAAAAAATGCCACTAGGTTATCATGTTATTGGCCTTTTTGCTTATCAACTGGTGTTTTTTCTCAGCCAGTTTGATTTTCGATGAAAGTAAAGCGTAATTCAAACTCATGCGATTTATTGGAAGAAGGGGCCTCTATTGGCATCCCAAGACTTGCTCTTCATTTCCCATTTATTTCACATTTTAAAGTTTTATGAAAAATATAAAAAGGTTTCATGAAAACTAATCGTGTAATCCACTAAAAAATATCATTTTGAACAATTTTGTATAAAAAAGTTTTTCCAAAATCTATCATTTAAATGGAATTTTAAAACCATTTATGCAAAAGATACTGTAAATGGCCAAAAAATATATTTAAACAATAAATTTTGGAAAAAAAATTTTCTACAAAGTTGTTCAAAATGATATTTTACTAACGGACAGTGCGACTGGTTCTTATGAAAAACTTTAATATTTTTCATAAAATTTTAAAATGTAAAATAAGTGGAGGATGAAAATCTAAGTCTTAAGCGCCAATAGAGGCTCCCTTAGAAGAAACATGGAAAATCGTCGAAATAATTGGAATTGAGCCCACTCCCAGTACTGCCAGAAATATCCTGTTTAGCTGATGGAATTGGTATTAAGGGAAATCAAAATTAATTAGAAATAACACCCATCAATATTGACTTTGCAATTACCTGACCTTTTTTTGGGAGACATTATAAAAATTGGAACTATGCAAATACCTTACCTGAAACTAGAAATATCTATAACAATCAGCAGCTTATGGACTCGACAAATTTTTTATTTTTATTTTTAAGTAGCAGCTTATGGACCACTTCCAGCAACCTGACATGTCAGTGACAAGGAGGAGTACATCACTCTCAAAAACGTGTTCATTCCGTTTTTGAAACCATGCACTAAAACCAGCAATTACTTGCTTGTTCAGACTATATGCCTCAATTTTGAAATTACCTGACCTTATTTTTGGGAGACATTATAAAAATTGGAACTATGCAAATACCTTACCTGAAACTAGAAGTATGAGAAGGATGAGAGTTGAAGGATTGAATTTTGGCTCCGGCCATGCCTGCCTTAGCAACAATATATAACTTTCCACCAGATGGAAAAGACTTCTTTCACAGAAAAGACACCTTACTGCAAAGAATGCCCATTTAAAAGACATTACTAAATAGCAATCACCATCAGGTTGTTTTCTAGAACGTAGGTGTAGCCAAGTAGCCCTGTAGGCATTCAAAACATCAAATAAATCATCACTACAATTTCTAAATATGTTTTGCAATCAAAGAGTTATAAACACATACATTTTCCTATCAAAATAAACAAGCGCAACTAGCCTAGGCGTAAAACTGAACCATTTTTAAAAACAGCTGTTAAGAGAACACTGTTGTAGCACAATTTGAGCCCTTGGGATATGTTAGTAACTGTTTCTTGACCTCCTTCATGTCATTCGTTGCACCCATACGCAACAAGCAACCAGCAGTCACAATCATCTCCTCCAACACCAATGCATTCTCCAGCAAAAACTTCACCAAACCAAACTCATGCTCTTCCCCATCAAAACATTGAAATTTAACCACCTTAAGGCGACAAAGAAACCACTGAGGCAACATTTCTTGTACAAATTCATCCTCCACCCAGTGTGAAATTCTCTAAAAAAACAAAAACAAAAACAAAAAATTAGACATGTAAGTTATAACTTTTATGATAACATTTATCGTATCATTTTTTTAAATAATTAGTTTTAACCCAACATTCAATTATTTCAACTGCATCAAATGATCTTTCAAATTGGTCAAGACTCTCCAGATATTGAATTAGAACAAGCTATATATATATATTTTTTTTTTGGGGGGGGGGGGGGGGGGGGGGGGAGCCCAGAAACAAGCTACATGATGGGAACATTACAGGGGCCAAAGACCCCTACTATATCACCTTGAATTGGGTGAGCACACTAAAAAAGACAAGTCTCCCATATAGTTGGACCTGATGGCCCATTAATATTTTGTTGGCCAATCAGCACAAGCATTAGCCACTCGGCCCACTCTAAATGCATGCGAGATCCACACCATTAATAAGAGGCAATGCAGCCTCAGAATTTGTTTCAACATTGATATTCCTGTAACCTCAATCCAAAGCAAGACATAATCCCATAACAATGGTCCACAGCTAGCTCCGCAGCTATACTGGTTGCATTTCCAATATTGAATGTGAAACCCCTAAACCAGTTACCAAACTCATCTCTGAAATGGATCCAAATGATATCTTCCAGATTTCATGATGAATTTTATTCATCATCTTTGAAAAATGTTGGATTGGAACCTGGCTGAGAACTGATTTGAGGATAAACATGCTGATTGGCCTCGTCTATTTGCTACAACAGTTCACACGCTTTGGCACTGGCGCAATCAGAGGACACTCAATAATAATTTCCATTGGTGGGTGGCCCATTGTAGACCCCAAAGATACCAGGAATTTAAGCAACACTGTTTCCCTTTGCTGGTTTTATATGTTTTCAACTTATTGAGATCAGGTGGCTTAACCACCCATGGGATGGATAAAGTTAAATATAGATGGAAGTTCTTGAGGAAACTTAACACCTATTGCTCATGCAATTTGGAAGTTACACATGCGTATTGACAAGAGTCACAAGACCTAAACCACATTCCCCTACACTCCCTCCCTGCAACCACCTCTCCCCCCCCAAACCAAAACAAAAATAAATAAATAAATAAATCACACGCACACACATAAAAATAAGAATTTTCTAATAAATGACAACAGAATTAATATTAAAGAAAGTGAAAGCTACCTCGGCAAAGATGAGAGTTTCAAGAACTGGTGAACTTCGAAGTACATCCATGAATGCTCTGCCAACAACAACCTTCCCCGCATATATATCGCCCCCTCTCAGATGGATCAACTTATAAAACATAGGTAGAATGCATGGCTTGTAAATTTTCTGCATAGGCAAGAGCCTTGGCATGGAACATGACAAAGCAACAGTTAGAAACAAGTCGAAGGCATGTTTTTTTTTTTTCCTTTGTATGTAATCTCCCAGCTGAAAATTAGTGCATATGTTGGATAGCATAAAAAACAGATCAAAGTCGATGCTATAGAATGTTGTCAATATAAAATCGTACAAAAGACTCAAGCCATTTTAATTACTATAAGTTTCTTTTTAAATTTAATTTGAGCCACTATGAAGTGCCTTTTGCAACAAGAGGTCCTCCAAAAACATAAAAACATATTTGCCAACACCAAGCTGTATCATTGATACCGAGTCGTGGTGAACCAATTGATCAATATCATGCTTGAGAGGATGGTTAAAACTTAAAACCATGCACGCAACAGCATAAATTTGTTATATCTAATCTCGCAGTGTTACTTTGTTAATTGGGAAATGATGCAAATGGAGCTGAAATGAATATTGTAAAATCTATTATATAGTCTAGCAAGACTCATTCACATTTATCGTTAGATTCAAGTTTCCATACACGATGCAATAAATGATTCTAGTATTTGTCAATAATGAAGAAAAAATAATAAATATAAATATAAATAAATAGAAGGGAAGAAACATACCTCAATGGCGATATTAGATAGTTGTAGACATTTCACATTACAGATTTGTTTAAGAACCATACATGCTCGCAGTCCAAGTTCGTGCCAAGACATTCAATTTACTGTGTCTATGTCGAAATTCAACAGTAACATCACAAATGGACGATGGGCTAAGTGGAATTATGTCTTTTGGTGCATGACCAAGCAAATTGAATTTTGTGAGACTGGGTACAGAAAGCTTGGACACACGATCATTCGAACCATCAAGTTGCCAATCATAGTAGTTCATGGTCAATCTCTTAAGTACCGGAGCATCTGCATTCACAATCTTCACATTCCACCATGTGCACATCATAAGGTCAAACTCTTCCGAGGGCTGGAAATCTAAAATGGAGCTGTCCAGATTCAGAGAGGTGTTCATGGAAAAAAGTCACTTTGCGAAGATATAGGATCTTGAGACTTGGAAAACAAATAGAAGAGTGAACTTCGAGAATACAAGGCATACATAATTTCAATTCCGTCAATGAATGGAAACTGAAAATGGAACGCGGAAAGATGAGGTCTTTTTCAGCACAGATGATAGAAAGGCTTTGAACTTTACGCCTTATGACAGTAGAGATCCATGAAGTAATGCATCACAGCAGCCATTCCAATACATGAGAGAAAAACTGTGGATGGTTGAATTGCTAGAATGGAAGTACTCTTTCCACAAAATTAAAAGAGCATGACTTTTTAGTCCTCCCATTGCGATAATAGAGCCAATTGTGATCAAAGTGTAGATTGGTAATGGAAGTCCACATGAATTTCCATTTTGTTGATAGTACGCTTGTTCGAACGGCATCCTCCGTTGGAAGGAAGGATAGGATGTGAGAGACAAGTGTTTCAGGTAAATCACTGATTCTGTGTTCGCCATTCACAACCAAACCGCTTGTATTCGTAATATCAATTCTCTCCCTGAAAGAGTAAACAAATCAGTAAGGGGTTCTCGAGAATTTCAGCAGTCAAATTCAATCATACTCCGTTTGGCTGATAAGAAAATTTAGGAAAATTAAACAATGTTTATACTGCTTTTCAAACATTGATTTCTTTTTTTTTATTTATTATTATTCTTTCCCATAATTTTCTCAGTACGCAAATGAAACATCAAGGATTCTTGAGAGAAACTTTAGCCCTCAAATCCCTCGAAAAATAAAGGAATGATCAAAGTAAAAAACTGAAGACCAGTACCCATGAAAGTCGACAAGCTGTTTTTAATTTGATTATAAAACACGTTCATTGAAGAAAACAACAGAACCAAATGAAAAGCACATAAGAGCATCTCCAACGGGAGAGCCAAAGTGTGAGCCAAAGCCAAATTATAGCTCACTTGACCAATATAGCTCAAAAGTGCCTTCTCCAACTAATGAGCTAAATATTGAGCAAAAATAGCTCTGAGTTAAACTCAAAGCCAAATTTGGTAAACAATGATATGTTTCTTATTGTAGATGTGTATAAAATTGGTAAACAATGAATAAGTTATTTGCCAAGATTTTTGATAGTTACGTGTCATTATGTATTAGCATATCTTTCCAGATCATTTGATGTACACGGACTAAAACCTTCTACGGAGTAATAAATAATTTCTTAACATCTCAAATCTTCACACTTGATATGGATTAAATGTTAAAGAACAAATGGCCGCATAACCTTCCTTAAGTAAATAAACTTTATATTTAATCGATATGGACAATATTGAAGAAATAATTACCACTAGATGAGGGGCTATGCTACATGAAAGGATCAATTCCTATTCAAGCTAAAAAGATCTTGGGAAGCATTGATCTTTTATATGTTTATTTGAGAAAAATAATTAATGATCTTTGAATCATTTTATTGTTGACAAAAAATCCACGTGCAATGTATGTGTACAATACCTAGTATATATAATAATGTGGGGAATACTTTCAGATTTGAAAATAAGTAATAAAATAATCATATAAATAGTGCAGTGGGATTAATAAAATAATCATATAAAAGGGTGGATAGTTATGGAAAGAGACGGAAGTTGTCTCCTACTTTTCCCTATTCACTTTTTGTCCTTCTGGCTCACTCTCCTTCCTCTGCGTAAATTTGCAAAGCATCTCACAAAGAAGAAGGCCCAAGAGCGGAGGCATATTAATTTAAATTCAAATTCTTGTAAAATTCAAGGAGACGAATCTTGGTATACCGATCTACAATTGTTTGTTTCCAAATTTTAAACCATTTTGTTGAGTTTGGGTGTTATGCTTTTATCCCATATATTTTGACTCTCTTTATTTCAAATGAAATTGCTGTGGGCTGTGATGGGTTCCTACAAGGAACATCATAGTGAGGTCGTGTTCACAGTAAGCTAGAGAAGATGAAGGTGTTTAGTGCCAGAATCTAACCGAAAAATCTTTGAATAATATCTATGTAAAATGAATAAAATAATATGCTCTTTTAAACTGTAAATCTTGACTTCTTTATGATTCATGTTTCATGTAAATCAAAATTCTAAAATTTTATTTTCAAATTTGCAGCCTATGAACTTTAGCAAGAGGCTCTGATGCCAACTGTTAGACTTATATTTTTGCATTGCCAAGTTCATAAGCGTGCATATAAGAAATGAACATATAGCAGAAATGAACACATACTTGCATCTCCATTGACAGAGATTGAGAAGCTTACCAACGTGGTAGTCCCGACTATGGCTTTCCATCCTCTACATACACTCATGTCTGGGACAAGACTAAACCTTGTTGAGTTGGGTTATGTGAAGATGGGGACCAAAGCCATATATATAATTAAACAGGGAGGTTGATGAGTTCTCCCATTACAAACTCATCAACCCTCTATATGCATTAATGAGGTATGGCAAAAACCCCACACAGTCATGCAGCGTTGAAAATGGGCAGACAAAACGGTGAGGGCAAGAAGAAAAAGAAGAAAAGGAAAAAGAGACGAGGAAGAGAGGAAGATAAGGTGTTATCATAATAACATGGGGTATAATCCTATGTGGTTAGCCCCACAATAACCCCATTGTCTGCTGCTAAAAGCTACCTCTTTTAATGCTTCTTTAATCATGAATCTTGTCTATAAGGCCTACATATCTTATCCATATCTCGTAAGCACGTGACAACACGTGACTAAGGTGCACCTTAATCCGTATGAACTTTATTAATCACAACCTTAATCGGGAGTCCAGTAATTCACGTGATCAATTTCTCATCAATCCGGATTTTAATAAATTAAGGTAATTTAAATCAATGAAAGCCCACATGAATTTTATAAATATTCTTACAAGGTCTTGAATAGTGTGAGATGTTGCAACTCGGAGGTGGGGTGGGAGGACCAAATTCGGCGCAGGAAGAACCAGTTCTTTATTTGGGTTGCTCTTGTTTTCAAAAGTCATGGTTAAGAGGTCATGTGAGAGGCATGTGCAGAGACACATGTTAGATCAAAGAGATGCCATGTCATTTGGTGGGAGGAACTCCTCCACCATAGGTTGAGGCAAATATTATCCTTTTAAGGATAAGGTGCTTTTAAAAAACTTGGCCAAAGTTGTTTGTTTTCATTGTTTTCATCCGACGTGATGTGAGACATAATAATAGAACAAGCATTGACACGCCGAGAAAATGGCCCCTAGTGATTGATTATATTTTGTCGCTGCTTTTCAAAAGCACAAGCCCACTAATATCGAACCGAAGAAAAGAGGCAGGAGGAGGGAGGACGAGGGATAAACCCACAAAACCCAAGCCAAAAAAGGAAAAAAAAAACCCAGATCTGAGAGCTCGCAGATCGAACTTACCTGCGGGTGGTGTGCAACGCTGAAAAAGTAGAGGAGGTCGTCGTTTACTCATCTGGTGGTTGATTGGTGTGACTGACTCTGACTTCCTCGGCCGTCGCCAACGCCAAGTCGACTGGTGTCGTCTGTGGTCTTCTCTCGAAACTCGCAGAGGTGGGGTGAGGCCCTCACCTTTACACAAGTCTTTTGACTTCTGCTTAGATCTAGATGTCTAAGTTATAGATCTAGTAGATTCATGTAGTTTTATTGAAATTTACTTTTCTTATATGTTTTATAATTTTAATTTCTATTTTATAGATCGAAATCAATTAAAAATAATTATTAAATCTTTTTTTTTTTTTTTTTTTTTTTTATACTAAGATATTAAATTTTAATTAAATTGATATATGTTAAGCGTGAGGAGTGAGGACCGTGTGAGTATATTTCATTTTCCATTTTGCTTGAAAAATACATTTTTTGTAATCTTTTTTCCTAATTTCGAATTTTCTGTTTTTTGAAAAAAAAAAAAAAAAAAAAGGAAAAAAAAGAAATGTTTTTAAAAATAGATGGATCTTTTACACTTATATTACATGTATCTAGTAATATATATATTGTAGTAGATGTATGGTTGACATTAAATTTTGATGATAAAATTTTAAATATTTAGTTTTTTGAAAAAAATAATTTAAAAATTATAAATATTGGTGGAGACAAATGGATGTATGGTATGTGATGAATCATGGTCTAGGAAGCATGGACACTTCTCCAAAGGCTATGTGTCTGTGTCGAATACATATCGAACACGACACTTTTCCAACACAACACCTCTCACTTTGCTTTATTTATTTATTTATTTATTTGGTCATATATTTTCTACGAAAAACTCAACTAGAATTTTTTAAAATAATACAAAAGTATCCATTTTGAATGATTTACGTGATGTTATATAATATTTTTAATTATATATATATATATATAAATAAATGTTCTATTAATGTCGTATCCTCGTCATGTTGTGTCCTAAATTTTAAAAATTTGCCATGCCTGTGTTGTGTCGTACCTGTATCACGTATCCGTATCCGTGCTTCTTAAATTACGGTAATAGGTAGTGTCAATTTGTTTATAATTATTTAATGATTCACTGGGATGCAATTTAATTTAGATATTTTATTCCATCCCACGTAGAGACATGGTAATATAATTTATATCAGTACCGGAGGTTGTACCCTATTCATTGGCTCAATGTACCTACCAATTGGATGGGTTACAACTTACAACCCTCGATACAGGTGTTGATATCAACAGATTCTTCTAATATATAGTATATATCTTATACAACATTGTTATGAGCTTTTTCTAAAGGAAGATAAATTCACTAAATTCATCCACTAGCTGATGTGGATTAAATCATCCTTTTTGTAGTATAAAACAAACTAAAATAAACATTTTTAATTTCCAATTCATCATTGCCACGTTAGCCTGTAAGAGAAGAGGGTGAACTTATTTGGTATACTAAATATTTTCCCTTTAAATGCTTTTATATATACTAGTAATCATAACACTTAATTTGTTAAGACTAAAAAAAATGTAATTCTTTCCATTAATACTATTACTTTCTGCATTCAGATTGATTAAAACTCTTGTATACTGCCTGTGTACAGGTTTTTATTTTTAATAAAATTCTTTACTTCGTCAAAAAATAAAAAAAGATTAAATGATTTGATTTAGTTTCCATCTCGCCGCTTTGATTGTTTAAATTGCTATATCTGCTTGCCAATGCAAACGTTATGACGCAAATTTTTGGAAATATCCAGGAACTTTCCTATGGAGTATATAGGGTCAATCCTTAAGATTGTAGAGTTTGCAGGGGCTCCGATTGGCGAATGGTGGAAATATTTCACAGGTGTTGATGAAAATATGAAAATTCTCAAAAGAAAGTTCGAAGAGCTTAATCACCGAAAGGGAGACGTAGAGTCAAGATTAAGTGCGGACCTTCAGTCAAGAAAGAAATTACGAAAGAAAGAAGTTGAAGATTGGTTGGAAAATGTAGACAAAATCAATATTGAAACACAAGACATTGAAAAACAGGTTGGAGAAAAGAGATATCTCTCACGTGCACGCTTAGGAAAACTTGTTGATGAAAAGATTCAAGAAGTGAAAGAACTTTATCAAAAAGGTGATTTCCCTAACGGTTTGGTAGTTGATGCACCCCCAAGCAGGGGAATCACATTGCCAACGACAACATTGGTAGGCGAGACTACAGCAAAAAAATGTATGAGTGAAATTTTGGAGTACTTGATGGGTGATGAAATAAGGAAGATTGGTGTTTGTGGGATGGGGGGAATTGGCAAAACCACCATCATGAAGCATATCAACAATCAACTCAAGAAAGAGATAAAAAAGTTTGATGATGTAATTTGGGTAACTGTATCAAAGGAGCTCGATGTCATTAAATTACAAAATGATATTGCGCGTGCACTGAATCAAGAACTTCCAAAAGGTGATGATAAAACAATACGAGCGGGGAAGTTATTGGAAATGCTAGAGAGGAATAAGAGGTATGTGCTAATTTTGGATGATATGTGGGAAGCATTTTCTCTTGAGGACGTTGGAATCCCTGAGCCTACTTCAACCAATGGATGCAAATTAGTATTGACAACCCGATCACTAGATGTGTGCCACTATATAGATTGTAAAGTAGTT
Source organism: Liquidambar formosana (assembly GCA_039720395.1). Classification (NCBI taxonomy): domain Eukaryota; kingdom Viridiplantae; phylum Streptophyta; class Magnoliopsida; order Saxifragales; family Altingiaceae; genus Liquidambar; species Liquidambar formosana. The sequence continues at coordinate 13,459,905 of CM077834.1, read as the reverse complement.
GAAGTGGGGGTTCTCACAAAAGAGGAGGCATGGAAATTATTTTCGGATATTGTTGGTCATGATGTTTTGAGGATTTCGGCTCTCGAACCATTTGTGAAACTTGTTGCTGAAGAATGTGCTTGTTTGCCTCTTGCAATTGTTACGGTAGCAGGCAGTATGAAAAAAAAATATGACATTAGTGAATGGAGGAATGCATTGACCGAACTAAGAGAACGTTTAAAGGGGGTCAAGGGCAAGGAAAATGAGGTATTTGAGCGATTGAAATTCAGCTATGATCGTTTGAAAGATCTGAAGGTCCAAAACTGTTTCCTATATTGTGCACTTTATCCTGAGGACTATGAGATTAAAAAGAAGGAGTTAATACAGTATTGGTGTGCTGAGGGACTTGTGGACGAAATGACTAGCAGGGAAGCAGAGTTTGATAGGGGCCATGTTATATTACATACACTTGAAAACAGCAACCTATTGGAGAAATCAAGTACTAGTCTTCAATTTGTAAAGATGCATGACTTGGTTAGGGACATGGCACTCAACATCACAAGAGGAAGCCCTCGATTCATGGCGAAAGCACGCATGCAATTGAATGAATTGCCAAATGAGCAAGAATGGATGGAAGATCTCAAGAAGGTCTCCTTAATGAAGAATTTTATATCAAAAATTCCTTCTGACATGTCACCAAAATGCCAGAGACTTGAAACCTTATTGCTACAAAGTAATCCTTTAAAGGGCATACCAAATTCTTTCTTTGTGCACATGCTTTGGCTCAAGGTTCTAGATCTTTCCGACACTCGCATTGAGATTCTACCAGACAGCATCTCCAATTTGAAGCATCTCACTGCATTATTGCTTTGTAAGTGTCACAATTTAAAATATGTGCCTTCGTTAGCAGCGTTGAAGGCATTGAGGAAGTTGGACCTTATGAATAGTGGAATTGAAGAAGTGCCTCAAGGTATGGAAATGTTGGTCAACCTCAGATGCCTTTATCTTGGTGGGTCCTTTTATGAGGAGTCCAATTTAAAGATGTTACCAACTGGGATATTGCCAAAACTCTCCCGTCTTCAATGCCTCATTGTTAAGGCGAGTGGATCAAAAACATTAAATGTAAAAGCAGAGGAAGTGGGAAGCTTAAGGAAGCTAGAAACTTTTGTAGGGAATTTTTACGACTTGCATGACTTCAACGTATATGCCAGAAGAATGCTGCAACGTCAAAGGCCCCACAATTACATTCTTCAAGTGGGATCAGACGGTTTTCTCGAAGAGTTTTTTGATGAAGGGCTTGGTCGTTGTGGAAGAACTAAATGTGTAGGATTAAGAAAATGCAGCGTCAGTAGTAGAAAAGAAGAAGACCCCTTGGTGCTCCCAAACGACATTGACCACCTGCGTATTGAGGAGTGCCACGATGCGAGTAACTTATCCCATGTTGTTTTGTCATCCAACACTCTTGACTTCTTGAAGGAATGTGTGCTTCACAAGTGTGATGGGATAGAGTGTGTGCTTTCGACGACGTCATCCTCCTCCTCCTCCTCCCACACCCCACTTCGAAGCCTAGAGCTACTATATCTTTATGAGTTGCCCAAGTTATACGTCCTCATCTTCAGGGGAGAAGGAGACTCACCACCACTACCTGGCACCTTTTCCAATCTTAAGACTTTAATTATCCGTTCGTGTCCGAATATTAAGAAGTTGTTCACGCTTGAGTTGTTGCCGCACTTCCAAAATCTGGAAGCACTGGATGTCTGTAGTTGTGACCAAATGGAGGAGATAATAGCTGCAAAAGCACAAGGAGAAGAAGAAGAAGAAGAAGGGAAAATGTGTGGAAGCAGCAACCATTCTACTGTCAACCATGATGGTGATGATGATGCTGTCTTCATAATCACTTTCCCAAAGTTGGTTCATTTGTTTTTGGAGTCCCTACCAGAATTGAAGAGCATCGTCAGTGGTAGGGGGGTAATGATTTGTGATTCTCTCCAACAAATTGAAGTATTCAAATGTCCGAAGCTAAAGGGGCTCCCTCTCTCTCTGCCCATGCTTAACGGTCAACCATCTCCTCCCCCCTCTCTACAACGTATTCGGATAGATCCAGTTTATTGGGAATCACTGGAGTGGGAGAACCCCACCGCTAAGGACGTCCTTCAATCCTTCATTTGCTAACTGTAGATGCGGGCGACGTGTTCGATAAAGTGCCTAGCCACTGGTAAGACAATGATTTATAACAATAGCATAATCTGTATTTGTTTCACATTTCTAATTTAATAATTATTCCATGCTACCCTGTTTTCTGCTATGTAATAAGGATCAAACACTCCACTCTCAAGATGAAAGATTTGGAACAACTAGGTTCCTGTTTCGTTGAAGCGAAGACAATAAGAAGGTTTTCCATCCAAGTTTCAGTTTCTGTCGTAGTTTTCATCTTTCCTTGGTTTGAACAAGACTAATAAAGAACAAGCTGCTCAGGCATGCCGCTCTTAAGTCATTGGCTCCATGGCTTCTGATCACAATTCACAATTGTACCCTATGGGCTCTTGTAAATGCTTAATGATAATGCAGTAGCGACTCTTTAATTTTCTTCTGTGTGTGTTTGTGTGTGTGTGTGTGTGCAAAGAAGAAATGAAACTTTGTTTAAGCACTAGCGCTATGTTTGGATAAGAAATTTTTAGGTAGAATTTGTCTTTGAGATGAAATTTGTAAAATTTTTATAAGGAATTTTCTTACAAAAATTTTACAAATTCTATCTCAAAGACAAATTTCACCTAAAAATTCCTTTATCCAAACATAGCTGTACAATGTTTTTCTCAAATATGTAATGGATACGTTTAGGATTTGGCATTTGGACATGTACTCTGTATGAAGTATGAGATAATCACGGACTCATGGTGCAATTTGAGTGTTTCTTTTTCTTTTCTAGAATGAGAAGCTACCACTTTTTTTTATCTTTATTTGTTTTGCTTTTCAATTTTTCATTCAGGCTACTATCATCTTCAGATGTAATTCCATTCTATAATGTCCTTTTGAGTTAGCCCTTGCATTACCATCCAGAGGAAATGCTTTCTTTCATGCCACTATCACTACTTGAATTTCACATTTATTTCACACGTTTGGTAACCATCCAGAGGAAATGCTTTCTTTTCTTCTTCCCTTCTCAGCCCTTCTCTCAATGCATAAATCGTCCTTGCTTTTTCCTTGAACACAGTATCCCATCCCAAACGAGTGATAAGTGAGTCCACAAGAGAGAATCTGTTGGCATGCTTTGATAATCATCTCCCTAGCTCAGTATCTAAGAGGTAATAGTATGTGAACACGTACTGTTTTCTTTCTTCTTTTTGGCATAATCCTCAACAAGGTTAAGTTGCATAAAGCGATCCTCTCCAGTGAAATTTCTCTCCGAGTATAATATCAAATTATGAAAACTGCCCATCAATGAATAAATGATCCTTGTAAAGTTCCAAGCCAAGCCATAAGAACGTCATAAGGATGCAAAGTAGACAATGGCCTTATTGTGTCTCTAGGGGACTAATCAAGCCAAAAGCCTGGATATATCAAGAAGTTGTGATTAGTTGTAACTGAAAGCTAATATGCTGCGATTGAATATCACTAGGGCATAACTTGTACGCTGGCCTACCTTTATGAGAACCAAACATATAATCTATGTTGTGCTGGCCCCAATTGTAACTACATACCAATGCCTAAATTTTCCAAATTTCTTTCTCTCAAAACCTTCTGTGTCTAGTCAATTTTTTACCAATAAATTCTCCACCCCAATGTCCATCTAGTCAATCCAGGCACTCCGTTCGAGACCCAATTTTGCAGGATTTTTACACCATGCTTTACACTATGACTAGTTCCCAACACCTATTGACTAAGAGATCAAGATCATTATCACAAACACCCTATTCCTTCAATTTCTTGTAATCTGTAGCAAACTTTCACTTGCAACATGGTTTCTTAGAAGTTGAGTAAGGTAAATGCTACTCAATAGAAGGAAAAAAAAAAGGCTTTCCCTCTGAAGTATTCTTTGCAAATGCTGGCTATTATATAAAATCAAAAACAGCGCCGGTTACCATTCATAATGTGGTTCCTGATGACGACTTCTGCAACCTGCCTGTCACTTGTAATCTTTTCTTTTCTTTTCTTTTTCCTTTTGCATTATTTTCAAGAAACATATTTTTTTCTTTCAAGTAGGTTTTACGATTTATTATTGTTCGTCAATTAATAGTTTATCTCATAGGTTTGTTGTTGTCATGAATATAGTTTAGATCTAATTGAGAAAATACGTTTTTGGCACAACTAATTTCTTAAACATGGGTAAGGTCACCACCCACTTTACATAGTTCATGCTTAGAATAAACTCAACCCATAAGATTTTCAAATATAATCCCCAGTTGGGCTACAATTTTCAGCCACAATAGTTAGACAAGATTGTGGTCATTACCCAAATCTCGAGTACATTGGCAAACTACTTGGTGAAGAACCAAGACTCCCAATTCAAAGCGAATGTTGTAAAGCTTGTCGCTCAGTTGTGTCTCTTTTCCTTTTATTAGAGAAAGATTTTAAGTCTCACACTCTCAGTAAAGTGTAAAGGAACAATGTTTTTCTACCTTATTCGATTCATCACTATTTTTTCTTCGCAAAAAAGAGAAGATTTTAAGTCTCACACTCTTAGTTGCTTAATGAAATTTATTGAACGGTAGCTTTACGAGGCCCAAACCCTGCCAAACCATAGATATTTCTAGACAGCAATCACCATCAGGTTGTTTTCTAGACAGTAAATGTAGCCAAGTAGGCATGTAAAACTCTGATTACATCATTACAAAAATTTCTAAATATGTTTTGCAATCTTTCAAAGAGAATCATGAACAAGCACAACTTTCTATCAAAATAAACAAGTAGTACCTGCCTAGGGGTAAAACTAAACCTTTTTTTTTTTTTGGGTAATAAAACTAAACCTTTTTAAAACTGCTTTTAGGACAACACCACTGTAGCACAATTTGAGCCTCTACGATATGTTAGTAACTGTTTCTTGACCTTTTCTTGACCTTCTCCATGTATTTCTTTGGACCTCTTCGCAAACTGTCAGCAGCAGCCAAAATCATCTCCGCCAAGACCAATGCATTCTCCAGTAAAAACTTCACCAAGCGAAGGTCATGCTCGTCCCCATAAGAATTTTGATATTCAACCATCTTAAGGTTAGATAGAAAATACTGAGGCAACATTTCTTGTACAAATAAATCCCAAACCCAGTGTAGCATTCCCTGGGAAAAAAAAAAAAAGAGGCGCGGGGGGGGGGGGGGGGGGGGGGGTGGTTTATAAAAAACAAGAATGAATAATTTCAGACATGCAAGTTATAACTTTTATAATATTATTTATTGATCGGACCAAAATTCAGTTATTTCTAAAACATCAGATGATCTTTCAAATTGGTCAAAGACTCTAGATATTGAATGGAACGAGCAAATTTCTTTTTATTTTTATTTTTATTTAAATTTAGGGAAGTTTATTTAAACTGGTGGCAAAAGCCCAAAAAACACACTACAAGATGGGAGAGACCCCCACAATATCACCCTGAATTGGGTGCTAACTCAAACAGAGGAGTCTCCCATATAGTTAGACCCACGTCAAACTAAAACTCTTGTTGGCCATCCAAACAGTATAAGCATTAACCTCTCTCAACATATGTGCGAGATTACACTGCCAGTCCTTGTTCAACAAGTTCCTGCAATCATAAATGATGGTCTTGAACAGACTGCAGGCTAGATAAACACCATTAATGATAATCCATTTTAACAATGAAATTCCCGAAACCCCATTTCGAAGCAAGAGATATTCCCATTAAGATAGTCCACACCTCTGCACATGTACTAGTGGCACTTCCAATATTGACTGAAACCCCTTAACCAGTTACCAAACTCATCTCTGGAATGGATCCAAATGATATCTCCCAAATTCAGAATGAATTTTCAAACTTTTTAATTTTATTTTAATCTTTGAAAGATGGGTTGGATTGGAACCGAGCTGAGAACCAATCTTAGGGGGAATATGCTGATTGGCCTCATCTTTTTCCTTCAACAGTTCACACATTTTGGCACCAGTGTAATCATAGGACAAACTAATAATTTCCATTTGGTGGGGGGCAAGACTGTCCCCTTTGCTGCTCCTATGTTATAAACTAATTGAGATCAGGTGGCATAAACCCACATGGGATGGATAAAGTTAAATCCAGAAGGAAGGTCAAAAATCTAAAGGAAACTCCACTGCAATTTTGAAAAATGAATGTTTTGTCACTCAAAAGTAAGTTAATAGATCCCAAAACATATAAAATACAGGACCGTTTAAATTTAAGACCTAATGCTCACGCAATTTGGGAAATGTGTGTATTGATAAGACCTAAACCACATTTTTTTTTCTTTTTTTTTTTTTGATAAGGTAAAATTTTATTGGCAAAAGGAGAGAGATAAAATATGCATTACACAGGATGTACACAGCAAAAATCAACAAAGATGGGTTTTTAATTTTTAATTTTTATTTTTTTATAGACATAAACCACATTCCCCTAACAACCCCCCCCCCCCCCCCCCAACACAATTATTAAAAAAAAAAAAAAGGAAAGAAAAAAGAAAAACACTTTTGTAATTAATTATAACAGAAGAAATAATATTAAAAGAAATGAAAGGTACCTTTTCAATGATGAGAGTTTCAAGAACTGGTAAACTTCGGAGAAAGTCCATGAAGGTTCTGCAAACAATATTCCCCCAACCGCTCACTCTCAGATGGATCATATTATCAAATGTGGGCAGAAAGGCTTGTAAATTTTCTACATAGGCAAGAGCCTTGGCATAGAACATAACAAAGCAATAGTTAGAAACAAGTCCAAGGCTTGCCCTTTTCCTTTGCACGTCATCTCCCAGCTGAAAATTAGTGTATATGTCGAATAGCATAAACAAACAGATCAAAGTTGATGCAAAAGATGGTTGTCAAAATAAAATTGTACAAAATGCTCAAACCATTTTAATTATTACTCCCTCCGTTTCAAATTGACTGTATTGTTTGAAAGAACACATGTTTTAAGGAATCCCTGTTAAATGCTTTCACATCCACCTTTATACTTCAATATTCCAATTTTTCCCTCAAATGTAGTACAATCATTAGTTGAGTTTGTTTTGTCCATATCATGTAAATAGTACCATGGATATGGGTATTTTAGAAAATTGATTAAAATGATATCTTGACTTTTTTACTAGGATAATAATTTTGAAACAGCCCAAAATGGAAAGGAAGACAATAAATTTGAAACGGAGGGAGTATAATTTTATTTTAAAGTTAATTTGAGCCACTTTGAAGTGCCTTTCACAACAAGTGCTCCAATACATACCTCACTCACCCAATACATAATCCAATTGCAATCTTGAGGAAAAGTGTTCCAAGAAAAATTGGACGGAGTAGGTCTTAGTTTCTTACTGTTTTCATCCAGCGTGATGTGAGACACAATGAATGGGGTAAAATCAACATTGCAAATATATTTTATTTTGTTTGATCAACATATTGTAAATATGTTGTAATTAGATACAAGTTTCATAAACAATGCAATAAATGATTCTAATATGTGTCAACAGGGAAACAAAAAAAAAAAAAAAAAGGGAATAATACCTCAATCGTGATATTGGAAAGTGATAGATGTTTCACATTAGAGATTTGTTGAAGAAGCCTAAGTCCAGTTTCATGCGTGTGAATGAAATAACCTTGTCTATCTGTAAGTACAGCATTAGCATCACAAATGGACAATGGATTAAGTAAAATTATGTCTTCTGATTGATAACCATCAAAATTGAATTTTGTGAGACTCCGTGCACAAAGCTTGAGCTCACAACCATGCGAATCAACATTTATCTGTACATACTTATGATATCCCATAGTTTTAAGTACCGGAGCATCCATATTGACAATCTTCACATTCAACCGTATGCAATTTCTTGCATTAAACACTTCAAGGGCTGGAAAACTAAGTTGGAGCTGTCTAGATTTGGAGAAGTGTTCGTTCAAAAATGTAACTCCCTCAAGCTCTAGGATCTTGAGACTTGGAAACCAAATAGAAGTAGTAGAAACTTTGAGGGTACAAAGCATACTTAATTTCAATTCTATCAATGAGATGCAATTCAAAATTCAACGCGGAAAGATGAAGTTGTTTTCAGCATAGAGGATATGCAGCCTTTTAACTTTACGCTTTATGACAGCAGAGATCTATGAGTTAACACGAGATGCATCACAGCCAATCCCACAACTGAGATAAAAATCATGGATGGAATTGCTATAATGAACAAGTACTCTTTCCACAAAATTCATGAAGTAGGACCTTTTAGTCTTTCGTTTGCCGGAATAGAGCAACGTCTCAGAAAAGTGAAGATTGGTAACGGAAGTCCACATGTATTTCCATTTTGTTGATAATACACTGGTTCGAATGGCATCCTTCGTTGGAAGCAGAGATAGGATTTGAGAGAGAAGTATGTTTCGGGTAAATTACTGATCCTGTCTTCCCCATTGTCGATGGTTTTTCCCTCACGAAACTTCCTGCTTCGAGCATTCACAACAGAACCTCTTGCATCCATGATATCAATACTCTTCCTGAAAATACAGTAAAGTTAGTGCACTTTTTCTTCTATAATATATAAAAGCCCTAATTACAATCATACAGAGAAAGAGTAAACCATCAGTCAAGGATTCTCGAGAAATTCAGCAGTAAAATTGAAAATGCTCCGTTTGAATGCTGGGAAAATAGAGGAAAATAAAAGAAAATGAAAATTTGAACCTTACATTTATGTTGCTTTTCAAAATTTGAGTTATTTTCCTTTCCTACATATTCTCAGCTCGCAAACGGAGTTCATAGTAAGAATGGATTGCTACAAAACTCTTGCCCTAAAATCCCTCGAAAAATCAAGAAAAGATCTTAGTCGAAACTCAAAAATCAGAAAACCAAATGAAAAGCGCATAAGCATTCGACAGCACACTACACATTTTACCAAAGAAGACAGAAAGAAAGACATACAATTTGTAGGGTTAGGGTTTCTTTCTGGTGTGATGGTGGCCATTGTCGGACTGACGATACTGGAAGCGCGCGAGAGAAAGAGTAAAGGTGCTGTCCTGCTAGGAGGTGTTTTTCAAAATTCGAACCAATAAATTACTGACAAAAAAAAAAAACTTTTCCCTTAAGCCTGGCTCCAAAGTTTCTGATTGTTAGTTTCCAAATTCAAACTCATGCTATTGGGCCAAAGGTAGCCCAATACTTATCATTGGGCTGATGCAATTTTTGTACTCCATTGGCAGTTTGGCACCCAACAGTTGGCCCATTGATATGGAATGAACTTCTAATCTCTAATATATTTTCAAAGGGTTCCATGGTTATGTCAGGTTCAATTAAGTGTTTGATAAAATTTACCTCCTTTCTTCTAGGGCATTCGGCTTCTCTCATTTTCAAAATTCTCGAGTGGAATATATAGGTTACCTATTTTTCATGCTTGCTCTGTTTTTTGGTTTGAGGGTCTTCGTTTAAAACTCACACCCTATAATAAATAAAAAAAAAAGGAACACGATAAACATTGTCGAATGTAGTATAAAATTTCCTTTTCATTCAAAGCTATTTTTTGTGATAATTGTGGTAGTACTTTGCTCTCTTGAGCAAAAACCAAAGCATTTTTTTGGAACACAAATGTCCTTCCAAAGTGAGACACAAACAATGCCAATATATTTACTGTTATTTTGACAATGCATAGTTAGGGGTCATTTTTTGGATCTTCAAGTCTTGAGAACGATCACTTTGTGTGTGGTGTTTTTTTTTTTTTTTTTTTTTTTTTTTTAATATTATTAATTATAGCTATACACACATAATGTGACATAAACCAAAGTAGGACCTGAGAGCCTCATGAGGTTAACCCACACTCAACCTCCAAATAAACGATCACTTTAAAAACAAAGGTTGGGAACTTGACACGCATTAATATTGACCTTTCAAACTGAGTCCTTTTTACGCACCAAGGTTACTATGGAGTGAACAACATGCATAGTTTAATCCTGCCATGAAACAAAATAAAACCTTCTTTTTGCTTCCCTCCTTTTATTTCTTTATTTTTTGGAAACAAGGGTCAAAAATTCATTACATTAATTTTAACAATCTTATGGTTCGAACCTGCAACATTCCCACAGGGCCACACAAGGCCAGTAGAAACAAAATAAAACCTGCGACTTTCTCCATTTCAAGTTCTCTGTTTTCTGCTTCCCTTCTGGCAACCTAGACACGTTGGTAACCAGCATAAGTGTATCCCACTCCAGAGAAGACTTCATTTTAAGAGTGCTTAAGCCCTAAATATCTATATAAATCAGCAGCTTATGAATTCATACGTCCATAATATATTTTGGTGTGAAAACACCAATAGGTGAGTCCCAGCTTGTTTAGAGTGCCTTATATACCTCAATTACTCCAAAAAAAAAAAAAAAAAAAAAAAACAGAAAAAAACCTGATGACCTGAAACTTGAAACATTATAACAACAAGAATTGGAATGAATTCTGGCTTCTGCCATGCCTGAGCAACATGAACTCTCCACCAAATGGAAAAGACTTCTTTTGCACCAAATAAAAGAAAATTAAAAATTCTTCACAGAGAGTCGCATGCCAATTAACAGACATTTAATCAGTTTATTTGTGATTGAATTATCGCCACCCATCTTCCTCAAATATAGCCATAATAAACGTTTTGGTTGGTTAACAAAACATAATGAACAGTACTAGGCCCAAAATCTACTAAACCACAGATATTACTTGCCTGTGCCGAAGTCAATTCTTTCGCTGAAACAAAAATCAGTTTGGCCAAAACTAGCTCTTAACTTTCCCTGAAATAGGACAGCAATCACCATAAGGATGTTTTCTAGACGCAATGCGTAGCCAAGTAACCATGTAGGCATGCAAAACTCTCATTACATCATCACAAAAATTCCTAAATATGATTTGCAATATTTCAAAGGGCAACATTAACAAGCAAAACGTGCTTATTAGGTGGTATAAAACGAAACCATATCAGCTCAAGAACAGCTTATGGAAAACACTATTGTAGCATGATTTGAGCCTTTAGGAAATGTTAGTAACTGTTTCTTGACCTGCTCCATGTCAATCTTTGGATCCCATCCCCACTTGTTAGCAACCACAATCATCTCCTCCAAGACCATAGCATTCTCCAGCAAAAATTTCAACAAGTCATACTCATGCTCTTTCCCAGAAAACTTTTGAAATTCAACGACCTTAAGGGAAGATTGAAAACATTGAGGCAACATTTCTTGTACAAATTCATCCTCCACCCAATGTGAAATTCCCTAAAAATAATAAAGAATGAAAAGTTTGAAAATATTTTAGACATGCAAGTTATAATGTTTATCCTATCACTCAATGAATCATTTTGATAATAATCAGTTAAAACAACCCATAATTCGGCTATCTCAACTACGAAAAATGATCTTTTAAAGAAAAATGCTAAAGAGCCCAAAATATTTGCCCAACTCATAGTGGATGGATGGCCACCACATCAGCCCAATATGATTAATTTTTTTTTTTATTGGTTAGCCTAGCTACGACGTCATTGGGGCAAAAAGTTTGGGCAATGTAGTGTTGCTTTTTTAAATTGGTTAAGACTCTAGATATTGAATAGAATGAGCTATTTTTGAGCATTTAAATGACACCCAAATGACAGTAAATAAATCCAAAAGAACCGAAACATATACCAAAAAATAATAATAATAAAAAATAATTCTTACTATCAGTCATGCAATTTGAGAATTATACATTTACCTATTGATAAGACTGCAACCCCTATACTCTCCCTCCCAAAAAAAAATAAAAAATAAAAAATCTTTCTAGATAATGACAGAAATACTTTTAAAGAAATTGAAAGGTACCTGGGTAAATATCAGAGTTTGAAGAACTGGTAAATTTCGTAGTAAGTCCATGAATACTCCTCTGCTAACAACAAAATCCTCCAAATAATCGCCCACTCTTAGATTGATCAACTTATCGAATGAGGGCAGAATGGCTTGTAAATTTTCTGCATGGCCAAGAACCTTGGCATAATACATGACCAAGCAACAGTTAGAAACAAGTTGGAAGTTGAAGCATAAAAAAACAGATCAAAGTCAATGTAAAAGCAACCTAAAGGTTGTCAAAATAAAATTGTACAAAGACTCAAGCAATTTTAATTACATATATATATATATAAATAGATATAAATAATTTAATTAGAGCCTCTTTTAAGAGCCCTTTGCAATATGTGTCCCAAACATTCCTCACTCTCCCAATACCTAATTTGTTTTCAATCCTGGGGAAAAGAGTTCCTTAAAGCAAAGCAGAGCATCCTGGGAACAGAAACAGTGGAGGCACAGCATCAGCATCCTCAAGGGTGCTGCAGAAGTCTAGTGCTAGTTGTTACTAAAACTTCTTTATCTAACCATCATTTTCGAGTGGTTTCTTTGTTCTCTTATTGAGATTGAAAGAAAGACAAAACTTCCCTTTATATCTCTTTATTTTTTATCCCTTCAACAAATTTGTTGTTCTCACTATTTTAATGCAACACAATCTGAGACGCCAGAAATGAGGGTGATAATTGACCAAGAAATCTTCTTTACTATAGAATTATTTATTCAATATCCAATAATAACCAATTGGTCTAATGGTATGGGGCTGATACTAAGAGACTCCGATTAAGAGGGGTCAACAGTTCATAACTTGTTAGAACATGCAGTAATGACATAGGTTTCCCACACAAGACAAGGGGAGCGGTTAAGGGATAGGCTTGAGATGTTGTGGTTCACGTGAGGATTTGTCCCACATCGGAAGAATAAAAGAAATAAACAGTCTTAATATACAACTAACCGGCTCCCACCAATAGGCTTAGGCCTTTTGTGTAGGTATGAGTTCTAGACTCGTATATTGGGCCTGTCATGTTGGATTTAAGACTCTCCAATCTCCCCAACATGAGATTCTAGTATTGTTTGGTGTACAAATAAAATGAAAAAGGAAAACAAAAATGTATGTATTACTATGTCAAAAACATATGTATGATAGAATGGGGTAGTAACATATGTCACAGACTTATGGATCTGTCAAAAACTATTTAGTCTAAAAATTTAATTGTTTCAATTTGAAAATTTTCTTGTCTTGTTTGTGCCCCCACCCAAAAAAGATACTGTTTCTGTATTATTCTACTTTTAAAATATATATATATATATATATATATATATATATATATATATATATATATATATATATATATCACAATTTATCTATCGTGTTGTGTTGGACCAATTGATATCATGACTGAAAGGATACATAAAACCATGCATATATGCAAACACATAACATTGTTATATCCAGTCTCACAATGTCACTTTATCAGAATACAATATCCATTAAAACCCAAAATGAATATGACAAAAATATATTACATAGTATAGCAAGACATACACACATAGAAAGCATGCAATAAATGATTCTAATACTTGTCAACAAGCAAGGAAATAAAAAAAAGGAAAAAGAAAGAAATTAAAAGGGAAACGCACCTCAATGGTGAAATTATATAGTGTTAGATGTTTCATGTTAGAGATTTGTTTAAGAAGCATACATGCTCAAAGTCCAATTTCACTCTCACTCATGTGATTCATTTCACCATATCTACTTAGTTCAACAGCCGCATCACAAATAGATGATGGGCCAAGTAGAATTATGTCTTCTGATCCATAACCCCACCAAGTGAATTTTTCGAGACTTGGTACACAAAGCTTGATCGCACAATCGTGCGAACCATCAAGTTCCCATTCATAATTACAATATCTCATAATCAAGCTATTAAGTACTGGAGCATCTATATTGACAATCTTCACATTCAACCACTCACAACCTATTACATAGAACACTTCCAGAACTGGAAAATTGAAAAAGAGCTGTCTAGATTTCAAGAAGTGTTCGTTTGAAAATTTAACTTTATAAAGCTCCAGGATCTTGAGACTTGAAAAACAAATAGAAGTAGGAACTATGAGAGTACAATACATACTTAAATTCAATTCTGTCAACGAATTGGAACCCAAAAGGCAACGCGGAAAGGCGACATCTTTTTCGAGATAGTGGATATGAAGCCTTTTAACTTCAAGCCTTATGACAGCAGAGATCCACGAGTTAACACGACATGCATCATAGCGAGTCCCACACCGGAGATAGAAATTTTGGATAGTTGAATTGCCGCAATGAACAAGTACCCTTTCCACAAAATTCATAAAATACAACCTTTTTGTCCTCCTTTTGCAAGAATAGAGCAATGTATCATCAAAGTGTAGACTGGTAACCGAAGTCCACATGTATTTCCATCTTGTCGATAATACACTGGTTCTGACGGCATCCTTTGTAGGAAGCAAGGATAGGATGTGAGAGAGAAGTGCTTCAGATAAATCAGTGATTCTGTCTTCGCCATTCTCGGCATTTTTCCGCTTACGAAGCTTCTTGTTTTGACCATCCACAATTGAACCACTCGCATCCATAATGTCAAAGCTCTTCCTGAAAGAGTAAACACTATGGGTTAAGGATTCTCGGGAATTTCAGCAGTCAAAATCAGCCATACTCTGTCTGGCTGCTAAGAAAATTGATGAGAATTTAAGTGAAATTGAAAACTTGAACCGAATTTTCATGCTGCTTTTCAAACTTTGATTTTTTTTTCTTCCGGTCCGTACATTTTCTCAGCTTGAGAAAATTTAGCCCTAAAATCACTTGAAAACTCAAGAAAAAAAAAATAATAAAAAAAATATATATATATACAGTAAGCTTGAGAAGTGCTTCAAAGTTGATGAGCTGTTCGAATCTGATTCTAAAGCACATTAATCACAGATTCACAGAAAACAAAAGAACCAAATGAAAAACACATACAGTAAGCTTGAGAAACAGAGAGAGAGAGAGTAGAAACATACCTCAGTGAGTCGATGGTCGAGAGACAGAGAGAGAGTAAATTTTAGACGGTTAGGGTTTGTGGAGTTGTGACCATTCACTCCATTGTTCAGATTTTAGACTGACATACAGGAAGCTTGAGACAGAGAGGTAGAGAAAGTAGAAACATGCAACTGTGAGTCGGTGATTGTCGTTATATATGGGCATGTTCATTGCAACACAACCTTTCCCAGCTCAGCCCAGCCTAGCTCCAAACCCAAACCATTGGCCCAAAAGTCACCCAACACTTATATTGGGCTTAGGCAGTTTTTTGTACAGATGCTTACAGGCTTGAATCTTATCATGAGTCTCCCAATTCCACTCCCCCTACCACCCCTCTTACACCCACACAAGAAAACCATGCCTCTCCGCCTCCTCTAAACGGCTTTCAAATTTGATAATGTTACAACGCACTTCGATTTCAAATTTTCGATGACAGTGTTACAAAACACTTGCTACTCCAAAATCTAATGTAGTCATTGTGACGATGCCCATCAATATGGTAAGGGGAAAGAACTATTCTACAATACCTCATAAATATATATATATATATATATATATATATATATATATATAAATAAAAATAAAAATAAAAAATAAAATCTCCGTCAAATTAATTAGCTAGGTATTGTTAAGTTTAGCGATAATTAGGGAAGAGAAAAAGATAATAATTAGGGAAAAAGACAGAAGAGGGAAGCTTTGAGGATCATAAAATTTTTCTTTTATTTGATTTGGTCATGCAAAGGAGTTCGCCTCCTCGTCCAATCCGTCCACTTCCGCATGTGATTCCTAATTGTATGTTCTGCCAAGACCTGCCAGTACTTAACGAAATCTGTATTGCCTACCACGGGCTCTTGTGGCGCAAAGGCGGTACCTGAGTGGGTTGGGAATCTGGGGACTGGGATTTGGATAGGCTTAGATTTAGGGTTAATTCCCTTTCAATGTACCCTCAAGAAAAGGAATTTTTTGGGCACATATTAAGACACATTTAATTTAATGAAATAATAAGTGTATGGGAAAAATATAAAAACGCATATAAAATGATGTAAATAGCATAAAAAAAAAATGTGAAAATGCATTAAAAAAAACTAATGCAACTAGCATATAGGAAAATATAAAAATCCATACAAATTGATACTTTTTTTTTTTTGGTCAAAATTTATCTTAGAAATGACTTGATAGTGGACTCGAGGCCACCATCATCTTTAGTTGTAATTCTCCTATGTAGCTTCCTACCGAGTTAGCCCTTGCATTACCATCTTCATCACAACTAGAACTTGGAGGCTTGAATTTCACATGTTTGGATAACATCCACTTGAAACTTATTTTCCGTTCTTCCGTTCTCAATCAGCCCTTTTCTCAATCCGTGAATGATGAATCGTCCTTACTTTTCCCCTAGATACAGTATCTCATCCCAGACGTGTGATGAGTAATTAAAATTCGAGCTTGGGTTCAGGAATTTTGTGTTCATCTTGGAGAATCTCTTTGCATGCTTTGATAGTAATCGGCTCCTTGGGCGCCTAAGAGACCCGTACATGAACAAATCTTGTTTTCTTTCTCCTTTTGGATAATCCTTGTGTAAATTAAGCTGCATAAACAAATCCCTCTCCAGTGGAATTTCACTGGAAATATAGAACCAAACTATGAAAATTTCCCACCAAAACCAATCATATAATCCATGTTAATGGTTTTCTAATTCAAGAATTAAAAGAATATGTATTCACCCCGATTGTAACGTGATGCCATTACCAATTTTAGGTTTAAATTTATATTTCCAGTTAATCAAAATTGAATTAGTCAAGTTAACAAGAAATATAATTAGACCTAAATTTTCCTTCTTTTTTTTTTTCCCCAAAACTTCAGTTTCTGGTTGAGTTTTTACCAATAAATTTTTCCACCCCATAATTTGCACTCTGTTCAAAACCTGACTTTGCCAAAATTTTCAAACCATGCTGTATATAACTTGTTCCCATCTCCTATTGAGTAAGAGATCAAGATCCTCATTCACAAACACCCCATTTCCTGCCAATCTGTAGCAAACCCTCAGTTCCATTCTTGGCCGAGAATGCCGTGATCTCGGACGAGATGAGTCGAGATCGATGAGAATGCGACATCTCGGTGTGATTCGAATGAGATATCGCCCAAATCGTATGAGACCATGCTTTAGCCCATGTGATGTTGTAGAAAGATGCCGGAATTCGAAAAAAAAAAAATGTAGCTATGCCTACGGAAACCATACGGCTTACCTCGATAGTGGACACCCAGCTCAAGCTTCCCTTTTTTCTCTCTCTTGTTCAATTTGCCTTTGATGGGTTCTCTCTCTTGTTCAAAAGCTTTTCTTTTCTCTCTCGTCGCTCGAATGTAGATCTAGTGGTGGTGGTGTTGTTGTGGTTGTCTCTGGTAGGCGGCAGCATCTTCTTAGGTGGGCTGTAACGGCAGCGGCAGCTAAGGTCAACAGTAGCGGCAGCAGTGACTGACATCGGCGGTTGAGGTGGTTGGCGATCGGGCCTTTGGTTCAAACCCCTCCATTGCCTCTCGCTCTCTCACTCACTCCCTTCTCTTCTCTGGATTGGTTGGGTCGACTACACAGGATCGAACCCACCAACTTAAAAAGGTAAGTTCCCTTTTTTTGCTTTTTTTTTTTAAAAAATTTTTTTTAAATTTTTTTATTTGTTTTTGTTTTATTTTTTTAATTCATGTTGAGAACATTCTCAGCCGAGAATGTTAATTGTTTTATTTTATTTTATTTTTTATTTTTATTAGTTATTTTTTTTATAAATGTATTGTTATGAAGTATGAACCTATAGTCTCTTTATAAATGATAAAAATCTTTTTATAAATGATAAAAAAATTTATAAATTGTAAAATTTTTATTAATTTTTTTCCCACTATCATGAGCCTATAGCCTTTTATAAATGCTAAATCTTTTTTATAAATGATAAAAAATTACGAAAGATAGTGTTCTTTGGGATTATATGATATTGATTTATGTTCTTTGGGATTATACTAGACATCTAAAACATAAAGATTGTGTTCTTTTATGACATATTAATGCGCTAACTCTTATTTTTATGTTTTTGACCATATTATATGCTTTGAGTTTATTATTTTGCTTATTTGATAGTTCCAATGTAATGATCATATTTTTTTACAAATTTTTTGTGATTTTTTTGGATTTTTTCAAACATTTTTTCGTATATAAAGTTGCATCTCGTCTGAGACGTGACGAGTTGGGCGAGACTAAGATGAACGAGACCGAAACGAGATGAAGACCGAGATCGAGACTTTGAACCATGCCCCCATTGTAAAGGGAGAAGGGGACCTAAGAGAACAAACACAGAAGCTTTTCCGGATTATTGCCAGAGAAGAAATACAACGATTAGAAAAGAAACAAGGGATATGGAAAACATGTTAAAGAAAATAATGATTCCCTTTTTCATCTTTCTGTGTTCTTCTTGTGAGAGTACGTTATCAATCCTTTGAAATGAAATAAATTTCTTTAATTAAAAATTCCTTCTTATTTTAATGACATTTTATTTCTTCTTTTTAATTGGAGTCTCTTCTTTCTTAAAAAAAAAAAAGAATAATTGTTAACGCCAGATTAACACCACCGAAAATAGTGTCCTCCTGTAAAAAAAAACATAAACTCTGTTTAAATTAAGGGGGGGAGTTTGAAGGTACGAACATTGAGCTTCTCTCAAAAAGCAGCTCAAAATTTGTATCACCTGATACACTGAATGAGAGTGACAATTGACAAGGAGCCTTCTTTACAATAGTATTAAAAGTTTAATATCCAGTAATAACCAATTGGTCTAGTGGCATGGGGCTGGTGCTAAGCGACACCGATTAAGACAAGTCAATGAGACTTCAAAACTCCTTAGGGCGCCAATGACACTCGTTGGGGTGGTGCCTGCCCACTCAACACAAGGGGTGCAATTAGGGGATAGGTTTGGGATTCTACTATTGTTTGGTGCATAAATAAAAATAATTTTTTTTTAATATCCATATCTATAGTAGATTGGTAGACTAGGTGTAATATATGTCACGAACTTATGGATCCATGTCTTAAACTACTTAGTAAAGATATTTTATTGTTTCAATATGCACTTTTTAATTGTATTCCTCTTTTTCTTTATTTTTTCATGATATTTTTTAGAAAAAATATAAAACAGTATGGAGTTTCTCCGACCACCATTCCACCATAGATGTTTTCTTCTTCTTCTCCAAACTTCACATGTTTGGTGTATTTCCTTCGTTGGAAGGAAGGATAGGATGTGCGAGAGAAGTGCTTTGGGTAAATTACTGATTCTGTCTTCACTATTATTGATGTTTTTTCCCTTATTACCTCGAGCATTAGCATTCACAACAGAACCACTGGTACCCATGATATCAATACTCTTCCTGAATATACTGTAAAGTTAGTGCACTTTTTCTTCTATATAATATATATATAATGAACTTAGAGAAGCCCTAATGACAAATTGACAATCATGTGGAGAAAGAGTAAACCATCAGTCAAGGATTCTCGAGAAATTCAGCAGTAAAGTCGAATATACTCCATTTGGATGCTGGAAAAATAGGGGAAAATAAAAGAAAAATGAAAATCTGAATCGTATGTTTATTTAGCTTTTCAAAATTCGATTTCTTTTCCTTTCCTACATATTCTCAACTCGCAAACGGAGTACGTAGTAAGAATGGATTCCTATAAAACTTCAGCCCTAAAATTCATTGAAAAATTAAGAAAAGATCTAAGTTGGAGCTTAAAAACCAGCAGCCATAAAAAGATTGAAACCAAATTAATGAAAAGCGCATAAGCATTTAACAGCCTACTATACAGTTTACCAAAGGAGAGAGAAAGAAAGACATACATTTTGTAGGTTAGGGTTTCTAGCGTGCTGGTGGCCATTGTCACACCGACGATACAGGAAGCTGGAGAGACGGAGAGAGAGAGAGAGTAAAGGTGCTACTCTGCTGGATGTTTTTCAAATGGGTAAATGACACTGCTACTCCGCTGGATGTTTTTTCAAACGGTAAACGACAAATGTACTCCCTCTGTTATCTTACGTGTGCACCCCTTCTTATTTTTGAAATCACTTGAATGCACCAAACCACCTATAGGGTTGACAATTCGCGTTGATGGACCGTGATCGCGTTGTGTCATGGCTAGAGTATTTACGTCAACTACCCCATAACTCATTTATTAATCGTGTCAAATTTTTAAACCCAAATGCAATTATTCTATTAAATAATTTATACGTGTTAGTATCGTGTTACTTGTTTTATCAAAATTACAAGTAAAGTATAGAATTAGATTTATTAATCAATCAACTAACAATATTATATCATAACTCCGTGAACCTTTATGATGACTTCAAATTTTCTTAAATCATCTTTCAAAAGTTTTTAAAATATGCAAATTGAAATAAAATATATATTTTAAATAGATGAATTACAGTTAAATAGGTATGGATGAACACAAAACTTTATTAAAGGTGTTATTTCGGGTAAAAAACAAGTTATGCAAGTTGATCTGAAAACTTGTTTATTATACAGGTGGATCCGATTTGTTACCCTAACATGATTACAATAACCCAAACCTGTTAATTTCATATTGGGTTCAAGTCGTGTTGAGGGATCATGTCAAACTTTGCCCATGCTAAATGCACTTCCTCATTTTTGAAATTGCCATCGACTACATGTGCTTCTCCATCTTTTCCATTGTAGTTGTTTATTTGTTTATTTATTCAATTTTACGTTTTGCACACACCTATTCCAGCAAAACAAACATGCCCTTTAATAGTTAGGATTTTTTTATTATAGTTAACTATGCAATATTCAGTAATAACCAATTGGTCAAATGGTATGTGGCCAATTCTAGGGAATCCTATCATGACGGGTGGACAGACATAGTTCATAACTCCTTGAGGAACCAATGACATAGGTAGCCCACCCAAAAAGAATGAGTACGAATTAGGGATAAATTTGAGATTTTGCTATTGGTTAATTGGCGTAAAAAATCAGAAAGAAAGAATAATAATAATTTCCTTTCACATTTTGTACTCATAATTTATTGAAAATTGGATGAAAAACCCTGCGAGAAAATTGATTTTTGGCTCGTATCAAGGAAAAAGCTCTAGTCACAAAGAAAATTTCCCAGCATTTCAACCCCAGCATAGTGTTCAGCCCAGCAACTTCTTGGCTTCTTGGAAGTAACTGGAGCCACATGGTCCACATCCTTTTCACGTATGCCCCATTGGATACCTTGCTTCATTGATTCTCACCAGATTTATCCTTTCTCATGTTGGAAGATTAGCATTTCGCATGCATAATTCTTTGCTTTGGTTTCACTGTTCCTACTCACAAAGCAAAGGTGATTCGCAAGAAGGTCTGCTACTATATATATCTTCACTTCTCTTTTCACAGAAATAGACTGCCGTTTATTTTCTTCTTGCAACTTTGCATTCCTGCTTTTCTTTTTCTGTTCTCTCTCATCAAAATCTTTCAAGAGGTAGTAGCCATCTATCTAGCCGGCCAGGTACATTATCTTCTCTTCTAAGTAGTTTTACGTACTTGTGGTTTCTAGCTTCTTTAATCCATGCTTTCATTTGATTCACTTTAGTTGCGAAACCTTGTTATTGAAAGAAATTAAAAAAAATTTGGGTACATTGCATGACTTTGAATATTACCGCTGATTCCAAAATACTTTAGGAGTGTTTTCTTTAATTTACTCAAAATTAAAGCAAGAAATATTAAAAAATTTGATTATTGTATGTAGGATAAAATTACAATATGTTTCATTAGTAGAAATATTCAAGGAGAAAATGAAAGTAACTTACCCAAAAAAAAAAAAAAAAAAGAACTATGGACGATTTATAGTATAATGAGTGATTGTAGACGGATTATAATAGAAAATAATATGGATATTAAGATTAATCATGTGTATAGAGAAGCAAATAAAGCTGCTGATGCTCTTACAAAGTTGGGATATACTATAAAATGTAATCGTTTATGGGAATCTAGTTTTCCGTCAGAAATATTGATTGTTATTTGGGAAGATATGATAGGTAGAACTAGTTTGAGGGGAAATTGACTGTGATCTACCAAAAACATTAAAAAAAAAAAAAAAAAAAAAAGTTAGAACCATGGTCCTCACAGCCTAGCGAAAACTTGACCCTGATTACTCTGTGCGGCTTGGGTTTTAATTTATATCGTTTAGAAAACTAAACCCAAAGCCCCAAACACTCACCCCCCTTTGGCGCGGAGCAAGGGCAGGACGGCCAATAAGGAGGTACGCATACGCAACATAGTGATCCAAGCAACTGTTAGTTTTCACAGCTATCAACTGTTAGTTTTCAACTTTTCATAGCTATTTTGATGGGGCTAAATCCATATTTTACTTTTTAGTACTCAGAACTTGCAGTGGGACCTAATATAGGTCCGGTGGGGTTTCCTACAGATTAGTTGTGGGTTGCTATTAGGTAATGTATCGTGACAAATATGGGGAATCACTTATCTACATACCCTTTTTAAGTACAAATAAATAAATAATAATAAATAAAAATAATGAGAAAAGACTACCCTTTCTCTACTCCACTTAGGGGTGTAAAATGAGTCGAGCCGAGCTGAGTAGTATGCTACTCAAGTTCAATTCATTAAATTAACGAGTTCAAAAGTAAAACTTAAGTTTAGCTTATTTAACTTAATAACGAGCTCGAATGAGCTTTTTATTGAACTGAGCTTCAGTAGTACTTTTGATATATAAGCTTTAAATGATGCTTAAATTCAACTCATTTATCTCACAAGCGAATTCGAACGAGCTTTATATTGAACCAATCTCAAGTTGATCCTGAGTAGCTTGGCTTGTTTTACAACCCTAACTCCATTACCATTGGCACTCACTCTAATTGATTGCCTATACGGCTATAAATAGAACTTATTCAAAATGTAACACTTGACACATGACATACACAAAATATTAAACGAAACTTAGGACATACTCCTTCCATCCCACAAAGATCGGTCAAGTTTGATAAGACACACAATTTAAGAAAAAACAATTAATGCATTGACTAAGCCCTTTTTTCCAAAACTACCCTTCCCCTAATTCTTAAGACATAAAAAAGTAATTGTTGATAGAACAAAAGGTATTATAGAAAAATTCATCAAAATTATGGTTGTGTTTTCAAAGTGGATAAATATTTTGGAACAAAAAAGTAACAAAAATAGCCTATGTTTGTGGGACAGAGGGAGTACAAAATTTCTTAAGAAAATAGAGTAGTGCAGATCTCTATATAAGAGAGTTATTAGAGGGTTTTTAAATTTTTTTATTTTATGGAGTACCATTTTTAATTCCTTAATGAAAAACTGAAAAATTCTCATCTAATAAGCCCAATTTAGACTTAATTTGAATCATTAATATAACCAACAAATTGTTAGCTGCCCTAATCTCCTCCTCCTCAACCTTTTTCCTCCTTTCCCTTTTTTATTTTATTTGACTACATTGTCCAGTCAAGCTTCGTTGGATTCTCAATTTGTTTAAAGAAATTTAGACAAATTAGAAACTAGAACCTAGTTTTCTCTAACCTTCCAAAATATTGTCAATATTTATTATAGCTAGCAAACACTAAGAAGATCAAAAAGCTAATTTCACTTATATACCTTTGATTGATGCCTCTAATATATTGGGAACTTTTTTTTAAAAAAACATATATATATATATATATATTACACAATTGTGATTAAGATAAATTGACAACATAGAAGAAACAAGACCCGAAATCAACAGTATGGCGGCAGTTAAGGTCTTTTCATTCAATTTGGTCCCACACTTTCAATAATGTGAGACTCTAATACATTGGCCACCTAGAAATATTTTTCTAAGACTAGATCAAATATATGACGAGATAATTCAGACATGGCCACATGGTACTGCATGGTAACAGTATGGCGGCAGTTAAGTTTTTAAAATATGCAAATTGAAATAAAATATATATTTTAAATAGATGAATTATAGTTAAATTGGTATGGATGAACACAAAACTTTATTAAAGGTGTTATTTAGGGTAAAAAACGAGTTATGCAAGTTGACCTGAAAACCTGTTTATTATACGGGTGGGTCCGATTTTTGACCCTAACATGATTACAATAAACCCAAACCTGCTAATTTCATATTGGGTTCAAGTCGTGTTGAGGGATCGTGTCAAACTTTGCCCTTGCTAAATGCACTTCCTCATTTTTGAAATTACCATCACCTACATGTGCTTCTCCATCTTTTCCATTGTAGTTATTTATTTTTTTATTTATTCAATTTTATGTTTTGCACACACCTATTCCATCAAAACAAACATGCCCTTTAATAGTTAGGATTTTTTATTATAGTTAACTACAGTAATAACCAATTGGTCAAATGGTATGTGGCCAATTCTAGAGAATCCTATTATGACGGGTGGACGGACATAGTTCATAACTCCTTGAGGAACCAATGACATAGGTAGCCCACCCAAAAAAAAGGAGTACGAATTAGGGATAAATTTGAGATTTTGCTATTGGTTAATTGGCATAAAAAATCAGAAAGAATGAATAATAATAATTTCCTTTCACATTTTGTACTCATAATTTATTGAAAATTGGATGAAAAACCCTGCGAGAAAATTGATTTTTGGCTCGTATCAAGGAAAAAGCTATTGTCACAAAGAAAATTTCCCACCATTTCAACCCCAGCACGGTGTTCAGCCCAGCAACTTCTTGGCTTCTTGGAAGTAACTGGAACCACATCCTTTTCTTTCCCCTCACTTTCACGTATGCCCCATTGGATACCTTGCTTCATTGATTCTCACCAGATTTAACCTTTCTCGTCTTGGAAGATTAGCATTTCGCATGCATAATTCTTTGCTTTGGTTTCACTGTTCCTACTCACAAAGCAAAGGTGATTCGCAAGAAGGTCAGCTGCTACATATATACACTTCTCTTCTCACAGAAATAGACTGCCGTTTATTTTCTTCTTGCAACTTTGCATTCCTGCTTTTCTTTTTCTGTTCTCTCTCATCAAAATCTTTCAAGAAGTAGTAGCCATCTATATAGCCGGCCAGGTACATTATCTTCTCTTCTAAGTAGTGGTACGTACTTGTGGTTTCTAGCTTCTTTAATCCATGCTTTCATTTGATTCACTTTAGTTGCGAAACCTTGTTATTGAAAGAAATTAAAAAAAATTTGGGTACATTGCATGACTTTGAATATTACCGCTGATTCCAAAATACTTTAGGAGTGTTTTCTTTAATTTACTCAAAATTAAAGCAAGAAATATTAAAAATTTTGATTATTGTATGTAGGATAAAATTACAATATGTTTCATTAGTAGAAATATTCAAGGAGAAAATGAAAGTAACTTACCCAAAAAAAAAAAAAAAGAACTATGGACGATTTATAGTATAATGAGTGATTGTAGACAGATTATAATAGAAAATAATATGGATATTAAGATTAATCATGTGTATAGAGAAGCAAATAAAGCTGTTGATGCTCTTACAAAGTTGGGATATACTATAAAATGTAATCGTTTATGGGAATCTAGTTTTCCGTCAGAAATATTGATTGTTTTCTGGGAAGATATGATAGGTAGAACTAGTTTGAAGGGAAATTGACTGTGATCTACCAAAAACATTAAAATATATATATAGAACCATGGTCCTCACAGCCTAGCGAAAACTTGACCCTGATTACTCTGTGCGGCTTGGGTTTTAATTTATATCGTTTAGAAAACTAAACCCAAAGCCCCAAACACTCACCCCCCTTTGGCGCGGAGCAAGGGCAGGACGGCCAATAAGGAGGTACGCATACGCAACATAGTGATCCAAGCAACTGTTAGTTTTCACAGCTATCAACTGTTAGTTTTCAACTTTTCATAGCTATTTTGATGGGGCTAAATCCATATTTTTACTTTTTAGTACTCAGAACTTGCAGTGGGACCTAATATAGGTCCGGTGGGGTTTCCTACAGATTAGTTGTGGGTTGCTATTAGGTAATGTATCGTGACAAATATGGGGAATCACTTATCTACATACCCTTTTTAAGTACAAATAAATAAATAATAATAAATAAAAATAATGAGAAAAGACTACCCTTTCTCTACTCCACTTAGGGGTGTAAAATGAGTCGAGCCGAGCTGAGTAGTATGCTACTCAAGTTCAATTCATTAAATTAACGAGTTCAAAAGTAAAACTTAAGTTTAGCTTATTTAACTTAATATCGAGCTCGAATGAGCTTTTTATTGAACTGAGCTTCAGTAGTACTTTTGATATATAAGCTTTAAATGATGCTTGAATTCAACTCATTTATCTCATAAGCGAATTCGAACGAGCTTTATATTGAACCAATCTCAAGTTGATCATGAGTAGCTTGGCTTGTTTTACAACCCTAACTCCATTACCGTTGGCATTCACTCTAATTGATTGCCTATACGGCTATAAATAGAACTTATTCAAAATGTAACATTTGACACATGACATAGACAAAATATTAAACGAAACTTAGGACATACTCCTTCCATCCCACAAAGATCGGTCAAGTTTGATAAGACACACAATTTAAGAAAAAACAATTAATGCATTGACTAAGCCCTTTTTTCCAAAACTACCCTTCCCCTAATTCTTAAGACATAAAAAAGTAATTGTTGATAGAACAAAAGGTATTATAGAAAAATTCATCAAAATTATGGTTGTGTTTTCAAAGTGGATAAATATTTTGGAACAAAAAAGTAACAAAAGTAGCCTATGTTTGTGGGACAGAGGGAGTACAAAATTTCTTAAGAAAATAGAGTAGTGCAGATCTCTATATAAGAGAGTTATTAGAGGGTTTTTAAATTTTTTTATTTTATGGAGTACCATTTTTAATTCCTTAATGAAAAACTGAAAAATTCTCATCTAATAAGCCCAATTTAGACTTAATTTGAATCATTAATATAACCAACAAATTGTTAGCTGCCCTAATCTCCTCCTCCTCAACCTTTTTCCTCCTTTCCTTTTTTTCTTTTATTTGACTACATTGTCCAGTCAAGCTTCGTTGGATTCTCAATTTGTTTAAAGAAATTTAGACAAATTAGAAACTAGAACCTAGTTTTCTCTAACCTTCCAAAATATTGTCAATATTTATTATAGCTAGCAAACACTAAGAAGATCAAAAAGCTAATTTCACTTATATACCTTTGATTGATGCCTCTAATATATTGGGAACTTTTTTTTAAAAAAACATATATATCTATATATATATATATATATATATATATATATATATTACACAATTGTGACTAAGATAAATTGACAACATAGAAGAAACAAGATCCGAAATCAACAGTATGGCGGCAGTTAAGGTCTTTTCATTCAATTTGGTCCCACACTTTCAATAATGTGAGACTCTAATACATTGGCCACCTAGAAACATTTTTCTAAGACTAGATCAAATATATGACGAGATAATTCAGACATGGCCACATGGTACTACATGGTAATAGGATGATAAGAGTCATTCCGCTTAATTAGCTAGGTTACCGCTTGTGTAAATTCTTTTTTTTTTTTTTGGTTGAATTTTTGGAAAAAGTCATGCTCCAAGAATTTGAGATTTTTCTTGAGTTTGTTTTTTAAGTTATGGATCGAAAAAAAATTTCCCTAATATGGGTGAAAAAAGATAAAAAAACAACATTCTCAATTTCAAGCCTGGGATTGTCTTCTTTTTCTTTGATTTCCAATTTATATATCATTGCAGTTTTTTTTTTTAAAAAATTACTTATGATTAAAAGATGTGGATTAAATGGTCCTTCTTGCAGTTTAAAAAAAAAAAAAAAAAAAACCAAACTTTTTCTTTGATTTCCAATTTATCATTGCCACTGTAGCCAGTAAGAGGACTGTGTAAACTTACCTAGCTAGTACACCAAGCATTTTCCCCTTTTAATGATCTTACCCTAATAATCATAATACTTAATTACTTATGATTAAAAGAAAAAAAAAAAACATTCTTTCCATTAATAATACTATTTCTTTCTGCAGTCAGATTGATTAAATTGTTCACGAACTTGCAATTTTGGACCCAGGAAAAGTCCTTAAGGGACTTGGATTTCCTGTTGGTTTTTTCTTGTAAGGATTTTGTAGGACTTTTCATGTCCTACAAGCCAAATTCTTGTTTTAATTTCCTCCTTGCCGCTTGGATTGTTTCGTTGCTGTACTAATTGCTTCATTACTTGCCAATAGTTTGTTGAAGCCCCTAGCTAGTTTCAAAAGAATTCTATAATTTGTTACCCATGACATATATATATATATACCTTTCCAATGCAAACGTTATAATGCACATTTTTTGAAATTATCTAGGGACTTGCCTATGGAGTCTATAGGGCCAATCCTTCAGATTTTTCAGTTTATAGGGGCTCCGTTTGGCAAATGGTGGAAATATTTCAAAGGTGTTGATGAAAATATGAAAATTCTCAAAAGAAAGTTGGAAGAGCTTAATAGTCGAAAGGATGATATAGAGTCAAGATTGAGTGCAGACCTTCAATCAGGAAAGAAATTAACAAAGAAAGAAGTTGAAAATTGGTTGAAAAATGTACAAAAAATTAATACTGAAACACAAATCATTGAGAAAAAGGTTGGAGAAAAGAGATATCTCTCGCGCGCACGCTTGGGAAAACTTGTAGATGAAAAGATCAAGGAAGTGGAAGAATATTATCGAAAAGGTAGTTTCTCTGACGGTTTGCTAGTTGATGCACCTCTAAGTAGTGGAGTGACATTGCCAGCACCACCATTAGTAGGGGAGACTACGGCAAAAAAATATATGAATGAAATTCTGGGGTACTTGATGGGTGATGAAATATGGAAGATTGGAGTTTGTGGGATGGGGGGAGTTGGAAAAACCACCATCATGAAGCATATCAACAATCAACTTAAGAAAGAGACAAGAAATTTTGATGATGCAATTTGGGTAACTGTATCGAAGGAGCTCGACGTTATTAAATTACAAAATGATATTGCGCATACATTGAATCAAGAACTTCCAAAAGGTGATGATAAAACAATACGAGCGGGGAAGTTATTTGAAACGCTGGAGAGGAAGAAGAGGTATGTGCTAATTTTAGATGATATGTGGGAAGCATTTTCTCTTGAGGATGTAGGATTCCCTGAGCCTACTTCAACCAATGGATGCAAATTAGTATTGACAACCCGATCTCTAGATGTGTGTCGAGTTATGAATTGTAAAGTAGTTAAAGTGGGGCTTCTCACAAAAGAGGAGGCATGGAATTTATTTTCAGATAAAGTTGGTGATGATGTTTTGAACATTCCCACTCTAGTTGGAACTGTGAGACTTGTTGCAGAAGAATGTGCTTGTTTGCCTCTTGCAATTGTTACAGTAGCTAGTAGTATGAGGGGAGTACATGACATTAGTGAATGGAGGAATGCGCTCAACGAACTGAGAGGACGTGTAAAGAAGGGCATGGAAAATGAGGTATTTGAGCGACTGAAATTCAGCTATGATCGTTTAAAAGATTGGAAGCTCCAACAATGTTTTCTATATTGTGCACTCTATCCAGAAGATTATGAGATCAGAAAGAAGAAGTTAATAGATTATTGGATTGCTGAGGGACTCGTGGACGAAATGAGTAGTAGGACAGCAGAGTATGATAAGGGCTATGCTATACTACATAGACTTGAAAATAGCTGCCTGTTGGAGAGATCAAGTACCAATGATAGAATTGTAAAGATGCATGACTTGGTTAGGGACATGGCACTCAACATAATAAAAGAGAGCCCTTTGTTCATGGCGAAAGCAGGCATGCGATTGAATGAATTTCCAAACGAGCGAGAATGGACGGCGGATCTCGAGAAGGTCTCCTTAATGAAGAATTCCATATCAGAAATTCCTTCTGACATGTCACCAACATGCCAGAGACTCCAAACCTTACTGCTACAAAGAAATCCTTTAAAGGGCGTGTCAGATTCTTTCTTTGTGCACATGCTTCGGCTCAAGGTTCTAGATCTTTCCTACACTAGCATTGAGATTCTGCCAAACAACATCACCAACTTGGAGCATCTCTCTGCATTATCGCTTCGTGGGTGTTCTGGATTAAAACATGTGCCTTGGTTAGCAACATTGAAAGCATTAAGGATGTTGGACCTCACAGGTACCGGAATTAAAGAAGCGCCTCAAGATATGAAAATGTTAGTCAATCTCAGATGCCTTTATCTTGGTGGGTACTATTTAAAGATGTTTCCAACTGGGATATTGCCAAAACTCTCCCATCTTCAAGACCTCATTATTGATGTTGATAAAGAGACTCTAAGAGTAAAAGCAGAGGAAGTGGCAAGCTTAAAGAAGCTTGAAACTTTCGTAGGGCAGTTCTACGACTTGCATGACTTCAATGTATATGCTAGAAGATTGTTGCAAGGTCAAGGGCTCCACTCGTACCATCTTCAAGTGGGAGTAACTAGGTTTGGAAACTATTTTGATGAAGAAGAAGGTTTTTCATCTAGTAATAAATGTGTTGTATTAAGAGAGTGTAGAATCAGTAGTAGAGAAGAGGATCCCCTTGTGCTCCCAAATGACATGGACCACCTGATGATTTATAAATGCCACGATGTGAGCAACTTATCCGATGTTTCGTCATTGAAAATCCACTTCTTGAAGGAATGTGTTATTAGAGACTGTTATTGGATAGAGTGTGTGCTTTTCTCCTCCTCCTACAACATCCCACTTCAAAGCCTTGAGGTACTTCTACTTCATAGTTTGCCAAACTTACGCGTCCTCTTCAGGGGAGAAGAAGCCTCACCACCACCACTGGGCACCTTTTCCAATCTTAAGATTTTAGAAATCTTTTCATGTCCGAATCTTGAGAAGTTGTTCGTGCCTGGGTTGTTGCCGCACCTCCAAAACCTCGAAAAACTTAGTGTCTGGGATGGTAAAATGGAGGAGATAATAGAAGCGAAATCACAAGGAGAGGAAGAAGACGACGAAGAGAAACAAGGGATGTGTGGAACCAGCAACCATTCTAATGTCCACAATAATGAGCCCGTCTTCACAATCACTCTCCCACAGTTGGCATATTTGCACTTGAGTAGCCTACCAGAATTGAAGAGCATCGTCCGTGGTAGGGGGGTAATGGTTTGTGATTCTCTCCAAGTAATTGACGTCTACAACTGTCCGAAGCTAAAGAGGCTCTCTCTCTCTCTGCCCATGCTCAATGGTCAACCATCTCCTCCCTCCTCTCTACAACGTGTTGCTATAGGCAGCAATTGTTGGGAATCACTGGAGTGGGACCATCCCACCGCTAAGGATGTCCTTCAATCCTTCATTTCCAGATTATAGACGAGGGCAACCTGCTCGATAAAATGCCTAGCCACTGGTAAGATTCTGTCTCCTCACCCGTACTTTATTAATTTACAACACCGATATGGTACATATAATCTTTTTTATTTTATAAGCATGGTAGCCTAGTCACGTTTGCTTCCTATGTTAAGTAAGTAATAGGTTATACCAAAGTATCAATTGTCCTCCCCCCCAAAAAAAAAAAAAAAATTTCTTTTATTATTACGCTTTCCAAAGTATTTTAGTCTTTGCATATGAAAATGCTACTTTGTAATTAAATTACATTTTCAAGTTTTGCAATGCTATATTTCTTGGGAGAATTACAAAATGGTCGGGCATTGGGACTTAAACTAGGATTCAGAGCAAGTTTGGGTCTCAACCATTTCTCCTTTTGACTAGCGTACGAAATAAATTATAGCCAGTACTAGCTTGCAGTCTTGTAGTATGATTTAGAACCCAAATGGATAGAACAATTTAATATCCGAACTCGCGAGATCCATTAGAACTCGGCTGAAGGCTTTTGGTATTTGATGAGAAATGAGAAAACCATGCATTTTTTTGTTTTAGTTGAATCCTCTTCGTTTAACATGTTAATACACGTTTCACATTTACATTTTGATACTTATTCCGTGTTACCCTGTTCTCTGCTGTGTAATAAGCATTAAACACCCCACTGCTCTAGCTGAAAGATTTGGAACAGCATGCAAGGTTCTGTTTCGTTGAAGTGAAGCCAAAAAGGAGGCTGGGTGTTCCATCCAAGTTTTTGTCAGTAGTTTTTCATCCTTCCTTGTTTTCAACAAGACTAATAAAGAAAAGAGCTGCTCAGGCATCAGGCATGCGACTTTGAAGTCAATGGTTTCATGGCTTCTGATCATGACTCGTAATCATACGTACCCTATGGCTCTTGTAAAAAATGCTCGAAGATGATGCAGTGGCAACTGTCACTACTCACTGTGAGAAGTCTCATAAATACCTGGAGCCCTACATTTGCAGCAAACCACTTTGCTTTGAAACAGTTCAGTTCTCACAATGAAATACTAAGGTAATTTTTACCTGGAGCACTGTATGCTGATTTATAACTGTGAGAATGCGAAGAGAAGTATTTGCTTGAAAATATAGGATATTTGTCCTCTTTTCAGGTATTCTGCCATTTTTATTTTCCAAAAAAAAAAAAAAAAAACCACCCAACAGAGAAACATTTAAGATGAAAATGCGGTTTATAAATAAAATTTGATCATCAAAATTCCCAAGCATAATATTCTATTGTGTCCGTGGCACAAAGATGTCGCCTTGTGAATCATAGCATTGGTAATTATCAATAAATAAAAAATAAAAATCATAGCATTGGAACGATTTGAATGAAGTAAAAAAGTTGGTCCAAATATTGATGTCTGCGAAGCCAAATTGAGCTATTTTTGCTTGCCAAACAGTTTCATGGCTAAGATAATTATAAACTTGGTTTATTTTAAAATCTACATATTTAATTTAACAAACGATTTATACTTCAATTATTTTTATCAGTTGCTTGATAGAGTCTGGCTTATCAAATTTCATTCCTTTATGTTTGAGGCATAATCCCAGACGTGTGAAGTAATCAAAATTGAAGCCTGCATCCAGCATAGAGAATCTCTTAGCATGCTTTGATGACAGGGGTAATACCAGCACGCGAACATGCACTTTGGGGTTCCCACCAATGCAAGGGATACAGCCATCAATGCATGGTGTTGATGTACATGTCACTAGATATACATTTTTTATTTTATTTTATTTTATTTTTTATATCAAGGGTTTCTTAGGATGCTTACACACTAGATTACTTTCTCGGCATATGTTGTGGAGAAGCTCTTGGACTACTCGATCCCACCCCTCGAGGTTTGTAACGCCCCAAAAATTATGTACAGTAAACATGTTTAATTTTTATGAGCTCTGTACAAATAAAGCCCCCTTCAAAAATAAATTCCCTTTGAAAATACAGAATATTGCACAGCTGTGGGTAGCGATGGTTAATCCAAAAGTCATCATCAATATACATTGGCCAACTAATTAAATAAAATTTACATCAGCTTTAAATAAAAATAAATGTACATAATAATCTCTCCAAATCGATCTCGACCCCAATTCTATTATGTGACTCCAACAATGATCACCTAAAAATATATTGGGGTGAGCAAATAATAGCGCAATAGAAAATCTAATTCCTATACAATAAATAATGTTTCAAATATCACATGCAAGCATTTATATATTCAAAATAATATATAAATCAAATAAAACAAATTCCAAATCATAAACCTCAAATATAATCAAATTGTCAATAAAATCAACCCTCATAATTCATGATATCAAATAATATCACTATCAATATTTATCACCTTGCACAAATCAAATCTTAATATATGCTTCAAAATAATCATCATTCACTATACAACAATTAAACCCCTATCTCAAAAATGAGTTAATAAAATAAAAAACCACAACTGTAGGCGCATGTAGGTGCGTAGATCGGCTTAAAAAAAAAATACAAGATCCATATTTGCAAGCGTTGGATTAGAGCTCCTATGCTCCAACCAGCGACCGTCCGCCATCTGGCTCTCTCGACTTCCTCCCTGCCTTTCTCTCTTTCTCTCCACTCTTCTTCTCTTTCTATTTCTTGTCTCCTTCTTTCTCTCCCTTTATTTCTTCTTTTTTTTCTCTCCTTCTCTCTTTCTTTCTCCTTTCTCCCGTCCCTATCTCCTTTCTTTGTTTCTTCTTTCCACCGAAAGCATTCATTTTTTTCTTTTTTCTTTTTTTAATTCTACACAACAACCCACCTAACCAATATATTAGTTTCCTCCACCGAGAATGGGTTTTAAACCCCATAATGTGCCACTTTATAAACAAAAACAACCCAACAATCAGTGGGTTCGGCCAAACGAGACCTCAAAATCCTTTTTCTTTTTTTTTTTTTTTTTAAATTTTTAAAACGGGTCATTACAAGGTTTACCTCAGCCATACTCGTTGCACTTCCAATTGCACTTCCAAAATTGACTGCAGAAAACCCTTAGCCAGTTACCAAACTCATCTCCGAAATGCATCCAAATGATATCTCCATGATTTCCCCAAGAAATTTTTTTTTTCCCTCCTTCTTTATCTTTGAAAGATTGGTTGGATTGGAACCTTGCTTTGTCAATGGCCTAATCAGAGGACAACCCCAATATATCGCAAATTTAAATCCAACACTGTCCCCTTTTTCTGGTCCTAAATTTTTTTAACTTCTTGACATCAGGTGGATCGGAAACTCCACTGTGATTCTGAAAATGAGCCTTTAAATGCCACTCAAAAGTAAGTAAATAGATCCAAAACATGTAAAATACAACACTATCTACATTCAAAACCCATCGCTTATGCAATTTGGGAGTTATACATATGTGTATTGATCATAACTAAACCATGTTACTTATAATAAATATAATAATAATAATAATTAAAAAAAAAAAAAAATACTCCCCCCGTCCACAAAGGTAAGCCATTTTTGCTTTTTTTTTTTTTTTTTCTGTTCAAAATGTTTGTGTTAAATCATAAATTTTTTTAACTTTCCTATACTATTTTGTTATTTCAATAATTACTTTCAACACAAAACCTAATACCAAATAAGAGTGAATACTTTCGAAAAGATGGAGTTTACAAAATAAAGAATTTGCTTGTTTTGTCAAACTTGACTTATCACTATGGGATATAGAGAGTAACTAAACCACATTCCCTTCAAACAAACTTGGGCAGAATGGCTTGTAATAGGCAAAAGACTTGGCAGAGGGCAACAGTCTGAGACAAGTCCATGGCTTGCTTTCTTTCATCTGAACCTCATCTCCCAGCTGAAAATTTTTGTATATGTTGGATTGCATTTAAAGTTACAAAAAAAAAAGGAAAAAAAAAAAAAAAAAAGAAAGAAGAAGAAGAAGAAGAAGAAGATGAAGATCGATGCAAAAGAAGGTTGTTAAAATAAAATTACGAAAGACTTGAGCCATTTTGATTAGTATTATTTTATTTTTACATTATAATTTGAGCCACTTCCAAGTGCCTTTCGCAGAAAGTTCTCTCGTACAGACCCCACTGTCCCAATACATAATCTATTTTAAAAACTCAAGGATAAGTGCTCCTTTAAAAATTTGCCAAAGTTGTCTGTTTTCATTGTTTTCATCCGACATGCATGATGTGAGGCATAATAATAGAACAAGCACTGACCCGCCGAGAAAATGGCCCCTATTGATTGATTATATTTTGTCGCTGCTTTTCAAAAGCACAAGCCCACTAACATCGAACTGAAGAAAAGAGGCAGGAGGAGAGAGGACGAGAGAGAAACCCACAAAACCCAAGCCAAAAAAAAAAAAACCCAGATCTGAGATCTCGCAGATCGAACTTACCTGCGGCTGGTGTGCAACGCTGAAGAGGTAGAGGAGGTCGTCGTTTACTGGTCTGGTGGTTGACTGGTGTGACTCTGAATTCCTCGGCCGTCGCCAACGCCAAGTCGACTGGTGTCGTCTGTGGTCTTCTCTCGAAACTCGGAGAGGTGAGGTGAGGCCGTCGTCTTTATACAACAAGTCTTTCAACTTCTGCTTAGATCTAGATGTTTAAGTTATAGATCTAGTAGATTCATGTAGTTTTATTGAAATTTACTTTTCTTATATGTTTTATAATTTTAAATTTTCTATTTTATAGAAATCAATTAAAAATAATTACTAAATCTTTTTTTTTTTTTTGCTAAGATATTAAATTTAATTTAAATTGATATATGTTAAGGGTGAGGACCGTGTGTGTATATTTCATTTTCCATTTTGCTTGAAAAATACATTTTTTGTAATCTTTTTACCTAATTTCGAATTTTCTGTTTTTTGAAAAAAAAAATAAAGGAAAAAAAAGAAATGTTTTCGAAAATAGATGGATCTTTTACACTTATATTACATGTATCTAGTAATATATATATTGTAGTAGATGTATCGTTGACATTAAATTTTGATGATAAAATTTTAAATATTTAGTTTTTTGAAAAAAATAATTTAAAAATTATAAATATTGGTGGAGACAAATGTATGTATGGTATGTGAAGAATCATGGTCTAGAAAGCATGGACACTTTTCCAAAGGCTACGTGTCCGTGTCGGACACATATCGGACACGACACTTTTCCAACACTACACTGCTCACTTTGTTTTTGTTTTTTTTTTTTTTGGTCATATATTTTCTACGAACAACTCAACTAGAATTTCTTAAAACAATACAAAAGTATCATTTTTAAATGATTTATGTGATGTTATATAATATTTTTAATTTTATATATCTATATATATA
The DNA here is from genome assembly GCA_039720395.1 of Liquidambar formosana. NCBI lineage: Eukaryota > Viridiplantae > Streptophyta > Magnoliopsida > Saxifragales > Altingiaceae > Liquidambar > Liquidambar formosana. The sequence continues at coordinate 13,423,245 of CM077834.1, read as the reverse complement.
TATATAAATGTTCTATTAATGTCGTATCCCCATCGTATTGTGTCTTAAATTTTAAAAATTTGCCATGTCCGTGTTGTGTCGTACCTGTGTCATGTATCCGTATCCATGCTTCTTAAATCATGGTAATAGGTAGTGTTAATTTATTTGTAATTATTTAATGATTCACTAGGATGCAATTTAATTTAGATATTTTATGCCGTCCCAGGTAGAGATATGGTAATATAAGTTATATCAGTACCAGAAGTTGTACCTTGTTCATTGGCCCAATGTACCTACCAATGGACGGGTTACAAACCTCAATACGGGTGTTGATATCAACAGATTCTTCTAATATATAGTATATATCTTATACAACATTGTTATGAGCTTTTTCTAAAGGAAGATAAATTCACTAAATTCATCCACTAGCTGATGTGGATTAAATCATTCTTTTTTTAGTATAAAACAAACTAAAATAAACATTTTTAATTTCCAATTCATCATTGCCACATTAGCCTGTAAGAGAAGAGGGGTGAACTTATTTGGCATACTAAGTATTTTCCCTCTAAATGCTTTTATATATACTAGTAATCGTAACACTTAATTAGTTAAGACTAAAAAAAAATGTCATTCTTTCCATTAATACCATTACTTTCTACATTTAGATTGATTAAATCTCTTGTACACTGCCTGCGTACAGGTTTTTATTTTTAATAAAATTCTTTACTTCGTCAAAAAATAAAAAAAGATTAAATTATTTGATTTAGTTTCCATCTCGCCACTTTGATTGTTTAAATTGCTATATCTGCTTGCCAATGCAAACGTTATAACGCAAATTTTTGGAATTATCCAGGAACTTTCCTATGGAGTCTATAGGGTCAATCCTTCAGATTGTAGAGTTTGCAGGGGCTCCGGTTGGCAAATGGTGGAAATATTACAAAGGTGTTGATGAAAATATGAAAATTCTCAAAAGAAAGTTCGAAGAGCTTAATCACCGAAAGGGAGACGTAGAGTCAAGATTAAGTGCGGACCTTCAGTCAGGAAAGAAATTACGAAAGAAAGAAGTTGAAGATTGGTTGGAAAATGTAGACAAAATCAATATTGAAACACAAGACATTGAAAAACAGGTTGGAGAAAAGAGGTATCTCTCACGTGCACGCTTAGGAAAACTTGTTGATGAAAAGATTCAAGAAGTGAAAGAACTTTATCAAAAAGGTGATTTCCCTAACGGTTTGGTAGTTGATGCACCCCCAAGCAGGGGAATCACATTGCCAACGACAACATTGGTAGGCGAGACTACAGCAAAAAAATGTATGAGTGAAATTTTGGAGTACTTGATGGGTGATGAAATAAGGAAGATTGGTGTTTGTGGGATGGGGGGAATTGGCAAAACCACCATCATGAAGCATATCAACAATCAACTCAAGAAAGAGATAAAAAAGTTTGATGATGTAATTTGGGTAACTGTATCAAAGGAGCTCGATGTCATTAAATTACAAAATGATATTGCGCGTGCACTGAATCAAGAACTTCCAAAAGGTGATGATAAAACAATACGAGCGGGGAAGTTATTGGAAATGCTAGAGAGGAATAAGAGGTATGTGCTAATTTTGGATGATATGTGGGAAGCATTTTCTCTTGAGGACGTTGGAATCCCTGAGCCTACTTCAACCAATGGATGCAAATTAGTATTGACAACCCGATCACTAGATGTGTGCCACTATATAGATTGTAAAGTAGTTGAAGTGGGGGTTCTCACAAAAGAGGAGGCATGGAAATTATTTTCGGATATTGTTGGTCATGATGTTTTGAGGATTTCGGCTCTCGAACCATTTGTGAAACTTGTTGCTGAAGAATGTGCTTGTTTGCCTCTTGCAATTGTTACGGTAGCAGGCAGTATGAAAAAAAAATATGACATTAGTGAATGGAGGAATGCATTGACCGAACTAAGAGAACGTTTAAAGGGGGTCAAGGGCAAGGAAAATGAGGTATTTGAGCGATTGAAATTCAGCTATGATCGTTTGAAAGATCTGAAGGTCCAAAACTGTTTCCTATATTGTGCACTTTATCCTGAGGACTATGAGATTAAAAAGAAGGAGTTAATACAGTATTGGTGTGCTGAGGGACTTGTGGACGAAATGACTAGCAGGGAAGCAGAGTTTGATAGGGGCCATGTTATATTACATACACTTGAAAACAGCAACCTATTGGAGAAATCTAGTACTAGTCTTCAATTTGTAAAGATGCATGACTTGGTTAGGGACATGGCACTCAACATCACAAGAGGGAGCCCTCGATTCATGGCGAAAGCACGCATGCAATTGAATGAATTGCCAAATGAGCAAGAATGGATGGAAGATCTCAAGAAGGTCTCCTTAATGAAGAATTTTATATCAGAAATTCCTTCTGACATGTCACCAAAATGCCAGAGACTTGAAACCTTATTGCTACAAAGTAATCCTTTAAAGGGCGTACCAAATTCTTTCTTTGTGCACATGCTTTGGCTCAAGGTTCTAGATCTTTCCTACACTAGCATTGAAATTCTGCCAAACAGCATCGCCAATTTGGAGCATCTCACTGCATTATTGCTTCGCGGGTGTTCCAGTTTAAAATATGTGCCTTCGTTGGCAACGTTGAAGGCATTGAGGGAGTTGGATCTCATGTATAGTGGAATTGAAGAAGTGCCTCAAGGTATGGAAATGTTGGTCAACCTCAGACGCCTAAATCTTGGTGGGTGCTTTGGTGAGGAGTCCAATTTAAAGATGTTACCAACTGGGATATTGCCAAAACTCTCCCGTCTTCAATGCCTCATTGTTGAGGCGAGGGGATCAGAAACATTAAATGTAAAAGCAGAGGAAGTGGGAAGCTTAAGGAAGCTAGAAACCTTTTTAGGGAATTTTTACGACTTGCATGACTTCAATTTATATGCCAGAAGAATGCTGCAACGTCAAGGGCCCCACAAATACCTTCTTCAAGTGGGATCAGATGGTCTTCTCGAATATTTCTTTGATAAAGAGTGTGGTTTGAATGGAAGAACTAAATGTGTAGGATTAAGAAAATGCAGCGTCAGTAGTAGAAAAGAAGATTCCTTGGTGCTCCCAAACGACATTGACTTCCTGCGTTTTGAGGAGTGCCACGATGTGAGTGACTTATCCCATGTTGTTTTGTCATCCAACACTCTTGACTTCTTGAAGGAATGTTTGCTTTACAAGTGTGATGGGATAGAGTATGTGCTTTCGACGACGTCATCCTCCTCCTCCTCCCACACCCCACTTCAAAGCCTAGAGTTACTACATCTTTATCATTTGCCCAAGTTACACGTCCTCATCTTCAGGGGAGAAGGAGACTCACCACCACCACCACCTGGCACCTTTTCCAATCTTAAGAATTTACAAATCGGAAGCTGTCCGAATATTAAGAAGTTGTTCACGCTTGAGTTGTTGCCAAACCTGGAAGAACTTCATGTCGATGAATGTGGCCAAATGGAGGAGATAATAGCTGCAAAAGCACAAGGAGAAGAAGAACAACAACGAGGGAAAATGTGTGGAAGCAGCAACCATTCTACTGTCAACCATGCTGGTGATGATGATGTCGTCTTCACAATCACTTTCCCAAAGTTGGTTCGTTTGTATTTGCGTTCCCTACCAGAATTGAAGAGCATCGTCAGTGGTAGGGGGGTAATCATCTGTGATTCTCTCCAAGAAATTGAAGTATTCGAATGTCCAAAGTTAAAGAGGCTCCCTATCTCTCTGCCCTTGCTTAACGGTCAACCATCTCCTCCCCCCTCTCTACAATGTATTCAGATAGATCCAGTTTATTGGGAATCACTGGAGTGGGACCACCCCACCACTAAAGACGTCCTTCAATCCTTCATTTCCGAACTGTAGATGCGGGCGACGTGTTCGATAAAGTGCCTACCCACTGGTAAGACAATGATTTCTAACAATAGCATATTCTGTATTTGTTTCACATTTCTAATTTAGTAATTATTCCATGCTACCCTGTTTTCTGCTATGTAATAAGGATCAAACACTCCACTCTCAAGCTGAAAGATTTGGAACAGCAAGGTTCCTGTTTCGTTGAAGTGAAGACAATAAGAAGGTTTTCCATCCAAGTTTCAGTTTCTGTCGTAGTTTTCATCTTTCCTTGGTTTGAACAAGACTAATAAAGAACAAGCTGCTCAGGCATGCCGCTCTTAAGTCATTCTCCATGGCTTTCTGATCACAATTCACAATTGTACCCTATGGGCTCTTGTAAATGCTTAATGATAATGCAGTAGCGACTCTTTTCTTCTGTGTGTTTGTGTGTGTGTGCAAAGAAGAAATGAAACTTTGTTTAAGCACTACCGCTATGTTTGGATAAAGAATTTTTAGGTGGAATTTGTCTTTGAGATGGAATTTGTAAAATTTTTGTAAGGAATTTCCTTACAAAAATTTTACAAATTCCATCTCAAAGACAAATTCCACCTAGAAATTCCTTATCCAAACATAGCTTACATGTTTTTCTCAAATATGTAATGGATATGTTTAGGATTTGGCATTTGGACATGTACTCTGTATGAAGTATGAGATAATCATGGAATCATGGTGCAATTTGAGTGTTTCTTTTTCTTTTCTAGAATGAGAAGCTACCAACTTTTTTTTATCTTTAGTTGTTTTGCTTTTCAATTTTTCATTCAGGCTACTATCATGTTCACATGTAATTCCATTCTATAATTTCCTTCTGAGTTAGCCCTTGCATTATCATCCAGTGGAAATGCTTTCTTTCAGGCCACTATCACTACTAGAACTTGGACTCTTGGAGGCTTGAATTTCACATTTATTTCACACGTTTGGTAACCATCCAGAGGAAATGCTTTCTTTTCTTCTTCCCTTCTCAGCCCTTCTCTCAATGCATAAATCGTCCTTGCTTTTCCCTTGGAACACAGTATCCCATCCCAAACGTGTCATAAGTGAGTCCACAAGAGAGAATCTGTTGGCATGCTTCGATAATCATCTCCCTAGCTCAGTATCTAAGAGGTAATAGTATGTGAACACGTACTGTTTTCTTTCTTCTTTTTTGCGTAATCCTCATTGAGGTTAAGTTGCATAAAGCGATCCTCTCCAGTGGAATTTCTCTCCGAGTATAATATCAAATTATGAAAATTGCCCATCAATGAATAAATGATCCTTGTAAAGTTCCAAGCCAAGCCATAAGAACGTCATAAGGATGCAAGGTAGACAATGGCCTTATGGTGTCTCTAGGGGACTAATCAAGCCAAAAGCCTGGATATATCAAGAAGTTGTGATTAGTTGTAACTGAAAGCTAATATGCTGCGATTGAATATCACTAGGGCATAACTTGTACGCTGGCCTACCTTTATGAGAACCAAACATATAATCTATGTTGTGCTGGCCCCAATTGTAACTACATACCAATGCCTAAATTTTCCAAATTTCTCTCTCAAAACCTTCTGTGTCTAGTCAATTTTTTACCAATAAATTCTTCACCCCAATGTCCATCTAGTCAATCCAGGCACTCCGTTCGAGACCCAATTTTGCAGGATTTTTTCACCATGCTTTACACTATGACTAGTTCCCAACACCTATTGACTAAGAGATCAAGATCATTATCACAAACACCCTATTCCTTCAATTTCTTGTAATCTGTAGCAAACTTTCACTTGCAACATGGTTTCTTAGGAGTTGAGTAAGAGGTAAATGCTAATCAATAGAAGAAAAAAAACAAAGGCTTTCCCTCTAAAGTATCCTTTGCAAATGCTGGCAATTATATAAGTCAAAAACAGCACAGGTTACCATTCATAATGTGGTTCCTGATGACGACTTCTGCAACCTGCCTGTCACTTGTAATCTTTTCTTTTATTTTCTTTTTCCTTTTGCATTATTTTCAAGAAACATATTTTTTTCTTTCAAGTGGGTTTTACGATTTATTATTGTTCGTCAATTAATAGTTTATCTCATATGTTTGCTGTTGTCATGAATATAGTTTAGATCTAACTGAGAAAATACATTTTTGGCACAACTAATTTCTTAAACATGGGTAAGGTCACCACCCACTTTACATTAGTTCACGCTTAGAATAAACTCAACCCATAAGATTTTCAAATATAATCCCCAGTTGGGCTACAATTTTCAGCCACAATAGTTAGACAAGATTGTGGTCATTACCCAAATCTTGAGTACATTGGCAAACTACTTGGCGAAGAACCAAGACTCCCAATTCAAAGCAAATGTCATAAAGCTTGTCGCTCAGTTGTGTCTTTTCCTTTTGTTAGAGAAATATTTTAAGTCTCACACTCTCAGTAAAGTGTAAAAGAACAATGTTTTTCTACCTTATTCGATTCATCACACTTTTTTCTTAGCAAAAAAAGAGAAGATTTTAAGTTTCACACTCTCAGATGCTTAATGAAACTTATTGAACGGTAGCTTTACGAGGCCCAAACCCTGCCAAACCATAGATATTTCTAGACAGCAATCACCATCAGGTTGTTTTCTAGACAGTAAATGTAGCCAAGTAGGCATGTAGGCATGCAAAACTCTGATCACATCATTACAAAAATTTCTAAATATGTTTTGCAATCTTTCAAAGAGAATCATGAACAAGCACAACTTTCTATTAAAATAAACAAGTAGTACCTGCCTAGGTGTAAAACTAAACCATTTTTTTTTTTTTGTTTTTGGGTAATAAAACTAAACCATTTTAAAAACTGCTTTTAGGACAACACCACTGTAGCACAATTTGAGCCTCTACGATTTGTTAGTAACTGTTTCTTGACCTTTTCTTGACCTTCTCCATGTATTTCTTTGGACCCCTTTACAAACCCAATGAAAAAGCAAGAAGTCCACTAAGTCTATGGTAACCTTTAGGTTTGAGTACTTTCCACTAATCATGCTTTGTAAATATTGCAGAATAATTTGATACTAATTAAACCCAGAGTCAAGGTTGGGATTTATGTTTTAAGCACGAGTGCCTACCAAGGTTTGGTTTTTAAAGCAATTATGTCACAATACTGTCTATGCATCAAATGCACATTTTCCAATCTACTTTTCTTCTCCCATTCTGAAGGATATAGAAAATTTCAAATTCACTAATTCACAAGAGTTAAAAGTCTTTCAAGTGGTTTTCACATGCATTATAGCTTTCCATCTCTATAATTCCAGGAAAAGAGTGAAGATAAGCATTAATCTGGAAAAAATAAACTTATGTTAAGGTTATTGTTATTTATTCAGAATTTTTTTTCCCCGGGGGGGCATTGGGGGAGGCGGGTTTCAGCTTCTTACTGGGAAACCGCAAGGTAGGATTCCATTGTCAACGAAAGGGGAAAAAAAATAAAATAACAAGAGGATGAATCTACTAAGTTTAATTTTTCTGTCTCTTTCTTCTTTATTAATATCTCCAATACTCACACAAAAGGGGGAAAAAAAATACAACTATACAAGTGTGAAGTGTCACCTGACAATGTTGCCATGTTCCAACTCCTTCAGAAGAGAGACTTCTCTTATTACTGCACTTGGAACACTTTCGTATTTATCTTCAAATTCAATCTTCTTTACTGCTACAATCTCGTTGGTCACACGGTCACGACACTTGAAAACCACTCCAAAGGATCCATCTCCAATGTGCTCAATTACCTCGTACTGCAAATCCACTAGCATGACTTACCAGTGCAAGGAGATAATAGAGGAGCATTGCAAAACTACATGATACAAAACCAGATCCTCTACCTTATCCTCCATTTGATCATGTCAAACTGCACACCACTGATGGAATGTCTACAGGTGCTGATTCAAAATTTTGAGAAAAGACAATGTTACAGAATGCACCCAATTAACGAGGGACCAGCGAAATCAAAATAGGAAATTTGCTGAAAATTCCAAATAATGGTGAATTCAGAAGAAATTCAGGAAGTAGCACACCAATCTATCAGGACCCAAAATAATGAAGAAAAAAGGCCAAAAATCCATTAAAATATATCTAATAAAGAAGTTACATTTTCTCTTCATTTATCTTCAAAGAGGATGTGTAAGTTGCTTGCCGCCCAAAAAGTTTACTCAGATGTGTTTTTTTATAAAATTGCTAATCTAGATCTTCCTTTTAAATTATTCTTTTTCTGTCTGAAATGCTGGCAGGCCTTTTCAACCAAGTATTGAATCAGATTGTCTGTGAAAATGGGCTACATAGTTTTAGCCACATCATATGGCAACAAGGAAGGAAAAACAAAAACAAAAAAAAAAAAACACCGAACAAACACCAAACAAACTAGTAATTGTAATACATTACTGAAGTATTGCTCTGAACTTAATGAGTCTGCAAATTAATAGCCCTTACCCTGGTCAAGAACTTTGGAGCCTATACAATTTGGTGTTTGAAAAATCAAGAAAAAGAATCTATAAAAAGAATCTACCCTGGTGATTGGTTCCACACATACAATATATATACATATATATATATACATATATATATATATATATACATATATATATATATATATATATATATATATATATATATATATATATCGTATACAAAATGATCAGGTGCGAACTGTCCTGGACATCCCAGTTGGGATCACACGGCTGTGTCCCGGATATTTGAGACAGCCCGCACTTGATCAGCTCGGTCCATAGTATATATATAGATAATTTCCATCATTTAATAATGATTTTTCTTTCTATATTTACATCATACATATTCATATAAACCACTCATTTACAGCAAGAATCAATGGGACAAAAGATTAAAAGGAAAAAAAAAAAAAAAAAAGAAAAGAAAAAGGGAAAAGAAATGAATCGACCAAATTTAAATTCAGAATGAAAGGTAAACAATCTCCCACTAGAAAAAGATTTAGGAAGAGATGTACATACAGAAATACAGAGCGAAATCAGGAAATGACCCTACTACTTGCAGATTGAACTCAGAAATCATTGCTAGACTGATAAAGAATATAAATACAGAAAGACATTCCTCTGTATATATGTATATATGTGTGTGTGTGTGTTTGTAGACATTACTTGACTCTACTACTTGCAGGTTCGAGGAGTTTGGTCGACTCCTGATTGCAGAGAGAGAGAGAGAGAGAGTGTGTGATCTGTTTGTGATACAAAAACTATATATATATATATATGTATATAAGATAATAAGAAAGAGGTAACGAAGTGATACTGTTAACGCCAAACGGAATTTCCCGCCAAAATACTGGATATCCTTGCTGGCACCCAGCAGAAAAGAAAAAAAAAAGAAAGAAAAATCCACTTCATGATCCTACACGTCCAGCATCAATTTCATCCACCATGCGATTACTCGAGTAGAGTTCATTTGGTAATGACTTATAAGCAAATGCTGTCTTAAGAACACTGTGAACCCTCTCTTTCATTTTTTTTATTTTTTTATTTTTTCTGTGTGCGCACTATGCATTTGTTTGTTGAGGTCTGACTGCAAGCCAAATTTTGGTCTCACAATAGTGCCTGTGTTAGAAGAGCTACCTGAAACATTGTCTTAGTAGTAGATGATGGGGGGTCGAGTAAAACATGTTCTTCGATTGGTGGATTTCTTGGGCTACTTTTCAAGCACACCAACATAAATCCTTCTGAATAGCCAAATTTTCATCTAAAAATTTGGAAAAGAATACTAAAAAAATCTACTCATCATATACATCTCATGAACTCTCCATTGTTCCTAGGATTCCCTCCAATTTTAACAGGTCTAAAACCCTCCACCAGAAAAAAAAAATAAAATAAAAATGGAGAGAGAGACCTAATTGTTTTCATGCAAATTTTCACTTCAACTAAACTTGGTTCCCCATACTGAGTCCTAATTTGTCTAACCAATAGTAGTAGTGTCTACTCAACGATTCATGATTGCATCAAATCAAATCAGAAGAAACTTACAACTGGCGTCATAGCTGAGGTAGTATCTCTTCTCACTTAAAAGGGATAAGTTAAAACTTAGAAACTCGACACCAAATTTCCAATATAGTACAAGAGTGAGGCCACGAGGAGGGAACCTTTATATGCTTATGGTGAACTCCAATTTACACTTAAATTTTAATACATACGATTTGTGTTGGGGGAGGGACATGAAAATTTCCAGAAAATTTCACTCTTCCCTACAAAAAGAGCAAGATTTGTCGACTTTATTACAACGAAGAACTTGAACATTGATTATCAACATGTGTGGAGTCATTTGGAGATGAATTTTTGCATCTGGGGATCACATGTACGAGCCTTTACCCCCACTCCCCAGCACCCCTAGAGGCCAAATAGGTTTAGATATGAATTCTGAAATTAGACCTTGGAAATTTTGCACTGAATGGAGTTGTGTTCTTCATCTTCCTCACTATTTCGTTACCTTGAACTTGAGCAACATCTATCTACCTAGCTATCAACATAGTTTTTCTCAAACTCCATCACTAACCAAATAAGCTCAGCAATACTGGAGGTACTCAGTATTTATGTCCAAACTAATAGCAAGTCTAAAATATTACAGTGCTGCTACATCCACCATAAATTCTGACCGCATTGATTCACTGCCTGATGTGGCATTACTATCCTCCTTTAAGTTCAAAGTACATGGGGCTCAACTCTTCTAATAATACTAACTTGCCATCGCCAAATCAGCTTGTAAAGCAAGTGGGTAGATTCATCCTGTATCATTGGCATTTTCCAAATAATTATGCCATCTATGAAGCATTATGCAGAGAGATAAATGCCATAAATGAAGCACTCTGCACACAGAGAGTTGAATTATGAAAAAGTTTGTTCCCAGCATTGATTGTGTGGGAGAAGAAACTAGTTTGTTTGTGTGGGAGTATAAAACCATCTTCAAGAGGAAAAAAGTCACAGTGAATGAAAGCCACAAATTCGTGATCGAATTAAAATCTACAAGTTGCTAATCCCATCAATATAACTGTAGAACAGATCGGATGCAACGACAAACAGAGTATCAAGATGATTTACTCAGATCACCAGTGAAGTATTCATGCTCCAGTGCAGCAAGAGCAGTAATTCTTTTACTTGGATCCATGCAGAGCATTTTCTGATAAACATTGAAATAGGCATAAGTAAAACAGATCACAAATTGGCTAGCTGACACTCGAGAGAAGATTTTTCTCTTTTTTCATTCTGAGTGCTTTTAGTATCTAGTGATATTTTAGCTTATTGATTTACAGCCAATACAGGAAAATTTCCAGGACCACTCATGTGGTTATAAAGTAGCCGATAAAACAGGCATCTTTTCAAGATTTAAAAGGAGAAAGACAATAGAAGAATATGACACACAAAAACTGTCACCTTGGGCTCACTCTTGGGTAGATAAGAAAGGTATTTTGAAATGAAGTCACTCCAGGCCAGGTTTCTTCATTTGGTGAGCCAAAAATGCTTAATATAAAGAATTTTATGTAAATAGGATGGCCATAGAAAAGGGAGTGGGCTAAAATGTCAGGAGTGAAAGCTTTATAAAACCTAAAAATTGAGAACAATTGATCAACCTCGGATTGACCTGGAAACAGAGGCTGCCGAATTACCATCTCGCCAAATATACAACTGACAGACCACAAGCAAGGGGAGTAGAGTATTGGCGAAGGCCAAGTAGGAGTTCAGGTGCCCTGTACCAGGGAGTTGCCACCTGGATGGAATTACCAAAAACACAAGAAAACTCACAGAAAACGTGGTTGGCATTTATTAACAAAACAAATATAGTGTGGTTTCGATGTTTGTCAAATATGTTCAAATAGTATCATGTATATGTTTGGTGTCACAATGTTGTATCATACAGATTATTAAAAACTAATATTCTTTCTTTTCTATTTATTTTTCAATATCAAGAACTCTGGGAAACATGATCGGTTTCCTAATAAAACCCAAGGTTTAAACCCCTTCGATACCAAGACCAAAAATTCTAATGGCAAGCTCACACTTATTCATCAGAATAGTTCGGTAAAACAAACAAAAGATAAGACTAACAGTGGGTCAGTTATAGTAAAAAGTGAGCATTGATACCTTTCGAGTATATGAATCAACAGGAACATCAAATGCCCTGGCCAATCCAAAGTCTGCAACCTTCACTATGTTATTACGGAAATCTACCAGCAAATTATGAGGTTTCAAATCTCGGTGGAGAATTTTATGAGAATGGCAATATGCTACACCACAGAGAATCTGGTACAGAAACTCCTGTGAAGAGAAGATGAAAAAAAAAAAAACCACCGAGGATTAATTATGATAATTCTGAAACATCATCACCATCACCTCTAATCATCTAAAATCCAGATAAAACAGAGAGGACATTTGGATGTCCACTGAAAATGGAATCAGACATCATGTTTAATGTAGCATTTGAGATATCACATTGCATTCTTCATTCCATTCAATAAGTCCATATGTTTTTATTAACACTTGTGCAGAGCACAGTCATCTTAAAATTTGGGCAAGGGTACTCGTTTCTATTTCATGATTACCATTTTAGCAGTTATGCTTGGGTGTCCCATGGAAATTGAATCACCCATTCACCCATCATGTTTTATGCAGCATTTGAGATGACCCCATTGTGATGTTTATATCATTAAATAATTCTATTTGTTTTTATTAACACTTGAATATGGTCATTGTAAAATTTCAGCAAGTAAACTTGCTTCTATTAAATTATTGTCATTTTGGGGCTTACAGTGGTTCAACTCTGTTTTTGGTAAATAATGTGTTTTGAAATGCTAAACAAAAGCACAGATAAATGATTTCATCTCCATGATACATTGATACACCTCTCGAAGAAAAGAAGGGAAAAAGATCAAAAAGAGGATACCATGATTTCCAAAATGTATCCGGTCTCTCCAGTCTCATACTCTCATGTTTTTCATCATGGCTACTAAACTTCAAAAGAAAAATAAGTTAAATAAAATTCTATTTGTAAAAGAAAAATAAGCAAATACATATATCCCAAGCTTTTCATTGTGAATGCTAAACTCCAAAGCCATAAAAATTGACAATAATTTTTTTAGATGGATTAAAATGACAGAAAGATCTCACCCACTTTTATCCAACTTGAATTCTTAGACATCACTTGACTGGTAATGAACAAATGCAGATCAAGGTCCAGAAACTCAAAAACAAGAAATATAGCGTTTCCAGTGTTCTATACATCCAGAAGCCTGTCAACCATTCTATCAAACCATATGTTCAGAGAAATCCATAAAAGAAAAATGTCTTAATAAAATGCAGCAGATACTTCACATTTGAAGGCCAACATAGGCATACAACCAGTATGTTCCACTGATATATATCCAATAAACGCATACATCCATTCTAAGAGCAGAATACGTTTTTCCACATAGCCATCAAGTTTTCCAGGTATCCATTTCAGCCTACTAATGACCAGTCGAGCACAAAACAGAACAGCAGCAATTCATTGGTCAGCAGGAGCAGGTGTCTAATGCCTTGTCTCCATAACACTTTAAATAAATTAAAGGATTTATAAGTGGTTTTTTACTAAGCTGTGTGACGCTGAAAGGTTAATCAACACAAATACATCACCAAGTACACCTATGTAAAATTTCAAGCATTAAAGGGTCTACTGCTAAGTGCTAACAGCAGGTTGAAATAAATGAGTTCTAAAAATATACAAATACATTAAGAGCCCCCGAATAGGGGGAAAACAACAATCAAGAAAAATATGAAATATAATATTTAGTGATTTTAACATTACTTAGATCATTGGCTGACATCAACCAAGAAAAATATGCAAGGCAACTAAAGACATACGAATTATAAAAGATCAAAGGATCAAGGAGGCCTTAGTGATTATTTTTATAAATTATCTCAACACAAGATATCTGATTCTGGCATTAACAAGTGCTCTTGACCTTCAAAGTATGGTGGAACATTCACATAGAATAGGGAAAATTAATTAATTGGGATGATGGTTACTGTAAAGTACAAGATTCTAGTTATTTGAGGTATCAATAATCCAATTGTTCTATGCATCAAGAAGTCTTAAAAGTGGGTTTTAAGAGACAATTATTTTCAGTCTCTAAAATTTCATGGAATTGATAAGAGGTAACCATTGGTCTAGACAAAGCCTATAAGGAGGTTTGATTTCTGAAATGCAAGGAGTCGGCGTTATTTGAAAGAAAAGAAAAGGGGAAAAAAAAAAAAAGCACAGGTACGTCTCTATGGTCATCCCCACAAAACAATGAAAGGCAAATTCACAAGAGGAAAATCATCACTCTACTACGTGATATGACATAATCGACCTAACACCCAGAGAAGAAAAAAATAGCAGATAGAATATGCTGATTTCAAAGTATGAGGTAGGACATAAGAAAAAAACATAATAATCAAGGAATGCACTAAATCAAAAATGATATAGAATAAGAAAACCGTCATATACAAAATATTCTAATTAGCCGATACCATCAGCTGATTGTCATAGATTTTAGTCATTATGGTTTCATTTGTATTGGTCAGCTTTCTATGGTAAATTTTTACTGAAAACTACTATACGTAAATTATTCTAATTGGACGATATCATCAGAAAGATGCAGTCTTATTGCATTTTTGAACTGACAAACTCATGTACCCTCTGGTTGCTAAGACAACTGAGGAATAAAAAATTTTGAAAAGAAATAAACCCTATGTTTTCTGTCATTTTGGGCTCTGAAATTATGAAACTCACGTCAATTGAGCCAAATAATTGGATAGAGACAGTAAAGAGGAGGTTTTTGTTTTCTTGGCGCAAGGATACTGAAAAATCTAATATTCCAAATCTATAGCCACAGTTTGGTTGCTCAGAAAATTGGGGGAAAAGACGAATGTGTGTATATATATATATGTGTGTGTGTGTAGGAAAATTTTGAGTCTTTTGGTATGAAAAATGAACAGATGAACTCAAATAGGCCACATAGTTGAGTAGAGGATTCATTTTTTTTCGGTTTCTAAATAATGAAGAATCAAAAATCTAAACTTATTTTCTCACCAATCAAATGGGGCATTATATTTCATTTCGGTTTTCTCAGCAACCAAACAGAGCAGTATCCTAATTTTCTGTACGCAGATAAACAAAACTACAATGTAGTGAAATAAGTGAAAGAATAGAAAAGCATTGAAAACACCATAAATTGACTGTAAGAAGCATCTCAAATTTGTCAATGAATAAATAACACACATGCATTTAAACAATTAAAAAAAAGAAAGAAGGAAAAATCCAAACCCTAGCCCTAAATTGAAGCAATGCAGATGGAGAAACGAGAGACAGAAAACAAAGAACAAAAATGCCAAAGGATTAAGGATAGATTAATACACAAATTGGAAATTAGTCTCTTTGACGCGAAACATAATTCAGAGCAATTGAGAGAGAGAGAGAGAGAGAGAGAGTGTGTTGAAGGGACGAAGGCTGGAAGGGACACTGACTCGGCTCGTAGCAGTAACAGAGTCCGTTAGAGAATCTGTTATATTTCCTTCTCTGTTTCGATAATGTCCTCTGATTTTCTACCAAAGGACGATTTTGTCCCCGTGAAGGGATTCCTGTACAAATGTATTCAACTTCACTCCATGACACTGGAAGGTGATGGTCAAGTGATAAAAGATGCAGAAGGTCAAGTAATCAAGCGTTCAAGTATTAGACATGGTAACGTGGTATGTATTTATTCTTTGATGGTCATGCTCATGCACTAAAGTCACTAATCTTTGGTAGAGTTGAGATCAAGTTGTAACTCAATCAAGAGTAGTGCCCTTTCTTTTGTGGGACCATTTAGGTCTTTTATGTCATTGGTTGTAAAAAAGCTATTATAGTCACACTCAAATAGAGTTTCTATGACTGGTTACCCTTCTTCTACCCTTTTTTTCACTTATAAAAAATCAAATTCCCTCCAATGCAACAATCCGCAGGTTGTGAAATTGCCTAAAAAATCTATAATGGAAGTAGCAAATGTGTCTTTTGGTGACCCATTTGGCAATTTATTATCTCACTTGGAGATGGTGCACTTAATTCAAAAGAGGTAGTAAACTTGATATATATTTTTATACACACAAATAACAAATTGCGCAATATGTAAATACATTATGTTACTTTTTTAATATATATATATTTTTTTCCTTTTGCTTTCAAAATCAAGGCCAATGAAACAATAGTATTTGAATTATTTTTTTTGCATAACAGCCAATGGAATAATGATATTTGAAATTTTTTTTACCAAAAATAAATTAGAGATCAATCATATTTGATTTAAAAGTGATGCTACATGACAGTTTAGGGAAAGAAAGTTTGAGAGACGTGTCACGTGGCATTCTCTCTTTTGTGTAATAGTATATATATATTTCTTAGTTGTGCTATTTTAACATAGATATCAGCCCTTCTCTCTCTCTCTCTCTCTCTCCCCCCACCCCTCTCACTTCAATTTTATTGATAAAATAAGATTTGCTGCCTCCCTCTCTCTTCAAATTAAAAGAAAAAGAAAACGTCTCCAAATTTGCTATTAACATTTGCTATCTTTCAGTGGAGCAAGAAAATGGGGATTGAGGTAGTAAATTTAGTAAAAAGGAGATTTGCTAGAGAGTGAACACCTGCATTCAGTTTTCTAACAAACGACAACGTGAATGATCCACCGTGAAAGTTATCAACCTAAAACATCAGTTGCAAATTGGGAATTTATAAATGCACTCTTTGAAAAGCTTCTTGCAATCATAAGGTGGAAAGTAAAGGCATTTTGAAGTGTGTTAAAAGCACCATCCGAAATTTATCTTAGATTTGATGTTGCATAGTTGAAAGGAGTCCATATATACTAGGAAATCGTATGAGATTTAAACCCTCTTTCAGCTCATGTGGGCGAGATAATCATGAGAAGGGCCCTAATTGGTTGCATCACTTGTACATTGAAAACCAAAAGTCATCAAAAATTGAAGCATGGAAATTCTTCCATAGCAACAAAGGCCAAACAATGAAATGAAAAACGCAGATATGCATGTGATTCAAGAAGCAGTAAGTAATCCCATACATGAGGCAGTACAGGAACAAAATGCACCCAAGTAATCACTACTCTAACTATTCAGTAATCCGTAACTAGTACAACTAGCATATTAAGCATAGCTTTGCTATACCACACAGTAGTATTCCCTCGAACACACAACTGAACCGTGACCCTAAGAGGTCTTAGAGCATCTCCAAGGGAGTAAGCAAATTTGAGGTAGCAAATCCAAGTTTGCTACCTTTGCTTACAATCTGCTACCTCCTCTAAAGGTGGGAGTTCCAAGGGAGTTAGCAAATCTTAATATTTTATTATTATTTCATATATTTTAATGTTTTAATACTTTAAACATATTTGAACATTATTTTATATATTTTAAGACCGTTGGAACAAAAAAAAAGCATGATTATTGTTAAAATAACATATTTTAATAAAAAAATTATTTAAAATTTTTAAATAACGTGATTATTGTAAAAAATACCGTGATTAAACATATGTAATTTTTAAAATGTTATTTGAACTCAAATTTTTAACGTAAATTTAATTTTAATAAAATATAAAGCAGAAAATAATTTGAATAACTATTATTTTAACCTATGATTATTTTTGAAAAATATAAAAATTATAACAATTGGCCGTTTGAATTCAAACCGCAAATAAATTTTTTAATTTAAATTTGAATTCAAATTTATTACCCTTTTTTTGTCTTTTACCTATTACGACCATTTTGTTGTCTTCAAGCGAAAATGACCGTTGAAGTTCAAATTCAAAATATTCTTCTCTTTTCTTTATAAATAGAACCACTTCACCCCTTATTTTCATACACATTTCTAAATTTCCACCAACTTCTCTATATCATCTCCTATCATATCCTATATATTCTTCTTTTCTCTTCTTTTTTTTTCCCCCACATTTCTCTTTTTCCATGGCAAACAATATTTATATAGATTTACTTCTTGATAGCTCCAACTCCAACTCAAACTCTTCTGACGATGAGTTGGAAATAATGGCAGTAGTTGCTCTGCAACAAGAGCTATTAAATGAGGATAGAAGAAGCAGACGTCGTCGCGGTTCCATTCAAGGCCACACGACTAAGCACAGAGATCGAATTGAAAGGCACAATAGACTCTACAAAAACTATTTTGCAAAAAACCCGTGTACAGTCATATTGATTTTCGAAGGAGGTTCCAAATGAGGCGATCTCTCTTTCTCCGAATTGTCAACTCATTAGAAGCTCATGATCAATATTTTGTTCAAAAAAGAGATGCAGCTGGAGTCCTAGGTTTGTCATCTTTGCAAAAGGTCATAGCTGCAATGAGAATGCTAGCTTATGGACTAGCTGCAGATACTGTAAACGATTATGTGAGGATCGGTGAGAGCACAGCAATTGAAAGTTTGAAAAGATTTGTTAAAGCAATTATTAAAGTTTTTGGTGATGAGCACTTGAGATCACCAAATAATGCTGATGTAGCTAGATTGCTAGCCGAAAGAGAAAGCCGTGGATTTCCTGGGATGCTGGGGAGCATTAATTGTATGCATTGGAAGTGGAAGAACTGCCTAGTTGCATGGAAAGGTATGTATATTCGTGGAGACATCCACGATCCATCAATTATTCTTGAAGCAGTGGCTTCGTATAATCTTTGGATATGGCATGCTTTTTTTAGTTTACCAGGATCTCACAATGACATCAATGTGTTAGAACGATCTCATTTGTTTGCTAATCTCGTCGAAGGCTGTGCTCCAACTGCCAATTACTCAATTAATGGCCACAATTATACGACAGGATACTATCTTGCAGATGGAATATATCCCCCATGGTCAACATTCGTAAAAACAATTCCACATCCACGAGGGAATAAGCATAAAAATTTTGCTACAGCTCAAGAATCGATAAGGAAAGATATCGAATGAGCATTTGGAGTGTTCCAATCACGTTTTGTGATTGTTCGTGGACCTTCACGTTTTTGGGATCTTGCAACACTCAAAGATATCATGATAGCATGCATTATAATTGACGCCGGAAAGTGGAGGGCCAAAACAAGTGAATATGAACCAAACACGATCGAGAATCGGACAAGAGAAAATCAGGTTAATTTTATACTCGCCACCCTAAGGAACCCACCCAAGGGATAAGAGTGTTGGTAAAACTCGCCACCCAAAGGAATCCACCAAAGGGATAAGAGCAATAGAAACAAGAAGAACTCCTTCTTCTTAGAAAGCCAAAGGCTAAATTCTCATTCAATATTTTGCATTTTTTTTTTGCATAAGACCTCTACACCTTTATATAACACTTCTACCATTAATACATACCTAACACCTTCTACAACTTCTAACAATACTCCAAATTACAAAATAGTCAAATACATTTTCCAAAATAGAAATACAACTTACTAGACATAACAGCACAACTTACTAGACTCTAATAACAACATATAATTAATAATACTAGTTTCTAAACTAACTTCTTTTTCCAAATGAATATCACAAGTACCAAGTTTTTGTTATTTCCCAACATTAAGGTGCCAAGAGTTGTCCACCTAGCCATAATGTGGTACCCCATAGAATTCCCGCGTTATACTCCCCCAGTTGGAAAGAACTCGTCCTCGAGTTTTAGTGCCAAGTCTCCAAGCAATTGATGGCTAAAAGTATGGTTCTTGTTTGATTGCATGATGCTCCACCGGTTTGAGATAACTCGTCCTCGAACTTTGTAATGACATAGGATTATTCCAATCAAAACCCCATAATGCTTTTCATATGTTGGCATAAGTTGATGATGAAGTCTAACTTTGCTCCACGCTTTATCATTCCGTTTCAAACTTTGTACAAATATGACCATCAACTAGAAGCATTTGAATTTTTTAACATTCAAATAAAGATCTTTGTCAACAACTAATTTTAATGGATCATCAACAAATATGTATCTTTTGAGAATGACAAATTCACAACTTGAAGTTGGACTATAGATCACATGACCATCCTTTTCATATTCATCAAAGATTAGTGGTAGTTCCTCATCCACTTGATTTTTCTCATCCTTTTTCTCCATGTTTAGCAAGAAAGAATTATCACATTGTTCATAATTAAGAACAATGGAACTCACCTTGTTATGGAACCTGCACTTAATGTCAAAGAGATTAGCATCTATCAAATTCTCACCTTGTTCCATATCACTATAATCATCATAAATAGGCTGCTTACTCCAATCAACAAAGTCTTCAAGAAGGTGCTTTGGTGACGAAAAAGGCCAATCTTGTTGCACTTCCTCATCATTTGATAAATAACACTCTGAACCATAATGAGAGTCATCATGTTCTAGAGCAACATAGTGTTGTAAATGCCATTGAAGCTTTCCAACTTGTCTTCGAAGTATTTGAAGTTCATGTTCTTTTGTGCCACTCATCCTTGTTTTCTCCAAGAGTCAAACTTGCTCTGATACTAATTTGACGCCGAAAAAATGGAGAAAGAGGAGAAAACACAAGAGAAAACTCAAAAAGTAACCCAGCTTGCCACCCAAAGGAATCCACCAAAGGGATAAGAGCAAAAGAACAAGAAGAACTCTTTCTTCTTAGAAAGCCAAAGGCTAAATTCTCATTCAATATTCTGCATTTTTTTTTTACATAAGACCTCTACACCTTTATATTACACTTCTACCATTAATACATACCTAACACCTTCTACAACTTCCAACAATACTCCAAATTACAAAATGGTCAAATACATTTTCCAAAATAGAAATACAACTTACTAGACATAACAACACAACTTACTAGACTCTAATAACAAGATATAATTAATAATACTAGTTTCTAAACTAACTTCTTTTTCCAAAAGAATATCACAAGTACCAAGTTTTTGTTATTTCCCAACATTAAGGTGCCAAGAGTTGTCCACCTAGCTATAATGTGGTACCCCATAGAATTCCCGCTTCAATAATGCATAACATAATTGTTGAAGATGAATGTGGAATTCACATGTCTAACAACAATTACGAGGTATTTGAAGAAAATGTTGATTTGTCACATGAGCCTACAGTAGAGTCTGTGCAATTCCTTCAAAATCACCAACGCATTAGGAATAGAGAAGCACATTCTCAACTACAAGCATATCTTATTGAACATTTGTGGCAATATCAGGGAACTCGTTAGAACATGTAACTTATTGTTAATGTCTTGCTTATTCTACTGATTGTATTTTGTTATTGTTTTTTATTATTTGTTTTAACTTTTTGTATTATTATTTGTTTATGAATGAATTTATGGTTTTTATTATAACAAAACTACAAGAGACTCAAAAATAATAATGCAATGCACTAATACAATTCATTAATAAAATAGTAGCAATTCATTAATACATAATGTTTGCTTAACAAAACAAGTAGTAGCTAAAAATTAAAAAAAAAAATACAAAATATAAAAATATAAAAAATACAGTAATAATAATACTGAGAATTGAAAATTGGACAGCCCTGATTTGTTCAGCATTCCCCTAGAAAATCCTAACCATACGTTGGCCAAACACATCTCATCCCTTTTTACCATTTCTTTTCTCTGCAACACCCATCTGCTCCTCTCCCTTCCCGTCCCATCTCCTCTCTGCAAATGTATTCCTTCCAAACAAGCTCGTTGTCTCTCCATCTGACAATAGAGAAATCAATGTTGGCTCAAGAGAAGAACACACCAAAGAATCACTCTCAACACTCCGCTGTACATAGGTGTAAAGAGATTTGGTGTTGCAGCCTTTTATAGAAAGTTCTCTCCTCCTCCTCACCTTTCATACCAGGTGTAAAGATACAATTTTTCTTCTTCTTTTTTTTCTTCAATCGTTGAAAAGTTGAGGTATCTTTAGAAGGCAACTTTAGAATCTATGATTCCATTGGTTTTTTATTCGGAAAAATGGAAAACCCCATCTCAACATCCTGATTCATGAATGATTTAGGAAGAAATTTTTTTTTTCTCCTACCTTTTCTCAGCGACTAAACAAGGCTTTAGGGTTTGATTGAAGTGTTTTTTTATTTTTTATTTATTTATTTTTTTTTCCCTGTTCATCTTCACATTCACTCTCAATTTTATAGTTCATAGTGGTGCGATGGTGACGCCTTCGGCTTTCTCCGGTGACGGCGATGGCAATAGTCCTCCGGCATTGGCAATTTGGGTCACCACCATTTCTTGTTGATATAGTTGTTGCAATCTGCTGTGGGATTTCCAGGTAATCCTCTACAATTTTTTATTCAATTATATGATTTGCTACCTTCTCTCTCCTCTTCTAGGTTTGAAGAGAGAGAAAATGGTAGCAAAAAAATTTGTGTACTTTTTGCTACCTTTGCTTACTCCGTTGGAGCTGGTTTTTAGAAGAAGAGGTAGCAAATCTGGATTTGCTACCTTCGTTGGAGATGCTCTTATTACACTACTTCGCCAAGCACAACTAGTCCGTACTTCTGACTAATAGTCAATGGATCAGATTTCACAGACCACGATGATCTTCAATCTCAGGCCTCAGTACAATCTCTGGCGTGGGGGCCACTTGAGAAATCCCACCGTCCTCTACAATTTTCGATCTTTCATCTGCTCTGAACCCTCCAAAACCCACCGCCGTCGAATGGATGTGCGGGAATGGCAAGAACAATCCATGAACCACGATCTTAAGGTTGTGCATCACATTGGGAATCCTGATTCGCACGTAGTTTATCCTCATTGGCTTCGAGCCACGGCCGGTGGTGGTCACCACCAACTTCTAGCCTTCCTCGAGCGTCGGAAGCTCCGTCGCCACCGGCAAGGTGTCTAGATCGGCGGCCGTCAAGAGTCGGCCCGGAAAGATGTGGAACCTGATGCTACTAAGATACGCGTGTCCACCGGAGAAGATCGACGCGTCATCAAGAGCAAACACCGTCATGTTCCGGAGATTGACATGCTTAGCGTACTTCACCTTCAGAGCCAGAGCGAGTATACTGAACCCGGTGATACGCAAGCGGAACATGGCGTCCGTCATGCTCTTTTCCCTAAATGGTAAGTTTTTTAGACTTTATTCTAACTTTGATGTGATTTTTAATTTTATTCCCAGACAGCGATAAATCGTGGTTGCTAACCACAATTTTAATAAAATTATGGTTAGCAACCACGATTTCAGGTTGGGTATACAAATCTGTATTTTTATTGCTGTATCAGTATAAAAAATTTATATGATAAAATCATGGTTGCTAGCCACGATTTTGGATTAAAATTGTGGCTAGTAACCACGATTCTATGTTAAAAACCCATTCCCCTTATATAACATAAAAAGAGCAGCACTTTTCATAAATAAAAAGTAAAAAAAAAAAAAAAAAAAAAAAAAAAACTCCACCTCTCGCGATTTAGGGCAGAGATACCCACATCCGGCGTCGATCCTCGTCTTCCGCTAGCGTCCATCATCATCTGCCGCTCGCGTCCTTCATTGTCCTCCGTCGGCTGGATGGCTGAGGTATGGAAGAAGGTGTTGGTGGTGTGCCCTCACCAGTGAAAGGAGGGGATGTCAATTTGTAGATGGCTGAGATCTCAAGGGGTTTTCAAAACTAGGAAAAAAAAAAAAAATTCACCATACCTCCTCCTCGGTGGTGTGTGCTTGCCGGTGAAAGGGGGGTCAAGTCCATTCTCCTCATCGGTAGTGTGTGCTCGCCGGTGAAATGGGGGGTCAGATCCATTCGCGAGTCACTCCTTGGTAAACTCCATTTTTCCTTCTTTACCCATTTTTCCCGTTATCATGCCATAGCTCAACAATTGCAGTGCGACCAAACGCCAGCAAGGTGGGTTGTGCACTTATGCCATGGATCTGATCATCGTTTGTTTTGGCTCCATCCCTCCTTCACAAAACATTTCTTTTCTTTTTTTTGTATCATTTATTATGATTGATCTGAAGTTCAAGGTACTCTCCCCCTTCATCTGGACAATGGCGTCGACGAGCCTCCATCTACAATTTTTTTTCCTTTTCTATTTTCCCAGTTTTCTACGCAACAAATTTTTTACAAAAAACACAAACTAAAAAAAAAAAAAATTCAGATCTACTCCTCTCTCCCTAAACGGCGGGAATGAGGCGGGAGTGAGGTTACTTAGCCGGTGGGAGGGTGGCGGAGAGTCTCTGCGTTTTGGGGAAAAAAAACCTTCAGCTGGCCAACACTCAGCGTTTTAGAAGTGTTTTGGGGGAAACCTTCAAACAAATGTGCAAATCTCAGGCTGAACAAAACAAAGTTTTTATTTCTAAAAGTCGTGGCTACCAACTACGATTTTATCGTATAAATTTTTTTTATACTGATACGAGCAATAAAAATACGGATTATCGCTGTTTGGGAATAAAGTTAAAAATCACATCAAAGTTAGAATAAAGTCTAAAAAACTTACCATTCAGGGAGAAGAGCCCGTCCGTCAGCATCAGGCGCATGATCGACATCTGAGAGAGTGATTGCGTACGTTCGGGTGTCTGAGGGGGAGGAAAGCACATAGGCGTCATTCTCTCGATATGGCAGGACAGCGGAGAGAGGTGAGAGACGAAGCCATCGAGGCCGTGAAGGACGAAGAGGCCGTTGTTGAGAGATCGGGACGAGTGATCTCAACGCCTCCGACGAAGATCTTGGTGCTGTTGAGGGCGGAGGTGATGGTGACGCAGCGGCCGGGGACAGAGACGGCCATGGCGAGTTCTTGGAAGCCGAGGTGAGTGAGGACGGGGGCGAAGAGGTGTGTTGCAGAGAAGAGGTGATCGGCGTGCGTGGGAGATGGTGGCGGAGCCAGGGCATCTTCAATGGCTATGGAGGTAGCGATGGTGGTTGGGATGGACAAGGAGATGAGGATGGAGATGGTGAGGATGGAGAGCTGCAGAAGAGTTGCCATGGAGAAATAGCGTTTTAGAGAGAGAAAGTTTGGGGGTTTGTTTGAATGCAGTGAGACTGTTATGGCTTTATAACTGAAAGGAGGGACGAGTCAGTTAGATAATATGTTATTTAGCTGACAAAAATGACCCTGGTCTTTATTTCAAATGACGATTCTGTCCCGGTAAAAGACTTTCACTCCAGTCGACATAGACCACGGGATGGACCATGGTCCATGGCTCTAGATAATTTACCTGTAATTCGGCTGGGGGCTTTTTTAATGCAATTTTGGCTCGCTTGGACAGGTAATTATCATATAATAACATACTTCTTAAGCAGGAAGCCCTAAATCTATAATCAATTTTCTATTGAGTGAAATAATAATCAAGCGGGCAATGCTTTGTTGATAATAAACAGTACTCTTTTTAAAGATGATCACTTCCCTAATATATTGGGGTAGGTATAGTATTATTTAGAATTTTAATAAAATTATTTTAGAGAGCAATTTTGAAAATTTGTCTGAATAATATATTATAGAGAGGCAAATAAGACAGCGGATTTCTCAACTAATTTGCATGATCGAGACATGAGTTGAATAAAAACCATGCATGGTTGGGAATCTAATTTTAGATTAGGAGTTTTAATTGACTATTGGCTGATCAATGTGATTGGTAGATATAGGCTTAGATTTTTTTTTTTTTTTTTTTTTTTTTTTTTTGATAACATACACACGAACACACAGCAAAGAAGCCCACGTATATGACAAGGCCCGAAAGGGATCCAATAGCTCATAAAGTTAATACACACTCAACTTTCATAAGGACCAACTCTTAAAAAAGAGGAAGACCTTATACACTTCTAAGCCAACACAAATAGGTAACACACACAAACACACATAGATATAGGCTTTATCGTGTTGAGGTCTTCTATTCCTCTAAACCAAAAAAAAAATGAAAGGAGGAAAACCTTATACACTTTTAAGCCAACACAAAATAGATAACACACACAAACACACATAGATATAGATTGATCGTGTTGAGGTCTTCTATTACCCTAAACCAAAAAATAAAAATAAAAAATGTTGAAGAGATGAATATTCAAATTAGATGGTAAAAATCTAATTAAGAAACAATAGCATAGGTAAAACTTAGATGCAACTATGTAAGTCAAACTCACTTCAGGCGCCATGATAATTCATTGCATTTCTTACTAATTCGCAATCCCATGATCGCTTATTACAATTAAGTAGAAAAATCAAAAAGTGCTTGCACTCTATTGATTTTTATTGTTTCCACGCGATTGAAGTTAAAAAAAAATGATAATAAAAATAAAAATAAATAATAATAATAATAATAATAATAATCAAATCAGCAGAGACAGTGACAAAAATGATTTGGGGGAGGCTGCGCGAGTGTCTTGCAATGGCCTCCTTTACCATTACTGCAACTATTTCTGCATAAGTTGTCACAAGTTGCATCGTCTAGCGTGTTTGGAACACATCTGCCAATGTGGTTGTCATGACAACATTGTATAGCTTCTTGAGCAGTCACTTCCTTCACATCTGGAGAGGGAAAAAAAAAACGCCAGTCTAAAACGTTGTCTCAGTGGGGATAGGGATTCATGAAGCATACATGTACCTTAGGTTTACAAGCATTTATAACAATTTTTTATTATTATAATGATATATACTATAAAAACAAAAATAAAAAGTTCATAACTCATAAGGGACTCAAAACCATAATTATTATTATAATTAATAGATCTTGTCTTATTGTTTGTTGTAGTCTCATTCACCCTTGTGATGGCGATTAGAACCATTCGTGGCTTATGCAAGTATAATAGGGTTGGATCACCATCACACATGCGTGATTTTAGGGTTGTTCAATTGCGGGATATTTTGCATTATCCCGTTCAATCAAAACCATCTATGAATAACCCACCTACATTTACGCGCCTGTACATGTCACTCATAAAAGGCTCGGTTTTTTAACCCTATATAACTAGGGGGTTTTTAAAAACATGTTGGGCATTTTAAGAGAACAGACCTGTGTGCAGCATGAGGGCGACTGCAAGGACGGCCAACAACACAACTCTCACTTTGTCCATCTCTCTTCCTCACAAGTTGCTTCACTGTTTGTTTTTTGTGATATGGGAAAGACCCATTAGGGTGGTCTATTTATAAAGTGATTAGTACGTGGAAGGCTACTTGCCTACTTTACAAGGTTTTAATTCTCTTACAAACATGGTAATATTATAAATAGAAAAATCAAGAGTGCTAGCACTCTATTGATTTTATTTTATTGTTTCCATGCTATTGATGTGTGGAAAACATGGTGATATTATTCTAGGGTTTCAGAGAGAGAGGTAAAAGTCTTCTGTTGCTCTGGAGAAGGAAATAAAATAAAACTCCATGTTCGTGTATCCTAGATTTAATTGGAAACTTTTCATATTACCACATGCTAGATAGCGTTGCCATGATCTCATACTGAAATGGGCCGTTTTGGTTATCACTCATGGTAATAAGACATTGCAACAAGAAAGGTTATGAAATGGCTACATCACCTACATGGTATGTTTCATTTAAATTAAACCTAGATGTTAACTTGGATTTTGGTTTGCAAATTTTCATTTAAACCTCTATGTTAACTTGGATTTTGGTTTGCAAATTGAGAAGAGGTTTCTTTTTCCATGACTTTATTTGTTTTTATTTTTTTGTTGGACCAAATAATAGGAGAACTCATGTACGTACACTATACTCATAGAGTTAAAACCAAGACCAATCCAAGGCCTTTGTTTGAGCAAGACATGACCAGAATAGTTTATGAAAGTCAAAACAGGTTACATGGCAATTAAATTGGACATGGAGAAGGCATATGACAAAATGAAATGAAGTTGTCCTCCTATATCTTCTATGCCTATACGTGCATACCATGAATTGTTTCGAGTTATTGAAGGGTACTATTGATGAGTTGGATTGCAAAAATAGGAAATTTCTTTAGGGACACAGTACTCAATCTCAACATGGGTCAAGTATACCTCTTGTTTATTGGGATAGTACTTCAACCCCAAGTCTAAGGGTGGTTTAGGTCTTAGAAAATTAGGTGATGCCATTTTAGCTTCGATTGGTAATCTTGGTTGACTTATGGATAAAAATAATCTATGGGCTAAGTTAATGCAAAACAAATATTTAATTGAAGAATTCTAATTTTCTTGAAGCTAGAGAGGCCCTAACTCTTCCAATGAATGGAAACATATTCTTTGTCAAATGAACCTTCTTTGAGATGGATCGTTGTAATGGTAAGAACGTCTTTTTTTTTTTTTTTTTTTTTTTCATTTTTTGTCTTGATAATTGGGTTTATGATCAACCACTAATTGATTTCATCAATTGGCAATGATAGTTGGAACAATATTGACCTCTCTCTTGCTCTTTGTCATTTTATTGATGAACAAAATCGATGCAAGAATATCAATCTTATTTGCAATTTTGATTCTTAATTACTAGAAGATATTATTAATGACATTATTTGTATACCTATACCACGCATAGCCATTGAAGATGAATTTTGCTAGGGTGCATCCAATGATTTTTGGTATTTTTTTGGTTAAATCAACAGTTAGGCTTCTAATTCAAAATAATACTCCCTCCGTCCTACAAAGTCAGGCCATTTTTAACTTTTTTTGTCTCAAAATGTTTGTCTATTTTGAAAAGTCAAATAATAATTTTTTTAAACTTCCTATACTACCCATTATTATTTCAATAATTAATTTCAATAGAAAACCTAGTAAAAAGTTAGGGAGGGTACTTTTGGAAAAATAGAGTTTAATAAATGACAAGTCAATAAAATGATGGTTTTTCTTAAATTGCGTGTTTTGTCAAACATGGCCTATTTTTGTGCTTCTTTACTGAATAAGATTTGTTATCATAATATCCTAATGATGGAGGGATTAGTTCTAATCTTCCTAATGCTTCTTTGCTGAATAAGACTTGGTATCATAATATCCTCCCCCTTATGCAATTTTTTTAATGTGGTTTTGCTTTGTTGGAATAGTCTTTCCATGAAAATGTTTTTATATCGGCGCAGAGTCAATATTTCTTTGGATTGTTCACAAGGGCGGAGCTAGGATTTACCTCCAAGGGGGCACTATGCTATGATTCTATGAAGTGGGATTTGAGAACTAAAAGCCCTATAAAGCAATTTTTTTAAAAAAAATTACTTTTTAGTTATCATTTTTAAATTTAATACCAAAAAAGAATCTTGTCAACTTATTACAAATTAACTGTAAATATATTTTAAAATGACTACTATCTTCCTCTTTTTGGTATTATGTTGAGAAATAATCATCTAATGGTAATATCTCTCCCAAAAAAAAAAAAATTGGTTGAGGCGGGGGGCACGTGCCCCCCAAGGCCCCCCCCCCCCCCCCTGCGGTGGCTCCGCCCATGATTGTTCATTGGGTGATGGGCCTATGGAAGATAGTAACCATATTTATTTACAATGTCCTTTTGTTTTGAGTATATGCATGGTACCATATACCTGATCGTACCTTGTCATATTCCTTCTAATTTAGTGACAATTTAGTGATTGGCTCGATTTGCTTAATAAAAACAGTCATATTATAATAAAATATTTCCTAATTTCTTTGAAAAGATTGCTATTATTTGTTGATCTATTTGGAACCATAGAAATCAAATTATTTTTCAAGGTCTCAAGCCTAATCCTAATTCTATCATATCCTTAATTATGCTGCCATTTATTTTAAAGATATTAATCATGATCAAAGTAATTCTAGTTATGAAAACTATACATAATATTTCAGCTATTTCTAATAAAACTAACCTCCTCCTACTAATTGAACAAAATTAAATTTTGATGGGTCACGCGAAAGTAACAGGAAACGAGCTACAACAGGTTACTTATGTTCTTTGGGATGAACAAGGTATAGCTTTGAGAGTAGCTACTTTCAATTTGAAAACGCTTCGGTCGTGGTAGCTAAATGTACAGTGCTTTGCGATGGACTTAGAGAAGCTTTGGATGAAGTGAAAAAGTGGTGCAATTAGGCATGTTTATAGGCAAGCTAATCGAGAGGTTGATTATGCTACGTACTAATCTAGGTTATAATTACACATGTTCAGTAATTTGTGATAAGCAATTGTGGGGGATTCTATTAGATAATTTTAGGGAATTTTCCATACTCGACATATCAAACATTAATTTTATTTAATTTATCTTATTTTCTTCAAAAAAAAAAAAAGAAAAAGAAAAAGAAGAAGAAGAAGAGATCATGGGATATAATTTTTAATTTTGACACAATTCTCAAGTGTCATAATCACAAAATCCAATGGTACGGTCTTAAAGAATGCTCTACTCACTATCTCACAAATAGCTTGCGTCAAACTTTGTGTTTAATATAGAGTAGTGCTATATAATTCTACTAACTCGTCGGCCAAAATTCACTTGCCCAATTGATGTGTGGCCAATTAAAAATTCTATTAGAAAAATGACTTGTTTAAATTGAATTGATGTGACACGCTAGTAAATTTGACTAAAAAAAGGTTAGGCACATAAGCATTTTCCATTAAGATATATATATGTATGCATTGACCCAATATATTTTGTAATTAACTAATGCACAAAATACAACTTTCAATATATATGGGTGTTGATATAAATTATATTAGTATGTGCTTACTTGATTGTCATCCTGAAAACCAAATTACATTTTTTTATGAACAGATCCAAAGCATCTTTCAAAAGGGTCAAATCAATAAAACAATTTTAACCCGATTATTGAATCATTTGATCATCTTGCACAATGCAATAGTCACATTATTATACTAGTTATTTTTCAAACATCTAAAAAAAAATGATAATAATAATAATAATAATAATAATAATAATAAGATCTTTATGCGTTTCTTGAGCAATCCTTTAATTTCATTAGTACTTTGCAAGCTACGGGTCCAAGTGTTCAAGTGTCCAACTCCAATTCTTGGATTCCAAACCAGAATACCACACCCTTGCGCAGGCCAAAAGAAAAAGAAAAGGAAGAAGAAATAATATATAGAAATAAACAAATAAAAAATATATATTCGAATCTAAGGAGTAATCGTTGGGACAGAATTCGTCTTTAGAAATGAACTCGAGGGTCATTTTCGTCTGAACGAATGAAAGGAATCTTGCTGTTGAACAGATTCTCTAACTAACCAACTCGTCCCTACTTTCAGTTATAAAACTATACCTGCACTAGTCTCTCTCTCTAGCTCCCACTGATTCTCTCCCTCTCTATCTCTCTATCTCTTTCTCTCTCTCTGTGTATACCAAAACCCAAATCGTCCATGGCGGCTCTCCTGCAACTGGCGATCCTCATCATTTCCATTCTCCGTTCAATCTCTTCCATCCCAACCACCGTAGCTACCACCATTGAAGAAGCAGCTTCATCTTCAACCCTACCTCCACCACCACGCTCCGACTTCTTCACCCCCATCCTCACTCACCTCGGCTTCCACCAACTCTCCACCGCCGTCCCTTCCCTCTCCGCCACCAGCACCTGGACGGGTCCTTTCACCATCTTCGCCCCTTCCGACGCCTCCATCCACACCTGCCCTTCCTGCTCCCTCCCTCGCCTCCTCCAAGAACACATCGTCCCCGGCGTCTTCTCCCTCAACTACCTCCGCACTTTAGCATTCGGCACCAAGATCGAGACCATCGTCCCCGGCCGCTGCGTCACCGTCACCTCCGCCCTCAACAACTCCAAGATATTCGTTGGAGGCGTCGAGATCACCCGTCCCGACCTCTTCGACAACGGCCTTCTCATCGTCCACGGCCTCGACGGCTTCGTCTCTCACCTCTCTCCGCTGTCTTGTAACATCCAGAGAATGACGTCTCTGTCCTTTCCTCCGGCTCAGTCGACTGATCGCATCCATTCCCTTCCGGCGTTGTCCGTCATGCGCCTGATGATTACGGATGCCATGCTCCGCCTGCGCATCACCGGATTCAGCATACTTGCTATCGCGCTCAGAATCAAGCACGCCGAGCTCGTGAATCTGCACAACATGACGGTGTTCACTCTCGACGATCCCTCAATTTTCTCCGGCGGATATGCTTACGTCAGTAGCGTGAGGTTCCACATCGTGCCGAACCGGATTTTGATGCCCGCTGATCTGGAGAGGTTGCCGGTAGGGACGGAGTTGCCGACGCTGGAAGAAGGGCAGAAGCTGGTGGTGACCACCGCCGGCGGTGGAGAAACGCCGATGAGGATCAACTACGTGAGGATTAAGTGCCCTGACGTCATGCACAACCTCAGGATTGTGGTTCACGGCTTGTTCTTGCCTTTTCCACGTGTCCATCCATCTAGGGTTTCTACTGAAGAGATCGGACGGTGGGGATTGGACGCAGCGGGATCGGAGGTTGTAGAGGACGGTGGGATCGTTGGTGTGGCACCCACACCGGAGATTGTATTGAGGGCTGAGATGGATGATCATCATGGTCTGTAAAATCTGATTATTGATCGCCTGTCACCCTACTCGGATGAAAAAAGCTTCTATGTAATTGTGATAAGTCCAAGCAGTATCACAAAGTGGAATTGTTAGTATATTTTTTGATCCTATAATCTCATTTTACAAGACCTTTACTGACTTGTAATACCATCTGGATCTATCATAGTTACATGGAAGTGTTTCTTTACTCGGACAGTAGTGGTGGACCCGAAAGTAGGGTAATAAGACCTCTAACTATTGGTCAGGTTTTAGCTGTTTGTACGTTCAAGGGTAAACTGCGATGTAGCACAAGTCATTTTGTTCCTAGTGTGCGCTTAATCTGCTAGTTGACTCAGTACTGACTCTACTTGGCTTTAATTCCTGTACTTCCTCATGTATGGTAATTATTACTTGGTGATTCGTGGGTCACATTATCACGTCTCACAGCTAGCTTTCGTCATTTACTTTTGTTTTATTTTTATTTTTTTCTAAATCCAAAATTATGTCCAGTTGAACCGAATATTTGAAACGTTTGGGAAAAATGAAGCCTGCTATAATTGTTTCATAATTCTATTTCTCATAAAATTATAAACCTTAATTCCAATTTTGGGCACCAAATCAGTTACTTTGAGTTTATGGCTGATAAATTAACGTTTGGGTGGGCTTTGTGAAAGTTAAACAGGCCTAAGAGTATCAGCCTAGATTGACAGTGGACTCCATGGCCATATTTGTCATGGACATACCGACTCAAACATCATATCAGAATGGGGAGCGGGCTATTGCAATCCCTCAAAATTATAAGCCCCCCCCCCCCCCCCCCCCCCCCCCTCTTTATTTTTCAACCCTCAAATTTACACACCCACCCCTCTCAAAGACTAAAATACCTCTCATTCTCACCTACCCCACACCCCCATGGCAGTGACGACCGGCGACGGCGACGGCAACGGCGACGGCGATGCCTCTTCTCTACCTCAATTACTCCGGCCAACTCCATCCCATCCCATCTCACTTTCTCCTTCCTTCCCGTGAAAAAAAAAAGGAAAAAAGGTTGGTCGGAAAAAAATGGAGTTAGCCAGTGACTATGGCGGTGAGACATCGCCGTCATATGCCATGGACAAATGCAAGGCATAACCATCGTGGAGATTCAGACAAGAAAAATTGGGTTTTTTTTCCATTGATGAGCTTTGGATTTGAAAAAAAAAATTGAGTTTTTTTTTTTTTTTTTTTTTTTGGTGATGGGCTATTATGATGGTTGGGGGTGAGGGTTGGGGTGCGATTGGTGGGAGATCTCGATGGTGGAGGTTACGGTGAGATCTGCGATGGGCGAAGTGCTGGTCAGATTTGTGTGTTTCCGACAAGGGAGGTTTGTTTTTCAAAACCTCCATTTTTTTCGGCGACGGGAGGGAAGAGAAAGAAAGAGCCGACGGGAGGGAGGAGGAGAAGAAAAGGAAAAGAAAAGGAAAGAAAAAAGAAAAAAGAGAATAAGAGGGCTGTCGATGGGAGGGAGGGTCGGCAAGCCAAAACCTCCATTTTTTTCGGCGACGGGAAGGAAGAGAAAGAAAAGGAAAGAAAAAAAAGAGGGCTGTCGATGGGAGGTAAGAGGAGAAGAAAAGGAAAAGAAAAGGAAAGAAAAAAAAAAAAAGAAGAAGAGGGGTGTGGGAGAGGGCACGGTCGCCGGTGGGGGTGGGGTGCCGGAGAGAGTTGCCGGTGGGAGAGGGGTGAAGGAGAGGGGATAGATGGGGGTGCCCTTTTTGGTAATTTTGTATAATAATTTTTTTAATTAAAAAATATGTTGGGGAGGGGGGGGGGGATCATATTGGGGGGTTGCAATAGCCGTTCCCATCAGAATGATGAGGTCTAGTGGGTTATCAGGCCCATGGGCTCTCCTAATCTGTTGGTCCGAACAACTCGAAATTAGAGGACCCGGTCTTCTGTAGGGGTGTTAATGGTTTTGGTTAAAACCGAGAACCAAACGGAACCGGGCGGTTTGGTTTGGTTTTTTTGTCATTAGGTTTGGTTATGGTTTTAATTTTAGAAAACCGAACTCAATTGGTTTGGTTTTGGTTTTCAGTTTTAAAAAACCAAACCAAACCAAAAAACCGAAAAATATATAATATATATATATAAACTTAAAGTTTGTAAATTCCCAATTCTAATAAGGGTAAAATAGGTAATGGGCTTGTTTTTGTTGATTTTAAGTTTCTTATTGTTTTCCCTTTTTAGAATTGGCATAGATTAAACTAGCTGTTAATGTTGTGTGTATTAATGTTGTGTGTGATATTGAGATATTGATATATGTCAATATGTTTCTATTTTGATACAATGTTTGTTTTTTTTAGTTGCTAATGTAATGCTTTTATTAAAAATGTTTTTATTTGGAGTTTGGCATGTCATTTTTTTCATTTTCAATTATTTGTTGTTACTTGATAGGTTAAAACCGAAACCGAACCGAACCAAACCGAAATATAATGGTTTGGTTTGGTTTGGTTTGGTTTTTTTTATAGTATGGTTTGGTTTTGGTTTGGGAGGAACAAAACCGAAGTATAATGGTTTGGTTTGAAATCTTCCCTAAAACCGAACCAAACCGAACCATTAACACCCCTAGTCTTCTGCATCAAAGCCAATGTTTAATCCTAAAAATAAAACCTCGTCACACTATTATTAGAGTTCTTACCATGTAGCCCAAGTGGTATCCAGGGATGTCTATAGAAACCTAGAAGTTAACAGCTTTGTGGTTTGAAAGCCCATCAACGTTGTTAAGGGTGTTCCCAGTTGATTTTAAAAAAAAAATCGAAATTTCTTGCATGGTGGATAAACGTGGATTACTCCATCAAAACAAAAAGGAGTGGAATTTTCACCAATTCTTAATTTGTCATTGTCACATCACCATGTAAAAAGTTCATGAACTTATTTGGTATATCAAGCATTTTCCAACGCTCGTTGTCGCTGAAATTTTTTCCAAGTTGAGAGAGAGAGAGAGAGAGAGGGAGAGATTAAAATCTAATTAAAAATATTACTGCAAATCCTCAGCCAGCTACTCAGGGAAGATACTCAAATTTGCGTAAATCATGACTACCTGACAGACATCAAACCAGAAGAAGATCCTCCACCCTTTTGATTTAGGGAATATACTCAAACTTGCATGAATTATGACCTGCCATCAAACATGAAGAAGAAGAATTATGAGTTTGCCCATATATATGTTTGATTCATTAATCAAACAATATTAAATGTATGTCAATTATTATTTATTATATTCTAGTCTATACGTGAAGCAATCTATTTTCTTGTTATCCTTCGGGTCTTTGCATTGAAATGACATTCTTTTACTTTGGACAGAAGAGTAACATAGAAGAATCACCCACCGCTCATTGATGCGGGTGGGACTTAGATTAAAGAACTAACAGTTAATCTTACATGGAGGAATGCTTCTTATCCACCGGAGAGGATCAGAGGGACCAAATTAAATCCTCTGCCTCCTTAATTTGTGCCTACATCTTGGTTTTTATTTATTTATAATTGGGATGATGAGGCCCAATTTGATAGGGGTTTGGAGGAGGGCTACCCGGTGTGGTGTGTAGTCCATGAACAAGGTGAGAATTTCTATATTCTTAGGATCCAACTTGACTCAAAAGCAAGTAGAAACACATGGGTCACAGCTTTTAGGCACGTGGACTGATGGACTTGCCCATTTGCTGTCTCACAATGGTTAATTACTTTTGATTCACTGGCAAGCTCACCATGAAAAATGGACCTTACCATAGAGATCCACGCCGTCAAAATTCTTTAGCACAATTATAAATAAATAAATAAATAAATAACGCAAGGAAGAAGAATCTAATGTAGGTAGCTAACTAAAAAGATCGGAGATCTTACTTGGGTCAAGAGCAGTGATGATTGCAGCAGCATTGAAGTAGCAAGTTGCTCTATTGTGCTTGAACTTCTGGTAGTAGTTAATAGTTATTGAAGGCATATATGCCTCTTATATAAGAGGAATGGTCCTTTACCGTGTTTGGCAAATAGCAAGGATGGTTTACTTGTATTTTACTGCAATCTGCGCCTCCCTTCCCACAAGCCCAATCAAGGGCCTTTTGCAGCTCTTCATCTGGTGTTTGCTCATCAGCTATGCACCATTCCTCAAACTGCCCATCTACCATTATGTCATCCCAACACAGGAAACAAAAAAAAAAAAAAAAAAAAAAACCAAAAAAGGGTTAATTACACGACTATAGATAAATTAACCATGCATGAAGACCAATATGTCATTTTATATATAGGAAAATGATGAAGGAAACCAGAATGCAAAAAGGAATAAAATGATTTCATCAATCTCCATTGAGCATTAAAACAATTGAAGGGTATGGATAAACATTACCTGATATGTGTAGAATTGGTGCCAAAAAAAGCAAGGCCAGCAGAATCCTCAGCGAAGCGGACGGCATTGTTCTTCTATCTGTAACTGGGTTTGGAGAGACTCGTCACCACGAATGGTACGTTACAACTCTGAATGTATACATCAACTTTCACAGCATCAAATAAATTCTCAGCTTTTTAAAAAGTTGTGATAAAACATATTCTATAAGTTCCTTTAATTGATCTTACGACATCGATTTTTAGACTTTCTTTCTTTTGGAATTCCCAGATTACCCTTCAAACTGCTTTTAAAAGTATGAACCTTTAAATTAAATACTATATTAAAACATTACTGTGTGGGGGATTTATGAGTTTCAAATAAAAACGCGACACGTGTATATTCTCGGTAATGTGCTCGGGCAACCCGAGTTCCCCCCCGATTACTGGTAACCATTCTCGGGCAAGCATGCCCTCGGAGGATCCGAACCCTCGGGCCTTCTCGCCTTCGGGAAAATGGGCCCTCGGGTATTGATGTCCTCGGTTCGATCTCGGGCACGTACTCTCTCGGTCTATTGATTCCCCTTTGGGCCGCACTAGCACGTGCTCCTCACGTGCTCGGCTTTGTCTTACCTTCCCAGATCCGACAGAGGAAATCAGACCGGGAGCAGAGCACGCTCCTGGAAAACGATTCAGGGGAACGACTGTCAGCGACCAGGCCTGTCACCCCGAAAGATCCGCGATCTGATCTGAAACCCTTAGCTAACCATGGTTAGCTAAGGGCCCTAACTTGACCATGTTCAGGTTAGAGCATTGAACCAATCCGAAACCTAGCACTCGCCTATAAAAGGAGTACTATTCATGCCGAAAAAGGGAGGTTCCTCCAGCACAGAACCCTAGAAATCTCTCTCTCTCTCTCTCTCTCTCTCTCTCTCTCTCTCTCTCTCTCTTTCCCCCCTCAGAGACTGACTTGACCGTCGGAGGGTTTGAGACCGGGAAACCCCCGGTCTCCCCTGACGATCTTCTTTGATTTCAGGTCCCCGTTCTAGCCGACACCCTGCTCTCCTGTTCGTCGAGAAGGTCCTGCATTCCCGCACGACCACGAGCTATCTCAGTCCTTGCAACCCAGTCGGGCCATAGGTGCGCGGCGTTCCGAACCTCCGGACCACTCCTTCAAAGCGCTCCGCCGACTGTCCGGACTTTTCCCCGTACAGTTTGGCGCTCCGGACCACTCCTTCGAAACGCCCCGCCAACTGTCCGGACTTTTCCCCGTACAATTACCTTAAAACTTTTTTGTAGGTACAGTCATAAGGCAAGTCAACAAAACCTTATAGGTGCCACTGGCCTTGTAGTGATGATGGCATCGATCTCTCTCTACCTCCCTATGTGTATGGGTAAGATGGAAGGTTTGATAATTCAACCCAAAAAAAAAAAAACAGTAGTAGACATTTTATCAGATTGAGTGGATGTCATAGCCATTTGATTAACTTTTTAGGACCACCCCATGAAACACTATTCAAATCATTTTCTATATTGTCATTAAAAAAAAATATATCTATATATATATATATATATATATATATCTCTTGTAGTTAAGTGGTGGAGATTACCATTAATTCCATACTTATAGTCAATAAGCTAGCTTTGAACTTTTTATTTCACACCACAAAAATAAAATATAAAGGTTCTGTTGATGTTTCAATTTTCTTAGAAAAAGGTTTGGGGCCGGGTGTGCTATGACTAAAATTTTTGGTCATGTGATAGAGCATCAAGATCACCCTATTCAGAAGGAAACTAAAAGAATAAAAAGTGGAAGTGTCCCTCTTCAAAGTCCAGCAACTTCCTTTTTGTTTAGTAGAAACAAGAATTAAAGAGAGTTTGTTTCATTAAAGAGAGTTCTTTTTTATCACTGACTAAAAAATTTCTGTATATATATATATATATATATATTATCACATTGAATCAAAATATGTCAAAATGAGTTCACAAAAGTCACAGATCATATATCACAAACGTCATAGATCATATACCATCGTGATTAACCCACTGGAGTTAGTCTAGTGGTGAGGGAAAGTGGGAGAAAAGGGTAAGAATAAGATAAGTTAGGAATTTGAATCCCTCCTAATATACCAAAAAAAATATATGAAAAAAAATACACTACCGTGATTGATGCAATATTTATGAAGAGAAAGCTAGATATAGCAAGTAATGTTAGTAAGTGACCACCCTACCACTACTCTCACCTAAAATAAAAGAGAATTCTTTAATGAACTCGTACGGGTTAGTAAAAGTGGCAAGTTTACTGATAAAGACCCCAAGAAATGTATGTCATGTGTTCTAAGCTCTACTCTTGGAAGGATCTGTTTAGTGTTACCCCAAATTCTAGGTGATTTGATAATACTCAACACGTGTGGAATGGGGGACCACGAGAGCCCATGGGATTAATCTCATCAAAAGGGATGAGAATACCCACACTAAGCAACCAACCAAAACAAAACATAAAAAAAGACAAAACACTTCACAAGGGCTCTCTCATCTCTATTATTATGAACTTTCTAAGATATGCATCGCGTCATCATATATAATATTCTCACAAGATCCATTTCACTGCTAAAAATTAAATCTAATAAATCAAAATATGTTAAAACGAGCTCATATATTTGGTTGAAATTTGAT
Source organism: Liquidambar formosana (assembly GCA_039720395.1). Lineage (NCBI taxonomy): Eukaryota > Viridiplantae > Streptophyta > Magnoliopsida > Saxifragales > Altingiaceae > Liquidambar > Liquidambar formosana. The sequence continues at coordinate 13,383,981 of CM077834.1, read as the reverse complement.
CAGACGTTTTGGTTTAATACAACTTATTTAAAAGAGAATATTCAATTTTAGTCAGGGGCATGTAATTGAATGATGTGACTATAGGTATCAATGAGACCATATATCAAAGTTCATGATTAGCCTCCTAATCAAATTTGATATTCAGATCCATTAGTCTAATTAATCCTTAAACTGGACCCCCCAAAACCCTTGATCAAACTGTTGATTTGCGGTCAGGACCGAGGGTACGTAGGTCAACGTACTCATCAATTTATGTATTGATGAGAAAGGCCTCACCGTAGCTTTTCTCTTAAACAGATTCCCTCTAACCAACTCGTCCCATCAATTTCAGTTATATAACTGCACTGACTGCAACTCACTACAACTCTCTCTGTCTCTCTGAATTCGATCTCCATGGAAGCAGCTTACCTTATGATAATGGCCATCATCCTCACGACCTTGTCCATCTCCACCGCCATTGAAGAAGTCTCGGCCGATTCACCACCACAACTGATTTCGTCATTCACGACACTACAATACCTGGCACCCATCTTGAGCGACCTCGGTTTCCAAAAACTCGCCGACGCCGTCCCATTTCTCCCCTCCACCACCCTCCTCCGCCCATCGACTGGACCACCTTACACCATCTTCGCCCCCTCCGACGCCTCCATCCGCGCCTGCCCTTCCTGCTCCGTCCCACGCCTCCTCGAACAGCACATCGTCCCAGGCATCTTCTCCCTCCACTACCTCCGCACTTTACACTCCTTCACCAAGATCGACACCATCTTCCCCCGCCACTGTCTCATCCTCACCTACGCCGGCCTCAACAACACTACGCTCTTCATCAACGGCGTCGAGATCACTCATCTCGATCTCTTCAACGATGGCATCTTCCTCGTCCACCGCCTCGACGGTTTCGTCTCTCACCTCTCTCCGTCATCAGGCAACGACGTTCGCACGCCTCCCATTTTCCCTGCTGCTCTGCTGTCCGATAGACTCCTTCCGGAGTTGTCTGACAAGCACCGGATGCTAGAGGGCGCCATTCTCCGCTTGCAATTCAGCGGCTTCATCGTACTCTCTATCGCACTGAGGCTGAAGCACGCCGAGCTCGTGAATCTCCACTGCATGACGGTGTTCGCTCCGGACGATGTCTCCACTTTCTCCGGCGCACGGCCGAGGTTCCACATCGTGCCGAACCGGTTTCTGACGGCTGACGATCTAGAGAGGTTGCCGGTGGGGACGGTGTTGAAGACGCTGGAAAACGGCCAGACGCTGACGGTGACCACCGCCGGAGGTGGAGCGACGCCGATGAGGATCAATTACGTGCGGATCAAGAGTCCTGATGCGGTGCGCAACCTCAAAATCGTGGTTCACGGCTTGTTCTTTCCGTTGCCGCGGGTACATCCGTCGGCGGTGGAAGATTTCGAAGGGATGGGACGGTTGGGATGGGACGGAGTGGGATCGGAGATTTTGGGAAACTGTGGGATTGAGGAAGTGGCTTCCGCGCCAGAAATTGAATGGACGGGTGAGATGAAAAGTGGGATTGAAGGGCTTGTGGTCCCCGCGCTGACGGGTGAGATTGAAGATCATGATGATCTCTGAATTTCTGATCGATTTGCTGATAGTTTGACACCATTGGTCGTCAACACAAGTAGCTTCTTTCTTCGGGAAGTAGAAGAATAAAACCTCTTGTACTAGACAGTGGTCAATTGTGTATAGACAGACTATAGAGCGTCATGTGTAGCGGTCTGTGATTTTTTTCAGTTGGTCCTTTTGTCATGGTTGGAAATTGGAATGAATTACTTGATGCTTCTCAAATCATAAACTTCTCGCATCATCTATTCTTTTATTTATTTGTTTCTTTATTCTGTTTTAATTGCTTCATTTGTTTTGTTGAAAATAGGGATGTAGAAAGATTACCCATGATTTTCTCTCATATTTTCCAAATGAATTATATGCTTCCTTACTCAATACGGTGTTAAGCTAAGCTTGGCCATTGGATGGAAAATTGCTTCTGATATTGGGCAAGAAAATTTAGGTTGGACAATATTTGGCTCCTCACAGTAGAGGAGCAACTCTTCCTTCTTCCCACTCATATTATGCCACGTGTCATAATTATTTTTGTAAATATAGATATGTGAACACGAACACGTGGATACGTGAATACAAATATATGGATACATATTCATATTTAATTGGACACATGAATATATATACATGAATATATAAACACATGTTTATAATAATATAACATAGGAATACATTTACACAATCAATTTTCATTTGTTATATTAGACACGCTGCAGATCGAATGTTGGAAGATTTGGACTATACGTAAAAAGACATTGTTTGATCAGAGCTTCGATTTGATTAGGGCCCAACCCTAGTCCAAGGGTTGTTTTGGGCCCTTCACCTCCCAAAGAAGCGATGCTTCGTACTGAAAAGCCAGATTAATGTGGATGCAATGATGCTCTCAAAAGGAAATTCGGGACCCTCTAGAGCTGAGGGTTTGATTCGGAATGAGGAAGGCATACAGATTATAGATGATGGGCTTTTCATTGAGTATTTGGGCACCGCCTACTGACAGAGCACAGCTTAATTTGGACCCTTTTATCAAGGTCTGTTTCTGGTTGAACCAGATCCAGTGCATCTCCATAGTCTCCAATGGAATGACTTTCTTGCCATTTCAACCATGAAGATATTTTTATAGCCAAGAACTGAGATTGTAAGCTCCTGCACTCGTCTTGTGCAAACCTTCTTTTTTTGGGATAAAACGCAAGAACATCATTAAAAACCAGTAGAAAAAAGAGAACCAAGAACAATCAAAAGCAACCAAGAACACTACTTTCCAAATTAATACCGATCCAGGAGACCAACTGAGAAAACCTAAATTGCCTCCAACATGGAGTCAAGTAGAATCGCCGTAGATTCCAAAGCCACTCTTCTCCGTAGAAATTACAAGTTCAAAGGTCCCCCATTTTCCACTCCTATAACGACATTCTGACATTTCTGATTCTGATTAGCTAGAAGAGAATGGTGAATATCCACCAACTCCAATTGGTATTTATGCAGACAATGTGCGTGCACGAGAGATCCCTGAGGCCTTACCACCTATTTCCAAGGAGGATCCATACCTTTAACGATGGACCCATTAATTATGGGCTTAATTGAATTTATTTTCTGATGTTACTGGGTTCTCCCCACCCCTCCACACCCCATTCTGTTGCTTAATAGTTTTAAGCCTGAGCCCCCTTCAGACGAAACACCAGCAAAACCTCACCACCCCACCCCCCGCCACCCACCAAAACAAAGAAGCCCTAGATGGTTTTCAAATGTTTTTCTATATACCTAAGCCAGTAGGACTGGTTACAGTGGCATGCATTTTAAACATTTTCCGGCATATTAATCAAAACTAGCAATTAATATGGGGGGAAGTGAATTTTTCAAATCCCCGGGACCTAAAATCTTCTACTAGGATGCACAACAGAACATGATAGGATTTAGCAACAAAGCAGATGGTATTTTTCGAACTAAAACATCTGAAAGCTTCTTATAGGAAACAGATCTTCATAGCAATAAATAAAAACTTCTGCCCATATAAATTCAGTGATTCGAAGCCTTTCTTGGAGAAAGGTGATTGTGTGCATGAAAACAATCTTCTACAAAATTTGTTCTATCCAACAAGAAAATGTTAAGAATGATCACAATGCCCTTACAGAATAAAAACTGCCTCGAGAAACAGTTACTATTTTATATATATTTTGTAGAGCTAAATTTTGATATTGAAGTAATCTGAGTCGAAATGATGCAATCTTACATAACCATCTTCACCTCCGCTTGAGAAACTACAGGATAAAAAAATAGAGTGAAAAAGGTCAGATTAATGAAAATTTGAGAGCAACTGAAGTTTACAATCTCATAAAATCAACAAAGAATTCTTCTCCAACTGTAAAACAATTTTGGTGTCGCATTGTGTGTGTGTGTGTGAAATTTTACAATCATGTGGAATGGATGCGATTGTCATGCAGTCACATGATGTTGTCAGCGGCCACTTATTTCTAAGAAATTAGAAACTAGACATCACTACATCTGCATGTGTGCGCATTTCTTAATCTACTTTACACAAAATAGGTAGGTGTGGCTGTGCATGCAAGGGCGAACCTCAATGGGGAGAGAGAGGGGGGGGGGGGGCCAAAATTTTTAAATTTTATTACACATATACAGTAGTTTTTAAGTATTGTTAAAAAAAAAAATATAAATGGCCCCTTGAAAATCTTCAACTTGACTCAAAACCAGGGACATCACCTCATTGAATCAAAACCCCTCACCCATTTAACTTGTGATTTTACTTAAAAGCTCTCAAACTTGTATTAAAGAAAAGCTTAAAATATTGGCACTTTGTCACAACTCACAAGTAGGACAGAAGTAAACAACCACTCCTACCATTTTTCTTGAAAACACACCTGACAGACTACTCACACCATTTCTCTTTAAAACATACTGCACACACACACAGACAAACATAGATATAGAGAGAGAGAGATAGAGAGAGTTTCGTAATTGCGCATGGAATCCATGCCACACATTTGAGAACAGGCACACAATCAGTCTAAGAAGCTTAATCTGCTATAAGAAAAAATATACCTTCTACCATCAGGATTGAATGCCAAAGCATTTATAGGTCCAAAGTGCCCTTTGACGCCTCCAATTTCTTCTTGTAGAATCTAATCAAGCACAATTGCAAGACCATATATCACTGAAAAATTTCATGCAACCATAAAGCTTCAGATCATTCAAACAAATTGATAAAATTATCTTTTACCTTGTCAAAGAATTTGGCCTCAAATTTCCCAGCACGATGATCAGTCGTTGTGACAGCTGATGCATCCTGACCACCTCCAAGCACCACCTGGAAAGCCAAAAGCGCATCAAAGTCATGAAGAAATTACACACAGAAGATATACAATAAATGAAGCAGCATGAATGACTTTTGGTCATCTAATAATATCTATCATTTATATATTTGTTACCCATAAAAGTAATCAAATCTACATATATTTATACATAATCTCTTATATATAAGCTTTTCCATCATTCAACTAATCGTTTCACCTCAGCTGAGTGACAGCAATTCTACTTATTCCTAGTTAAGTTTCAAATTTGCTTCATCCCAATGGGACTTGGCAGCACCAAATCTGCCTGGTCAAAGATAAAACTCATATTAATTTCTGAGAAAAAAACATGTTATTCATACATTTTTTCAAATGAAGATATGGTGGGTACATATGTACAAGAAAGAAGTTCATCCCCAAATCAAAATATTAGATTTTCCAGAAAACAATTGCTTAAGGAAGAAAGAAAACAAGCAAGAGAACCACACTTTGAACATAGTCTAATCCACTGATGACTAGAAAAATCCTTACATAAAGGTCAACTTCTATAGATTGTAATGGAAAAGATGCATCAGAGAGAATAGACAAAGGAAATTATAACAAATACATGCAATAATTTATATTTCATCAGTACGTACATGATCAAGAAGTGGAGACATTGCAACTGCATTGACTGGGCGCTCTGTCACGTAGGTCTTGATAAGAGTCAATGATCTTGTGTCCCAAAGCTAAAAGATTTGTGGGAAGGAAACAATAAGATCAGTAAAAAAGACAAATATATAATCACCACCCCATACCCCCCCCCCCCCCCCAATCCCCCCCCCCCCCCCCCACCCACCCACCCACCCACCCAACACTATTGTCTCTCTAAGTAGTAAGTAAGAAAAATTTCATGGTTTTTGGATTGCGCTAAAATTATCTGTAAAATGAACTTATAAAAACAAATATTAAAGACGTAGAACTGGAACAGTTACTACCTTAGCAGATCTATCCAAGGACCCAGTGAGGAAATGTGAACCATCTGCAGATTTTGAAAGTGATGTTATAGTCTTTTTATGTCCGATTTCCTTATCCGACTCTTTAAGCAGTTTCCCTGTCTGCAAGTTTGAGAAAGAAGAAATAGACAATACTTGAACTTCAAGTCAATACACAACAAACTTCAGGAATTAAAACAAAAACTGAGTAAGAAAACAATGACATAAAGCAAATACAAACCTAAATTGGTCATTCAAAGTATCTGAACAAAACCCTGGACAGCTATACATGTAATGAAACCACTTACCTCAGAATCCCATATACGAACTACAGCATCTTCACCACCACTTATAATAGTCTTGTTCAGGGGCCCCCAAACAGCTCTGTTTATTCTTCCTTGAGGGCCCTTGATGATGAGAACAGATTCACCAGTTTCTGCAAAATGATGTCATTGACAATTATAAGAGTTGACAAAATGTGCACTATGTAACTAAAACGGCTCCCTACCATGAGCAGCATAAGCATTAATTAGTTCTGACAAGTCATCCATCGCAACAAGCCTCAAGATGCTCTGATATAACAGACTAGAGACAGTCATAGTGTGACAAGAATGGGGTGACCAGTAACCATGGCATCACTAGGCATGTTGAGCAAAAATTACATGCCCAAGGTGTATCAATGATGACTACCATGTTAAATCAAATTAATTTTGTAATAAATAAACCATTTGTAATGCAACTACAAAGGTGCTACAACACATGAAGTCACGATTCTCAAAATATCACACCCCAGGTGATTCTCTTGCTTCACTAAATTAATCCAACAATCCCACCCCATTGCCCATTTCTTAAATGTTAGGATTTTATGCACTAAAATCCAATTGACAGATTTTAATTTAACGAAAGGTATGAAAACTACAAACAAGTCAATGATGTGACAAAAAAAGTAAGCATTGAAGCTGCTATTTTTATGGAAAGTCAAATTCAACGACTTTCTATGATTGGATCATGTCCATGGAAGATTATTTTGATTGATACTCCATGCGTGAGAATAAGAATGTTCTCTCTGTGAAGGCAAAATTATATGGAGCAACATATTTATGGTGGTATGGTGAGGATAGGCTCTACAGGACTAAGTGACTAACCAACCACCACAAGCTACTAAGGCTGCGTTTGGTTTGAGGGAATGGAATGATGATTCCATTCCTCCAAAAAAAAGTGAATGTTTGGTAGTACAAGGGAATGGAATGGCCATTCCTTTGTGAAGGTCTCTATTCCCCCCAAGGAGAGAATAGCCATTTCTTCCCAAACAAAGAGGAATGGCTATTCCCTTCTTTTTAGGAGTGAGAATCATTAAAAGTGGGTTCCACCTATTACTTTCCATTCCATTCCATTCCCACCCCTTACCAAACATTAGGCATGGAATGACTATTCCCATTCCATTCCTATTCTCATTCCATTCCATTCCCCCAAACCAAACATAGCCTAAATTGGTCTAAGAATTTTATTTTATTTTATTTTATTTTTTGCTAGGTAAATGGATGGTTTAAGGAAACATTAGAGTTTCATGAAATGAATATTCAAAACCGGGTGTGGGAAACTGAAGCTTAACTTGCCGCCCATTACAAAGTCAGGCTATAAATGGAGATTCGACTTGAAATGATAGTCACTCACACTTGAACTTTGGATGAAGTTTATCAACTTGCCCTCAAATTTGGAGAAGCGCACAAGTTTCGAGCCTCTAACCATTTGAGTGGTAGGGGCAGCAACCAGCAACCTTCCAATGTGGTTACTAGAGATGTTAACATACATTAGAGGAGTTTCATGAATTGAATATTCGAAACCGGGTGCGGGAAACTGAAGCTCAACTTGCTGGCCATTACAAATTCAGTCTACAAATGGAGATTCAACTTGAAATGACAGTCACTCAAACTTGTACTTTGGATGAAGTTTATCAACTTGCCCTCAAATTTGGAGAAGCACACAAGTTTTGAGCTTCTAACCATTTGAGTGGTGGGGGCAGCAACCAGCAACCTTTCAATGTGGTTACTAGAGATGTTAATAAAGCCGGTTTAAGAATACATTAGAGGAGTTCCATGAATTGAATATTCAAAACTGGGTGCGGGAATTGAAGCTTAATTGCTGCCCATTACAAAGTCAGGCTACAAATGGAGATTCAACTTGAAATGACAGTCACTCACACTTGTACGTTGGATGAAGTTTATTAACTTGCCCTCAAATTTGTAGAAGCACACAAGTTTCGAGCTTCTAACCATTTGAGTGGTGGGGGCAGCAACCAGAAACCTTCCAATGTGGTTCCTAGAGATGTTAATAAAGGAGGAGCTCCTATGGATAATGGGGAAAGACAAGTTGGTGTTACTCCATTATGGTTCAAATGCAGCAGTCAATGTCATTATTCTATTGTGTCCAAGAAAAGTTATTCACTTTTGTGTTGAAGAACCTACACCAAGGATCAAACTCGATCTAATGGATGAGAACAACCATAATAAAGAGCAACTTGAAGAAAAATCTGATTCAAGTAATGGTATAACTGAAGGCTATAGTCTTGTAACACGACTATTGGTGGCTGTACCAAAGACATCAGAAGAGAAGGACTAGTGTCATACTAATATTTTCGACTCATGGATTTCTTGCCAAGAGATATTATTCATTATAATTATTAATGGATGTAGAAGCTTAAATGTGGCATCCCAAGAGCTTGTTAAGAAACTAACCATGAGAACAAAGAAGCATTAAACTCCCTACCGAGTAGCAAGGGTAAACAATATACCCAGATCCTGAGTTTGACTCTTGTTAAACCCCTTGGGGCCACCCACACACAAGTTTTCATGGTGTTCATGGGCCTTGGACTTACCTGGTCCATATGGGTTGCGGGGTCTTATATGGACCTGAAGGTTTCCTCCTCATAAAAAAAAAAAAAAACGTGTAAGCGATATGTCAATTCTCATATTTGTTGCTTGGTTACTTTCTTCATCAATAAGAATTTTGAAGAATTTATGAGGCATGATATGTTGCCTGTAAAAGTTAGCCATATTTTGCTTGGGAGAGGTACAACATGAAAATATTGTGCAAGATGACCCTCAGAAAATCCTATGACCTATTAAGGACATTCCACTACCCAAGCAACCAGCAGGCGGCAGTTAAGCAGCCACAAGACAATATAGAACCAAAGAAGATAGGAACAAATGGCCATACCACTGCAATTCGTGTTCTAGATAGTTCAAGGATGTGTCTTATACAGTCATAGAAAAATTGCCTCCGTTGATTTTGTTATTCCTGATAATTTGATGATACAGCTAGACAGAGTGATCACTCACTATCATTCTCACTATTTCTTCCAAGGAAGATAAGGCAATACACTGGATAATGCAAATGCAAATTATAACAAGGTAGCTATCATCTTCAAAGAATATTTAACAGATAAGGAGTTTAAACTTACGTTCGGTGGGATCTCCTGAAATGCGTTTGACGTGAATTGCAGAGGGCAATTCCATGAAAGGGTCAGTGGTGATTACAGCAAGCTTATCGCCAACTGAAAAATCCACAGCCCTAGCTGGAGAATCGAAATTGAAAGAGAAGAGCTGAGCCCCTGTTTGTACGTTCCATAGCTTCGCCGTCTGGTCCGCACTTCCAGTGATGAGTCGCATCGAATCCCCTAAACAAAAATAATCATCTTTATTAGCCCCAACATCTGAATCTAAAAGAGAGAAACTTGAAGAGAGAGATGAAACAAAACAATCCAAGAGAGAGAGAGAGAGAGAGGGACATACTTGAGACATCGCAGCACCAGACGGCACCGTTGTGGCCGCGGTAAGTGCCGAGGCGCTCGCCGTTGTCGGCGAACCAGACGGTCGGAGTGTGGTCCTTGGCGCAGGAGAAGAGGAGATCGCCATCTCTGTTGTACTTTAAGAAAGTGAGTGGCCTCTCATGGCCTTTCATCAGTATTGGCCTCATGCTTCCCCTTCTCTTCTAAAAGAACCTCTCACTGAAGATTCAAGAGGAGGAGGATGGAGAGATTCACCAAACCAATACTTCTCAACCTCAAATCGAAACCCTAGCAGACAAGCGCAGAGGCGAGTGATTTTCAACCCTAATTTGGCGGTGCTCAAGCGGACTAATATCGAACTGAAGAAAAGAGGCAGGAGGAGAGAGGACGAGGGAGAAACCCACAAACCCATGCCAAGAAAAAAAAAGGGTAAAATACATTTACACTCCTTCTATTTACTGGTTATTACACTGACCCCCTATACTTTCTGAAATTACACTGATCTCCTTTGTCAGAACAGTTTAGTTAACGGAATAAACGAAATTATGAAATGACCAATATACTCTTCTCTTAAAACACAGCGTTTTAATAGATTAAAACACAAAAGGCATGGGATCTCTGACTGGTGTGGCCAGCAGCCATGGGACATCGTGGTTTCTCTGACAGGAGGGCGAAGGGGAGAAACTCCATTTTTTCCGGCCAATGTTTTTTTTTAAAAAAATTTTAGTCAAACACTGTAACTCAGGAGAGGGGCGAAGGGGAGAAACTCCATTTTTTCCGGCTAATGTTTTTTTTTTTTAGTCAAACACTGTAACTCTGTAAGCAAAAACAAAATTAAAAAAACAAAAAACAAAAAATTGAAGAAGATGCAGCAATAGGGAAAAAAAGACAAAAAAAAAAGGGAAAACAGAGAGATGAAGGAGACCTCAACAGAAGCAAAAGAAAAAAAAAAAAGAAAAAAGAAAGAAGAGAGAGATGAAGGAGAAGATCTAAACAAGCTGCAAAAAAAAAAAAAAAAAAAAAAAAAAAAAAAAAAAAAAAAAAGAAAGAAAGAAATGAAGGAGAAGAAGAAGAAGGGTCCCCTCTGTTTTCATCCCTTTTTTTTTCTCTCTCTCCAAACCCTCGTGCCTCCCCCCACTACCATCACCGATGAACCCATCAAACCCAAATCGGAAACCCATCAAAATCAAACCCTCTCATCATCCTTCCTTCTCTCCTCTGTTTTCATCTTCTTTTTTCTTTTTTTTTTCTCTCTCCAAACCCTCGTGCCTCCCCCCACTGCCAGAAGCCCGTCGCCACAGCTCCTTCTCCCCTCTGTTTTCCTTTTCTTTTTCTTTTTTTTTCTCTCTTCAAACCCTTGTGCCTCCCCCCACCACCAGATCTCCGGCGGATCTGGCGTTTAAATTTCGTTTCAACTATGGCCTCAGCCATGTTTATAGGAGGGGACGGTGATGGCGCGGTGCGGCGAGGCGAGGCGAGGCAAGGCTAGGCACGGCAAGGCGAGGCGAGGTGAGGTTAGTGACGGCAATGGCTGCCATTCACTGGGCTTATAAGTGCACCGTGCTTCTTGGAGAGCTACAGTAAGGGGTTTGCTGGCAGTTGGGGTTTGCTGCGGCGGTGAAAGGTCGCCGACGACCCTATTTAGCTCCATAACCCCTTCGTTTTCCTCCGATCCGACACCGTTTTCGCCATTTCTGCCTCCATCGACCCCTGTCTCTATGCTCCACCTGCTCCAGGTCACGCAGGAAGGGTAGAACAAAGGAAGCTAAAGGCTTTCTTCTGTGTCCCCAGAATTTACTCTTTTGGAGTCAGATTCAGAGACAATAAGCTCAATTTGGCTCTTCGAGAAGAAGAAGAGAAAAAATGGTACTGAAAAATCTAATTTTGTGAGATGAAAGGTGGAGAGGGACTAAACGCAACGTTTGGCTTCAAGAAGGTTAAAATGGGTATTTTCAACCCATTTTTGGCTGACGTCAGTAACAAACGTTAAAGGCTCTAACGGCAGTGTAATGGATAGGGGAAAATGTATGTTATTTTCTAAAGTAAGGCAGTGCAGTGTAATTTCAGAAAGTATAAGGGGTGTCAGTGTAATAGTTAGTAAATAGAGGGGGTGTAGATGTATTTTACCCGAAAAAAAACAAACCCAGATCTGAGATCTCGCAGATCGAACTTACTTGCGGCTGGTGTGCAATGCTGAAAAAGTAGAGGAGGCCGTTGTCCAAGGGCGAAACTACCTTGGGCGTTGGGGGGCTGTGGCCACCCCAAAATTTTTTAAAATCTTTAGGATGGTCTCTTATTTGATGAGTGGGCACCCCCAAAATTTGATAAATGGCACCCCCAATTTGATTTCTTCCCCCCTTTATATGCATGACAGTTAAGACCTAAAAGTTAAAAGGAAATCCAAAAAGTGTCTAGCCGTGGGTGTCTTGTGTCCAACCGTAACATTTGCTCAATTACTATAAAATTAAATTTAGGGCTTCTCTTCTTATGTTTTACATAAACGCGCACACACATACCCAACACAAAATGTATGACTATATGTGTTTGTGTATGTATGGTAGTGTATAGGTAGCGACCCCAAACAAAAATTTCTAGTTCCGCCCCTGTTGTCGTCTACTCGTCTGGTGGTTGACTGCTGTGATTCTGACTTCTTCAGCAGTTGCCAACGCCAAGTCAACTGGTGTCGTCTGTAGTCTTCTCTCGAAACTCGCAGAGGTGAGGTGAGGCCCTCTTCTTTATACAAGTCTTTCGACTTCTGCTTAGATCTAGATGTCTAAGTTATAGATCTAGTTGATTCATGTAGTTTCATTGAAATTTACTTTTCTTATATGTCTTATAATTTTAAATTTTCTATTTTATAGAAATCAATTAAAAATAATTATTATATCTTTTTTTTTTTTTGCTAAGATATTAAATTTTAATTAAATTGATATATGTTAAGGGTGAGGATCGTGTGAGTATATTTCATTTTCCATTTTTCTTGAAAAATACATTTTTTGTAATCTTTTTTCCTAATTTCGAGTTTTTTGTTTTTTGAAAAAAAAAAATAGAAAGGGAAAAAAAAATATTTTTGAAAATAGATGGATCTTTTACACTTATTACATGTATCTAGTAATATATATATTGTAGTAGATGTATCGTTGACATTAAATTTTGATGATAAAATTTTAAAATTTTATGTTGTAGTAATAGAAGTAGGAACTTTGAAAGTACAATACATACTAAAATTCAATTTTGTCAATGAATTGCAACCGAAAAGGCAATGCGGAAAGACGACATCTTCTTCGAGACATTCGATATGAAGCCTTTTGGCTTCACGCCTTATGACAGCAGAGATCCACGAGTTAACACGAGATGCATCATAGGGAGTCCCACACCGGAGACGGTGTTGGAAAATATTGTCTTACTTATTTATAATTCTGTCAAAACAGTATGTATATAATACACGAATTATTCTGGATTACTCAAACATACAGAATACAGAATATATAAAAGAAACCGAAATAAATTCTGGAAATTCACAAACTTACAGAATACAGAAGACAATAAAACAGAACCGGATTGATCAAAGCTAGCGTTTGACGCTATGTCCTTAAGACAGATTTCGCCCCTCACTTGGTGCTTTGAGTCTCTTAGACGTCTGCCTTCCAGGATACAATGATCTGCCACACAGAAGAAGCACTGCAATCTGCGTGTCTGATGAACCCCTTGTGTCCTTACTCTCTCTCTTAAACAGTACGAAAATTAAACTCTTGATTAACCTTTTATTGACTGCGAAAATGCAGTTTAAATAAACAACCCAGAAGTGACTCTCCAGAATAGTCCAAAAGGCACATTGATCAGGTATGTCTTTTGTTCATCATTCTTCTGGGTTAACAGACAGACATGACTTAACGGTAATTAAATTAATTAGCAAAAATAAATTTTGCTTAAAAAATAACACACATGGGTCAGTCTTCTTGACCCCACCCCACCCGGCGCGGCTCGGTGCGGTGCGGGCGGGCGCGCGCGTGTGTTTTTGGGTTCAAACCCAATGTTGGCTAGGTCCTCCCTCCTCACAAAACTTGGGTGCCCTTTGGGCCCAAACCATAGGTCCAAAGTATGTGTACATGAATTCACTCAGAAATTCATAGTTTTCCAATGTGGGACAAGCCTTATTACCATTCTTCAACCAACTATTCAAATGTGACTTTAGAGAACAATTTCTCATTCACCCATTAATGATTTTGGCCAATTAAATATTTGAATTAAATCTCCACATAGAGATTACCTAATTCCAATAAAGACCCACCTCAAATTACACATGGGACCCACATTAATAAATGGCCAATATCTCTAACAATCCCCCACATTAAGGGAAATTGGTTGGATATCTACGCAAATGAAAATGCTGACACGAAAAAGAGTAAGTATGGAAAGTCCCTGCATAGGATAGGTGGCTTGTGGCTTTGAACCTTCCCTTGTGAAAGACTATCGGATTTGCTAGCTGATTAGTGAACGTGATGTCTTGAACTATTCAGCTGTTTGTGCAAACCAAAACAATAGAATTCACATAGTTCCTTCCCGAACACAGTTTGGTTCTCATGATTGTGTTCATTTTGGCCCTGAACAATTCCTGGTTTCTATGAGTACTTTAGAGAATATAGCGTTATAATTCTCATAGAAGTAGCCCCTTCTACACTCATATAGGTGATTCTTATTAAGAGTATCCTGCTATACCCCACTTGGATTTCCAAGATATAAGAACCATTAAAAGCTTATCTTATCCTGGTACACGCTACAGGCATCACTTTTTCATCATAGGAATAGGTAGAAGAGTTATCTCCTAAGTGATTCCACTAAGTTACACACAATTTGGTTGTCCCTTTGAATCTAGTTCTTGGGATCTCCAGTCAGCTAGGTTGGGTTGCTATTATGGGAACTTCTAAAATATAGTAGGCTTTAAGCCTATTCCCCTCGATGAACTATATACTTGCTCTCTAGTCAAACCTTTCATTAACAGACCGCAATATTATCATTTGACTTTATATAGTTAATGGATATAACTCCACTTGAGAGCAATTGTCTAACAGTATTGTGTCTTCGACGAATGTGTCGAGACTTACCATTATACATATTATTCTATGCCCTTCCAATAGCCGATTGGCTATCGCAATATATACAAATTGCTGGCACAGGTTTTGACCACATTGGAATATCTTCTAGGAAATGATGAAGCCACTCAGCTTCTTCGCCAGCTTTATCTAAAGCTATAAATTCTGATTCCATTGTGGATCTTGCAATGCACGTTTGTTTGGAAGATTTCCAAGACACGGCTCCACCTCCAAGTGTGAAGACATATCCACTTGTTGATTTAGAATCTTTTGTATCAGATATCCAGTTTGCATCACTAGACCCTTCTAGTATAGCTGGATATCCTGTGTAATGTAATCCATAATTTAGAGTATATTTCAAATATCTGATTACTCTAACTATTGCCTTCCAGTGGTCTGGCCGTGGGTTACAAGTGTATCTACTCAATTTACTAACTGAGTATGCTATGTCAGGTCGTGTACAGTTTATAACGTACATTAGACTCCCAATAATTTGAGAATACTCTAATTGAGATATGCCTTACCTCCATTTTTGGTTAAATGAAGATTTATGTCCATGGGTGTTCTCGCTGGATTACAATCAAATTGATTAAATTTCTTCAGAATTTTCTCAATATAATGTGATTGAGATAACACTAATCCATCGAACGTTCTAGAAATCTTAATTCCTAATATGACATCCGCAATACCCATATCTTTCATGTCAAACTTGTAGTCAACATCTTCTTAGTAGCTTTAATGATATCATTATTGCTACCCATAATTAGCATATCATCCACGTATAGACAAATTATGACATAGCCATTTGTAGTCTCTTTGACATACACACACTTATCACATTCATTGATTCTAAATCCATTTGACATTATCACTTTGTCAAATCTTAAAAACCAAAAGAAAAGGGGTGGGGTTATAAGAATGGGGGGTTGCGATAGCCGTTCTTGCAGTTTTTTGTACAGATGCTTACAGCCTTGAATCTTATCATGAGCCAGTCTCCGAATCCCACTCCCCCTACCACCCCTCTTACACCCACACAAGAAAACCACGCCTCTCCCCCTCCTCTAAACGGCTTTCAAATTTGATAATGTTACAACGCACTTCAATTTCAAATTTTCGATGACAGTGTTACAAAACACTTACTACTCCAAAATCTAATGTAGTCATTGTGACGATGCCCATCAATATGGTAAGGGGAAAGAACTATTCTACAATACCTCATAAATATTTAAAAATAAAAAATAAAAAATAAAAAAATCTCCGTCAAATTAATTAGTTAGGTATGGTTAAGTTTAGCGATAATTAGGGAAGAGAAAAAGATAATAATTAGGGAAACAAATAGAAGAGGGAAGCTTCAAGAATCATAAAATTTTTCTTTTATTTGATTTGGTCATGCAAAAGGAGTTCGTCTCCTCTTCCAATCCGTCCACTTCCCGCATGTGATTCCTAATTGTATGCCCCGCCAAGACCTGCCAGTAGCTTAACGAAATTTGTATTGCCTACCACGGGCTCTTGGGGCCCAACGGTGGTACCTGAGTGGGTTGGGAATCTGGGATTCGGATAGGCTTATATTTAGGGGTTAATTTCCTTTCGATGCACCCTCAAGAAAAGGAATTTTTTGGGCACATGTTAAGACGCATTTAATTTAATGAAATAATAAGTGTATGGGAAAAATATCAAAATGCATATAAAATAATGTAAATAGCATAGAAAAAAAATGTGAAAATGCATTAAAAAAATAATGCAACTAGCATATAGGAAAATATAAAAATCCATAGAAAATTGTGCAAATACATTTTATTATAAGTTTAGCGATGATTGGGCTCCAAGATGGGACAGAAATACCACCATGTTGTTTTTAGTACACTACATGTAGCCAAGTAGTCGTGTAGGCATGCAAAGCACTGCATACATCATTACAACAATTTCTGGATTCGTTTTGCGATCTTCCAAATGAGATCATAAACAAGCACAACTTGCTAGGTATAAAAACTAA
The DNA here is from genome assembly GCA_039720395.1 of Liquidambar formosana. NCBI lineage: Eukaryota > Viridiplantae > Streptophyta > Magnoliopsida > Saxifragales > Altingiaceae > Liquidambar > Liquidambar formosana. Next base: position 13,367,263 of record CM077834.1, on the reverse strand, counting down.
ATCATTTTAGCTCAGAAAATCAAGAGAACACTACTGAGTTAAAATGAAGTTCTTCCACTTTTTTTTATTTTTTATTTTTTTTCAAAATTTATCTTAGAAATGATTTGATAGTGGACTTGAAGCCACCATCATCTTTAGTTGTAATCCTCCCATGTAGCTTCCTACTGAGTTAGCCCTTGCATTACCATCTCCATCAAAACTAGAACTTGGAGGCTTGAATTTCACATTTATTTCACATGTTTGGATAACATCCAATTGAAACTTATTTTCCGTTCTTCCCTTTTCGATCAGCCCTTTTCTCAATGCATGAATGATGAATCATCCTTACTTTTCTCCTAGATACAGTATCTCATCCCAGACGTGTGATGAGTAATTAAATTCGAGCTTGGGTTCAGGAATTTTGTGTTCATCTTGGAGAATCTCTTCGCATGCTTTGATAGTAATCAGCTCCTTGGGCGCCTAAGAGACCAGTCAATGAACAAAATCTTGTTTTCTTTCTCCTTCTGGATAATCCTTGTGTAAATTAAGCTGCATAAATCCCTCTCCAGTGGAATTTCTCTGGAAATATAGAACCAAACTATGAAAATTTCCCACCAAAACCATTAATCATATAATCCATGTTAATGGTTTTCTAATTCGATCAAGAATTAAAAAGAATATGTATTCACCCCGATTGTAACGTGATGCCATTGCCAATTTTAGGTTTAAATTTATATTTCCAGTTAATCAAAATTGAATTAGTCAAGTTAACAAGAAATATAATTAGACCTAAATTTTCCTCTTTTTGTTTTTTTTTTTCCCCAAAACTTCAGTTTCTAGTTGAGTTTTTACCAATAAATTTTTCCACCCCATAATTTGCACTCTGTTCAAACCCTGACTTTGCCAAAATTTTCAAACCATGCTTTATATAACTTGTTCCCATCTATTGAGTAAGAGATCAAGATCCTCATTCGCAAACACCCCATTTCTTTCAAATCTGTAGCAAACTTTCAGTTCCACCATGGTTTCTTTGGAGTGAGCGAGAAGTAATTAACAATACTCAATATTAAAAAAGAGTTGTCCTGTAAGTATCACTGGAAAATGCTGGCTATTATAGGGATCAAAAAACAGAGGTGGCCATCATGGTGTGGTTCCTGATGACAAATTTTGCATATGGCTGTCCAAAATTGTTTGGTCACGGCGGCGGGGTGAGGAATTGGGCCTCACGTGCTCTTGTGTTAGGTTCAATTCGTGCACGTGAGGCCCAATTCTTGGAACCTTTTCTGTTCTCTTCTTCACTTCGGCAACCTGAAATAGTGAAATGCTAGCGACCAGAAGAAGTATTTTCACTTCCAAATAGACTATAGTCTGGGAATCTGTTTCTGCCCTCAATTTCCATGGATTCAAACATTTATTTCATAAAACTTTAAAAAATGAAAAGATATTGGGTGTACAAATAAACTTGAGGGGTTGCAATAGCTGTCTTCTTTGGTTTCATAGAACTAGGGCCTTATTTAGACTCAAAACTATTGGGCTAAAGGAAACCCAATATTTAGGGGCATGTATTACAACCTTACAACTTTATCTGTACACCTCACTAATTTTAAATTAAAATTTTGTGAAAAATGTAAGAAATTTTTATGAAAATTACACACGTATTAATTTTTTATGAAAATTACACATGTATTTCAATAGAAAACAATATATTGCAACCCCATAACTTTATCTGTACACTCCACTAATTTTAATTTATCAAAACTTTGTCAAAAATATAAAAAGTTTTTATGAAAATTACACACGTATTTTAATAGAAAACATTAGTTTGAACTACTTTCTAGGAGAAAATTTTTTTAAAATCTGTCATTTAAGTTGACTTTTTAGTCATTTACCATTTTTGTTTCATTTTTGGCCAAAAAGTCATGTTAAATGAAAGATTTTGAAAAAAATCTTTTTTTTGAAAAGTGGTTCAAAATTATATTTTTTAGTGGACACAATGAGCAGTTTTAATAAAAACCTATTATATTTTTCTAAAACATTGAAAAATTAAAATTAGTAAGATGTGCAAATAAAATTAATGGATTGCAATAGCCGGTCCCCAATATTTATCATTGGGCATAGGCCTGTTTTTTCACTCCATTGCACCCTCCTTATCTCTTCCATAGTTGGAACTGGAATTGTTATTGTTGAACGTGTTGGCCGGGCAAAGGTGGGTGAGGCTATTAATGATTGGGCCACCCCTCCTAGCAAAGAAAGAAAGGTAGGTTCAGGCGATTGATCAAACAAATATCTCATTCCCTTTACTTTTGGGCAGATAAGTTGAATGAAGCAGGGAGGGTGAGGGGCCTCTAAGATTATTTATGATAAGGGAGAATATTAGTTTTAGTTTGAATGGAGCATAGTAACTTGATTTCTTTGCTGGGAAACAGTTTGACTGGACTTTGGTCCCTTCCAGCTAACTGGGTTAGCTGGGAACTTCACTGAAGGTCGGAATCAACTAATTAATTTAATTTAATTTAACTTCAAGAGGTCCTCTAGTGATTTTTGAGATGTGAGGAAGACTTCAGGTTCGACTTCCCATTCCCTCTTGAAATCAACCACTAACTAGGTTTATTTTGAGTGTTAACAAACGCAAAGTTAACAGTTAGTTTACCCATATTTTAAGAATTAGTCAAACTAGAGGGTAGAAACCCCAGTTAGCCAAAATAACAATAATAATTTATTTAAGGGCCAGGCTATTGCCACCACATAAAATACTCTAAGCCCCCCATTTAATTTACATTTTTAAGGTTTTATGAAAAATATAAAGAAAATTTATGAAAACTAATCACATAGTCTACTAGAAAACATCATTCCTGACTACTTTGTAGAAGAAATTTTTTCCAAAATCTGTCATTTAAGTAGAATTTTTGGCAATTTTTCATGGAAAATGAAATAGAGATTGTAAATGGCCAAAAAGTCTACTTAAATGATAGATTTTGGGAAAATTTTCTTCTACAAAGTTGTTCAGAATGATGTTTTCTACTGAATAATGCTATTAGTTTTCATAAAAACCTTTTATATTTTTCATAAAACCTCAAAAAGTATAAACTAATGGGGGCTTTTAGTATTTTATGTGGTGGCAATAGCCTCACTCTTTATTTAATTTATAGAATTAAAATAAATATCTAACAAGAGACTAAAAGGGCTCATCAAAGAGAATTCCTGACTCTACCACTTATGACACGCATGATTATCGACCTGCAAAAGATATTTTTTTTTTTTCTGACCACAGTTGTCTTGGGCCTATGTAACATGGAGTAGAACTTCCATGTAACTGTGATATAGGTGGTATCACCAGCCAATCACAATCAAGCATAGTGGGAAAATCAGTATACTTATAGGTCCCATTTTCCCACTTTACTTGCATGTGATTGGCTAGTGATACCACCTGGCCATATCACAGTTACAGGGAAGTTTTTGCCATGTAACATGCGGCTAGTGTCGAGCAAACCAAGTGGGATCAAATCCAGCATATGAGAAAAGACCTGGGACCTTCTCTGTTCTCTTCTTTGCCACTAGCAATCTGACATGACAGCAACCAGCAAAATCATTTTCACTTCCAAACAAGATTTCATTTTGAGAATTATTTTCACTTTCAATCAGCTTATGGGTCTATACATTACCAAATATTTCGTGTAAAATTAACAACAGGAGAAATTCAACCTCCTTCAAGTATGGTTGCAAACACGGGCAACATTGCTTGTACAAATTCGCCCGTCTACCCGGTGTGAAATTCCCTATGAATGGCCCAAAAAAGAAATAAAAATACAAAAAGATATTTGTAATTAATGATAATAACAGAAATAATGTTTAAAAACTTGAAATGTACCTTGGCAAAGAAACAAATCTTAGGAACTGGTAAGCCTCGGAGTAAGTCCATGAATGCTTTGCTCAGAACAAGATCCTCCCAATCGCTTAGTACCACATGGATCAACTTATAAAACATTAGCCTCTCAAACGTATGTGTGAGAGTATACAGCCAGTCCTTGTTTAAGAAGTTCCTGCAACGGAGCGAAGGTGAGATCAACACCACAAATAAGTGTCAATGCAGCCTGAGAATCCGTGGCAACAATCATCCAAGCAAGAAATAATACCATTATAATGGTCCACATGCAGCTCCTCAGCCGTACTAGTCACACTTCCGATATTGACTCTGGAAAACCCTTAGCCAGTTAGCAAACTCGGAAATGGATCCAAATGGTATCTCCCTGATTTCACGAAGGAATTTTTTTTTTTTTTCTTCTTTTTTTCTCTTTATCTTTGAAAGATTGGTTGGATTAGAACCTTGTTGAGAAGGGGAAATATGCTGCAACAGTTCACCTGCTTTGTCACTGGCGTAATGAGAGGACAGCTCTGACTATATCGCAAATTTAAATCCAAACACTGCCCCTTCAATTCGCTGGTCCTAAATGTTCTTCAGTTTTTCAACTTATTGACGACAGTCAGAGGCAAATCCATGGCTTGCTTTTTTCCTCTGAACCTCATCTCCCAGCTCAGAATCCGTGTTTACGTTGGATAGCACCGAAAAAGGAAAAAGAAAAAGAAAAAAACAGATCGAAGTCGATGCAGAAGAAGGTTGTTCAAATGAAATTGTACGAAAGACTTAAGCCGTTTTGATTATTATAATTTTAATTTTTTTTTAAATATAATCTGAGCCACTTTCGCAAAAAGCGCTCCCGTACATAACCCACTTTCTCTATCTCTCTCTTTTTTTGTTTTTTTGGATAAGCCTCTCTATCTCTTTCAGTCTCAAGGAAAAAGTGCTCCTTGAAAAATTGAACAGAGAGTTGTCTTCACTTTTCACTGTTTTCATCCAACATGATCGATGAGAGAAACAATAAACGAGGGTAAAATGGGGAGAACATGGCGAACATTGATTGATTATACGGAGTGTATATTTTCTCGCTGATTTGCAAAAGCACAAGCCCACCAATATCGAACTGAAGAAGAGAGTAGGAGGAGGGAGAAACCCACAAAACCCAATCAACAGCAAAAAAAAAAAAATAAATAAAAAAATAAAAAAAAATCCCAGATCTGGGATCTCGCAGATCGAACTTACTTGGGGCTGGTGTGTGACGCTGAAAAAGTAGAGGAGGCCGTCGTTTGGCCTGGTGGTGACTGGTGTGACTGTGACTTCCTCGGCCGTCGCCGACGCCAAGTCGACTGGTATCGTCTGTGGCCTTCTCTCGCAAGTCGCAAAGGTAAAGGTGAGGTGAAGCCCTCGTCTTTATACAAGTCTTTTAAGTTTCATATAAGCTGAGACATTTTTTCCCCTTATTTTTTTAACTCATGATTTTTTATTTTTTATTTTTTAAATTTAGAGAGAAAAAATCTCCATTATATTATTAAAGGAAAGAAGAAAAAACAAAAATGATAAGTGGAAACAATAAATAAAATTGTTGTTAACTCATGATATTAACATTATCTATTTAAATAAAATTATTCTGCTTAGATCTGGATGTCTAAGTTATAGATCTAGTAGATTCATGTAGTTTTATTGAAATTTACTTTTTATATGTTTTATGTTTTATATTTTACAATTTTCTATTTTACAGAAATAAATTAAAAATAATTATTAAATCTTTTTTTTCCTAAGATATTAAATTTTAATTAAATTGATATATGTTAAGGGTGATTGAACTAGGACCGTGAAGTACATTTCATTTTCCATTTTGCTTGGAAACAACATTTTTTTTTGTAATATTTTTTCCTAATTTCGAATTTTCTGTCTTTTAGAAAAAAAAAAAATTTTTTTTAAAAATTAAGAGATGTTTGTTAAAATTAATGGATCTTTTACACTTTTATATTACGTGGATCTAGTATTTTATATTGTAGAATGTAGATGTATGGTTTACATTAAATTTTGATTGTAAAATTTCTTTTAAAACCAAAAATTTTAAAATTTTAGTTTTTTGAAAAAAAATAAAATAAAAATAAAAATATTGCTGGAAACAAATGGATGTATGGTATGTGATGAATCATGGGAATAGGTAGTGTCAATTTATTTGTATTTATTTGATGATTCATTGGGATGCAATTTAATTTACATATCTTATATAGTGCCGGTCAGGTGGCCCTGTTTGGCTAAGCTTTTAGATGGTCCAAAATCACTTTTGAAGCTTAAAATCACTTTTGGTCTTGTTTGGTAGTCTTTAAATCATAATCACTTCTAAGGTCAAAAAGTGATTATATAATAAGTAGATTGCTCTCAACTTTTAATCAAAAGTTGGTGTTAGCTTTTTGCGGAGGATTTTAATAACTTTTCATATTTCCAAAACTATCCTTAATGCTTGCGTATGGAAACAATTTTTTTCCCACATATCTTTTAACAAAACGATAATAGCCCCACCTTAGACCCAAGTCCTCTTTTCTCTTGCCAGCATCAATGTCTTGGTAATTTCAACCAACTTAGACCCGTAGGATCCTAATTTAAACTTCATAATTTTAGACCCGTAGGATCCTAATTTAAACTTCATAATTTTTTTTCTCCCTTCATATAGTCATTGATTTATACTTGTTGGAATTTTTTCAAGAATTGAATCTATAAAATTTGGATTTGTAATAATTTTTTTTTAAAATATCAATTCATGCTCTCGTTTTTTTCTTTGTTTTAAGCAAGGAAAAAATAAAATAAAATAAAAACGTAAGCAAAATCCCTAGTAATACACCTTTGTGGGGTTGGTCGAGAGGTCAAGTCTTGTGTGTGTTTTCCAAAGGTTATTGTTTTGATGCCTCACTGCTTTTGTTGTTTGTGTGGTTATAGGATGTCTCACTTATGTTGTTAGGGGAATAATCTGAGCTCAAATTTTGATAAGAGTACGGCCTAAGTACCCCTAATCATTAATATTTTTTTTTAAAAAAAAATCACTACTAATACCGAATAGAACCACCAAAAAAAAAAAAAAAAAAAACATTTATTATAAGAATAGTTCAGTCAATTTAGGGTTATAACAATTACAACAAATGTTCTTCCCAAACAAACAAAAAATCACTTTCAGCTAGGGTTGCAACTTGGGTGGGTTGAACCCGCCCAACCCGAGCCCAACCCGGGCAATAGATGGGTTGGACAAATAGTTTTCATACATTGGGTTGGGTTTGGGTTAGAAAATATCAACCCGATTTAAATCGGGTTGGGATTGGGAATGGGGGTTGGGCAACCCGAACCCAACCCGAACCCGACCTATATATATAATGTATAATTTTTTAAAATATTTTTATATGCATTAAATATGACATCATATGGTTTTTAACTATTGGTCATTTGGTGTGGACATAAGGGGCTTGTATGATAAATTACTAGAGATTTGTAAAATCGACCGAAGAAAGATGTGCAGCCAGATTATCTTCTATTGTTTTTTTCCTTTTTTTTTTTGAGGGGGGAGTTAAAAGGGGAGCTCTATTTAGACGGTTAACCCCAACCTAATGGTTAGTAGCTATAAAATCTCCTCTCTTAGCAAGAGAGAGAAAAAAAAAATCTATAATATCTCCTAGAATAATGGGATTATAATCTATGTTTGACATAAAAGACTCTTTAAATAAGTGTCCATCAATGTCAATTTTTCTTATTTTTCTAAGTTAGTTCTTATCATTTTGGCATCAGAGCACTCTGCCACTACTTCTCCCTTCTTTCCCCAGTCCCCATCGGCTACTAACAAGTAACGCAGTTGATTTTATTGAAGCAGGTTAATCAATTGAATTTGGATGATTAAGATTTGTAGGCATATGCAACAATGCATTTTTTTTTATTATTAAAACAGGTTTACTAAAGATGAAAAATAAAAAATGAAATTAATAAGCTAACCCGCACAACCCGCTCAACCCGACTTCAACCCGCCCAACCCATGTAACCCATGCCCAACCCGTACCCGCCCAACCCGAGCACGGGTTGAGCTTGGGCTAAAAAAGTTCAACCTGAAGTATGGGTTGGGTTGGGCTTGGGTATAGGGATTTATACTTTGGGTTGAGCTTGGGTTAACCTCTCAACCCGCCCAACCCGCCCAAGTTGCAGCCCTACTTTCAGCTCTAACAGCACTTTTGAATACAGTTTCCAAACAAAAACTAATTCTCTTCTGCCACTCGCAACTTTTGATTCTCTTCTACTTTTGCCTAAAAGCAAAAGCTACAGTTTTTCCAAACAAGGCCGTAGGGATATGCTAAGTTATATAAGTAGCATGCATTGGAGGTTGTACTCCGTTTATTAGCCCAACGTACCCCATAACCTACCAATACATGGGTTATAACCCCCAATATAAGTGTTGATATAACTTATTGTTAGAAATTTAATATTTTATGGAAGCTTCAAAACTTTATTTTACCATTTCTAATTTGGTCATTATTTTATTCCATTATGATCATTATAGTGATACTTTTATGAATATTATTTCTGTTACCATTTATGAGTTTTTTTTTTTTTGGATAAAAGACGATCGAAGAAAATTTATTAGACAAAATTATTATCTATATTTGCACGGATTTGGTTCCGTACACATGTTGGAACCTCTTCCATCCAAACGAACAAGTCATCAACCTCCAAACCAAACCTAGTAAGGCCATGGGCCACTGAGTTGCCTATTCTACCAATGTGAGAAAAAACAACTGACTCAAACAGGTTAACCTTACATTGGATGTCCTCAATAATTAAACCCACCAAAGAATGATCATTCTCGCCAGAATTGATGGAGTTCACCACGTCTAGATTGTCACCCTCCATAATCACTACTTTCAGTCGCAAATCTGCCACAAAATCCATAGCAAAACGCATGGCCATTGCTTCAACTTGAAAGGGAGGAAAGACGCCATCCATTCGTTTGGAAGCTGCTGCAATCGGTTGACCCTCAACATCCTGCACCACGACCCCAACCCCACGCTCTTGTTGTTAGCAAATAAAGCACCATCAACATTCACTTTGTAAATCCCAGCAGTTGGGGGCTTCCATCGAGCAGAATTTTTAACTCTGTCCAACTTAAGTACATTTTGAGCCTTAACATACTCTTGCAACAGGATGGTCGCCCTCTCCATCAGTTGTTGTGGAGTCAACTTATCACCTTCAAACAGAAATCTATTTCTATTGTTCCATATCATCCACATCACCATCATAATTTGAGCCATGTCCTCCTTCCCACCTGATTTGTGAATTTCTGGTAACCACTCCCTAAAATTGGGTGAGTTAGTCAAAACAAGATGAAAAGGTACCAAACTATAGGACCACACCTCTTGAGCCCATCTACAATCTCTAAATGTGTGAATAATTTTCTCAACATCATCTCCGCACAACGGGCATGTCGGCCCCACCGGAACCTTTCTTTTAGCAAGATTAGTCCTCGTCGGCAATATGTCCTTGCACACCTTCCACAAAAAAATGTTTAACCTTAGCCGACACATTTTGTTTCCAAATCATTACCCCCATTACATGCCCTATAGACGCATTTGAACCCTTTCCTACCGCAGCAGTGTGGTCTCTCCTTCTCATATCCATCTCCAAAGAATAAGCACTTCGAATAGTGAACCAACCTTTTGGATGGTAATGCCAAACCATCTTATCTGGAGGACGCCTATGACTGAGAGGTATAATTGGCAAATTAAATCAGCTTCATGAGGGAGGAAAATCTGATCTATTAAATATTTATTCCATTCTGTTGTATTAGGATCAATCAAATTAGACACCATAGCATGATCATCCGGAACCAATCTTGGAGAAACCACCCTAAAAGAGTAAGGTGTAGGCAGCCATTTATCTTCCCATATACGCACAGATTTCCCATCTCCGATACGCCACCGAAGCCCACTTGCCACTAAATCTTTGGCTTCCCAAATGCTTTTCCACGAGTCTCGAATTCGTCCCCAACTGAGCTTCCAAAAAATTACACCACAGAAAGTATCTGGCCTTCAATAGTTTAGAAAGCAGATAATCATCAGTTGTGAGAAGTTTCCACCCCTGTTTTACCAACAGCGCCTTGTTAAAAACGCCAAGATCTCTAAAACCAAGGCCCCGCATTTTCTTTGAGATGCAAAGATCCTCCCAACGAATCCAATGAACTCTCCGCTCGTTATTTTTCTGTCCCCACTAGAAATTGTTGATTATTGATTTAATCTCCTCACAAAGGGACATAGGCAGCTTAAAAACAGCTCATTACGTAAGTGGGAATAGCTTGGGCAACTACTTTGATCAAAATCTCCTTTCCTGCCTTCGACAATAATTTTTCCTTCCATCCCTGGACAGCTCATTGCTTAAAACCAAACGTTGCAGTCATATTGGTATAGTCTATGAACGTGATTCTCTTCTCCCTCTCTCTATATTTCCCTCTTCGATCTTCTCCAACTCTTGTACTCTCTTTTACTTGTATTTTATTTATTTTCTATGGGCAATTTAGATGCGTTCTTAGTACCTGTCTGCTGTAGACGTGCACTATGGATATATCAAACCACCTGGAGCTAGGGAGGAACTGGGTTATATCTTAGAGTCGTATACGACCGCTAATACCCATACGTACGTGGGGAGCCATATGCGACTTTAAGACAACGATCGAGCGAATACGTGCTTAGGCTATGTTTTTTATACTTTACTTTTTTTATACTTTGTGTTAATTTTGATAGATGTATATCTTGTTCTATCATATTGTTAATTTAATATTTTATTTAATTGTGTAATTGTTTATAATATTGTGTATTTTATATTTTGTATAATTGTTCATAGTGTAGTATTTAATTAAATTTTCCAACACTTATGTCAACACGTTCCTAATTGCTGACATCCATATCTTATATACAACCTTAATCAGGTTAGCATGCGTGTTGATATAGCACCATGTATTAGGGATTGTATCATGTGCATTGACCCAATGTACCCTGTAACCTACTAACACACAAGGTACAACCCCCAATGTAGGTGGTGTTGATATAAGTTATATCATCAGCACGTGCTCAATTGATTATCATCCTCTTACACACATGCACATATATTTTTTATATATATATATATATATATATATATTATACAACATTGTCATGAGCTTTTCTTGAGGGAAGATAAATTCATTGGATTCATCCACTGGCTAATGTGGATTAAATGATAATTTTTTTTAGTATAAAGCAAACTAAAATAAACGTTTTAAATTTCCAATTTGTCATTGTCACATTAGCTTGTAAGAGAAGTGGGTGAACTTATCCGGTACACTAAGCATTTTCCCTTTAAATGCTCTTATATATACTAGTAACTAGTTATCATAGTTACTTAATTAGTTAAGACTAAAAAAAAAAAAAAAAATTGTCATTCCTTCCATTAATACATTATGCATTCAGATTGATTATATTATTTGATTTAGTTTCCATGCATCTCGCCACTTTGATTGTTTAGTTGCTATATTTGCTTGCCGATGCAAACGTTCTAATGCAAAATTTTGGAATTATATAGGGACTTTCCTATGGAGTTTACAGGGTCAATCCTTCAGGTTGTAGAGTTAGTAAGTGCTCCGATTGGCAAATGCTGGAAATATTGTAGAGGCCTTGATAAAAAAATTGAAAGTCTCAATAGTAAGTTGGAAGAGCTTAATTGCAGAAAGGAAGATGTAGAATCAAGAAAAAGTGCGGACCTTCAGTCAGGAAAGAAACTACCAAAAAAAGAAGTTGAAAATTGGTTGAAAAATGTAGAAAAAATTAATATTGAAACACGAGACATGAAAAAGGAGGTTGGAGAAAAGAGATGTCTCTCTCGTGCACGCTTGGGAAAACTTGTTGATGAAAAGATTCAAGAAGTGAAAGAACTTTATGAAAAAGGTAGTTTCCCTGACGGTGTGGTTGTTGATGCACCTCTTAGCAGTGGAGTGACATTGTCAACAACGACATTAGTAGGCGAGACTACGGCAATAAAATATATGAATGAAATTTTAGCATACTTGATGGGAGATGAAGTAAGGAAGATTGGAGTTTTTGGGATGGGAGGAGTTGGCAAAACCACCATCCTGAAGCATATCAACAATCAACTCAAGAAAGAAACAAAAAAGTTTGATGGTGTAATTTGGGTAACTGTATCAAAGGAGCTCAATGTTACTAAATTACAAAATAATATTGCACATGCGCTAAAGGAAGATCTTTCATGAGATGAAGATAAAACGAGACGGGCGGGGAAGTTATTGGAAATGTTAGAGAAGAAGAAAAGGTATGCACTAATTTTGGATGATATGTGGGAAGCATTTCGTCTCGAGGAAGTAGGAATCCCTGAGCCTACTGTAACTAACGGTTGTAAATTAGTATTGACAACCTGGTCAATTAAGGTGTGCCGATCTATGGATTGTAAAGAAGTTAAAGTGGAACCTCTTACAAAAGACGAGGCATGGAAGTTATTCTTGGATAAAGTTGGTCATGATGTGTTGAACATTCCAACTCTAATATCAACTGTGGAACTTGTTGCTGAAGAATGTGTTGGTTTGCCTCTTGCAATTGTTACGATAGCCAGTAGCATGAAGGGAGTAGATGACATTCGTGAATGGAGGAATGCACTAAAAGAATTGAGAGGATGCGTAAAGGGTGTCACGGGTATGGAAAGTGAGGTATTTGGGCAGCTGAAATTCAGCTATGATCATTTGAAAGATCCAAATGTCTAACATTGTTTCCTATACTGTGCTCTATATCCCGAGGACTCTGAGATTGAAAAGGAGTTAATACAATATTGGATTGCTGAGGGACTTGTGGACGAAATGCCTATCAGGAACGATGAGAATGATAGGGGCCATGTCATATTAAAGATACTTGAAAATAGTTGCCTGTTGGAGAGATCGAGTACTAGTCCTAGATTTGTAAAGATGCATGACCTGTTTAGGGACATGGCACTCAACATCACAAGAGGGAGCCCTCGGTTCATGGTGAAAGCGGGCATGCAACTGAATGAATTGCCAACTGAGCAGGAATGGATGGAAGATCTCGAGAAGGTCTCCTTAACGAAGAATTCCGTATTAGAAATTCCTTCTGACAAGTCACCAAAATGCCAGAAACTCGAAACCTTACTGCTACAAAGTAATCCTTTAAAGGGTGTACCAAATTCTTTCTTTGTGCACATGCTTTGGCTCAAGGTTCTAGATCTTTCCAACACTAGCATTAGATTCTGCCAGACAGCATTGCCAATTTGGAGCATCTCACTGCATTATTGCTTCGTGGGTGTTACAGCTTAAAACATGTGCCTTCATTAGCAGCGTTGAAGGCATTGAGGAAGTTGGACCTCATGTATAGTGGAAATGAAGAAGTTCCTCAAGGTATGGAAATGTTGGTTAACCTCAGATGCCTTAATCTTGGTGGGACTCCTTCCATTTTTGAGCTTGGTGGGAGCTATTTTAAGATGTTACCAACCGGGATATTGCCAAAACTCTTCCTTCTTCAATGCCTGATTGTTGTAGGGGAATGTAGATCAAAAACAATAAATGTAAAAGCAGAGGAAGTGGGAAGCTTAAGGAAGCTAGAAACTTTTGTAGGGAATTTTTACGACTTGCATGACTTCAATTTATATGCTAGAAGAATCTTACAAGGTCAAGGGCCCCACAAATACCTTCTTCAAGTGGGATCAGATGGTCATCTCGAAACTGAATTTGATGAAGAGGATGGTCTTTTTAGGCGTAGAAGAACCAAATATGTAGGATTAAGAAAATGCAACATCAGTAGTAGAAAAGGAGAAGATGCCCTTGTGCTCCCAAACGACATTGAGTACCTGAGGATCGACGAGTGCCACGATGTGAGTAACTTATCCCATGTTGTTTCGTCATTGAATACTACTGACTTTTTGAAGGAATGTCATATTATCGGCTGTGATGGGATAGATTGTGTGCTTTCCACATCGTCCTCCTCTTCCTCCGATCACACCCCACTTCAAAGCCTAGAGGCACTATATCTTTTTCATTTGCCCAAGTTACACGTCCTCATCTTCAGAGGAGAAGGAACCTCACCACCGCCGCCACCACCACCACCTGGCACCTTTTCCAATCTTAAGACTTTATTAATCCTTAATTGTCTGAATATTAAGAAATTGTTCACGCTTGAGTTGTTGCCCAACTTCCAAAACCTGGAAGTACTTGGTGTCGATAGGTGTGACCAAATGGAGGAGATAATAGCTGCAAAAGCACAAGGAGAACAACAACAACAACAAGAGAAAATGTGTGGAAGCAGCAGCCATGATGATGATGATGCCGTCTTCACAATCACTTTCCCAAAGTTGGCTCTTTTGTCTTTGCAGTTCCTATCAGAATTGAAGAGCATCGTCTGCGGTAGGGGGGTAATGGTTTGTGATTCTCTCCAAGTAATTGACGTCTACAAATGTCCGAAGCTAAAGAGACTTCCTCTCTCTCTGCCCATACGTAATGGTCAACCATCTCCTCCCCCCTCTCTACAACGTATTGCGATAGATAGGGTTTGTTGGGAATCACTGGATTGGGACCATCCCACCTCTAAGGACGTCCTTCAACCCTTCATTTCCAAGGGTAGATGAGGGCGACCTGTTCGATGAAATGCCTCCACTGGTAAGACCCTGTATCCTCACTCATACGTCAATAATTTATCACAACGGCATGTTCTGTGTAATCTTTTCCATTTCCTTTCATTCTATAATATTTGAGCTTTTGCAAAAAATTGTTTTATTTTTATTTTTGCATATGAAAACACTTGAAGCCCTTCTTGTTTTTTCACTGCAAGCCTGAAAATGCCAACTCTGTAATTAAATTACATTATCAAAGTTATGTAGTGTCTTTATTTCTGCCATCGTTACACTATTTATTTATTTACTTTTGAAATCTTTAATATGGGGCATATAAATTTGTATGATCCTGTACATACCCCAAACCTATACAATAGGTAAACTTAATTTGCAAGCTTGTGAGATCCGTTAGCACCATATATGAGAAAACCATGATTTTTTGTTTTTGTTAAACCCTCTTCATTCGACACATTTTATAGCTGTTTCGCATTTCTAATTTTATACTTGTTCCTGTGCTAACCCTGTTTTCTGCTGTGTTACAAGCATTTGACATCCCACTGCTTAAGCTAGCTGAAAGATTTTGGAACAAGAAGGTTTCTGTTTCGTTAAAGTGAAGCAAATAGGGAGGTATTCCGTCCAAGTTTATGAGCTGATCACAATTCACAATCATACCCTATTCCTCTTGTAAATGCTTGAAGACAATGCAGTGGCAACTGTGTCTTCTTTTCTTTTTATTGTGTTTTTTCTTGGTGTTTAATTACTGCATATTTTTCTCAAATATGTAATGAGTATATTAAAGATTTCGTATCTGGACGATTGTGAAGCATTATATAATCATGGTGTTAGTTGAATGTTTCTTCTTTCGTAGAATTTGAAGCTGCAATTTTTTTCATCTAATATATACTGGAGGTTTTTTCCTTCTGTCTTAGCCCTTGCATTACCATCTGCATCACAGCTAGAACCAGGAAGCTTGAATTTCACATTTAGTTCACACAGATTGGTAATATCCAAATGAAACTTATTTTCCCTTCTTCCCTTCTCATCTCTTCTCTTAATGCATGAATGATGAATCATCCTTACTTTCCCCCTGGATACAGTTACCCATCCCAGACGTGTGCTGAGTAATTTAAATTTGAGCTTGGGTTAAGTAATTTTGTGTCCATCTTGTAGAATCGCTTTGCATGCTTTGATAGTTATCAGCTCCTTGTGTGCCTAAGAGGAAGTCGCTTTGAGCATTGGAGCAAGAAAGGCAACAATTTCTAGGCATAACAACTGGACAAGATTGTGGATGGAACAAAATTTGGAGTATCAAATATCTATATAAATCAGCAGCTTATGAATTCATACATTTATAATATATTTGGTGTGAAAACAACAATAGGTGAATCCCAGCTTGTTTAGAATGCCTTATATACCTCAATTACTAAAAAAACTGATGACTTGGAACTAGAAACACGACAAAGACAAGAGTTGGAATGAATTCTGGCTTCTGCCATGCCTGAGCGACAAGAACTCTCCACCAAATGGAAAAGACCTTTTGCACCCAGAAAAGAAAACAAAAAAATTCTTCACAGAAAGTTGCATGCCAATGAATGGACATTTAATTAGTTTTTATGATTGAATTATCACTACCCATCTTACTCAAATATAGCCAAAATCAAGGTTCTGGTTGGTTAACAAAACATAATGAACAGTACTTTTACAGTTTTACTAGGCCCAAACCCCGCTAAACCACAGATATTACTTGCCTGTGCCAAACTCAGTTCCTTCTCTGAAAGATCAGCTTGGCCAAACTAGCTCTTAACTTTCCTAGGGATAGGACAGCAATCACTATAAGGTTGTTTTCTAGATGCTAGGTGTAGCCAAGTAACCATGTAGGCATGCAAAACTCTAATTACATCAACACAAAATTCCTAGATATGTCCTGCAATATTTCAAAGGGCAACATTAACAAGCACAACTTACGGAGAACACTATTGTAGCACAATTTGAGCCTTTAGGAAATGTTAGTAACTGTTTCTTGATCTCCTCCATGTCAATCTTCGGATCCCATCCCCACTTGCTAGCAACCACAACCATCTCCTCCAAGACCATAGCATTCTCCAGCAAAAACTTCAACAAGTCATACTCATGCTCTTTCCCATAAAACTTTTGAAATTCAACGACCTTAAGGGAAGATTGAAAACACTTAGGCAACATTTCTTGTACAAATTCATCCTCCACCCAATGTGAAATTCCCTAAAAATAACAAAGAAAAAAGTTAGAAAATATTTTAGACATGCAAGTTATAAGGTTTATCTTATCACTCAAGAAAATCATTTTGATAATAATCAGTTAAAACACCCCATAGTTCGGTTATTTCAACTACGAAAAATGATCTTTTAAGGAAAATTGCTAAAGAGCCCAAAATATTTGCCCAAGTCATAGTGGGCAGATGGCCACCACATCAGCCCACTATGATGAGTTATTTTTTAATTGGCATGGTTAGCCTAGTTATTGGGCAAAAACTTTGGGCAATGTACCATTGCTTTCTTTTAAATTGGTTAAGACTCTAGATATTGAATAGAATGAGCTATATATTTTTTTTCCCAATATAATTTTGAATTGACCATTTAATTGCCATCCAAAAGGCAGTAAATAAATCCAAAAGAACCGAAACATATATATATATATATATCTATATATAAAAATAAAAAAAAATAAAAAAAATCTTACTATCAGTCATGCACTTTGAGAATTATACATTTGTGTATTGATAGGACTGAAATCCCCACATATCCCCCTCCCCCCCACCCCTCCCAAAAAAAAAAAAAATCCTTCTAGATAATGACAATTACTTTTAAAGAAATTGGAAGGTACCTGGGGAAAGATGAGAGTTTCAAGAACTGGTAAACTTCGGAGTAAGTCCATGAATACTCTGCTAACAAGAAGCTTCCCCAAATAACTGCCCACTCTTAGATGAATCAACTTCTCGAACGAGGGCAGAATGGCTTGTAAATTTTCTACATGTGCAAGAACCTTGGCATAGAACATGACCACGCAACAATTAGAAACATTTTTTTCTTAAGCCATTTCCCAGCTGAGAATTGGTGTGTTAGTTGGAAGTTGGAACATAAAGAAGCAGATCAAAGTCAATGTAAAAGCAACCTGAAGGTAATCAAAATAAAATTGTACAGACTCAAATAATTTTAATTTTATATATATATATATATATATATATTTAAAATTTAATTAGAGCCTCTTTTAAGCGCCCTTTGCAGCAAGTGTTCCCATACATTCCTCATTCCCAAAATCTAATTTGTTTTCAATCCTGGGGAAATGTGTTCCTTAAAGCAAAGTAGAGCATCCTAAGAACACAAACAGTAGAGGCATAGCATCGGCATCCTCAAGGTCACTGCAGAAGTCTAGTGTTAGTTCTTACTAAAACTTCTTTATCTAACCATCATTTTCGAGTGGTTTCTTTGTTCACTTATTTAGAAAGAAAGAAAGAAAACTTCCCTTTATTTCTCTTCTTTATTTTTATCCCTTCAAAAATTTTGTTGTTCTCACTGTTTTCACACAACATGATCAGAGACACAAGAAATGAGGGTAATAATCAACCAAGAGAGATTCTTTACTATAGAACTAATTATTCAATATCCAATCATAACCAATTGGTCTAATGGTACGGGGCTGGTACTAAGAGACACCGATTAAGAGGCGTCAAATGTAGGTTTCCCACACAAGACAAGGGGTGCAGTTAGGGAATAGGTTTGGGATTCTAGTATTGTTTGGTGCACAAATAAAAATAAAAATAAAAGGAAAACAAAAATGTATGCAATATCCATATTTAGGGTGGAATAGGGTAGTAACATATGTCAGACTTATGGATCTATGTCAACTTTTTAGTCTAAAAATTTAATTGTTTCACTTTGAACTTTTCCTTGTCTTGTTTGTGTCCCCACCCAAAAAGGATATTCTTTCTCTATGATTCTTTACTTTTTCATAATATTTTCTTACTTTAAACCTTTTTTTTTTCTTACTATATGGAGTATCACATTATTCACCAAAATCAAGCCATAACATTCATACTGTGTTGTGTTGGACCAATTGATATCATGACTGAGAGGATACATAAAACCATGCATATCTACAACAACATAACATTGTCTCACAATGTTACTTTATCAGACTACTATGGCAAAAATATATTATAAAGTATAGCAAGACACACACACACTGAGACGCAAGTTTCATAAAGCATGCAATAGATGATTGTAATACTTGTCAGCAAGCAAGCAAAAAAAATTAAAAAATTAAAAAAGAAATTAAAAGGGGAACGTACCTCAATGGTGAAATTGGATAGTGTTAGATGTTTCACGTTAGAGATTTGTTTAAGAAGCATACATGCTCGAAGTCCAATTTCACTCTCACGCATGTGATTCATTTCACCATATCCAGAGTATCCACTTGAAAGTTCAACAGCCGCATCACAAATAGACGATGGGCCAAGTAGAGTTATGTTTTCTGATCCATAACCCCGCCAAGTGAATTTTTCGAGACTTGGTACACGAATCTTGATCGCAAAATCGCGTGAACCATCAAGTTTCCATTCATAATAACAATATCCCATAATCAAGCTATTGAGTACTGGAGCATCTATATTGACAATCTTCACATTCAACCACTTACAAGATGTTATACAGAGCACTTCGAGAACTGGAAAACTAAAATGGAGCTGTCTAGATTTAGAGAAATGTTCATTCGAAAATGTAACGCCATTAAGCTTCAGGATCTTGACACTTGGAAAACAAATAAAAGTAGGAACTTTGAGAGCACAAAGCATACTTAAATTCAATTCTGTCAATGAATTGCAACTGAAGAGGCAACGCGGAAAGACGACCTCTTTTTCGAGACATACAATATGAAGCCTTTTAACTTCACGCCTTATGACAGCAGAGATCCACGAGTTGACACGAGATGCATCATAGCCAGTCCCACACCGGAGATGAAAATTTTGGATAGTTGAATTGCCGCAATGAACAAGTACCCTTTCCACAAAATTCATGAAATTCACCTTTTTAGTCCTTCCTTTGCGAGAATAGCGCAATCTATCATCAAAGTGTAGACTGGTAACCGAAGTCCACATGTATTTCCATCTTGTCGATAATACACTGGTTCTAACAGCATCCTTTGTGGGAAGCAAGGACAGGATGTGAGAGACAAGTGCTTCAGATAAATCAGTGATTCTGTCTTCGCCATTCTCGGCATTTTCCCCCTTACCGAGCTTCCTGTTCTGACCATCCACAATTGAACCACTCGCATCCATAATGTCAACACTCTTCCTGAGAGAGTAAACACTATCAGTGTTAAGGATTCTCGGGAATTTCAGCAGCCAAAATTAACCATACTCTGTTTGGCTGCTGAGAAAATTGAGGAGAACTTAAAAGAAATTGAAAAATTGAACCGAATTTTCACGTTGCTTTTCAAACTTTATTTTTTTATTTTTTTGCCCCCTACCTTTTCTCAGCTTGAGAACTTTAGCCCTAAAATCACTTGAAAAATAAGAAATGATCAAAGAGAAAAAAAAATATATGAAGATAGTAACCATCAAAGTTGATGAGCCGCAAGAATCTGATTCTGAAGCACATTAATCACAGAAAACAACAGAACCAAATGAAAAACACATACAGTAATCTTGAGAGACAGAGAGAGAGAGAGAGAGTAGAAACATACCAAGGTGAGTCGATAGTCGAGAGACACAGAGAGAGTAAATTTTACAAGGTTAGGGTTTGTGGAGATGGGACCATTCACTCCATAGTTTAGACTGACATACAGTAAGCTTGAGACAGAGAGAGAGGTAGAGAGAGCCGAAGGGCCTCTATTGGCACCCAAGTCTTGGTTTTCACCCATTAATTTTATATTTCAAGGTTTTATGAAAAATATAAAATATTTTCATAAAAATCGATTACATTATCTATTGGAAATATCATTTTGAACAATTTTATAAAAAGAAAATTTTTCAAAATATATCATTTAAGTGAATTTTTTTGACCATTTATAGTATGTTTTATAAATAACTAAAAAACTCATTTAAACCTTAGATTTTAGAAAAACTTTTTTCTACAAAGTTGTTCAAAATTGTATTTTCTAAAAGATCTCATGGTCAGTTTTCATGAAAATTTTTTATATTTTTTATAGAACCTTAAAATATGAAATTAGTGGGAATTAAAAACAAGTCTTGGGGTAAGCCCAGAATAGAAACATGCCACCGTGGGTCGGTGGTTCTCGCTATATATGGGCATGTTCATTGCAACACAACCTTCCCAGTCTCAGCCCAGCCTAGCTCCAAACCCAAACTATTGGCCCAAAAGTCACCCAACACTTATCCTTGGGCTTAAGCTGTTGTTTATGTACTTCATTGGCACGAGTAAAACTTCCATATAATTGTGATATGGTCAGGTGGTATCATAAGGCAATCAAGTTCAAGTAAAGTGGAAATGTTGGTCTTACTTTTTCACTTTGTTTGAACCTGATTAACTTGTGATACCACCTGGCCATATCACAGTTACATAGAAGTTTTTGTCCATTGGCACCACAGTGACAAATTTGAGAAATGAGAATTATTTGTTGTTGTAGGAATAATTCGTAACACATGAATTATTTTTAAAAAAATATCGGAAATAATTTTTTTTGAAAAATTTATGAGTGAGAAGAGCAATGAAATTTAACTTAATAAGAAAAATATGTTTGTCATTTCATAATTATTTGTCACAATTCAAGAATTTCATAAACAAAACAAGAATTATTCTTAATATTCAGATTTTTAAAGGAATAATTCGAGTAGTATCGAAATATAGAGGTAAATTCGGATTTCATAAATTCGTTTAATGAAAAATCAAGGATAAATTCGGGAATAATTTGAGAACTATGTTACTATGATTGGCACCATTATATATTCCTCTTCTACAAAGACATTGGGCTTAGGCAGTTTTTTTGTACAGATGCTTACAGGCTTGAATCTTATCACGAGTCTTCCAATTCCACTCCCCCCCTACCCTCCCCGGCCCTACCCTAAATGGCTTTCAAAGTTGACAATGTCAAAACACACTTCATTAGTGTAACGATAATTGTGCACATACATTTTGTAAGCATCTGTCCAAAAAAAGGGAGGCGCACAATTTGAGCCTTTAGGCCATGCTAGTAACTGTTTCTTGACCTCCTCCATGTCATTTTTTAGACCCCACAACAATTCTTTAGTCACAGTCATCTCCTCCAAGACCATTGCATTCTCTAGCGAAAACTTCGATCACCAAGTCAAGCGCATGCTTTCTCCAGCAAAAATTTTGAAATTCGACCACCTTAAGGTGAAATGGAAAACACAGAGGCAATATTCCTTGTGCAAATTCATCATCCACCCAACGCACAATTCTGTAAGAAAAACAAAAACAAGAAATAAATGAAAAAGAAAATATTTTGGACATGCAAGTTGTAACTTTTATCCTGTAACCCCATTCCAAAGCAAGAGATAATCCCATTAGGACGGTCTACAGCTCCACAGGCCCACCGCGCGCTTAGTCTGTATTGATGCCAGAATTGAAGGGAGGGGGACTGGTATGTTGCTTAGATGACCTTTACAGTATTTCCTAAACATTTATTTACTATGCATGTTAGCTGATCACAGATAAGTAACATGATAAAATTACTATTTGCAATGCACAATTTTTTTATTTATTTATTTTTTTAAAAAAAGAAAAAAAATTTCTTTGACCTTTTTTTTTTTTTTGGTTTGCATGGAGAGAAGTAGAACCCCTCACCTAACCCAAGCCCCACCCCACCTGGTGCCATCTGAGCTACAGCCTGTTGGCAAAATTTCTTCGACTTGATTGCAATAGAATTGTGTATAAACATAACATTATCTCTATTGGCACCATAAATGATCAAGGGTGATAATTGATTTTTTTTTTTTTAATGACTATTTAAATATTCAATATTCAGTAATAACTAATTGGTCTAATGGTGTGGGACTTGTGCTAAGAGAATCCGATTAAGAGGGGTCGGCAGGCAACATGTTATCTCCTCAAGGCACTGCTGATGACACAGGTTGCCCATTCAATAAGGACAAGGGATGCGGTTTGAGATTCTGCAATTGTTAATCTGGTAAAAAATTCAAAAGGAAAAAAAAAAGAAAAAGGTTTCTAATATTCTTTTACTCATAATATATTGAAAATTGCATGGAAAACCCTATTCTTGGCTTGTTTTAAGGAAAAAGCTATGATCACAAAGAAAATTTGACACCTTTTCCACCCCAACACAGTGTTCCCCCAGCATCCTTGGCTTCTTGGAACCACAAGCACCCTTTTCTTTTCCCTCACTTCCACATATGCTCCATTAATATATT
Source organism: Liquidambar formosana (assembly GCA_039720395.1). Classification (NCBI taxonomy): domain Eukaryota; kingdom Viridiplantae; phylum Streptophyta; class Magnoliopsida; order Saxifragales; family Altingiaceae; genus Liquidambar; species Liquidambar formosana. Next base: position 13,344,413 of record CM077834.1, on the reverse strand, counting down.
GGGTGCCTTTGCTTCCCCCATTGATTCTTTGCTTTGGTTTCACTTCTCTACTCATAAATTAAGGAAGCCTGCTGCTATATATTCACTTCCCTTCTCACAGGGAATTAGCATTTAGCAAGGTCTGCCGGTTGTTTTCTTCTTAACTTTGCATTCCTGCTTTTCTTTTCTTTTCTTTTCTTTCTCATCAAAGATTTTCCAAGAAGTTGTACCCAGCTAGCCAGGTACATTATCTCCGGCCTCTTCTAAGTTGTTGTACGTACTTGTGGTTTCTTCTTTAATCCATGTTTTTGTTTGATTCTCCCAAGTTGCAACTGCATTCTATTATACATTCATACTATCATTATTTTTTTTATTTTTTCCTCTGGAAATTTTCTTCCCAATTCGTGCTTGGAGGGAGTAGGGACTGAGAAACTTAATTGTTTCAAAACGAGTATTCCTTGAATAAGTTTGGATATTCCAACTTTACAGTAATATTCTTTTTTTGTTAGAGGTGCCTGTCTCACAATTCTAATTTGGGATTTAAATTTACGGAATTGTACAACTATTTAGGATCTGTTTGGTGTCCAATTTGAAATTAGATGACTCATTATATTTTATGTAGTAGTAAAGGCACAAATCCATCACCTTGAAAATATCCGTCTCCACTCCATTACGGCACCCATACTATAATTGCATTAAATCTTTAATTCTAATTAAATGAAAGGAGTAAAAAAAATATCACAAGATTTGACTATTCCCGTTCAACGCAAACAGAGCAACCCAAGGTTCAGTAAAAAAACTCACCCACGAAACAAGACTTAAACTACAACCAATTAATTCACACTTCCCCTTGGTATTTTTCATATAAATCCCAGTCCCTATTTTCCAGTTCAACCAACTTGCTAATCACCTCTTCTTCTCTTTTTTGATGAAACACCTCTTCTACATTTTGAACCCCTATTCCGGTTAATAATGCCACCATCAGAAATATGATCATCCATAGGAAGATCAGTGTCTGCCAACACATGCCTCAGGAACAAATTTCTCAGATGAAAATTATTATTATTATTATTTCTTTCATTCAAGTTTCTTTGATTTATGGAGACTTTCATATTGAATTTCAATTTCATATGTTATTGGAGAGCAACAATCTATTATCTATTATATAAAATATACTACGCATCATTTGTTCCTCCCTTCATTCTCAATTCTCATGCACTCTTATGTATCATTCATTCTGTCTCCACCATTCCCCCATATAGCAATGATCAATAAAATTGTTTCCCTTTAGGCCTTGATTGTTTAGATGGAATAGAATAGATAGAATGGAATTACATTCCAATTCATTTCAAATAATGTGTTTAGATGAGGTAATTTAAATGAGAATAGAATCAAACAGCGTATTTAGACAACCATGCATTTCAATTCAACCATAGAATCAAATTCCATTCACATTCATTCCATTCTAGCTAAACAAACATGACCTTATAATGATTCTAATCCAAATGGTGGTGTGGCTCTACTTAAAGTCTCTTCATTTCTCATTCAATGTGCTCTCACACTCTCACACTTCCATTGATGTGACTCTAATTCATTGGCCACTTTTATAACTAAACAAATCCAAGTGGCTCTCATTCATTGGTCAATAAATTATTATAATTTAATTAATCCACAGTTCAACTATTGCTTAGCTCTTTGGGCCACCTACACAAGCTTTTATGATTCTCATGAGTTTTGAACAAGCTTTTATGATTCTCATGAGTTTTGAACTTACATGATTCATATAGGTTATGAGGTCTTATGTGGGTTTGAGGTTTGCCCAAAGGATTTCCTTGTTATAAAAAAATAAAAAGATAGTAATAGAATGTAGAAATAAAATGCCAATGTTCTTTCCACGACTTGGATGAAAAAGTGGTTAAATCTTTTTTTTTCTTTTGTCAAACGATAAGAGAATACACACGCACACAGAATCGAAACCAAAACTTCTACAAATCCCACATCTGTATTAAGATGGGACCATTAGACCTAAAAGTCATTGGATGATATTAGTGTTGCCTTCATATAATGAATTGTTATTCGTTGCCTTCAAAAGTTGGAGATGATATTGATAAAATTCAAAAACAATTTTAAATCAATAGGGCAATAATTTGATATAATGACCAGAAGGTGATCCAATAATTTATTTATTTTTTTATTTTTTTATTTTGGATTATTAAAGGCTAAACCAACATGTCAGCCCATATGTAGTAAAAATTAGATTTATTAGTACTTTAATATATAGTATAAACGCTATGAGCATTAAAAATAATAAAAATAAATAGTTATGGTTTCTTCGAGTTAATTGGAAAAACTAATACGAGTAGGATTTTGAATATATAATATTAAATTATAAACTTCTATTTGGATTGATAATTATATTGCTCATAATTTTTTTCCCCATACCCAAGTTCAGTTCGGCCCGGCCCCAAATCCTGATTTTCTATTACTTATTATGGATGATGTCTAAAATTTGGTATTCCTTTTTTTTTTTTTTCTTCTTCTAATTGGAAGTGATACGAAATAGCGGGAAAGCTCTAGAACATAATTCTTTTATATTTAACTATTATTCAGAAATTTATTTTCCATTTCTTTTCAGGTTTTCAAGCAAACAAAAAGAGCTTTTAGGAATTGAGGCGGGGAGTGCTTCTTGAGCCAAAGCAGCCAGAATAGGTACATTATATATATATATATATATTTTTTCTTTGATTCGTCTAGAATTTCTCTGTAGTTAATGAGTAATGCTATGCGTCATTTGATGATGCATTGCGTGAGTCCCTCAGGTCTCATGTAATCATCATCTTATCACTTCAATTGACTCATAATACTAAGGCAATCATATCACAGTTACATATAAGTTTTTCTCATTTAATGCATGGAATATAGGAAGTATTAGTTATGAAAGATATGGCTTTTTTTTTTTTTTTAATTATAAGTAATTTAGTATTATGATTATTAAGATGGAGTAAGTCTTAAGTGTAATACTAAATTTGTAATGAGATCACGTGATATCACGAGTCAACCGACAGAGAATAAAGTGGGAATGTTGGATCAAAAAGTGGCTAAACATTTTCACTTGAGGGGCGAGTGGACTAAGATTCCACTACGTTTCATTTGACTTTTTCAATAGCACAAATTAAAGTGCCTAATTATAAGTGCTCTGCAATCCGTGCAATCCGCACAGTTGATTGGTATGAAAATTGACAAGATCTTAATCCAATTAATCATAATTCAATAAGTATGCACCCCGTGATTATGGGATTTAATAGTGGTGGAAATATAATTACTTATTGTTAGTAGTTGTTATATTATATGTAGGTATAGGGTCGATTCCCTTCCAATATGACCCAAAAAAAAAAAAAAAAAACCCACAATTACTTGCTATTATTGATTTTTTTTTTCCAGTACAGTAAATAGTAATATTTCCCCTACCACCTTTAGAACATTGTAATTTTGGAATAAGTATTGGCATTTGGCTTCGTGTTGCTTATCATTAGGGTATCTTTTGCACACATACATAGAAAGGGTTTTTTTTTTTAATCATTTTTTTGCCAATGGACGAGATATTAAGAAATGGTCTACATATTCAATCCTATTATGGTTCTTTTCCACATAAAAATGAAACCTTTTGTTATGATGGAAGCCGAACTGATGTGGATAATCCAAGAATTGAAGTTAATTTGCTTATGCTCTATGGAAAAAATGAAAGAAAAAACATATCAATGAGCTTCAAGGAAATAATTACATAGGATTTGACCAAGAGAAATAGGTTTTTGATAGTAAAGAAACATTCAGCTATACATCTTTTAATTTCCATTAGGTTTTTACAACATTTATATATATATATATATAAATCTTGAACAAATTGTCATGAGCTTTTTTAAGGAGTGTTGTTAGATATACCAAATAAATTCATCAGATTCATGCATAGATGGACTAGGATTAAATACTTTGTCTATAATGGGGCAACAAAATTTTATATGCAAAATAATGGGGCAGTATAAATTGTGTCTTTCTTTAATTCCTGTCTTTGCTATATTAGCTGGCTATTAAGAGAAGTGGGTGAAATTATCTAGTACACCAATCATTTCCGATTGTAATTAATTTTCTTATCATAATAATCATATATAATACTTAATTTTCCATTTTTTTTTTGGTAGTTTTCTTACAATTAAAAAAGCCATATCTTCCATAAATAATACTTACTATATTCCATTAAATTGTTCACAAACTTGCTATTTTGGACCCAATAAAAGACCATGCTCTTTGATTCAGATTCCTTCTTGCCTCTTTGATTTTTTTTGGGTACATTTGGAGGGGTTCTAACCCTTAACCTATTTTAACACTACTCATTTAACTCACCCTCCCATACAACTAGACTAGCCATAGTGGCTTCTTGGCACTTCGATTGTTTAGCTGCTCTATTTGATTGCCAATAGTTTGTTTGAAGCCCCTATTTTAGAAATTTACCCATAAGTTGTTATCCTTGATATATACCTTTTCAATGCAAATAGCATAATGCACATTTTTGGAATTATCTAGGGGCGTCGTACTTGCCTATGGAGTTTAGAGGGTCGATCCTTCAGATTGTAGAGTCCGTAAGGGCTTCGATTGGCAAATGGTGGAAATATCACAAAGGCCTTGATAAAAATATGAAAATTCTAGAAAGTAACTTGAAGGAGCTTAATAGCCTAAAGGAAGATATAGAATCGAGATTAAGTGCAGACCTTGGCTCAGGAATGAAATTACCAAAGGAAGAAGTTCAAAATTGGTTGGAAAATGTGCAAAAAATTAATATTGAAATACAAGACATTGGAAAAAAGGTTGGAGATAAGAGATGCCGGTCGCGCGCAAGCTTGAGAAAACTTGTTGATGAAAAGATTCAGGAAGTGAAAGAACTTCATCAAAAAGGTGGTTTCCCTGAAGGTTTGGTAGTTGATGCACCTCTAACTATTGAAGAAGTGACATTTCCCACAACACTAGTAGGCGAGACTACGACAAAGAAATATATGAATGAAATCTGGGCTTATTTGTTGGGTGATGAGATATGGAAGATTGGAGTTTGTGGGTTGGGGGGAGCTGGCAAAACAACCATCATGATGCACATCAAGAATCAACTTAGGGAAAAGGCGAAAAAGTTCGATTATGTAATTTGGGTAACTGCATCAAGGAAGCTCAATGTCATTAAATTACAAGAGGATATTGCAGGTGGGCTGCATGAATATCTTGGACAAGACGAAGATAAAACAAGACGAGTGGGGAAGTTATTGGAAATGTTAGAGAGGAAGAAGTATGTGCTGATTTTGGATGATATATGGGATGTATTTTCTCTCGAAGAAGTAGGAATCCCTGAGCCTACTGCAATTAATGGATGCAAATTAGTATTGATAACTCGATCACGAGATGTGTGCCGCCATATGGATTGCAAAGTAGTTAGAGTGGGGCGTCTATTAAAAGAGGAGGCATGGAATCTATTCTCAGATAAAGTTGGCCATGATGTTTTGAACATTCCAACTCTAGTGCCGATTGTGAAATTTGTTTCTATAGAATGTGTAGGTTTGCCTCTTGCAATTATTATAATAGCCATCTGTATGAAGGGAGTATATGATCGCAGTGAATGGAGAAACGCACTGAAAGAACTGAGACGACTTCCAAAGGGTGTTGAGAGCTTGGAAAGTAGGATGATTGAGCGATTGAAATTCAGCTATGATCGTTTGAAAGATCTGAAGGTCCAACATTATTTCCTACAATGTGCACTATGGCGCGAGGGCTGTGAGATAAAAAAAAGGATGTTGATAGAGTATTGGATTGCTGAAAGACTTGAGGATGAAATGCCTAGCAGGAGAGCAGAGTTTGATAAGGGCTATGATATACTACGTACACTTGAAAACAGCTACCTGTTGGAGAGATCGAGTACCAGTGATGGATTTGTAAAGATGCACAACTTGGTTATGGACATGGTACTCAACATCACAAGTAGGAGCCCTAGATTCATGACGAAAGCGGGCATGCAACTAAATGAATTGCCAAATGAGCAGGAATGGATGGAGGATCTCGAGAAGGTCTCCTTAATGGAGAATTCAATATCAGAAATTCCTTCTGACATGTCACCAAAATGCCAAAGACTCGAAACCTTACTGCTACAACATAATCCTTTAAAGAGCATATCAAATTCTTTCTTTGTGCACATGCTTGGGCTCAAGGTTCTAGATCTTTCAAACATTGGCATTGAGATTCTGCCAAACAGCATCTCCAATTTGGAGCATCTCACTGCATTATTGCTTCGTAGGTGTTATAGTTTAAATTATGTGCCTTCGTTAGCAGCGTTGAAGGCATTGAGGAAGTTGGACTTCATGTATTCTAAAATTGAAGAAGTGCCTCAAGGTTTGGAAATGTTGGTCAACCTCAGATGCCTTAATCTTTATGGGTTCCATTTAAAGATGATTCCAACTGGGATATTGCCAAAACTCTCCCGTCTTCAGCGCCTTATTGTTGGGTGGAACTCAAGTGTAAAAGCAGAAGAAGTGGGAAGCTTAAGGAAGCTAGAAACTTTTGTAGGGAATTTTCACGACTTGGAGGATTTCAATGTATATGCCAGAAGAATCTTGCAAGGTCAAGGGCCCCACAAATATTTTCTTGAAGTGGGATCATGTGGTCATGGAGGTGATTTTGATGAAGAAGAAAGTCCTTTCAGTTGGAGAAGCAAATGTGTAGGATTAAAAAAATGCAACATCAGTAGAAAAAGAGAAGATCCCCTTGTGCTCCCAAACGACATTGACTACCTGTGGATTGAGGAGTGCGACGATGTGAGTTGCTTATCCCATGTTTCGTCATTGAATACTACTGACTGCTTGAAGGAATGTGATATTTACAAATGTGATGGGATAGAGTGTGTGATTTCCTGCTCCTCCTCCGACCACACTCCACTTCCAAGCCTTGAGAAACTATGGCTTTTTGATTTGCAAAACTTACACGTCCTAATCTTCAGGGGAGAAGGAGCCTCACCACCACTACCACCACCAGCTGGCACATTTTCCAATCTTAAGACTTTAGACATCGATTACTGTCCGAAAATTAAGAAGTTGTTCACGCTTGAGTTGTTGCCGCACTTCCAAAACCTGGAATCACTCTATGTCCTAAGTTGTAAGCAAATGGAGGAGATAATAGCTGTAAAAGCACAAGGAGAAGAAGAACAACAAGAAGGGAAAATGTGTGGAAGCAGCAACCATTCTACTGTCAACCATGATGATGATGGCGTCTTCACAATCACTCTCCCAAAGTTGGCTCGTTTGTCTTTGAGGTTTCTACCAGAATTGAAGAGCATCGTCTGTGGTAGGGGGGTAATGATTTGTGATTCTCTCCAGCAAATTTATTTAGATGGATGTCCGAAGCTAAAGAGGCTCCCTCTCTTTCTGCCCATGCTTAACGGTCAACCATCTCCTCCCCCCTCTCTACAACGTATTCAGATAGATAGCGTTTGTTGGGAATCACTGGAGTGGAACCATCCCACCGCTAAGGACGTCCTTCAATCCTTCATTAATTACATATAGTGGTCGATGAGGGCGACCTGTTCGATGAAATGCCTAGCCACTGGTAAGACCCTGCATCCTCACTCATACGTCAATAATTTATCACAACACCATGTTCTGTGTAATCTTTTCTATTTTTTCTATACCTACTTGTTTTTTCACTACAAACCTGAAAATGCTAACTTTTGTTTTTGTTAAAACCTCTTCATCCAACACATTTTATACCTGTTTCACATTTCTAATTTACTCATACTTATTCCTGTGCTACCCTGTTTTCTGCTGTGTAATAAGCATTAAACACCCCACTGCTCAAGCTAGCTGAAAGATTTGGAACAACAAGGTTTCTGTTTCGTTAGAGTGAAGCCTACTAGGAGGCGTTCCAATCCATCCCAGTTTATGTCGTTGTTTTCATCTTTCCTTGGTTTCAACAAGGCTAATAAAGAATGAGCTGATGAGGCACTCCGCTTTCTGAGTCAATGGTTTCATGGCTTCTTGTCTCAATTCACAATCATACCCCGGTGCTCTTGTAAATGCTCGAAGGCAATGCAGTGTCGACTATTTCTTTTTTTTTTTTTTCTGTGTGTGTCGGTGTGTGTGTGGGAAAGAAATGAAACTTTGTGTGTAAGTACTGCATATTTTTCTCAAACATGTAATGAGTATATTAAAGATTTCGCATTTGGACATTTATGAAGCATTATATAATCATGGTGCTAGTTGAATATTTTTTCTTTTGTAGAATTAAAAGCTGCAACTCTTTTCATCTCAATCTTTGATATATACTCTAGAGATGAAGTTGTTCTTTTTCTCCCTTTTTTTTTCAATTTTTCTTTTAGGAATGACCTCATAGTGGACTTGAGGTCACTATCTTCTTTAGTTGTAATTCTACTATATAGCTTCCTACTAAGTTAGCCCTTGCATTACCATCTTTGTCACATTTATTTCACACGTTTGGATAACATTCACATGAAACTTATTTTCCCTTCCTACTGAGGAATGATGAATCGTCCTTACTTTTCCCCTAGATACAGTACCTCATCCCAGATATGTGATAAGTAATTAAAATTCGAGCTTGGGTTCAGGAATTTTGTGTTCATCTTAGAGAATCTCTTTGCATGCTTTGATAGTAATCAGCTCCTTGGGCGCCCAAGAGACCAGTACATGAACAAAATCTTGTTTTCTTTCTCCTTTTGGATAATCCATGCGTAAATTAAGCTGCATAAACAGATCCCTCTTCAGTGGAATTTCTCTGGAAATATAGAACCAAACTGTGAAAATTTCCCACCAACACCAATATAATCTATGTTAACTTGATGGTTTTCTAATTCAAGAATTAAAAAGAATATGTATTCGCCCCGATTGTAACTTGATGTCGTTGCCAATTTTAGGGTTAAATTTATATTTCCAATTAATCAGAATTGAAGTAGTCAAGCTAACAAGAAATATAATTAGACCTAAATTTTCCTTCTTTTTTTTTCCCAAAACTTCAGTTTCTAGTTGGGTTTTTACCAATAAATTTGTACACCCAATAGTTTGCACTCTGTTCAAAACCTGACTTTGCCAATCTGTAGCAAACTTTCAGTTCCACCATGGTTCCTTTAGAGTGAGCGAGAGGTAATAAACAATACTCAACATTAAAAAAGAGTTCTCCCGTAAGTATCACTTGCAAATGCTGGCTATTATAGAGATCAAAAAACAGAGGTGGCCATCATGGTGTGGTTCCTGATGACATATTTCGCATTATGGGAGGAATTGGGCCTCACGTGCTCGTGAAGGGAGGCTTCCCATCCTGACAAGCACAGCTCAGGAATTGGGCCTTACATGACCTTTGAAGTATTTTCTAAGCAGATTCATTTTTCCTCAAATGTTGCTTCGTCTTGATTGCTATGGAATTGTCTATAGACATAATATGATCTCAGACACAAGAAATTAGGGTGGAAAACTCTGCCAGAAAATTGATTTTTGGCTTGTATCAAGGAAAAGGCTATTATCACAAAGAAAATTTGACGCCAATTCAACCCCAGCACAATGTTGCTCCAGCAACTTCTTGGCTTCTTGGAAGTTTGGAACCACATCCCTTTCTTTCCCCTCACTATCACGTATGCTACATTGGATATATTCCTTGCTTCATTGATTCTCATCCGATTTAACCCTTTTCGTCATGGAAGATTAGCATTTAGCATTGCATGATTCTTTGCTTTGGTTTCACTTTTCTACTCACAAAGCAAAGCTAATTCGCAAGAAGGTCTACTGCTATATATATATTAGATATTGACTTGTCTTCTTACAGAGAATTAGAGCATTTTAGCAATCTAGGTCTGCTGGTTGTTTTCTTCTTGCAACTTTGCGTTCCTGCTTTTCTTTTCTGTTCTATCTTATCAAAATCTTTCAACAAGTAGTAGCCATCTAGCCAGGTACATTATCCTCTCTGCCAAGTAGTTGTACTTGTGGTTTCTAGCTTCTATAATCCATGCTTTCATACTATCCATTGAACTTATAGGAAGAAGAAGACAACTGTAGAAGAAAAAGAAGAAATAGTTAAACAAGGCCTCTTGGTCTAGTGGCTAGTACTTTTCACTTGTTGGAGAGAGAGTTCAACCACAGAAGTGCATTGATACACTTCTATTGAGGGATGGGGTTATGGAATGGGGATAAAAAACCACATCGTCAAACACCCCCCCCGGGGGGGGGGGCCCCTGGGAGGCCATGGGGCTCTCCTGTGGACAAAAAAATAAAAAATAAAAAATAAAAAGTAGTTAGAGGTTACCGGAGTCCTTATTTCAAAATTCTTTGTTTTCCTAATCTGCTCCTACTTCTTCTTTCTCTAGCCTTCCAACATCTCGTCAATATTAATTATAACTAGCGAACACTAAGAAAAAGAAAATCAAAGAGCTAATTTCTCTTATTTATACCTATAAAGGAACTATATGATGCCTCCAAGCCAATGTCGTAGGGGCAAAAAAAGATTCATGCACAACTGTCATTGACATAAATTTTCACTAATTAAATGAAAGGAGTAAGAAAAATATCACCAGATTTGACAATATACAAGGAACAAAAGCCTAAATCAAGACACAGAGAAGAGAAAGGGACATCAAAATTTAATTTATTTTATTTTTGCGATGGATAGGGTGGAAAGGGGCCTCCGGATAATATATAAAGAAATATATATCAGGTTCGCATGTATGTTACAAAGGTGATTTGATTAAGCCAGTTAATCCCACTGTGAGTTATAACTTATGCTATTGCTATATTATAGCATTTAGCATAAGTTGGGCTACTCTAATGGTGTGCTAAAAACCTATGCTAAAAATAGTAATAGTTCACCCTTGTACCAAATATAAGACTAGGGTGAGCTATTACTATATTTTCCATGCCAACTCTCCTTCCATTTCTCAACAATCAAATACACCAACAACTGTGAAAAATACAATATTTATCTTCCAAAATTTTCTTAGTAACCAAACAGCCCGTAAATAAATACAATATTTTCAAAAATAATATTGAAATCTTATATATATATATAAAATAAAAAGTCGCAATGCAAATCTAGTTAGCATCGTAACTAAATTTTTTTTTTGAAAAGTCGTACACAGGCAAATCTAGTTAGTATTATAATTTTGTGGTTGGAACAATGGAGGTTGGAAGATGGTAGTTTATTTAAAATGAAGGGAATAGAGGTTGTGGTAAAAAGTAGCACACTATGTCATTTGCACCATTAGAGTATCTTGTGCCTAATTATAGCATTTGGCACTGTAGCATGTAGTAAAATAGTCATAACACGGGTAATTTAGCTCACATCGCTAGACATCTTCTAAGTCAAGTTGAAGGCATTGGAGTGACTATTTATAATTTATTTTTTTTGAAAAATCAATCAAGTTTTATTATCTCATGTATCAATTCTTGTCATAAATTTATGGGACGACGGACCTTCGTGGAGAACTAGAGGACTACAGCCCCACAAATGAAAAAAAAAAAGAAAAAAAATGAGAGAGAGAGAGAGAAATTATACTTACATGCACATAGGTTCCAAAATTTTGTACACATGTCAGCCTCAATGTGTTTGTCTTAAACTCAAAGTCATGGATATCACCTTGTTGAATCAAAAGGTTTGATTCATAGCAATACTTCGGCTCCATCAAGTAAAATTTTTTGGGTCTGTCCCGGCCACCCCCACCCCCTTTCTTTTCACAAACAGCTCCTCTTTAAAGCTGTTCGTGTCACATAGTATGATAGTAGGGTCCCTTTCACTATTATTCTCTGTGTCGAAAAATTGGGAAACTCCTCAAATTGTGTTCATATTTTTATTCGATTGTTACCCTTTGAATTTGATTTTGATTTTGATATCTCACCCCTTTTTGTAGGAGTCACTTCAACTCTTCTATAAAATCCTTGTTTATGGTGCGTTAGTCTTGAGATTGTTAGGTCTATTTGCTTAGTTAATTTCTTCCTTCCATGCCAATAGGTTCATGCTTCTTTTGCATATGGCCGGACTCTAGACCTTTTTTTTTTTTTTTTTTTTTTTTCGAGTTAAACAAAACAAAGGCTTATAATGAACACGTGGAGGAGCATCCGATAAGAGACACATGTCGATTAAAGAGCACACCATGTCATCAGCTATTATATTAGTTGTAAGCCATATTTTGATTTCATAAGCTGCTATAATGGTATCACCGTACCACAGTCCCTTGAGACCCCGGATTTCCTTTAAAGGCGCCCCCCATCCACATGAATTGTGATTTGTGACAAATGGATTTAATGGAGGTTTGCCGCTCTATTGGATGAATGACTTTGTAGATGGTTTCTACATCACCGGAAAATTAGTCTAAGTTTAATGACTTGAGATACTCTTCGTTTGGCAAAAATAAATAAATAAATGACTTCATATGTATCTTAGAGATTTTCTATGGTGAAAATAGTTCAAATTGACTCTTCATATGTTACCATCATAGATAACCCAGGGGTGAACCTATCTTACAGGGCTGGTTTTGAACCCATTCAAGCAAGGCAGGTTGCCCCATATTTTGGATAAAAAATGAGGCCCCCGTTTTAGGACTAACCCTTGTAGTAGGCTTTAAATAAATAAATAATTTAAAGAGGGCAATTATTGCAACCCCTTAATTTTACTTGCACCCCCATGCCACTAATTTTTATTTATCAAGGTTTTACGAAAAATATAAAAGGTTTTTATAAAAATTGGTGATCACATGGTCTACTAGAAAACATCATTTTGAAAAACTTTGTAGAAAAAAGTTTTTCCAAAATCTAAATTTTAAGTGGATTTTTTGACTATTTACCGTCTTTATGAACTTTTTGACCAAAAGTTTACTTAATCGAAAGATTTTGAAAAAACTTTCTTTTACAAAATTGTTTAAAATGATATTTCCTAGTGGTCAGCACAACTAGTTTTCTTAAAAACCTTATAATAAACTTTATGTTGGTCCTAGGAAAAAAACATTTTGGGTACTTAGAACTTCTTTTCTTTTTTTTTCTTTTTTTTTTTGGAATATGTATAAAAGGCCCCCCATTTTAGAAGTTCGCCTAAGACCCAAAAAAAACTCACAACCTGTCCTATTATGTATAAAGGGCCCCCCACTAATTTTTATTTATCAAGGTTTTACAAAAAATATGAAAGGTTTTTATAAAAATTGGTGATCACATGGTCTACTAGAAATTATTTCAAAAAACTTTGCAAAAGAAAGTTTTTCCAAAATCTGTCATTTAAGTGGATGCAAAGTTATTTAAAATGATGTTTCCTAGTAGATAACATAGCCAGTTTTCTTTCAAATGTTTTATATTCTTCTAAAACCTTAAGAAATTAAAATCAGTGGGGTATGCAAATAAACTTTATGTTGATATATATATATATTTTTGGAATATGTATAGAGGGCGTCATTTTAAAACTTCGCCTAGGATCCCAAAAAACTCAGAACCTACCTATTGTCTCAAGAAGTGAAAAATCCCACGTTCAACTTCCCACTCTCAATTGGAGCAACTACCATTCAGATGCAATGTTAGGAGTATTGGGGTTCATGCTCTTTGAGTATAAGGTATGCATGCTGTTTTGAGCTTGTATTGCCTTTCTTTTCGTTCATGCTCTTTGAGTATAAGGTATGCATGCTGTTTTGAGCTTGTATTGCCTTTCTTTTCTTAGAATCATTCGTGTTTATCTCATAGGTTTGCTTGGGTTGCGAGTACTTTTTAGGGAATTTTGGTCAAAACCCCCATGTATAAGAGTTCTTAGACAATAGAACCCACAAAAACTAACGTTTGGTGAAAACCCCTTTTGACAGTAAAAGGACTAAAACACCCCTATTTTAACAACTTACCTTAATTTACAAACGTGCCATTTCACACCCCCGCCCAAAAATCAGGCTTCTCCCACGCCCCATTTTTTCCGGCGAGAATATATATAAAAAAAGAAACGGCATTAAAAACCTTTCAAAAGTCACATTTCATCATTCGCACCATACCAAAAAGTCAATTATAGGGTTTTTTTTTTCTCTCTTTTGAGCATACCAAAGTGCTTCCGGCGATAATATATCATAGCTAATAATAACATGCAGTTTACTATGTGTGATTTGTAAAATTTATACATACAATAGTATCAATTTACTGTTGTGTATTTTATAAAATTTATACATGCAATAGTATCAATTTACTGTTGTTTGCTTTGGAAAAATTATACACCACATAATAACATAATAACAGTTTACTATTTGTGTTATAAAAAACACTATAAGTGACAGTATCATCATACTATTTGAAACAAAAAATATGAATTCCAAGGAAAAAAAACTCAAAATAGTACTATAGATAGTAACATGATACTTTTGGCGAAACAAATTGCACTGTTCCAAAAAATAGTGTGCAACAGTAGCAATATACTGTTCGAAAATGATAATTACACAATAATAGCATACTGTTCCATATTAAAAAACACAACTACAAATCGCATTGTTACAAAAAATAGTGTGCAATGGTACCAATATACTGTTGGAATAAGAAAAATAGTCAAAAAAAATTTCTGAACAAATCATACACCCCAAAAATGAACATATCTGAAGTTTCAAACAAAGACGCAAAAAATAAATAAATAAACCAGCCCCGATCTGGAATTTAAAGAAGACGAAGAAGAAGAAGAAGAAGAAGAAGAAGATGACGACATCTAGGAAGGTAGTCGGAGAAGTTCAATCGCCATCAAAGAAGAAGGTTGATCTACCTTTTCAGATCTGATACTATAACCGAATGCCTCTCTTCTCATTCTTCTTCTTTTACTACTTCATTTGCTTCTTCTTCTTCTTCTTCTTCTTCCTCAAAACCAGATCTTCATAACCATTGTTGCCTTCCCTCTTCAATTGCTGCTATCACTCCTCTCCCCCCCCTCTCTCTCTCTCTCTCTCTCTCTCTCTCTCTCTCTTTCCCTCCCCCCCTCCCTTCTTCCTGTAAATGAATTGGGCTGTAAATATAAAAGGTTAAAATAGGTATTTTTAAAAAAATATTTCCTTTTGTTTGAAGAATCTTTTAAAAAAGGGGTTTTGGAGTTAAAAAATCTTATGGTGGGTTTTTTGTTAAAAGCAGTTCCCTAATAGGGGTTATTGCTAATTTCCCCTATTTTTTATATAATCAAATAATGAAACATAGGACAAAGAGGAAGTCACCTAAGAATTGGAACAAGCCAGGCAACAATTTCCAGCCACAACAATTGGAGAAGATTGTGGTTGGTACAAAATATATATATCGACTAACAAATATATATCAAGCAGTGTCACTCATGCTAATTGTGTGTTTGAACTTAATTCTGTATTAAAAGACTGTGGAAGCGCAGCTTCCCAAAAAACGTGTTTTCAAAGAACGATGAAATTCTTTTCTAAACTTGGAAGTTTTTAATCGTTCTGTTTTCTTGATTGGTTAATAAAAAACACCAGAAACTTAACAACATTTTAATGTTTTCTGAAAATGTAAAGTTGTAGAAAAAAAATTTTGCCACAGATTGTTCATAAAGAACCCTTCGGTGATGTTTTTAATATTTTGTGACTTCCATAACGGTTCTCACTTCTCAGAGAACAAGCTCTGTTTAATTAATTAATTGCTTTTCTTTCTTATATATATATATATATATATATATATATATATATATATATATATATATATATATATTTTTTTTTTTTTTAAATGAAAACACTAGTGTTCCAACTCTCTCCGGCCCCAACTGCCCTAAGTTTCTTTCCATTTTTTTTGGTAGAAATTGGAATAGCATTAAGAAAACTTAGCCGTACATAAGTCTAGGGTACATATATAACCCCTCAAGCATCATCATAAATAATGTTACAATAATCAGCAGAGGGAAAATCAAGAATAGTAAAAGGATCAGCCATGAGATGTCCCTTTTTAGCCATCTTGTCCGCACGTTGGTTCGCCTCACGGTGGGTATGAATTAGAGTCACCTCCCAATCCATTCTCAAAAACAACCTGCAATCCTGTATAACAGCACTATATGGGTGAAGATCATTACACTGAGAGGCAATTAAAGATATGACATCCTGTGCATCACAACTGCCCTAAGTTTCACATAGATCGTATCTCTTAAAAAATGGTACAAAGTTCATGAGTAACATTATAATGACAAAACTAGAGACTCCAATGACAATAAAAGAAAAACCAGGTGTCCAAAATGCTACAGTAGCAAGTGGAATATGTCACTCAACTGGCAAACAACCTTTTTTTTATCCAAACTTTACGGCTTGAAAAAGGAAGGGGAAAAAAAAAATGAAAAGCTTGACTTAGACAGCGTTTCAAACTCCTAGTCCAACTCAGCACCAGCTGCATAATGTCCTACTTCTAGGCTCCTCCGAGACCTGCCAGCAGCTTAGCAAAGAACGCGTTGCCTCAAGTTCACTATGATTCTCCAAAAGAATATACTACTATTAATAGTCTCAGTAAGTACAAAATTATAATAAGTTTCCACCTTATTTCTATGAAATGGCTCCAGCGAATGAGCAAGTCTCAGTAAGTAAAGAATCTCTTACTTGGCTCCACCAACCAAGCAGCTAGTCATTGAATTAGATCACAACAGTTGGATTTGAGCCAACTTCCACTTATCTTGACCTTGTGGTAACTATGACCAGGCTACTGACGAGCAAAAGTAGTAGTCCCAATTCTAGCATATGACCAAAAAACTTTGAGACTTTCTCTGTTCCCTTTTTCCCTTCCGGCAACCTGACATGTCACCAACCAGCAGAAGTATTTTAACATCCAAAGAGACTTGATTCTGAGATTATATTTTCGCCCTCAATTTTAATAAAAATCAACAGCTTATGTATTGATATATTTATCATGTATTTAGGGTAAAATAAAATTAAAAAAACAGACAACAGATGAGCCCTTGCTTGTATATAGATTGCCATATATACCCTCCATTTTGCAAGTGCCAGAATGCCTCTACGAAAACAACAATAGGACATATCCAATCAAGATCAGGTTGTTTTCTGGGCACTACATGTAGCCAAATTGTCATGCACACGAGCAAAAGTGCAAAACACTAATTACGAAAATAAAAAATTCACAACAATTCCACCGAAACAAGAACAACTTGCCTAGGAGGTGTACAACTAAACTATATTATATCAAGAACAGATTTCAAGAGAACACCACTATAGCACAATTTGAGACTTTAGGAAATGTCAGTATCTGTCTCTTGACCTCTTCGATGTCTATCTTTGGACCCAATCGCACCCCATCGGCTGTCACAATCATCTCCTCCAAGACCATTGCATTCTTCAGCAGGAACTTCACCAAGTCAAGCTCAGGCCTTTTCCCATAAAACTTTTGAAATGCAACCACCTTAAGGCATGATTCAAAGCACCGAGGCACCATTTCCTGTACAAAGTGACACTTGACCCGGTGTGAAATTCCCTACGAAAATAACAATAAAAAATGAATATATTTTAAACATGCAAGTTATAACTTTGTCCTAGCATTTACTACCCAACCAGCCCCCTCCCCACCCCAAAAAAAAATAAAAATAAAAATACACCAAACTTGTAATTAATAACAACAGAAATATATCTGAAATAAACTAGAAATTTACCGCATCAAAGATCAGAGACTCAAGAACTGGTAAGCTTCGGAATAAGTCCATGAACGTTCTGCTAACAACAAAATTCACACCATCTTGCAGTCTGAGATGGGTCAATTTATCAAACACAGGCAGAGTGGCTTGTGTTTCTGCATGGGCAAGAATCTTGGCATAGAACATGATAAAACAACGATTATAAATAAGTCCAAGGCTAGCTTTGCTTCTTTGTAGGTCATTTCCTAGCTGAAATTTAGTGCACAGTTGCTTATCATAAACAAACACATCAAAGTTGTAAAAGCCACCTAAAGGTCGACAAAATAGAATTGTACAGGGACTCGGACCATTTTAATTATTACAAATCCCTTTAAAAAATTTTAATTTAAGTCACTTCGAAGTTCCTTTTGCAACTAGTACTCCCATTCAATCCTCACTCTCCTGATATCTAATCTGTTTTTCACATTTTTTGGCAAAAGTGTTCCCCGAAAATTGGACCAGAGTTGTTCTCACTGTTAGTAGTGTTTTGCATCCAACATGGACCAAGACACAAGAAATAGTGATAACCGAAAAAGAAATCTTCAATAAAATCAACAATTCAATATCCAGTAGTAACCAATTGGTGTAATGATATAGGATTGCCTTTCAGATACTCTGATTTAAAGGGATTGTGAGTTCAAAATTCTTGAGGGGATTAATGAGAAGGGTTGGAGAGGCACCACTTAGCATATGGAGTGCGGTTAGGAGATACGTTGGGGATTATTCCATTATTTGGTGCCCCCCCCCCCCCCCCCCGCGGTGGGCGGTGGGAAAAAATATATTTAGATTCCATATCAGTTGTAGAATAGGGTGGTTACATATGTCAGTTTTCCTTGTTTACTTTTGCAAAATATTACAAAAAATGCACCTTTTCTTTATTATTCTTATTTATCATATAGTTTGACTACAGGAATTCTTTTCCTATATCACAATATACCTGCCAACACCAAGCTGTACTATGGATACCAAGTCGAACTTGTAGTAAATGATATCATGACTGAGATGATACTGAAAACCATCCATCTAACTGTATAACATTGCCTCATCCAATCTCAATGTTTTCTTTTTTAATTTCTCTTTGGCTGTGACATCCAATCTCAGTGTTGCTTTGTTGGGAAAGGGTATCCAATGAAACAAATAGAGCCAAAATGCATATGAAAATAATATATTATATATTATGGAAGATACACCCACACAAACAGATACAAGTTTGATAAAGAATGCATTAAATGATTCTAATACATGTCAACGAGCAAAGAAAAAAAAAATGAAAGGGAAGCATACCTCAATGGTAGAAGAAGATAGCGTTAGATATTTCACACTAGAGCTCTGTTTAAGAAGCATAGAAGCTCGAAGTCCAATTTCATTCAACTGATTCAAATCACTTGCTCTGTTATACCGTATAACAGTAGCATCACAGATGGATGATGGGTTAAGTAGAATTATGTCTTCTGATAAAAAACCATACCAATTGAATTTCGTGAGACTCGGTCCACAAATCTTGATCACACAATCATGAGAACCATCAAGTACACATTCATACTTATGCATCCTCATAGTCAAGCTATTAAGCACCGAAGCATCTATATTGATGATCTTCACATTCAACCATGTGCATAAAGATGCAACAAAAACTTCGAGGACGGGAAAACTCAAAAGGAGCTCTCTAGATTCAGAGAAGTGCTCATTCAAAAATGCAACTCTAGAAAGCTGGAGGATCTTGAGGTTTGGAAAACAAATAGAAGTAAGAACATTGAGAGTACATCGCATAGTTAAAAGTCAATTTTGTCAATGAATCGCAACTAAAAAGACCATGTGGAAAGATGAAGTTTCTTTCACGATAATTAATACAAAGCATTTTCACTTTACGGCTTATGACAGATAAGATCCATGCACAAACACGAGATGCATCATAATCCCTCCTACAACAGAGAGAGAAACTATGGATAGTTGAATTTCCAGTATGAAGAAGTACTCTTTCCACAAAATTCATGAAGTGAAACTTACTAAACCTTCCTTTGCAAGAATGGAGCACCACATCATCAAAGTCTAAATTGGTAATGATGGTCCACATGTATTTCCATCTTGTTGATAATATACTGGTTCGAACGGCATCCTTTGTTGGAAGGTAGGATAGTATGTGAGAGAGAAGTGTTTCAGGTAAATCACTAATTTTGTCATTGCCCTTCTCAGCATTTTTTTCCTCACAAAACTTCTTGCTTTGAGCATTCACAACTGAACCACTTACATCCATAATATCAATACTCTTCCTGAAAAAACCGCAAATTTAGTGTACTGGTGCTTCTATAAATAATTCTTTTATTTTGGTGGGGAAGGAGGTATATATGACCATGCGACATGCCTAATAAAAAATCATAGAGAAAGAGTACCATCATGTAGAAGCCTTAAGTACAATCATAGAGAAGGGGTAAAGTGTCGGTTAAGAATTCTCCATAATTTGAAAGGTGGAATCAATAAAACTCCATTTGGATGCCAAGTAAAATTAAAAAATAAAATAAAATAAAGAAAATTTAAACCCTATGTTTAGTTGCTTTTCAGTTTTCAAAGTTTGAGTTCTTTTCTTTTTCTCCATTTTCTCAACACGCAAATGGAGCATTAAGGATTCTAGAAAAGCTTTAGCAATCAATTAAGGATTCTAGACAAGCTTTAGCAATCAAGAACAAACTATACATTTCACACACACACACAGATTTTCCAAGAATTGGTTTCAGTGTCCATTGTTTAGACTGACAATACAGGAAGCTAGAGAAAGTGACAAAAAGATTGTTCCCCTTCTTTTACTTCTTGGAAGATTTAGTTTCAAACTTTCTTCCCTTCTTTGGGGGGTATCAACGGAGATATCAATGTGTATAAAGTTTTTGTTCATTGGTTTGTTCACTAGAGTAGTATGGGTTGGTATTATAGTCGGGTATGTTAACTTCAAAGGATTGCTATTACTAAAAGAAGGGGCAATATGGGAATTTAGATGAGGAAGGCTGAACATGTGAAGGTGGATTGAGGGGATATGTAATGAGGGTAAATTGGATATTGTAGGATTATTTGAGTCTTTTATGAATAAGCAACTCAAAAGTTAACAAAAACATTAAAGAGGACTGTGGATAAAGCAAAAAAGGTTGTAGAAATAGCCCTTCCTTTTATGAAAATATAAAAAGTTTTCATGAAAATTAGTTATGTTGTTTACTAGAAAACATCATTCTAAATAACTTTGTAGAATAAATTTTTTCTAAAATCTATTGTTTATGTGGACTTTTGGCCATTTATAACATCGATCTGTTTCATTTTTACATAATATTTCATGAAAAATAGCCAA
Source organism: Liquidambar formosana (assembly GCA_039720395.1). NCBI lineage: Eukaryota > Viridiplantae > Streptophyta > Magnoliopsida > Saxifragales > Altingiaceae > Liquidambar > Liquidambar formosana. The sequence continues at coordinate 13,323,430 of CM077834.1, read as the reverse complement.
ATAATCCATTGAAATGACATATTTTGAAAAAAACTTTCTTCTACAAAGTTATTCATCGATGTGATTAGTTTTTATGAAAACCTTTTTTATTTTTCATAAAACCTTAAAAATTGTAAATTAAGTGGGGTGCAAAGGAATTTTTGTGGTGACAATAGCCTCCCCCTTCGTTGAATCATTCATAACACCATGGGCGGCTTTATTTTCTTTACCTTTGTTTCCTTCCAACACCCAAAGGCATCTTCTTTGTCCTCATATGTGCCTTCTCCACCAATGTCCCGTTAAAAAAAATAAGAAACCCTCGCTAACTTGTTGCCATGAGACTTCCAAGCGTTCTCTCGTGATCTCACCAATGGCCCCACAACTACAAAATCCTGGCTCCACCCCTACTGGCTCCAACTTTCCTGTTGGTTTTATTTTCAACAGCAACCCAATACCTAATACTAGGGGCTTTTAAGGGTGTGCGTGAGTAGTTTGAAGTGGTTTGAGGGAGAAACTATCAACCAACCCATCAAGAGCAATTGACAAACTTTTTAACCCATCACCAAGGTGATGGTCCAAAAAATCGACAGATTGGTTGATTTCTTTAGATGATTTCAAGCCAAGGGTTTGGGTGAATTGGGTAGATTATCCCATGCATTTCATACCCTCAATGAGGACTGCTAAAGAACCGAAAGGTAATTATTAATAAGAAAAGTGAACCTCTTCTACTTTGAAAAAATGAATGCCACGTCACCCAATGAATAAATTAAGGGGAAATTAGCGAAAAGTCTATTTTATAAGACTTATAGAGGCATAAGTCTATGTAGCAAACTTATGTAGCCATAAGTCCACTTTTAAGTAAAATGAGTTTACTTTTGTAACAGTGGTAAATACATAAAGTCAAGTTCACCTTAAGTGTTATTTTTTGTTTTCAAATTTTAAAATGACATAACTTTCGATCTAGATATCGATTTCTAATAAAATTTATATATTTGAAATCTATTTGTCGAGTCTTTCGAAAAAGATCCATGATGAAAATAAAATTATGTATAAAAAAAATAGTTACATTGATTACATATTTACATGTATCGGTTTTAAAATAAATAAACATGTAACTATTTTAATGTGAGTTCAATTTTGTACAATTTTTCATACAAAATTATTAAATTTATTAGATGTAACTATTGAATCAGTTAAATTGATGTGTTTGAAACTAAAAATTTGTAAGATTTAAATATTTTGTGATTAAAATTCAGTCACAATTGACTTAAAAGTAATTGTTTTCATGTTTGCTTAGATTTAGTTGATTTTTTTTTTTAAAGGAAAAGTTAGGGAAAAGACTCATGATGAATATAAAATTATGTATAAGGAAAAAAAAAAAAAAAAAAAAACAATTACATTGATTATATGCAACTTTCTAAGAGGAACCTTTTGCTATATAATATGAAGGGGTAACATCGTCTGAAAATATCTAAGAGGGATCTTTGGCTACATAAGATTTTATGATAGACTTATGGCTGCGCAAGTCCAACTTTATGGACTTGTGGCCAAAGTCTCCATAAATTAATCCAATGTATGTCATACTAGTCAAGTATAAATAGTTGTTTGAATTATGAACAAACAATGATGCCAAGCAGAAAATGCTCAAATAACCAGTTGATGAATTCCAGAAATTCGTCGCTAATACCCTGTTCTGGAATTTTCGGTTGGAAGAATCCACTTTAACAATATATAAAGAGTAATATTTTAAATGCTGCAACCAAAAAGGAAAAAAAAAAATACCGAGATGGATTTTATTTATAATGTAAAGGGACATCAAAATTTATTTAATCTTACTTTATTTTTGCGATGGATAGGGGAAAAGGGCCCCGGATAATATATAAAGAAATATATATCTCAGGTTGGCAAGTATGTTACAAAGGTGATTTGATTCAGCCAGTTAATACCGTTTTAAGTCAAGTTGAAGGCTTATATGCAATTTTGTTTTTTTTTTTTTTTTTTTTTTTTTTTTTTTTTTTTTTAAATCAATTGAATGTTATTATCTCAAGTATCAATTCTTGTCATAAACTTATGGGACGGACCTTCGTGGAGAACGAGAGGACCACGGCCCCCACAATTTTTTTCAATATATACACTTATATGCATATAGGTTCCAAAATTTTGTACACATGTCACTTTCAGTGTGTTTGTCTTAAACTCAAAGTCATGGATATCACCTTGTTGAGTCAACGCTTTTGATTCATACTATACTTCATGGATATCACCTTGTTGAGTCAACGCTTTTGATTCATACTACAGCTCCATCAGCACTTCCTCTATCATACAAAAAAGGATAAGTCAAGTTTGACAAAACACAAGGTGTAAGAAAAATTATAATTGCATTAACTTGTCATTTTTTAAATTCTAACTTTTCAAAAGGTTTTTTTTTTTCTTGGTATTGGATTTTGTGTTAAAAAGTAATTATTGAAACAATTAAGGATAATATAAAAAAAATTTTAAAAAAATATTGATTTGATTTTTCAAAGTGATCAAACATTTTGTAACAAAAATGGTCTATCTTAATTGGACGAACAGGAGTAAAAAATTTTGGATCTGTCCCGACCCCACCCCCTTTCTTTTCACAAACAGCTTCTCTTTAAAGCTGTTCGTGTCACATAGTCCCTATTATTTTTTGTGTCAAAAAAATTGGGAAACACCTCAAATTGTGTTCATATTTTTATTAGATTGTTACCCTTTGATTTTGATTTTGATTTGATTTGATTTTTGATATCTCTACCCTTTTTGTAGCAGTCACTTCAACTCTTCTATAAAATCCTTGTTTATGGTGCATTAGTCTCGAGATTGTTAAGTCTATTTGCTTAGTTGATTTCTTCCTTCCATGTCAAAAGGGTCATGCTTCTCATGCATATGGCTAGAGAGACTCAAGACCGTCTGAATTAGAGAATAAATTAGTGGGTGTGAGACGCTCTGTTTGTCATGGGCGGGATGGGGATCGTTGTCCTTCGCCAACGTTTTTCCTCTTTCTTTTTTTTTGGAAGATTGTTTTTTCTTTTTCTTTTTTTATATTTTTTTTTAAACAAACATAAAAAGCACACACAACACACAAATGAAGAAGCTCACATATATAACATAGATCAAAGAAAAACCCAAGAATCTATAAAAAAAAACAAAAGCTTATAATGAACACGTGAGGGGTATGTGATAAAAGACACATGTCGATCAGAGCACACCATGTCATCAGCTACTATATTAGTGGTAAGCCATATATTGATTGCAGGAGCTACTACAATGGTGTCACCAGAGTCCCTTGAAACCCCGGATTTCCTTTAAAAGGCGCCCCCATCCACATTAATTGTGACAAATTGATTTAATGGAGGTTTGCCTCTCTATAGAATGAACGAGCCTGCAGATGGTTTAGACATCACGAGGGAATTAATCTGGATTTAATGGCTTTGAATACCTTTCGGCTTTCGTTTGACAAAAATAAATAAACAAAAGACTTCATATGTATCATAGGGATTTTCTATGGTGAAAATAGATCAAATTGACTCTTCATACCTTTCTCACAGGACTGGTTTTGAACCCATGCGAACAAGGTGGGGCCACCCTATATTTTGGATAAAAAATGAGGCCCTCATTTTAGGACTCACCTTTGTAGTAGGCTTTAAAATATATATATATCAAAGATGGCATTTATTGCAATCCCTTAATTTTATTTGCACACTCCACTAATTTTTATGTATCAAGATTTCATGAAAAATATAAAAGGTTTTTATAAAAGTTGGTCATGCGGTTTACTACAAAGCATCATTTTGAACAACTTTGCAAAAGAAAGTTTTTTCAAAATCTATCGTTTAAGTAGATTTTTGGGCCATTTACGGTCTTTGTTTACTTTTTGGCCAAAAAGTTCACTTAAACGAAAGATTTTGAAAAAACTTTATTTCGCAAAATTGTTTAAAATGATGTTTTCTAATGGACAATAAGATCAGTTTTCTTAAAAACCTTTTATTTTTTCTAAAACCTTAAGAAATTAAAATCAGTAGAGTGTGCGAACAAATTTTATGTTGGTATTGGGAGAAAAAAAATATTGGGTACTTAGAACTTTTTTGTTTTTTTGGGAATATGTATAGAAGGTCTCATTTTAGAAGTTCCCCTAGAATCCCAAAAAACTCAGAACTGACCCTACTGTCTCGAGAAGTAAAAAAATCCCACGTTCAACTTCTCACTCTCTCTTGGAGCAAACTACCATTCAGATACAATGTTAGGAGTACTGGGGTTCATGCTCTTTGAGTATAAGGTATGCATGCCGTTTTGCGCTTGTATTGCCTTTTCTTTTCCTAGAAGCATTCATGTTTATTTCATAGGTTTGTTTGGGTTGTGAATATTTTTGATCTAGTCATCAAATAATGAAACATGGGACAAAGAGGAAGCCACCTGAGCATTGTAGCGAGCCAGGCAGCAATTTCCAGCCACAACAATCGGATAAGATTGTGGTTGGTACAAAATATATATCGACTAACATGTATATATATCAAACAGTGTCACTCAAGCTAATCGTGTGTTTGAACTTAATTCTTTATTGAAAAACTGTGGAAGAACAGTTTTCAAAGAACAATGAAATTCTTTTCTAAACTTGGAACTTTTTAATCGCTCTGTTTATTTTTGATTGGTTGTTTTCTGAAAATATAATCATACCAGAAAAAAGAAAAAGAAAAAGAAAATGTAATGTCGTCAAGAAAAAATTTTCATATAACATTTTGCTACAGTTGTTCATACATAACCCTTTTGTGATGTTTTTAAGTTTTTTGTGACTTCCATAATGGTTCTCAGAGAACAAGCTCTGTTTAATTAATTAGTTGTTTTTCTTTTTTTATAAATATTTATATGGGTGGCCCTATATCCACACCTTTTTTTACTTATCCACACCCCTATATGGGTAATCTGTTACATATGATTTAAATTTAAATTAATGCAAATAATTGCATTGATGAAACATAAGTAACCAGCGTTGCTTAGTCTTCATCTTCTAGAGTTGTTGGTCTTTTGACCGTTGGCAACTTTATTGCATAGAATTGTTGGTCTTTTGACCATTGGCAACTTTATTGCATCTGTTACATATGCATGTAACTGCACCCATTAACACCATCAATTAATTATCACTTACACACCACAAGCATACCATAAGGCACATAGCCGTTTGATACATAGCATCTAAAAGAATAGGTATATATATATTATAATAAAAAATCTGCTATTGTGAATCTTCCATCATTTGCTTTTTGAGCTTTTCCATTTTCATTGAAATATATATATTTTCATGAGCATTGGGCAATTTAAGGTTTATGGGAAGTCTTAGCTGCACACAAGGCTACCCGGAGGATCACTGTATCTTGGGAGAGAAGCGTCAATCAAACCCAGTGCAGACGGGGGCATATTTTTTCTAAGGATAGCGCATCACGCGTGCCTTAATCCACAGGCTATTCTAAACTCTTTTCTGATTACATAATTATCTTGGTTAATTGTTATTTCATATCATTTGTTTATTGCTAAAATTTATAAAATTCCTCACATTATATCTAACATTCTTAGAGAAAATAACATAGGAATTTCTATAAATTTAGTATTGACTAATTGATAATGGAAACTAGTTCTTGCAAACCTGAGAAATTCACGGGTCTTAATTCTAGATGTTGGCAACAACAAATGAAATTTTGGCTCACAACCTTAGGACTTTATTCTGTGATTCATAAGTCCTCTAAGGGAAAGGAAAAAGTTTCTGAAAAATCAGGGACGTCTCAGCCTACTGATATAGTGGAGACTGGTTCGGACTCGACTCCAACTGCTCCTACTAGAAAGTCTCAAACCAGTGATGGTGATATCGATGAGAAAGATCTTATGTGTCATGGTAGGATCTTAAGTGCTTTAGCTGAAAATATTTATCCTATCTTTTGCACTACAAAAACTGCTATTGAATTGTGGGATGCATTAGAACGTAAATATGGATTTGAAGAAGTTGGCTTGAAAAGGTATTCTGTTGAAAAGTTTATTGACTTTCAAATGATTGAGGAAAAATCTGTTAATGAACAAATTCATGATTTTGAGAACATTATATATGATATGAAAATGAAAGATATTGATGTGCATGGAACTATATTGGTCATTACTTTGATTAAAAAATTGCCGCCTTCTTGGTTTGAATTTGGAAGAATGTTAAAACAAAAACCTGAAGATTTTTCTTTCAGTGATCTTTTAGTTTCCTTAAGAATTGAAGAAAAGCATCGTGAGTCTCTAAAACAAAATGTCAAATTTGAATTTCATGCTAAAGCACATAATGTTGAAAACCAGCTTAAACCTAAGCCTAGGAATTTTAAGAAAAATGGTTTTAACAAAAATAACAATAAGCCAAAGGATAAGAATGCTAATCAGAAAAAGATGGTTCCTTGTTGGGTCTATGGAAAAACAAATCATAAGGCAAAAGATTGTTATTTTCGGAAGGGTCAACCACCTAAGTCTCAAGGACCTCTAGTAGCCCCTAGACCACAAGCGAATATGATCACTGTGGGGGCCAGCTCCTCTAGCCTTGCTGAAAGGTACTGTGTTAGTAGCCCCGAAATAAATACAATTTTTAATTCGGTTGATTGGTGGATTGATTCAGGAGCTAATGTACACGTGTGCGCTGATAAAAACTTATTTTATTCTTATCAGGAATCAGGCACAAGATCTGTAAGCATGGGAAATGGGAGCATGGCCAGGGTACTAGGAGAAGGTCAAATAAATTTGGAGTTGTCTTCTGGAAAAATTCTCACTTTAGATGGAGTCAAACATGTTCCTGATATTAATAAAAATTTAGTTAGTGCATCTTTGTTAGTTCAACATGGTTTTAAGGTTGTTTTCGAGTCCAATAAAGTTGTACTTAGTAGACATGGAAATTTTGTTTTGACGCGTGGAGGTAAGAGATATTTTATAACTTTTATTAATGATTTTACACGATATTGTTATGTGTATTTAATAAATTCTAAAAGTGAATTGTTTGATAAATTCAAAATTGATAAAGCAGAGGTAGAAAACCAATTGGAGAAGAAAATTAAAATCTTGACATCTGATAGTGGGGGTGAATATGCTCCAACTGAAATGGGTGAATTTTGTGAAGTGCATGGTATTATACATCAAGTAACTCCTCCTTATGCACCTCAATCTAATGGAGTAGCAGAAAGAAAAAATCGAACATTATTAGACATGGTTAATGTAATGCTAATTAGTTCGGGTTTACCTGATAATTTTTGGGGTGAAGCTTTATTTTCTGCTTGTTATATTCTTAATAGAGTTCCCTATAAAAAATCTGATAAAACACCTTATGAACTTTGGAAAAATAGAAAACCAAGTTTGAGATATTTTAAGGTGTGGGGGTGCTTAGCAAAGGTAAATATTCCAATTAACAAGAAAAGAAAAATTGGACCTAAAACAATTGATTGTGTTTTTATTGGTTATTCTTTAAATAGTGCCTATAGATTTTTAGTTATAAATTCAGAAGTTTCTGAAATTTCTAATAACACTATTATGGAATCACGTGATGCTACTTTCTTTGAAAATATTTTTCCTATGAAAAATAGATTACTTAGACATATTGGTGAGAGTTCCAACTCTAATTCTAATTCAGATAGAAATTTGAATGCTAACTTAAATAATAGAGAACAAGTTGAAGTAAGAAGAAGTAAAAGAGGAAGAATAGAAAAGAATTTTGGTAATGATTTTTATACTTATTTAATTGAAGATGATCCTAAAACTTATAATGAGGCTATGACATCATTAGATGCTTCTTTTTGGAAAGAGGCAATAGATAGTGAGATGAATTCGATTATGAGTAATAATACTTGGATTTTAACTGATCTTCCACCAGGTTGTAAGACAATCGGCTGTAAATGGATATTTAGAAAAAAAAAATTAAAAACGGATGGAACAATTGATAAATTCAAAGCTCAATTTGTTGCTAAGGGTTTTAATCAAAAAGAAGGAATAGATTTCTTTGACACGTATTCTCCCGTAACAAGAATAACAACAATTAGAATTTTGTTAGCTATTGCTTCAATTTATAAATTAGAGATACATCAAATGGATGTTAAAATGGCTTTCTTAAATAGAGAATTAGATGAAGAAATTTATATGGATCAACCAAAAGGTTTTGTTGTATTTGGTCAAGAAAAGAAAGTATGTAAACTTGTAAAATCACTTTATGGATTAAAACAAGCTCCAAAGCAATGGCATGAAAAATTTGATAAAGTGATACTTTCTGATGGATTTAAAATAAATGATTCTGACAAGTGTGTATACATAAAACAATTGGATAATGCTTATGTAGTTCTTTGCTTATATGTTGATGATATCCTTATTTTCGGTACTAATTTAGAAGTAGTTAATGAGACAAAGAAATTTTTGTCCAATAATTTTGATATGAAAAACATGGGTCCTACGAATGTTATTTTGGGGATTAAATTAATTAAGAATGATAGTGGAATTGCTTTGTCTCAATCTCATTTTGTTGAGAAGTTATTGGAAAAGTTTGATTATTATGATGTTCAATCTGTTTCTACTCCTTTTGATCCTACTATTAATTTGAAGAAAAATGATGGAGAAGGTATTTCTCAACATAAATATTCTCAAATAATTGGTTCTTTGATGTATCTTTCTAATTGTACTAGACCTGACATAGCATATGCTGTGGGTAGATTAAGTAGATATACAAGTAATCCTAGTACTGAACATTGGACTGCCATAGAAAGGATATTTAAATATCTTAAAGGTACAATTTCATATGGAATTTATTATTCTAGTTTTCCTGCAGTATTGGAAGGATTCAGTGATGCTAACTGGATCTCAGATTCGGATGAAACCAAGGCTACTAGTGGTTATGTTTTCACCTTAGGAGGTGGTGCAGTTGCTTGAAGATCTGCTAAACAAACTGTTATATCTAGATCCACAATGGAAGCTGAATTTATAGCCTTAGATTTGGCTAGTGCAAAAGCTGAATGGATAAGAAGCCTTTTAGCAGACATACCATTATTGCCTAGACCTATACCAGCAGTCTCAATACATTGTGATAGCCAAGCTACAATAGCAAAGGCTAATAGTAAAAATTATAATGAGAAAAGGAGACATATTAGAATTAGACATAATTCCATTAAACAATTATTGTCTCATGGTGTAATATCACTTGACTATGTGAGATCTGAAAATAATATAGCAGATCCTCTTACAAAAGGATTAGCGCGCAGGCTAGTCATAGAATCATCGAGGGGAATGGGATTGAAGCCTATAAATTAGTCATCGCAATGGACACCCAACCTCTATGATTGGAGATCCCATGAAGGGGGTTCAATGGGTAAGAACGAAACTGTAGGGTGACTAGAAGGAGCACTAATATATTTTGAGGGGTATTCCCTGGTCCCATGCCTATGGTGAAGTGCTCAAAACTGTGATGATTAAGGAAGAGCTTAGCTCTGAATGAGCTGAAGGAATTCTGCGGGGTGTTGATCACAGATCACCCTTGGAGGTCTCACCTAAGTGAGTATAGTAGTGGGGTCGCTACTATGAGAAAATGGGCTACTCTTTAAAAATACTCATGATACGAGATACGTGCGCATGACCGTTAACGCGCAACCCAGACTAGAACCTAGAAATTGCCCATACTGTGTGTGTGGTAAATTGAAATTTGAGTCAAAGGACTTAGTTCAAGACTTAGCTCACTACGGCTCCTTCAAGTGGATATTTACTAACACTAAGTGTAGGTTCAAACCCGGAAGGTACCTATACCCATTGCACGGTAAAAAATGTTCACTATATTTGTGTGTGTGTCTATATATATATATATATATATATATATATATATATATATATATATATTATTTAAATTTAAATCATGTACGGGAATGTTACATATGATTTAAATTTAAATTAATGCAAATAATTGCATTGATGAAACATAAGTAACAGCGTTGCTTAGTCTTCATCTTTTAGAGTTGTTGGTCTTTTGACCGTTGGCAACTTTATTGCATAGAGCTGTTGGTCTTTTGACCATTGGCAACTTTACTGCATCTGTTACATATGCATGTAACTGCACCCATTAACACCATCAATTAATTATCATTTACACACCACAAGCATACCATAAGGCACATGGCCGTTGGATACATAGCATCTAAAAGAATAGGTATATATTATAATAAAAAAATCTGCTATTGTGAATCTTCCATCATTTGCTTTTTGAGCTTTTCCATTTTCATTGAAATATATATATTTTCGTGAGCATTGGGCAATTTAAGGTTCGTGGGAAGTCTTAGCTGCACACAAGGCTACCCAGAGGATCATTGTATCTTGGGAGAGAAGCGTCAATTAAACCCAGTGCAGACGGGGGCGTATTTTCTCTAAGGATAGCGCATCACACTTGCCTTGATCCACAGGCTATTCTAAACTCTTTTCTGATTACATAATTATCTTGGTTAATTGTTATTTCATATCATTTGTTTATTGCTAAAATTTATAGAATTCCTCACATCATATCTAACATAATCCTGTCATTTCGCTTTTCCCTTCCCTTCCCTTCCCTCTCCTCTGTCTACCACTCTCCATTTTTTTCCCTCTTCCTTTATTTTTTGACGCCACCCACATCCTCTCACAGTTGAATACAAATTCACAACCTCCATAACATCATTGAATTTGGTTTGAAAAACAAAAATTCAAAAGCTCAAGACAACTAAATATACATAAATATAAATAAGCAAGCAGATAAAAAATAAATAAATAAATAATTCCCAACAAACTCCATTTTTCTAGCCAACAAGGCAACTCCCCTACACAAAGGACCATGTCTTTTTTGAATTAAATTTGACACTTGACGACGGCCACAACGCTCTCTGTAGTTTTTTTTCTTTCTTCTTTCATTTTTTTTTTCTCTCCCCCTCCCTCCCTCCTTCCCTCCCTCCATACAACTATTGTCGTCATCCACCATGGACCGCACCAGCTCACTTGCTGGAAATCACCAACTATGGAAACCATAGACTCATCATTTCCATCGTCGAAGCCGCCACCGTCAATATACCAAACCTAGCCTCCGGTGCTCCGCGATGAGGGGTTTGTGGGTTTCTTATGGGTTTGAACTTGAAGTTCAAATCTGGTTGGTCGTTAACAAGTGGCCAATTGTTGTTGCGCATTAAATTTTCTTCTTTCAATTTTTGTTTATTTATTTATTTTTTTTTTTCCAAACGAATGTCATGCTTCTTCCTTTTCGATTCACTTTCCTCCTCTTCATCTTGATTTTTTTCTTTTTGAAGTTTCATTATATGCTAGAAGAAATGGAATTAGTTGTGCACAGAAGGGTTGTTAGAGGAAGGAGAATGATAGAAAAGAAGAAAAGACTAATGTAGAGGAAAAGAGAAGGGGAAATGAGTAAAATGACAAAATTGCCCCAGAGAGGGGTGCGGATAAGTAAAAAAAAGGGTGTGGAAATAGGGTCACCCTATATGTGTGTGTGTATATATATATATATATATGTATCTATATATATTATATTAAAAAAAGAAAAAAAACAGAGGGAAAATCGCTAGTTTCTCAACTCTCTAAGCTCCAACTGTCCTAAGTCTCACATAACGCTATTACTCTTAAAAAATGTTACAAAGAAAACCAGATGCTCAAAATGCTACTGTGGCATGTGGTATATGCCACTTAACTGGTATACATCCTTTTTTTTATCCAAACTTTACGGCTCCAGCGAATGAACAAGTCTCAGTAAGTACAAAAGAACAAGAATTTTCTACCTTATTTTCTTGCTTGGCTCCTCCAACCAAACAGCCAATCGTTGAATTAAACCAAGACAGTTTGATTTGAGTCAACTTGCATTTTGTCTCGGCCTTGTGCTAACTACGACAAGGCTACTAAGGAGCAAAAGTAGTATGTTCAATCCTAGCATATGACCAAAAAACCTGCGACTTTCTCTGTCCCCTTTTTCCCTTCCAGTAATCTGACATGTCACCAACCAGCAGAAGTATTTTAACTTCCAAAGAGACTTGATTCTGAGATTCTGTTTTCGCCCTTAATTTTAATAAGAATCAATAGCTTATGGATTGATATATTTATCATGTATTTGGGGTAAAAAAACAAAAAAAAAAAAAAAAAAAACAACAACAACAACAACAGATGAGCCCTTGCTTGTATAGATTGCCTTATATACCCTCCATCTTGCAAGTGCCAGAACACCTCTATGAAAACAACAATAGGACATATCCAATCAAGATCAGGTTGATTTTTAGACACTACATGTAGCCAAATTGTCATGCACACAAGCAAAACACTAATTACAAAAATCACAAATTCACAGTGATTCCAGCTAAACAAGAACAACTTGCCTAAGAGGTGTCGAACTAAACCATATTATCTCAAGAACAGCTTTCAAGAGAACACTATCGTAGCACAATTTGAGACTTTAGGAAATGTCAGTATCTGTCTCTTGAACTTTTCCATGTCTATCTTTGGACCCAATCGCCCCTCATCAGCTGTCACAATCATCTCCTCCAAGACCATTGCATTCTTCAGCAGGAACTTCACCAAGTCAAGATCAGGCCTTTTCCCGTAAAACTTTTGAAATGCAACCACCTTAAGGCATGATTCAAAACACTGAGGCACCATTTCTTGAACAAAGTCACACTTGACCCGGTGTGAAATTCCCTACGAAAATAAGAATAAAAAATGAATATATTTTAGACATGCAAGTTATAACTTTTATTCTAGCATTTACTAACCAAACAAACCCCAACCCCCCCAACCCCCAAAAAAATAAATCCTTGTAATTAATGATAACAGCAGATATATATCTGAAATAAACTTGAAATGTACCGCATCAAAGATGACAGATTCAAGAACCGGTAAGCTTCGGAGTAAGACCATGAATGTTCTGCTAACAACAAAATTCACACCACCTTGCAGTCTCAAATGGGTCAACTTATCAAACACAGGCAGAGTGGCTTGTGTTTCTGCATGGGCAAGAATCTTGGCATAGAACATGATTAGACAATGATTAGAAATAAGTCCAAGGCTAGCTTTGTTTCTTTGTAGGTCATTTCCTAGCTGAAAATTAGTGCATGGTTGCATATCATAAACAAACATATCAAAGTTGTAAAAGCCACCTAAAGATTGACGAAATAGAATTGTACAGGGACTAGGGCCATTTTAATTATTATAAATCCCTTTTTAAAAAAATTACTTGGAGTCACTTTGAAGTTCCTTCTGCATGGACCATACAATCCTCACTCTCCTGATATCTAATCAGTTTTTTCAAAAAAAATTTGGCAAAAGTGTTCCTTGAAAAATTGGACCAGAGTTGTTCTCACTGTTTAGTAGTGTTTTAAATCCAACATGAACCAAGACACAAGAAATAGTGATAACTGAAAAAGAAATCTTCAATAAAATCAACAATTCAATATCTAGTAGTAACCAATTGGTGTAATGGTATAGGATTGCCGTTCAGAGACTTTGATTTAAAGGGATTGTGAGTTCAAAACTCTTGAGGGCATTAATGAATAGGGTTGTGGGGGCACCACTTAGCATATGGAGTGCGGTAATGAGATACGTTGGGGATTCTTCCATTGTTTGGTCCCCCCCGCGGGGCGGTGGGAAAAAATATATTTAGATTCCATATCAATTGTAGAATAGGGTGGTTACATATGTCAGTTTTCCTCGTTTACTTCTGCAAAATATTACAAAAAATTGCACCTTTTCTTTATTATTCTTATTTATCATATCGTTTTACTATATGAATTCTTTTACTATATCACAATATACCTGTCAACACCAAGCCGTACTATCACACTATGGATACCAAGTCGAACTTGTAGCAAATGATATCATGACTAAGATGATCCTGAAAACCATCCATCTAACTGTATAACATTGCTTTATCCAATCTCAGTGTTTTCTTTTTTTTCTTTTTGGCTGTGACATCCAATCTCAGTGTTGCTGTGCTGGGAAACGGTATCCAATGAAACAAACAGAGCCAAAATGCATATGAAAATAATATATTATACAGTATGGGAGATACACCCACACAAACAAATACAAGTTTGATAAAGAATGCATTAAATGATTCTAATACATGTCAATGAGCAAAAAGAAAAAAAAAAATGAAAGGGAAGCATACCTCAATGGTGGAAGAAGATAGCGTTAGATATTTCACACTAGAGCTCTGTTTAAGAAGCATAGAAGCTCGAAGTCCAATTTCATGCAAGTGATTCAAATCACTTGCTCTATTATACCGTATAACAGTAGCATCACAGATGGATGATGGGTTAAGTAGAATTATGTCTTCTGATAAAAAACCATACCACTTGAATTTCTTGAGACTCGGTCCACAAATCTTCATCACACAATCATGCGAACCATCAAGCGCACATTCATACTCATGCAGCCCCACAGTCAAGCTATCAAGCAGCGGAGCATCTATATTGATAATCTTCACATTCAACCATGTGCAAAAAGTTACGTCAAACACTTCGAGGACGGGAAAACTCAAAAGGAGCTCTTCAGATTCAGAGAAGTGCTCATTCAAAAATTTAACTTCAGAAACCTGGAGGATCTTGAGGTTTGGAAAACAAATAGACGTAAGAACATTGAGAGTACATCGCATAGTTAAATTCAATTTTGTCAATGAATTGCAACTAAAAAGACCATGTGGAAAGATGAAGTTTCTTTCACGATAGTAAATATAGAGCATTGTCACTTTACGGCTTATGACAGCTGAGATCCATGCACAAACACGAGATGCATCATAATCCCTCGAACACAAGAGAGAGAAACTATGGATAGTTGAATTTCCAGTATGAAGAAGTACTCTTTCCACAAAATTCATGAAGTGAAACTTACTAAACCTTCCTTCACGAGAATAGAGCTCCACATCATCAAAGTCTAAATTGGTAATGATAGTCCACATGTATTTCCATCTTGTCGATAATAAACTGGTTCGAACGGCATCCTTTGTTGGAAGGAAGGATAGGATGTGAGAGAGAAGTGTTTCAGGTAAATAACTAATTTTGTCATTGCCATTTTCGGCATTTTTTTCCTCACAAAACTTCTTGCTTTGAGCATTCACAACTGAACCACTTACATCCATAATATCAATAGTCTTCCTGAAAAAACCGCAAATTTAGTGTACCGATGCTTCTATAAATAATTTTTTTATTTCAGGGCGAAGGAGGTAACCTATGAATAATTTAATGAAAGACTATATGACCACGCAACTGCCTACTAACAAATCATAGAGAAAGGGTACAATCATGTAGAATCCTTAAGTACAATCATAGAGAAGGAGTAAAACATCAGTTAAGCATTTCAAAGGTGGAATCAATAAACTCCATTTGCATGCCAAGAAAATTTAGAAAAATAAAAGAAAATGAAAATTTAAACCCTATGTTTAGTTGCTTTTCAGTGTTTGATTTATTTTCTTTTCCTCCATTTTCTCAGCGTGCAAATGGAGCATTAAGGATTCTAGACAAGCTTTAGCAATCAATTAAGGATTCTAGACAAGCTTTATAAATCAAGAACAAACCATACATTTTACACACACACACATACACACAGATTTTACAAGAATTGGTTTCAGTGTCCATTGTTAGATTGACGATACAGGAAGCTAGAGAAAGTGACAAAAAGATTGCGCCACCACACACACACACACACACACAGATTCTGCAAGAATTGGTTTCAGTGTCCATTGTTGGACTGACGATACAGGAAGCTAGAGAAAGTGACAAAAAGATTGTGCCACTAGGGGTGAGGATAAAGGTGCAAGGTGTTTCCAAAATTCGAACTATCCTATAATATAGGGGCATATTTGTCAATTTGTCAAAGGGCAATGAATTACTGTCCAAGGCTGAAACAAACAACATTTTCAGTTTGTTTGTTTTTTTTCTTTTTTTTTTTCAACTTTCCCCAGAACTAGGGCCTTATTCAAACA
Source organism: Liquidambar formosana (assembly GCA_039720395.1). Lineage (NCBI taxonomy): Eukaryota > Viridiplantae > Streptophyta > Magnoliopsida > Saxifragales > Altingiaceae > Liquidambar > Liquidambar formosana. The sequence continues at coordinate 13,307,457 of CM077834.1, read as the reverse complement.
ATAGTAGAATACCATTGGCCAAAGGAACCCAATAAATATCATTGGGCTTAGGCCATTTTTGCACTCCATGAATACCCTCATATTCTCTTCTATGATGTAGGAACTAGGGCCTAGTTCAAAGCAACAACGAGTTGGGCTGAGGATATAGCCTTAATATTATCATCAACTTCCCTCTCAATCCACAAAAAAAGACTGAAATAATTTTTATTGAAAAAAATTTGTTTGGCACCCATATATATATCTATACTTTTTCTTTCATAATAGTAGGGAATTGATCACTTGCACTCATTGGGCACCTTTAAATATATTATCCCCGACCATCGAGAGGGAAACAACCCAAATCACCAGATAAGGCCCAGCCAGCGCTGCGCATGTTGGCTAAATAGAACTATAATTATTTTTATTGAGAAGAAGATTAGGAATTGCCAATGCCCTTTTTCTATTGGCCATTTTATTTTATTTTTTTAAAATAGGGAATTGGTCTAGGTCTCACCCAAGTGCCACTGTTCTAGACACCTTTCAAATTTGAAAAGGTTACATAACACTTGTATTTTAAAACCTAACGCAGTCTTGTGATGATGGCTATCGATATAATATGGATAATTTAAAAATAATATATATCTATATATATATACAGATATGACAGTTAGGTGAGGACATGTTGATATCAACACTCGCATTGGGGGTTGTACCTTGAGCATTGGTGGGTTACAGGGTAAATTGGGCCAATGCACAGGGTACAACCCCTAATGCATGGTGCTAATATAAGTTGGTGCCACTATTCTAGACACCTTTCAAATTTGAAAAGGTTACGTAACACTTGTATTTTAAGACCTAATGCAGTTTTGTGATGGTGGCTATCAATATAATATGGATAATTCAAAAATTATATATATATAGGATGATGGTTAGGTGAGGGCGTGCTGATATCAACACTCGCATTGGGGGGTTGTACCTTGAGCATTGGTGGGTTATGGGATACATTGGGCTAATGCACAGGGTACAACCCCTATGCATGATGCTGTTATAACTTATATATATGAAAGGAAAAAAAAAAACTCCCTTAGATTACTAAGGTATTATTAAGTCTGCCAATCATTAGGGAAGAGAAGAAATAATAATTAGGAGAAATGAACAAAAGAAAGAAATTGAAAATCATAGTTTTTTTCCCCCTATATGACCATGCAAAGGAAAGTATAAATAAAAGTTACTTTTTGATCATTTATCCAAATCTCACCATTTTTGGGAGAGAATTTCCCCGCTAAATCATTTCCTTTTTCCCTTCTTTTTTACCTTTTCTGGGTAAAGGAACAAGAAAACACTCTTTCCTTTTCTCAAGTAAAAATATTTTAACTAAAATTCTTTTCTCCCTACTTTTTTTTTTTGGGAAGGGGGGGGGTGTGTTCCTAAGGAGTGTCCAAATGGATCCTTTCAACTAAACAATGGGCAATAACCCTCCTCCTTCCCTTAACTCCCCCATACCAAGAGTTCAAAAACTCTAGCCTGAGCCCTCTACCTTTTAAAGGGTGAGAAAGATACCCAAAGACCAAAAAGGCAGGTTATTCTCCCTCCTTTGTAAAACCAAAATGCATCATTTCAAATTCAAAATAAAAAATAAAAAATAAAAAAAGACATGTAGAAAACTTCCCTACTGGTATACCGCTGCAAAAATCATGGAACAAGTTATGGTGTTAAGTGCTCAAGAAAGATCGAAGGAAGATGGGTTAGGGTTTTCCGTATATGTTTATATTTGTTTTTGGCCTCTTCAACATTATTTCCTTCTGTATTAGTGAGGGCTCGTTAAACACATTTAACTTTCTTTCTTTTTTTTCCCTTTTTTTTTTTTTTTTTTTTGGTTTGGTGGGGTGGGGGTGTTGGTTTAACACATATAACTGCTTTTAGCAATGGCTTGTTGGCCCCAAGGAAAGGCCTGATTTCAGATTTTCAATAGCATTTGGATATGTTTTCCTCTTTCCATATATATATATATGTATTATGTATATATAAATATAATACATCCTCTATGATAGAGCAAACCAAGGCCATTAAAAATATTTGAGCAATCACAAGAAACTTGGAGAAGATTGTGTATTCTCATGGTCTGAATTGGAGCATCAAGACATAAGGGAAAAATAAAACTCAAAAACCATAAATTCAAATTTTCAATTAAACAGAGGTCCAATATTTTGCATCAAAATTCAACAAAAGTAAGAATCTGAACAAGAAATAAAAAAACACTAATTTCATGAACTGAAATAAACAGTGCGGCACATTTTAAAACACAACTCTAATTTTAACATATAAGATTACAAGATTTTGCCTGAATCAACTCAAGCAAAGACTTATATATTTGAAGAACAACAAAAAAAGAAGAAGAAATCAATCGGAGAGAGAGTGAAAAGAGGGTACCGTGGGAAGAGAGAGGGAGTGTGACAGTGATGGCACGGCAACAGCAGCATGCAGTGGGGTGATTGAAGGGACAACAACTGAGTGAAGAGCTGCGGTGTCACTCTCTTGTGTGAACAACCGAGTGAATGGCTCGGGCTGTAGCAACATCCTCAGGGGTGCCTTCATTAAGGTAGTATCCTTCACCACATATATTTCCACACAATTAAGGGACAAGAACCATGAAGGGATATCCAATACACTGTTCAAAGTCTCGTCATCATTGATTGGCAATCTCTTGTATTTGATGACTGATTGCACTTGCTGATGTGGATATCTACATATCAGCTTGATTCTGGCACTTTCCTTGATTTCAGCCACTTTGGGGACAAGCATATCAACCAACTCGCTTAGTGTTGATCGGCGAGGTACCATGTAAAGCCCCTTCGGTTCAGTATTATATGTTATGCCTTCCTCATGGTCTTGTACTATCTCTCCCCCCCAATAGAACATACACCTAACAGTTTCCATCCCTAACCTTCACAATTTGAAACCATCCTAAGAAAATTCACCAGCAGCATTTCCACTTAGTTCCCATAATCTACAGAATATAAATCAAATAAAAGTCATACTTCTTAGCAAGAAACAAAAAGGTCTACAACAATCAGAATTGCAGTAAATCAGGCCTTGTGCTTAACATATGAATGAAATTCATGGAGGTATGCACAATGTTGGGTAAGAAAAATCAGCATTCCCTTTATAGAAACACTGTTAAGAACAAAGTTCTGAAGTCAATTTTGAAAATTTAACACAAGTTCAATGAGGCCACAGAACATTATGAGACTCAATATGATAAACATCCTGATGGACTTTCAATGGTAAATTCCACAAAAGAGGCTGATGTAGGACAGACTAATTCTTTCTTCTTTTTTTCCCTTTTTTTTTTTTTTTTTTTTTTTTTGAATTACACAAAATTGGTTTATCATTAACTGCTAAAGTAATCAAGGCGAATAGTGAAATAAAGGTTGCTAATGTTTAACTTTGCCCTTGCCATATCTGGAGCCTTCTTAACTTTTACACTGCATAATGTTTATTTATCAACAAGAAATATGAATATAAGATCCCCAAGCAGTAGTGATAAGGTTTTGTTGAGTTGATTTGAGTTGAGTTTGGTTTGGTTTGCTTATATAATTTGACTGGAAGGTGAACTGGGTCCATGTCAAATGGTAGTTATGCAATCATATTGAAGTATTAAATTTTAAAAATAAAAAAATACAATTTCTAGATAAGAAGAGGTATATCCAAAAAAAAAAAGAAAAAAAAAGGTCAACCTAACATGAAACATATTTACATATGAAAAAATGGCTTATACATTTGCAAAAATTCTATGTAATCTTTACTAGAATCCAAAACAGGAAAAAGAAAAGAATCACTCACAAATGCACACACAGGGATAGTATGGAGAGTATCACTCGATGTGTAAATCGATACATATATCCCCAGTTACCTCAAATCCTAACAATAAGAACACCTAGCAATTTGTTGTACGGAGAAGAATAAATACCAAACCCTAAACCCCAAATATGTCTGTATGATGTTGAAAAAACTCCAACCCCTAACAATCAAAGCCATATTATGTGAAACAAAAATCACATATTGAGGATCTTAGATTTGAGAAAACATGGAAAAGAATTGCAGATGTGAGAGAGGGGTGATGGTGATGGAACGATGAAAATATATGAATGACGGCAGTGGAGAGACGGCAACGGTGGTGGGCGAAGGGAGGGAGAGGAAGAAGACGAAATAGGAGAGAGGGGAGAGAAATATCTTTTGGTTTTTTCGCGGGAAAGGGAAAAAAAACATGAAGGAAATTTCGCGGGACAAGAGAAGATCTCAAATTTGCTCTCTCTCCGTTTTTTTTCTTTTTTCTTTTTGCCTTTTTTTGGGATTACTAGTTGGTGCACACGTGTGTTGCATGTGAATTATTTTTTGTTTTGGTTTCTTCTTTTTTAAAATAGATTTGTCAACACAAAAACCAAAAAATAAATAAAAAATGACTCCAAAAATAATTACTTAAATGAGGTCGAAGCACGAAAATGAAAGTTTCAAACCATTATTGAGTTTGAAAAATGTATGTTACAATAAGATATAGTATTGGTGATACTACTATATTAAAAAATTTGGAGGTTGAGAAAAATTAAAGTTCACAAAATGAACTTGGTGATGCTACGAATTGTATAAATATAAGGAGAGTTCATGGAAACTCATAATAAGTGGTACGCATGACATGGCAGCATTTTGCACAATTAAATAAACTATAGAAAACACAACTTCATATAAAAATTTAAGAAGATAAGATTATCAGAATAAGAATTGTAAAAGAGAAGTAAAGGGATAAAATTAAATAAATCAAATTGCATTTTTTTTATTTATAGAACTCTGTCCACAAACGTTTTAAATCCCTAAATGTTACAACAAAGCATAGCATTTGGATGCTACCGAACATAGCCAACATGGATCTAACCAACAGGCCGATAATAACAAAATAAGAATTTTAATAATACGAATGTATCACTTTAGGAAATTACATCTAAAAAGCAGACTGAAATTATGTCAAAAAGAAATTTCAACTAGTTGTACCAACCTTTTCTAGGTGCCGGTCTCCACTCCATGTCAAATCCAAGAATGGTCGACCCATTTCCCTTTTCTTAGCTTCAAAAAAATTTAAAAGCTTGATCTGTTGCCACTTTCTATTAACTAAAAAAATTTAACATAAGTTTCAAAAAAATTTCTCCATAAAACCATATATAAGATATTGTTTTATGATGCATTCAAATAAGCAGTTGGTGTTCATATATGTTTAATGATTTTTTTTTTTTTTTTTTTTTTTGGCATCTCGTGATTTCTATCATGGGATGTAACACTTTTCTACATTATGTAAGTTTAGAAATCCATCAATGTGAGCTGGATGAAATAACAACACCTAAGTCAAAACGTCTTCAACCAACTTCAATAATAACCTTCGCCCACTTGATTGAGCAAAACACAATTACTTGGTTAAGTTGAACTGAGTTCCTCATTTTTGGAAAATCCAAATAAAATTAAACATATAATCAAGTTGTATTTTCTTTTATTTTATCTTCTTTGATTTTTCTAGCAACCAACCAAATAGAAATAAATAAACAACTCAATACGTTAAATCTGACAGTGAAAAAAAAATAAAATAAAATAACACCTCTACTTTACTGAGCCAAATAAATCTACCTTCACTTTCATGATTACCCTAATGTTTGAAAAACCAAAACTACACGAAACAATACATCAAACTATTAATTTTCTATTCTTCTTCCCAATTTTCTCTGAGCCAAATATATTCCAAGGAAAAAAATTGTAATACCAATCTTAACAGAGAAAACATTGTTTGAGGAAGACTAACCTATCTGTGAAGATCAAAGTCGTAAGTAGAGTTTGAATGCCCAACAAATTGGAAAATGTGCCGGTATAGGAAAGCTAAAAGGATACAGTCAAGAAGAAGAGTTTTAGACAGTTAGAGCTTTTTCAAAGTATATTTGACGGATTATGAATAAGGTAGGCAATGGGTAATACCGTATTTATGTATTTTATTAGGGGCAATATAGTCAATCAAAAGTTTTTCAAAGATAGAATTATAGTTTCCGTTTCCTTAGAATTCCTATTTGGGTTTGGTTTTATTTAATTATTATAAGAATTATAGTTTTCTTAGACTTTTTATTAAGGTAAGTGTTTTATATTATTGTATTTCCTATATATGCAAAATGATAGTTGTGTATTTAAAAATTAAAATAAGGGTATATTAGTCAATCAAAAGTTTTTCTCACATTCATCTTTTTATAGGTAGTATAGATTATTAATTATTACCGTATAAGTATTTTTTTATTTCTTTTAATAAGAAAGATGAAATATCATTAATAAATAAAAGAGTAATTACAACGATACTACAACATTAGGATAGTTCTTCTTCTACTGTTTCATTTGTTTGCCTAAAATACGTGTTTAATACGGAGTAACAACCTTCCACGATAAGGTGGTGCTACAGAGGGCCAATGGCGTTGGGCTTCTTGATCACCACCTGGTATATAATGCCCTAATATCTTAATCCCCATTGCCGGATAAACCCTGGGTTTATATAAAACCTCACAATTCATACGGACCACGTAAGTCTAAAGTCTATAAAAATCATGAAATTTTGTAGCCAAAACGTTTAGCAAGAGTCGAAATTGAGACCTCCACTTCTTGAGCCATGATCCCTTGTCCACTGAATTATCTCTTGAAATTAACTTTCTTCTTGAGCTATACTTTACTCTTCTTTTTTAAATTGACAAAGATGCTATTGTATAAAGCGTTAGCCCTGGATTAAGCAACTATTTAAGCTAGCTTTAATTTATTAATCTTTTTGTTTTGTTCTTTTCTGTTTTTGTTTTAAGACATTGCCCTCATATATACTTTAAATTTTGATTTTTATTCCAATATTTAAGATTTTTTTCCCCCCTAGAAATTACACATGCTAGGGCAATCTGTGCACACTTTACGGAAATAATACCACAATGATGCAATATTGCAGGTATCCAGGGTTTACTTTGATCCCACGACAAGCGGTCAACGAGGTGAGGTTAAGGGTTCCACACCATCAAAATAATAATTCATTTAAAAAATAATAATAATAATTCAAGACAATTTTTTCCCTTGACACAAGTCCAAATTAATTTCAAATTACTTTATAATCAAGTGAATTTTTATTTTTCACAAACATGTTCAAGATCATAGTCTATTGTTGCCTGGAGTAGATAAATGTAGATTCAAGTTAGTTCAGGCACTTTCCTAGGAAAAAAAAAAAAAAGGTTAGTTCAGGCACTAGCTTGCTCTAGCTGGCCCAAATTTAAATTCTGCCAAAGTTCCTTATTTTTTCACTGGAATTTTCTCTGGTCTCTTGTGAAGGGGATTCACTATGAGGGCACTCACAGAGTGACCCGGTAATCAGTAATCACAACAAATGGAATCCCGACATGGAACGGCTCTTGTTACTTGCATGCGCAAGAGCTAGAGGGAAATCTTCAAAGTGAAAGCAGGCTTAAAAATCATAATTATAAAGAATGAACGATGGCATATCTCTCTTTATTAGCTTTATCATCATAACCAATCATAAGCACGTTTTCTGTCATATGAGTAATCAAGATTCTTTCGGTTTAGCCTAAGGTTGGTTGAACCATCAAGTTTTGAGTGTGCTCTCAAAAGTCATTGTTTCAATTTCTTGCTACCATCGATGTCTGTGTGGGCATTGAGCCTATCATACGAGCCGTTAAGAAATTAATATGAACTGAAACCTCAGTAAAAGTAAGGTTTAAAATACCCCTAATCGTTAATAAAAAGAAATATAATAAAATAAAAGATTCTTTCACTTTAGCTAAAGATAAGATGTACGATTCGGAATTAGAGACAACTTTATACACAAAATTTAACACAATTTTAGATAATTTATAGTGTGATAAGTGATTCATATTTTGCACCTGTTTTTCTATGCTTTCTTTTATTTTCTTTCTTTCACTTTTCTCATCTCATAAGATAGATTGCCCAATTCAATTATTTGAATATTGAGATTGAGGTTTGAACCCTCCATCTCTCCCTTTAAAAAGCAGGAGAGATACCACCTAAGTTACAATTTTGATACGGGAAAATTGTAACATTTTGTTCAAACGAAAGTTTTGGCCTACCCGTAATAACTTGACATTTTGTGGGGCAACAGTAAAACTCGATTGCAATAACCTTCAAGGCAATATTCATTCTGAAGAGCTAAGCAGCATGCAACAGAGAAAAATTCCTAAAGCAAGCAGAATCTCAGAGGCTCGTTATATTAGAAGCGGAAAAAAAAATCATCCATAACCCTCAACTGCACTGATATCAATTCCTCTGAAACATACCTTTTTGGGTTTCAGTGGTGGTGAGTCCTAATGACGTTAGCCTCTTGGTGAATGCTTGTTGATTGAAACACAAGACAACTTTGGTTATACTTCTGCCCACTGAAACAGATTCTCAGAATGAAGTCTTCTTTGGAATTGGAAAATACTTCTGCTGGTTGCTCTTCTTCCCTTCCGGAGACCTGACATATTGGCATTCAGAAACCAGCAGAAGTCTATTACACTTCCTAAGAACACTTCCATAATATTAGGCTATTGGCAAACCGAGCCTTGATAAGTGTGTCAGAAAGCGTCAATCAAATGTTTGAAACCCCACGAAAGAGATGATTCCCTTGGAAGCTACTCCCAAAATCCGAAAGACTTGGTAATTGCCCAGTGCGTGTAGTGGTGTAGGACAGGGGACTGCATTTTCCTAAGAAATCAATCGGAGCCAAAATCTGAGACACCCTCATAAAGGAAGAAAAAAATAAATAAATAAGACGACTTTCAGAATGAGAATCCGTTTCTGCCCTGAATATCTATAAAAATCAGGAGCACATGGATTCATACATTTATCACAAATTTGGTGTAGAAACAACAATAGGCAGGTCCTTGCTCGTTTAGAATGCCTCATATACCTTGATTTTGCAAATACACTGGCCGTCTAACAATGCAAATAGCTGACCTAAAACGAGAATAATGAGAAGGACAAGAGTTGGAAGTATTGAATTCTGGCTTCTACCATGCCTGAACAACAAGCAAGTTTCTAATAGATGGAAAAGACTTCTTCAGGAAAGGCACCCTCTACAAAGAAAGCCCAACTAAAGCCTTGATCATGGCATTGGCTGGTTAATGGAACTTATTGAAAGGTAATTTTACTAGGCCCAAACCCTACCAACAACTACAAAGTACATGTATCTTTTTTTTTTTCTTTTTTTTGGCTAGGGGAACAAAGTACAGATATCACTTTGCCTGTGTTAAACTCAAAATCAGCTAGGCCATACCTAGCTCTTAACTTTAATCGAGATGGAACACCATCAGGTTGTTTTCGAGAAAATACATAGCCAAGTAGAAATGGGATGCAAAACTCTGATTATATCACAATAAAAAGTCTTGGATATGTTTTGAAATCTTTCAAAGAGAAACACTAACAAGCTTAACTTGCCTAGGTGGTGTAAATGTAAACCATATTAGCTCAAGAATTGAATCTTGAGATCATTATTGTAACTTCACTTGAGCCTGTAGGAAATGATAGTATCTGTTTCTTGACCTCCTCTTTGTCAGTCTTTGGATCCCATCGCGAGTTGTCAGCAGACACAATAATCTCCTCCAATACCATTGCATTCTCCAGAAAAAACTTCACCAAGTCAAGCTCATACCCTTTCCCACAAAATTTTAGAAATGCGACACCCTTAAGGTGCGATTGAAAACAGTGAGGCAACGTTTCTTGTGCAAATTTATGCTTCAACTGGTGTGAAATTCCCTGAAAATAACCAAAAATTAAAATTAAAAATAAAAACCAGACATGCAAGTTATAAATTTTATCCTATCATTTTTTAAACTAAATTCCCTCACATCCCCTCCCCATCCCCCCCCCCCCCTCAAATAAAATAAAATAAAAAGGGGGAAAAAATATATTTGTAATTAATGATGACAGGATTAATCATAAACAACTTGAAATGTACCGATTCAAAGACGATATATTCAAGAACTGGTGATCTTCGGAGTAATTCAATGAATGTTCTGCTAACAACAAGATTCCCAGCATTCAGACTCAGTTGGATCAACTTATCAAATGAGGGCAGAATGTCTTCTAAATTTTCTGCATGTGCAATAGCCTTAGCACAGAACATGACAAAGCAATGGTTAGAAATAATTCGAAGGCTTGCTTTGTTCCTTTATAAGTCATTTCCCAGCTGAAAATTAGTGTAATAGTTGGATAGCATAAACAAAAACATCAAAGCCGAGACAAAAGCCACCAAAAGGTTGTTAAAATAAAATTGTAAAGGCCCAAGCCATTTTTTTTTTTTTTTTTTTTTTTTTGATAACGGTGGAACCATCCTATAGCAGGACCCTTCGGAAAGGCTCAAGCCAATTTAATTAAGATAATATTTAAAAAAAAAAAATTTGAGCCACTTTTTTTTTTTTTTTTGACAAAGGTAACCAATTTGAGCTGCTTTTGAAGTGCCTTTTCCAATATTTGATCCCATACAATCCTCATATTACCAATACGTAAATTGTTTTTTCAAGTTCCTTAAAAAGTTGGATTGGAGTTGTTCTCACTATTTTCATCCAACATGTACTGAGCCACAATAAATCAAGACAATAACCGACCAAAAAATGTTCTAGACTACCCAATATCCAATAATGACTAATTGGTCTAACGTATGGGGTTGGTCCTAAGAAAATCCGATTTAGAGAAGTCAAGAGTTCAAAACTCTTTAGGGCGTTAAGGACAAGGGTTGAGGTGGCAACCACTTAGCCCTTGGAGAAGTCGATCATTGATATTAAATCTTCTTTTATTAAGTCTCTTTACCTTTGTTTTCTAGTTATTTACTCGCAAAACTTTTGTAAATTTTGTAGATTCCTTTAAGTTTTAGAGGAGTCTTTGGTTAGGTGTATATGTCTCATGAAAAATTTATGCTTCTAGTTGTTGTTGGATGTGTGGTTGAACGTGTGCATGGGGATTGATATCTAAACAGATTTGCAAAAATCTGCTTAATTTTTAAAGACCTATTCACCCCACTCTAGGTCTTTGTAAATTAATACCATTGGAAATTTTAGTTAGATTAAAAATGATCAAGAAACGGAAGGTGCATATTGAAAAATTGGGTGGGGAAGTGATTAAAGAGTTATGGGATGGGCATTTTGTGCAATGGGCAGTCTTGGGAACTAGGGGCATGGGACAGGGAGTATCCTTTGTTAGGAAGGAGAGCAGTTTAACCCAAGTATGAATGCATGCATAGGCCAAATTTTTTATCTGTGAAAAAATCTACTGCTAATACATGAATGAATGCTTTGGTCAAAGTTTCAATCTGTGAAAAAATCAATTACTAATACACACATGAATCCATGCTTAGGTCAAAGATTTAAACAAAAGATATCCAATTAAACAAATGGAGCCAAAATGAATATGAAAAATATAATATATAGTAGGGTACAGACATGCATAGAGAAGCAAGAATCTTTAACAATTCAGTAAATGATTCTACTACATATCAACAAACAAACAAACCAAAAAAGAAAAAGAAAAAAGGGAAGCATACCTCAATGGTGAAGGTAGACAGTGTTAGTAATTCCACGCTAGAGATTTGTTTAAGAAACCTACATGCTCGAAGTCCAACATCACGCATGTCACCTTGTCTACTTACATGTAGAACCATAGCATCACGAACGGATAATGGATTGGTTAAAATAATGTCTTCTGATGAAAAGCGATGCCAATTGAATTTTGTGAGAACCGGTCCAGAAATCTTGATCACACAATCATGCGAATGCAACGAACCATCAACTACCCATTCAAAGTTATTAAATCCCATAATCACACTGTCAAGTGCTGGAGCATCTATATCAACAATCTTCACATTCAACCATGTGCAATATGTTACATCAAACACTTCGAGGGCCGGGAAACTAAAAAGCAGCTGTCTAGTTTCAGAGGAGTGTTCATTCAAAAATGTAACTCTAAAAAGCTGTAGGATCTTGAGGCTTGGAAAACAAATAGAAGTAGGAACTTTGAGAGTACAATACATACTTAAATTCAATTCTGTCAATGAATTGCAACTGAAAAGGCAACAGGGAAAATTGAAATTTTTTCCAAGATAGTGGATACTCAGCCTTTTAACTTTACGCCGTATGACATCAGAGATCCATGCATCAACACGAGATGCATCATAGCCAGTCTTACACCGGAGATAGAAGTTATGGATAGTTAAATTGCCAGTTTGAAGAAGTACCCTTTCCACAAAATTCATGAAGTGTAACTTTTTTAACCTTTTCTGACAATAGAGCAACGTATCATCAAAGTGTAGATTGGTAATCGAAGTCCACTTGTATTTCCATTTTGTTGATAATACACTAGTTCGAACAGCATCCTTTGTTGGAAGGATAGATAGGATGTGAGAGATAAGCGTTTCCGGTAAATTACTGATTGTGTCTTTGCCATTGTTGGCATTTTTTCCCTTGCAAAACTTCTTGCTTTGAGCATTCACAACTGAACGACTTGCATCCATAAAATCAATACTCTTCCTGAAAATACTAAAAATTTAGTTCACTGATGCTTCTACAAAAAGACAGTATGACCATGTAAAAGCCCAAATAACAATCATAGAGAAAGAGGTTACCATCAATCAAAGATTCTTGAGAAAATTAGTGTCAAAATCAATAAAAAAAAACTGTTTGGATACTAAGAAAATTGAGGGGAAAAAAATGAAGATTTGAACTACTCCCTCTACCCACAAAGATAGGCCATTTTTACTACTTTTTTTGTCCCAAAATGTTTGGCCACTTTGAAAAGTCAAATCATTTTATTTTATTTTTCAAATTTCTGATACTACCTTATGTTATTTCAAGAATTATTTTTAACACAAAACCCAATACCTAATAGGAAAGGGTACTTTTGGAAAGAAAATGTTTAATGGATGATAAGTCCTTTTTTTTTTTTTTTTTTTTTTGCTGCGATAATGGGTGATAAGTCAATTCAATGATGGCTTTTCTTAATCTGCATGCTTTGTCAAAGATGGCCTATCTTTGTGGGACGGAGTGAGTATATGTTTATGTTGCTTTTAAAATTTTAATTTCTTTCTTTTCCTCCATTTTCTCAGCACACCAATGGAGCATTAAACCTAAAATCCCTTGAAAGTCAAAAAATGGTCTTAGGAAAATTTAAAATCAATAGCCATAGAAGTTTATGAGTTTTTGTAATTTGATTATAGAACACATCCAGTGAAGAAAACACCAAACCAAATGAAAAGCACACAAGCATTCAAGAACATGCCATTTATTTCTCACACACACACAAGAGACAGAGAGGGAGAGTGCAATTTACATGGTTAGGGTTTTTGGCGTTGTGTCCATTGCTAGACTGATGACACAGGAAACAAAGAAAGACAGAGACAAAGTGTGAGAGTGAAGGAAAGATGACCAATATTTATTCATATTTATAAACATACATACTTCATCAAAAAATATTTATGCACATACAGATATATATGCATAGTCCTGGTCAGATAAGAAAGTGCTTACATAAGTTATATCAGCACCATACATTGAGGGTTGTGCTTCATGCATTGGCCCCATGTACCCCGCAACCTACCAATGCATAGGGTACAACCCCCAATGCGGGTGCTAATATATCAGCAATCATAATAACTCGCAAAACACCACTTCACAATCTTCATGCCTCACACAACACAAGTGGGTATGTGTCTGATATTAAGAATTTGTATTGTGTTGTGAATAAGAGTTTGAATATGTGTGTATAACTTCTTCTTTTTTTTGTAAGGAATACATCTGTGTATAACATGTGTATCGTATCTAGTCTGAGTTGTAAGGTGCTCAATCTATGGCAATCTCGCCTTGGTGTTTCGGTGATAGGCCCTTTTACAAATTTTTGGGAAAGGGATTAATGTTTGTAAGGCATGACTATAAGTTTTACGTTGGCCATATATTTATTGGAATAGAATTATTGAATTTCTTACTTACAAATTTTCCCTTTGATGTTTTGCATTGCTAATTTGTAAAACATTCAATTAAGATATATCAACCGTAATTCTATAAAGATAGTAGTTTCAATAGAACTTGAGCCTAATTCAAACCCAACCCAAGGGGTGTTGATCTTGCTTCAGAACTATGATTCCGTGCTTCTTAGTAGAAATCTCGTAAGAATTGAGATAATTGCGTCGCGCTTCTAACCAAAACAGAACCTTGTGAGGAAGGAAGGTGGGACAGGTAAAGACTTAACCCCTAAAATTTAGGAACCATTGGTTGTATAAGGTAAGATATATTTTGATGAATTAAATTATTGAATTTTTTTGTACGATGCCCCTTAACTTTACTCCTTCCTAATTATGTTCCCAAATTTTAGAAGAAAATCTCTCCTAATGTTAATTCCCTATTAAAAGTCCTCTTAATGTTTCATAGTTAACTATAATTGCTTCATAAAATCTATTCTAGTTCTAAATTATGTTCAAACATTTTAGGAAAAAAATCTCTCACAATATTTATTACCCATTTGACTCTTCTTAACTTTAATAAAATTGATAAAAAGTCTCCAACAATAATAGGATTGCCCATTAAATCAAATTAGTAGTCTTATTTACATACTCATATTTTGTTAATAATAAAGTAGGAACATATTAAAATCTCTCTCTTCCTCTGCATTAGTGTGACCTCTCATAAGAGCACACTCCTTCCTTGCACAATTTTTTTTCTTTCAAATTTTGAATTCTTCTATAACCAATTAATCACATTACAAAAATTTTCATGAATTTTCTCCACAATTTCACCCACACGATATTATATTAAGGTGACACAACATACATGTGTGTTTATGTGTTTTCCAATAATAGTTCCCACATCCCCCAAACCTTCTATGTGCCCCCACTTCCCCAATATAGCCCCCTCTCCCACATCTTGCATCTAAGGAATGGCTATTCAATTGATCCAAATTACACAATAAAACCAAAGTTTGTATCAATATTATATAAAATACCTCAAGGACGGATGGGATTAATAAAAATCAAAGAACCTTTCATAAAGTAGGGAAGCCACCTTTCAGCATACGAACTCTTCAATTATGTGAAAATATGAAACTTCTAGTATTTAATCATTCACAACCTAGATTGCGCTAATGGGGCCAACCAGTGGTTGAACCGATTGACCTGGGAACCAATTTGATAGGGTTAATGTAGTTTTCATAACTATGGGCATAGACTTAAAAATTGAAAATATCGGTGGTGATATATCGCCAACATATCGGTGTAGCGATGACTCCCAATATGAGATCTTGCTATTTTATTGTTTTAACAAAATATCAACTGATGTTTACAGATATATCAATAATATCGAAAATTATCAATAATATTGTATCGTATCCAAATTATCGATCAATTTCCACAATATATATCCGACATATCGGGATATATCGACTCCATTTTTTCATTTTTTTAAGGATTCCAATGGTTAACACGATGAAGGCAGCTTTAAGGACTGCTTCTTGTCCCTCATGGCCCCATACCCCCACCACTTTAATCATTTTCTTCCATGTTTTGTCTTTACCTTAGCTCTTATTGTAGACCTGTAGCCTTTTGCAGCCAGCATATGCAGTTGGCAACAATTCTATTTTATTTTATTTTATTTTTTTTGGATGAAGATTGTTGGCAACAATTATTCACCTCTATTTTTTATTTTATTTTAAAAATTTTTTTTGGCTGGGAAAGCCTGCAATTTGTTAGTAGTGCCTACTAGCTACTAGCTACTGCCTACTGCCCGCCATAGGCCACTACTTGTATAATTGTTGTTCGTGACTACACAACACATACTTGTCTTAGACACATTTCAATGG
Organism: Liquidambar formosana; assembly: GCA_039720395.1. Taxonomy (NCBI): domain Eukaryota; kingdom Viridiplantae; phylum Streptophyta; class Magnoliopsida; order Saxifragales; family Altingiaceae; genus Liquidambar; species Liquidambar formosana. Next base: position 13,291,578 of record CM077834.1, on the reverse strand, counting down.
TGCCTACTGGCTACTTCCATGTAAATGATATGTTTTTTAAATCTTTAATGTCACATGACATTTAATTGTTAAGTTTAAATAAATTTATATTATTTATTTGCTCCTCGCGGCACACTTTTCATTCCATACCGTACACGATACAAACTTGTCTTAAATAAATTGTTAAGTTTGTATACTGTACACAATACAAACTTGTCTTACACATGTTTAATTCGTGATATTTTGATTCTAAATTGTTTATTAGAGTCTAATTCATTATTTTCCAAACTTTCAATGAAAATTTCCGTATTTAACTAGTAAATTGTATTAAAAGAAGGCAAAATCCATGTATACAGCCATACAAGGAGTATACCAATAATATCTGTCATATCTCTAAATCGATATGGATATTTCTAGTATATCCGTTGATATATCCGTGTTTTTGGACCTTTGATATAAGTTATAACCATCGATATCGATATTTAAGTCCTTGATTATGGGCTTAATTCAAACTCATACTAGTGAGCAACATTACTCTTATAATTGGGTTTAAGACATTTTTGCATTCCATTGGCACCTTTGTATTCTCTTCCATGAAGTAGACGTTGAATTGCCAAACCATTTATAACATATTGGTGTTAGCATGGAATAGGTGATGTGGGGGTTATAAGCTTGAATCATATCATTATTCTTTCAACCCCCCCCCCCCCCCCCCCCCCCCCGCTCCCCCAAAAAAAAATATATACATTTGTGTTAAAAAAAAAAATTTTTGTTTTATAGGCCACATTTTTTCTCTTTTTCATAAAGGAGTTGAACACTAGGCCTCTCCCATCCCTCTACACATCTTTCCAATTTGACAAGGTTACATGACACTTCCTGACAATGGCCATCAATATAATATGGGTTCGAAAGAAAGAAAAAAAAACCTCTTTTATTATTATTATTATTATTATTTGATAATGGGGGAACCATCCCACAGCAGGGCGCTTTGGACCCACCCATTGAACCTAAACCCCCGGGAAGACTAGCACAATAACCCGCCACGACCCCCCACTTTAATCTTGGGTTTGTCCTAGCAGGGACTCGTATCGTGACTGTGCACCTAACCACACAATCATAAGTTTGCCCTTACTAACTAGGCTACCCAAGGGTGGGTTTATTATTATTATTTTTAAAGAAATGAATAACATGAAAGGAGGAGAAAGAAGGAACCAATAGTGGACCAGATGTCCAAAAGAAAAAAGAAAAACCAAAATAACAACCTCAGGCTATACTCATCCCCAAAAGAACAAATATCCATACCCCAAACCTGAAAAGCTTCTTAGCCTATAAATCTCACATATACAACCTACAACCCAAAAAATATACCACCCTATACATCCAACCCTTCCCCCTTCGCGCCGATGACACACTCCCAGACCCCTTTCTAAGGTGAATAAAAGTGACTGCCATACTGCACTCCACAAATAGATGCTCTTTTTGCCAAGAAATCTGCCTCGTTGTTCCCAGACCTGTAGGTCCACCTCACCTTAATATTTAAAAAAGCCTTCGCCATATCAAAGATTTTCTGAATAAGATGGTCATACTTCCAACACTTCTGCTCCTTTCAAACCAATCCCACAACAGTTGAAGAGTCACCTTCTAAAAGAGAACAAACTCCCTCAAATTATTTAGGTGGATATTGCAAAATTTATGATCATTTAGGGAAGAGAATAAGTAATAATTAGAAGAAAGGAACAGAAGAAAGACTATTGAGAACCATAATATTTGGCCATACAAAGAAAAGTTCCTTATTTCTCTCCAAATCTCACCATTTTTAGAAGTGGGAAATAATTTCCTCCCTAAGAAAGAAAATGAGAGAAACATAAAAAATTTCCCCAATGTTTTAAATATTTTACTTTATAAAGACATGTGTCTAGAGGAAGATTGGAGCGTAGTAACTTAGGTACTAACTTTTAGTTAATATTTGATATTTGATATTTGATATTTTTTAGATGTATTTATAATAATATGTAATAAATTGACTTTTTTCTTTATTATAGCACAATTTAAAATATATATATATATATATATATATATATATATATATATATATATATATATATATATTTTTTTTTTTTTTTTTTTTTTTTTTTTTTTTTTTTTTTTTTTTTTTTTTTTTGATAAGGTAAATATGTATTAATGAACAAAAAGGGCGTCGCCCATGTACATGGGCCATATACAAAAAATAACTGACTCCCCTCTACACACTAAAGAAGTCAACAAAACAAATAAAAGGAAGATGACGAGTATTAGTATGACTAGAAAACCACATATATAAAGACTTAAAAATATTTTAAACATAGATGGTTTGCATATCTGTTTTGTCTTCTGTGTCTCGCCCATCTTCTCAAGTTCAGGCCGTATCTTCTCCCGGGTGGAAACATGCTATGAATGAGAAAATGACAACATTACACAAGAATAATATTTGGGAACTTACGTCATTACCTCCGGGAAAGCAAGTTGTTGGCTGTCATTGGGTGTATGCTATAAAATATCACCTTGATGGTATGATTGAACGGTTGAAGGCTCGCTTAGTTGCTAAGGGCTATACTCAACCTTTGATGTGGATTATTTTGAGACATTTTCTCCAGTGGCTCATCTTAGTTCAGTTTGTCTCATTCTTTCTATTGCTGTTATTCAAGGTTGGCCACTTTTTCAACTTGATATTGAAAATGCCTTCTTACATAAATGATCTTTTAGAGGAAGTGTATATGGAGCAACCTCTAGACTATGTTGCTCAGGGGGAGTCTCATATGGTTTGTCGTCTAAAGAAAGCTATTTATGAGCTGAAACAATCTCCACGAGCTTGATTTGAGAAATTTCGTGTTGTAGCTGCAACGTATAGGTTGCGACAAGTGGAAGTTGATCATTTGATATTTGTGAGATAGGGAAAAAGTGGAATAATTATTTGGGCAGTGTATGTGGATGACATTGTTGTCACTGGAAGTGATAAAGAAGGTATTGATGAATTGAAGAGACATTTGAGTCAGCATTTCCATATGAAAGATTTAGGAAAACTGAGATATTTTTTGGGGATTGAAGTTGCTAGATCCTCAAAGGGAATCTCTCTTTCTCAAAGGAAGTACATGATGGACCTATAGATGCAAAACCGGTGGATACTCCTATGGCTCCCAATATCAAATTTGATAAGGAGTCTGGGGTGCCACTTGATGATCCAGGGAGATATAGAAGACTTGTTGGAAAATTGATATATCTTATTGTAACACAACCTGATATCACCTTCGTTGTAGGAGTGGTTAGCCAGTTTATGTAGAATCCCAAACAAACACATTGGGAAGCAACTTATCGTATTGCGAGATACCCAAAGTCATCCTTAGGTAAAAGTATTGTGTTTAAAGCTACAAACAGATTAGATGTAGTTGGTTTTTCAAATGCAAATTAGGCTGGATCACCTTGACAGAAGACCAATTTCAAGATATTGTGTTCTTTTGGGAGGAAACTTAGTTACATGGAAGAGTAAGAAGCAAAATGTAGTTGCTAGATCGAGTGCAAAAGCTGAATACAGGGCTATGGCTTATATTGCTTGTGAAATGGTTTAGGTAAAGTCACTTTTGAAAGAGATTGGGTTTACTAGCAATACTCCCATGAAAATGTACTGTGATAACCAAGCTGCGATATACATTGCAAACAATCTAGTATTCCATGAGAGAACAAAACATATAGAAGTTGATTGTCACTTTGAGGGATATGGTGAAGAAGAAGCATACGAAGATCAATTGGGCGACATTTTTACTAAAGCTTTAGGGAAAAGTAAGTTTTTATATATGTGTAACAAGTTGGGCATGATTGATATCTATGTTCCAGCTTGAGGAGGAGTGTTATGGTTATTAGTGTTCGAGTTATTAGAAATAAGGGTACTATTATAATTCTATCTTTGTTATGTGCTAAAATATATCATAGAGGAGCCAGCCCTACCTAGGTAGACTCTCTCTCTCCCTTATCTTCTCTTCTTCTCCTCTATTTCTTCTTCCTAAACGAAAACAGGTCCTTTTGGTTCTTCCGGAACCTACACATTATCTCCTCACTAGTTGGTGGTTTAAAGGGGGATGGAGGGAGAATAAGATGGTTTGGAATATGGTGCTACACGCTCTCCTTTGGAGCATTTCGAAAGAGAGAAATGCAAGAACGTTTGAAGGGGTGGAAATGTCAATTGTGGATCATTTTTTTTTTTTTTAAATCCAAAATAAATAAATTTATCCCAAAAAAAAAAAAGTTTCTTTTTTTGGTGGTTCTATAGCTCGAGAAGGGGGGCTAGTCACTCCTTCATTCTTTTTGTAGAGTCCCTCAAACATTAGTTTGTTTTGTGGGTAGTTCTTGTATATGGCCCATGTACTTGGGCTATGCCCTCTTTTTTCCAGTAATATATACACTTTACTTCATAAATAAATAAATAAAAACAATAGCTAAATTTTCATTGAAAGCAGAGCATGAAAATGTTGTGGACCTATACAGATGTATTGAAACCATACAGAACTTAGAAATAGTCACAAAGCATGAATTTTGAGCATTTACCCATATATACTATCACATAGTGCTGGTCATGGGCCTGGCCTCAGCCACACTCAGGCCAAACATTAAACCTAGCGCTACAATGCTGTCCAACCTCAGACCTAGTTTAACAACGCAAGCCTTGCCTTATAATTATGCATATACATGCACACATAGGCTGCAATTAAAACTAATAAAACACAAAAATGTCTGTGCATCTACTTATATAACTATTCTATTCCAGTAAAATAAGAGTTAGACTAATGAATAATATTCAACTCAGCTGAGAAGGATCCTAGCTTTAAATAATCAGTGAATTCAGGTGTCATTCAAGAAAAAGAAAAAAAAAAAACCAGAAAAACTGGGATGCACCTGGTTATAAGAAATTTAGGCGAGGATATTGAAATTTCGCGTTAGGTTTTGAAATGTGCATTAGACCTGTAACAACCCTTTTCGAGACACTGATGGGATGACATGACCAGACAATGAAAACTCAAAATAAAATATAAATAAATAAATCAGAAAAGTAAAAAATGATACCCAAAACTTTGTTGACAGAATGTTACTGAAAATATATATAAAAACATTTATAAATACAAGTGAATTTAATCAATCAGTGTGTGATCACCCATGTAAATCACTTAGAGCCTGTTTGGTCATCCAAATGGAATTTAAATTGTTGTAGTGTATTTTACATAGCATTAAAGGAAAAGATCCATCATATTGAATGGGACAATGTTTAAAAAGTTGGAGTCATCATCATAGCAGAAACAAGATAAATTTTAGAAACTCATGAAATGCCTCTATCTTGAATTTCTACTTTCATTTGTGATGACGCTATAATTCTCCTGAATTTCCAATTCAAAATGATAAATTTGTTCACAAAATTATATTGAAAACATAATAAATAATTCAATTTACACAGGACGACCAAACAAGCCCTAATAGGGTGATTAGCTTCCAATAACAAGAGTCTGAAAAAGAAGACTTATTTTACAGTCATGGACAACCTAGTAATCTTATTTGCCTAAAAAACTCAAATTTGTAAAACAAATGTAGACACTTGTCAAAAAGGATCCTAAAAAAAAAACTGAGAAACCAAAATAGCAACTCAATATTTGGGAGATAGTTGGGGAAACAGTCAAACAAAAACGACCCCCAAGGGTTGAAAATCAACTAATGCTCCATTCGGAAACCCTTCCACAAATCGATACTCACATATATTCATATTCTGGTTTTGAACTATTTTGTAACAAGTATATCAAAGAACATTCTCTTGTTTCTCCATATCAGCAGGGTGACCCATTTAGAGAATCAGAATCCTGTACTAAAGATCATTAAATCAATAATTTAGACATCATAACAGGATCACACCCACTAATTTCACAGTAAAATTACAAATAGAGAGAAACCCAAAACCATATATTCAAAGTAAAGAAAATCCTAAATACAAAAAATGGAAAAAAAAAATCAAGAAAGTGAGAAATCGAAATCCTAGCAAAACCAAGCATAATAAGACACTCCACAGAAAATGCCAACTGATTTCAAAACACAAATTCAGCAATGCAGTAACATCAGCGAAAACAATCAAGCCAATAATCCCATAGGGCTTCGCCATTAAACCATTTTTATAACAAAAAGGCAACAGGGAAAACAAAAGGTAGGGTTTTCAAATACCTGAGATCGTTCGATCACCTTGCTGAGTCGTCGATCAATAAGAAGCTGACTGAATGAGACGCCCCAAATAAGAGAAAACACAAGAGAACAAAAGCAAATGGCGGTGAATATAGTTGGCGATGAAACTGGAGTTTTAGGGCTTTGGTTATTTTTCTTGTTCTTCTTCTCGAAATCGATCGTAACAAAAGCTGGCGCTAAGGCTTTGCTGCCATTTCGCGGAGAAGAGGCGAAAAGATAGAGTTTTTTTTTTTTTGCTTTTGGGCTTCGCTTGCTTGGGGCTTGACGAGGGAAAAACAAAAAAAAAAAAAGGGGGGGAGAGAGAGAGAGAGAAAGCGCGCGCAAAATACGGGTCGGGGATCTGCATGATGGCCACGTGGCATTGGGAGAGCACAAGTGTTCAGACAGTGGGTCAGGACTCAGGACTAAGGGTGTTAATGGTTTTGGTTAAAACCGAGAACCAAACCGAACCAAACCGAACCGGACGGTTTGGTTTGGTTTTTTTGTCATTAGGTTCAGTTATGGTTTTAATTTTAGAAAACCGAACTTAATTGGTTTGGTTTTGGTTTTTAGTTTTAAAAAACCGAACCAAACCGAAAAACCGAAAAAACCGAAAAATATATAATATATATATATATAGAAACTTAAAGTTTGTAAATTCCCAATTCTAATAAGGGTAACATAGGTAATGGGCTTGTTTTTGTTGATTTTAAGTTTCTTATTGTTTTCCCTTTTTTAGATTGGCATGTATTAAATTAACTATTAATGTTTTGTGTATTAATGTTGTGTGTGATATTGACATATTAATATATGTCAACATGTTTCTATTTTAATACAATGTTTGTTTGTTTTAGTTGCTAATGTAATGCTTTTATTAAAAATGTTTTTATTTGGAGTTTGGCATGTCATTTTTTTCATTTTCAATTATTTGTTGTTACTTGATAGGTTAAAACCGAAACCGAACCGAACCAAACTGAAATATAATGGTTTGGTTTTTTTATAGTATGGTTTGGTTTTGGTTTGGGAGGAATAAAACCGAAGTATAATGGTTTGGTTTGAAATCTCCCCTAAAACCGAACCAAACCGAACCATTAACACCCCTACTCAGGACCCATCTTTTTCTTTGAAGGCCCAAAAAGAAACATCTGAGTTGGTGCTAAAAGCCCATAGTGGGACGGAGAGAAGCCCGTTATTGTCATCCCTTAATTTATAATTTTTAAGGTATAATATATATATATATATTTTAATGAAACTAGTCATGATGTTTAATAAAAAACATCATTTTAAACAATTTTGCAAAAAAAAATTTTTCAAACTCTATCATTTAACTGAACTTTTTAACCAAAAATGAAACATATTTAAACTATAAATGGCCATTTGTGACAATGGTTAATTATCATTCTTTTAAATTTTTCCATTCAAAAAGATAAATTTATAACTTTAAATACTATGTAAATGCATTATATGTAATTATTTAATTTTTCATTTAGACACCCAAACAAACCCTAATTGGCTTGATTATAGCTTGACGTGAATTATTGATTCTAGCGGTGTGAATTGAAATTCATAGTTATAGGCGTCTCTATTCCAGCCATATCATGTGAGCCTTACATAGAGGATAGGATGGCAGCTGGCTTGAAGAGGATTCTTTTCAAATTATGTCATGGCTATTTCACTCTAGAATAGACGTCTTGACTCTTGGCCTGAGTCAATGAAGTCGTCCCCAAATAGGCTAAGATTGGTTAGTGCTGGGAGTGGGGCGGAACCAGGAATCTCTACATGCAGGCCAAGTTAAAAATATTTTAAACAATAATAATTTTTATCTTCACAATACAAGTTTTACTATAAATTAAAATTGATAAATTTACTTCATTTTTTATTGTTTGGAATTTGGATCCCAATTCCCAAGTAAAATAACCTACGGAAAATTGGTAGTTTTCATTTTATAAATTATTATGATGATTTTTAATTTTTTTTTTAATCTTTAATTTTTAATTGTTGTGATGATTTTTAATTAAACACAAGTTCATAGTTTTTTCTTTAACTTAAATGACATGTGAAGGTATCACGTGTTTAATAGCATAAAAATGAAGACAAGGTAAACAGAAAACATTTGCCCATCTGTAGCTATTTCCTCTAAATACTGGACAAGGGTGCTAGCATCTTCTATCAAGACAATGATACAGTGAATGAGAAATGGATAACTAAGCTATACAACAAAACCCATTATAGTCGCCTTCAAAAACCACCAACCATGAAGGTTGTATCTGAACTCAAATCAAGATGGAGGCTCGCCGTGAAGCCGAGTCCCAATCCACACTTGTGAGCCTTTTCAAATCAATGATCCAGTCTTACACATCTGGGCTCAAATCAAGTTAATCCTTCTTCACTCTCTTACCTAACGCTCACGGCAACCTCTTCCTCAATACCTTTCCCATCGGCCACGGCATCTGTTCTATCACCATCACTGAACTTAGCACTAAGTGTTAATTTTTTTTCGAAATTTTGCAGGGCCCCCCCTGGTCCCCATGTAGTTCCGCTCCTGGGTATCACGTGTCTAATAGCATAAAAATGAAGACAAGGTAAATAGAAAACACTTGCCCATCTGTAGCTATTTCCTCTAGATACTGGACAAGAGTTCTAGCATCTTCCATTAAGACAATGATACAATGAGTGAGAAATGGATAATCGAGCCATACAACAAAACCTTTATAGTCGCCGTCAGAAACCACCGACCACGAAAGTTGTATCTAAACTCAAATCAAGATGGAGGCTCGCCTTGAAGCCGAGTCCTAATCCACACTCGTGAGCTTTTTCAAATCGATGATCCTGTCCTATGCATTTGGGCTCAAATCAAGCTAATCCTCCTCCACTCTTTTACCTAACGCTCACGACAACCTTTTCCTCAATACCTTCCCAACCGGCTACGGCATCTGTTTCATCATCATCATTGAACTTAGCACTAAGTGTTAATTTTTTTCCAAAATTTTGCAACTAATCCTCCTCCACTCTTTTACCTAACGCTCACGACAACCTTTTCCTCAATACCTTCCCAACCGGCTACGACATCTGTTTCATCATCATCATTGAACTTAGCACTAAGGGTTAATCTTTTTCCAAAATTTTGCAGGAGCCATGGCCCCCTCCCCCCACCCCCCCCCCCCCCACGCGGGGGTTCTGCCCCTGGCTGGGACCGTTTGCTTGACTCTTTGTTTATAGTATTATCCTTAACTTTTTGTGTTTTTTTTCCCAACCATGGGCAACTTTTTTCAACGAACTTAGCACTAAGTGTTAATTTTTTTTCAAAATTTAAAAATTAAAATTAAAATGGTTATTAGTTTGTTATGAGACTTTTCCAAAATTTATGATTTCGTGATGAATGGGACATCCAGATCTATCTCAAGGACCAACATCGTGTCTGAAATTCCGGTTAAATAACCCTAGAATACCTAGAAGGGGGGTTGAATAGGTATTACTCAAAATCTTACCCAATTTTAATTATGAAACTCACAAAACCAAGTATCACTATTAATCCAATCGCATAGCAAGTATGAAAGCATATAAAAATATGCACACCGGATTTTTACGTGGAAAACCCTAGATGAGAAAAACCACGGGACCTAGTCCAGTTGAAGCAAATCCACTATGAATTAAATGAGTACAAGACACACTTACAGACCAAAAGGACTTAAGCAAAAGTCTTCACTCCCACGACCGCATACGATCGATCTCTGTCTTCACGGCTTTGGTCGCAACCAACCTCTTCACAGTGATTCCTTCCTCCACGAACTCGCAAGCTCGATCACCGTCGCAACGGACTCACAAACACTCAAGAATGTGAAAAATATTGTGTGGTTTGAAGGTCTCTAGAGCATGAAAAGAAAAACAAGGTTAAAAAGCTCTAGAGAAGATTTAAGAGGATAGGGCTTTTGAAAACCTAATTGGGAGAGACTTGCTTGCCTCTCTCTATCAGAACAAAACCTATTTAAAGAGTCTAAGAGACCCCAAAAGACTGGGATTCGAAATAAGGTCAAATAGGTAATTTAATTAAAACTTAAAAACTGGATTTTACGAGCAAGGATCGATCCTCCAGGAACCTAGGATCGATCCTAGAAAACAGAAGTGAAAAACACTTTTTAGAGCACTGAGGATCGATCCTCCAGGAACCTAGGATCGATCCTAGAAAACAGAGGCAAAAAAACTTTTGTAGAGCACCTAGGATCGATCCTCCAATGCCTAGGATCGATCCTAGAAAACAGAACTTAAACCAGGTTTTCAGGACACCCTAGGATCGATCCTCCAATGCCTAGGATCGATCCTCACCTCCAAAACTTACAAAAATGTTTTGAAATCTTTTACAAAAACTTTTTCACTTTGTTCAAAACTCAAAACAAGAATTAAAATGAATTGAAACGATTCAAAAACCGGCTTCTAAAGACACTTACCTGTCCTAACAATGAGTGTGAGTCGCATTGCCTTGAAGTCTGCACTTAAGTCAATTGAAGAAGCGTTTTGAACTCTTGAAGCAACACATGACACTAAACAAACACCATTTTTGCCACGGAATATGCCAATCTAAGAAAATGGACTTTACAATCTCCCCCTTTGGCAATTCCGTGACAAAACCCACCTAATCTCGTCATGAGATATAAAACCTATTCCCAAACCACAAAAACTAAATAGGCCCTATACTCACAATGAAATTTACAACTCAATAAATCGAACAAACATCCCATCACACTCATCTGCAATGCTCAAAGCTTAACCTGTGATCTGCACACAATACCAACAACTACCCAGCATAGCATCACATATGAAAAAGCAATACATAAACATATCTGAACATAACACAGCATGCATAGTTAAACATAAACAAGAATATCACAGCATGCAGCACAGAACAAGATATATCATGCAATGTAAAGCATCTCCCCCTTTTTGTCAGGAATGGACAAAGGAACAACAAAAAAAAAAAATGACCCCCTCAAAATGCCACACCACAATGGCCAACCAGAACACAACCCAACACCAACGAGGTGAAGAAAGACCACTAAGAACTACCACCATCCCGAGGCGGCAAAGGAGGCAACGGGCCACCCCGGGCAACCAAAACATCCTCAATCCGACCAACCCGATCCAGAATCTCAGTAAGTAAACCAAGGATGCGAGCCGACTGATCAAGAGGCGGTGGAGAAGAGTTCACTGGAACAGACGGATCAGGAACAGGAGGCACAGTAGAAGTCGAGGTAGAAGACACCCGAGCGTGCTTACCCTGACGCTGTCCCCGGTTCTGTTTCAAAGTAATAGCAGAAATCTCACCCTGGGGAGCACGAGACTGAATATCAACAGGTACACCCTTACACAGCAGAAAATTAGAAATCAAAAGCCCAAAAGGAAGGCCAATCGACACATTAGTGACAGTCGTCGCCTGGAACACAAGCTTAACAATCAGAGATGGCAAGTCCACGGTCCCACCAGTACCCAGAGCATACAGGAAGCGAGCACGCTCAACCGTGACATCAGACTGATGGGTGGTCAGAAAGATAGTATTGCACACAACCTTGTGCAACACCTGATAATTCTCAATCATCAAACTAGCCCGCAGTGCACCGTGTACCTCCACAGCATGACCACATAAAGTATTATAAACAAGAGAAATGGCAGGAGTCTGAGTAATCTTGTCATTCGGGAGATCAGGAGCAGGAACCCGGCGTAAGCCCAGAAAAGTGGCAACAGACTGAGCAGAAAAGGTCACATCCACACCCAAGACGCGAGACTGAAGCACCCAATTGTCAGTATTCTAGTGAAACATGTTGGCATAAAAGAGCTGAACCAACCGAAAGTAAACACGGCCCCTCAAATTCAAGATGGGACGCCAATGGCGGCGCTGAAAAATCATATTAACGAAGCCATTTCCAATCCCATCAAGGTTAACAACCCGCTCACCCAAAACCGGTCTCTTGGAGTACAAAGAGAGAAAAGATTGCTTGTGAGCGGCAGAGCGCCACCAGGACTCAACAACAGACATGTCCATAACCATGGCAGCAAGAACATCAGTCCCTGGACCGACAGGAGGGGGAGCACCGTAATCAGGCTCATCAAGAGAGGCACCAACATCATCAGAAGAGAGCTCAGCATCCTCCTCACTATACTCACTAGAGCTCGGAGAGGAATCAGATGGAGTGGGAGAACGAGTAGACCGCTTCCTCGACCCAGACTTAGAGGCAATAGCCTTCCCTTTGCCTTTGTCAGAGGCATGGGGCTGTCCACGACCACGGCCACGACCAGTACCAGCAGACTCAGCAATGACAATCCCCTTGGTCCGTCCACGGCCACGACCAACCCCACCAGCCAGCAGCACAGCCAAGACAAAACCCAGTTCAAGCAACATGTTTACACAAGGCAGAGACCGCAGCTGGCAAGACACCACAGCCCCAATTCAACCCAAGCACCTGAGGAAAATTCCCCACACCGAGCAACAAAATGCCAGCAAATACCCCAGCAGAAACAGGGCACCACGAGAAGACTAGCAAGGGCAAAGCAATACAAGGAAGGGGGAACCCAAGCAAAATCAGACAAAGCCTTGACATCAAGCCAAACACACAGAACACCACTGCCAAGCCCAGCAAGAGAACCAAATCCAGCAATACAACAAAAATACAAAATAATAAAAAAATAAAACATGCAAGGGCCAGAGCAAGACAGGGAAGGGGGAAGGCCCATCACAAAAAAAAATCGCAATAGCAAATCAAAAGCAACAGGTAACCAAAAAAATAAAAATAAAATAAACATGCGAGGGCCAGAGCAATACAGGGAAAGGGGAGGGCCCAAGCAACATCAGACTACACCTGCAGTCCAAGAGAAAGAACCACAGCACCACCACACGCACCTATCCCCAACACCAAAACCCCAAGCACATCGACAGATAGCCTCAAACAGCAACACGAACCCATAATCCATTGTCGATAAACAAAGTTCAACCAAGAGAGGGCCAGGAGAAGAAAAAAAAAATAACAACAATAAGAAAATAAACCACAAGAGAGGAGGAAGAACTTACCCAGTGGGGAGGATGGCAGCACACGCACACGCCAGAAAGGAGAGAAGCACCTGAAATGGAGAAGCAACGGGAAGAAGGGCTGCCGGAGAAGGAGCAGGACAGCACGCCAGCACCGGCGAGGAAGAAACCACGGCAGAAGGACACCGACGGTGGAGGGATACACCAGCCTGAGTCGCCGGAGGGAGAGAGAGAGAGCAGTGGCGGTGGGAAGGTTAGGGCTCCGATGAGGAACGGCGGGAAGAGGAAAGGGAAAGTGAATAGGGAAAAAAAATTTGGGTTTCAAAGGAAAACTAACCTAAACCCAAACACCAAATGGGCGGATACCAAAAAAAATGGGGAGAACCCAAACCCGACACACATAACACAAACAGAGAAGAAAAAAAATAAAGAAAAACCCAATGGGTTTCCAACCCGACAGAAGAAACGAGTCCAATAACCCAAAAAAAATTGGAGACCCGAGAAACCCAAGGCAAGGTGGGGTAACGGGCCCAACAAAGGAAAGTGGGTATACAAACCCAAACCCTGGGAAAAAAAATCTAAAAAAATACCCAGATCAAAACAAAAAAAATGAAAAAATAAATAAAAGAAAAAAAATAAATAAATAAAAGAAACAAAAGTCCCTTGAAAACTATAGCAGCAAGAAAAAGAAAATCTCCCCCTAAAACACACAATCCCCAAACTGCCCTTAAACAAAAAAACAAATTACCAAATTCACAAAAACAACTGTAAATATCCCAAAAAAAATCTCTTGAATTATGACAAACAAAAAAAATAGGAAGTCTCAATGCATGCCAATAAGAAAGATATCAACATATAAGATAAGCACTAACAGGTGAGACGCGAAATCCAGGAAAAAAATGGAGTTCAACAACCAATAACCAATTTATCAACCAATGCTTGCAACTAATGCATAATTAGCGGAAATTAACAAGAAAAATTGCATGCCACGTGTAAGAATGCACTATCAATGTGACGGGGTTGAAGAACCAAAATCACGCATGAAAATCTATGATTTGCAATCCCAAGAAATTGAGAAGAAGAGTCAAACCATGTTAAGTACGAAAAGATTGCTTTTCACCCTTTTGAATAGTATCTTTTTCTTTTTCAATGCGCTGTGGGAATTGTTGTGAAGGAATCAAGAGTTCGCACCTTTCCCAAATATCTTTTAGAATGTCTTTTGACATTAACGCTCAACTTCAAAATATCTTTCTTTTTAACATGATGGCTTTCACACTTTCACGCAGCCAGCCCTCTTCATGAATTACCTCACGCTAGCTTCGGACAACGCAAAGGTAGCCCTTTTCATGAGATATAGGGATATGCATAACATACGGGTCATTCAAATTCACTAATCCCGAGGAATTAGAAAACAAAGATTACCATGCCATGATTTTAGTTGAGAAAGCCCAAAAACAGAGAATAGTGGTGCAGTGTAAAGTGCAGGCATGTAACGCATTGTAATGTTCCACTAAACACGCATAAGAGAACAGCACTAAATATCAAACAAGTTATCGCGGGAACCTCAGTATAATGTAATAGTCAATAAGGACCCGTCTCACAAGATAGTGCAAATCATATATGACTGACACCCATCAGAACGAGAAATGCACGAACTCACATAAAAATCTTTTTATGTTTTTTCTTAAGCAAAAAGAAAATAAAATAATAAGAAAAACAAAACAACAAAAAAATAATAAAAAAAACGAAAGCCATAAATCCTAAATTATCTCATAAACCAAGAATAAGATGAAACATGAGAGGACAAAGGAATATGGAGAAACATACACACAGACTCAGTCAACCGAAAAGACACCAATAGATTTCCGAAGGGATTCAAACCTAAGAAAATCTAGAGGTTTAGTGAAAAGATCCGCTAATTGACTCTCAGTAGGAACAAACTCTAATGAAATCACTTTTTCTTCAACCAAGTCGCGAATAAAGTGATGACGAATATCAATGTGCTTAGTCCTAGAGTGCTGAACAGGATTCTTGGAGATATTAATAGCACTAGTATTATCACAATGAACAATCATAGTACCCTGCTCAATCCCATAATCCAGTAACATCTGTTTCATCCACATGAGTTGAGTACAACAACTCCCAGCGGCTATGTACTCAGCTTCAGCAGTAGATAAAGATATACAATTCTGTTTCTTGCTAAGCCAAGATACTAAACAATTACCCACATAAAAACAGCCACCTGTAGTACTCTTTCTATCATCGACATTTCCGGCCCAGTCGGCATCGGAATATCCAGCAACTTCGGAATTCGTATCAAACGAATACCAAAGACCAAAATCAAGTGTACCACTCACATATCGGATGATACGCTTCACTGCTTCCACATGAGACTTCTTTGGAGCAGCCTGATAACGAGCACAAGCACCCATACTAAATGAAATATTAGGACGACTAGCAGTCAAGTACAACAAGCTACCAATCATACTTCTATACATAGTGTGATCTACATCCTCACCAGAAGCATCCTTACTAAGCTTCAAAGTCGTACTCATAGGAGTACGAGCATGCTTAGCATTCTCTAAACCGAACTTCTTAACCAAATCCTTAGCATACTTGCTTTGAGATATAAAGATCCCATCACTCAGTTGCTTAACTTGAAGACCTAAGAAGTAATTCAGCTCACCCACCATACTCATTTCAAACTCTCTTTTCATCTCATCAGCAAATTTATGAGCAAGTGGGTCAGACGTGGAACCAAACACTATATCATCCACATAGATCTGTGCAATGACAATCACATTCCCGACCTTCCTAATAAATAAGGTCCTATCAACTCCCCCTCGCGAAAAGCCTCTAGCAAGCAGATAAGTAGTTAAACGCTCATACCAAGCACGAGGGGCTTGTTTCAAACCATATAGGGCCTTTTTCAATCTAAGCACATGGTTGGGGTGATGGGGATCTTCAAATCCCTTAGGTTGTTCCACATAAACTTCCTCTTGAAGAATGCCATTCAGGAAAGCACTCTTCACATCCATCTGATATAGGGTGAACCTAAGATAGCAAGCTATGGCACGAAGAAGTCGAATGGACTCAAGCCTAGCTACAGGAGCAAAAGTCTCATCAAAGTCAATGCTCTCAACCTGAGTGTAACCCTGAGCAACTAACCTAGCCTTATTTCTAACAATGGTGCCACTTTCATCAGATTTATTCTTAAATATCCACTTGGTACCAATGATATTAACATTTTTAGGCCTAGGCACAAGATACCACACATCATTTCTAACAAATTGACTAAGCTCTTCATGCATGGCTGCAATCCAATACTCATCCTTTAAAGCTTCAATCACATTTTTCGGCTCTATGGTGGAAATGTAGCACAAATGACTGACCTCATTCCTCACTTGTCTACGGGTCTTCATCCTATCAGACACTTCACCTATAACAAGACTAGGTGGATGATTAAGCTTGACCCTAGCCGATGGTTCTAGAATAGATGATGGTTCTTGGGAGTTCGGAACTATCTCACTGACAGAATTAGATTCATCCTTTTCCAATGTGGAAGAAGGAGAATCCTCCGACTCTACACTTAGCTCATCTTCATCCTCTTCTATAGACTCAACATTCACATGGATCAGCAGAAGCATCATCAATAACAACATTGACAGACTCCATGACAGTAGACGTCCTAAGATTATAGACCCTATACGCCTTACTGTTATTAGAGTAGCCTAGGAAGATACCCTCATCACTCCTAGAATCAAATTTTCCTAAACTCTCTCTATCACGGAGGATGTAACACTTACTCCCAAACACATGGAAGTACTTAAGGTTAGGCTTCTTACCTTTCCAAAGCTCATAGCAGGTCTGTCTAGTCCTAGGTCTCAGATAGACCCTATTTATTGTATGGCAAGCTGTATTGACAGCTTCTCCCCAAAATCTCTTAGGCAAATTCTTGCCATGGAGCATAACACGAGCCATCTCCTGAATAACCCTATTTTTTCTTTCTACAACTCCGTTCATCTGAGGGGTTTTAGGAGGTGAAAACTCATGCATAATGCCACGCTCATCACAATAGGCCTCAAACTCGGAATAATCGAACTCACGACCATGATCACTTCTTATCCGAGTTATGAGATACCCTTTCTCATTTTGAACACGTTGGCATATAGTCTTGAAGCATCCAAATGCTTCGGTCTTATCTCTCAACAAAGCAATCCAAGTATATCTAGAAAAATCATCAACCATCACAAGGATATGCTTCCTGCTACCTATGGTCTCTGTCCTAGAAGGACCCATGAGATCTATATGAATCAGTTCAAGACACCTAGTGGTAACAATCTCATTTATCTTCCTATGGGAACACCTAATCTGTTTCCCTAGCTGACAAGGGCCACAAACACTATTAGGAGACTTACCTAGTTTGGGCACACCTCTAACACACTCTCTTCTAATAAGACGAGTAAGATCTTTATAGTTCAAGTGTCCCAACCTACGATGCCACAACTCAGTTTCATCAACTCTAGCACTGTTGCAGACTATATTAGATGTAGGAGAAATACCATAACAGTTATCACTAGTCCGCACACCTTCCATGACACATACACCCTTATCATTAAGAATAGAACATTTGTTGCGAGTGAATTGTACGGAATGGTGTTCATCACACATTTGACTGATGCTGAGAAGATTGGCCTTAAGTCCCTGTACAAACAACACATTGTCAAGCTTAGGAAAACCTGGAGCAGTGATTGTACCCTTACCTACAACTTGAGACTTCTTCCCATCTCCAAATGTCACAGTACCTCCATCACAGTCCTCATAAAAAGCAAACAAGGACTTGTCTCCAGTCATGTGCCTAGAACATCCACTGTCTAAGTACCACATGGTAGAACTATGAACTCTAAGAACAGTGTGGACAACAAGACACCTAAGGTCATTCTTGACAATCCACTCGGTCTTCACTTTCGGAATGTTGACCTTCGTGAAAGGGTTGACTCTGGAGTGATTTCTTCTAGACACACTAGAGGAGGTATTAAAACCTTTATGAGCCATCTGTCTCAGATCAGAAACCTCTAAACATAGCCTCCTGAGACACTCTCCAACACTATCCATCCTCAAGACAGGGTTTCTAGAAGTTCTAGACATTCTATCCTTCAGTTGGAAGCAATTAGGACGGATATGACCAACCTCACCACAATGATGGCAAACAGAAGGAGTTCTAGGTGAATGTCTGTTCCAAGCATAAGAGATGTCAAATTCATTAGGTCTACTCACTTGCCTATGATAATGCTCTTCTACCCTCCTAGGTTGACTTTTCTTAAGAATCGGACATTTAGGCCTAATGTGACCCCTATTCCCACAATGGACACAAGTAGGAACTTTCTTAGGAGGAACAATAGGTGGAGGAGCTGTAGACTTAACAACATGAGACTCTTGAGCCTTAACAAATTGGGTTTTAGAAGAACTAGGAGTGGCCTTTTCATTCACAAACCCCAAACCTCGTCTGTCACTCGAGCTCTGTCCTACACCTAATAGCTTATCTAGGGTCTCCTTTCCTTTAGACAATTTTTCTAGATCAGCTACTTTAGAGTTTAAGTCTTTTTCAAGACTTGAGACTCTCAGTTCAAGACATTTCCTAGACTCAGTCAACTCAAACTTCTCCTTTTCCAACCGGACAATCTCTTTAGAGAGATGTCCTTTCTGAGTCTTCAATTGACTTACACTAGCAGTAGTTTCAGTCAACTCCAGCTTCAAGCATTCAATCTCTTTCTCATAAGTTTTAGCTTTAATGTAGAGAGATTGTCTTGACTTCTTAGTTTTGAGACATTCTTCAAATAGCTTATCATAAGCAACTTGAAGATCTTCTTCTTCTTCATCAGACACACACATGTCCTCAGAACTTTCAGTAACCACTTCAACCTTATCTAGCTCTTCCTGACTCAGGATCTTACTAGCACACTCAGAAGACTCTCCAGACTCTAGGTGAATAGAAGTAAAAGCCATGAAGTTTGACTCATCTTCTTCACCATGTGAGCTTTCCTCAGAACCGGATTCATGCTCACTATCACTCAGGGTAGCATTATATCCTTTATCTTTTCCTTGACTAGTGTTGTTGGAGTTCTTCTTCCTGGTATTGGCACACTCAGGAGCAATATGACCAAAACCATGACATTCATAGCACTGAGCCCCTTGAGGCTTCCTATTGCTAGATCTCTCCCCCTGAACACTAGCCTGTGATTGGGACCTATCACTATCCCTTCTATTTCTACCTGAATTAGACCCATTGCCTTTGGACGACCCTGAACTATTACTTCTGTTAGAGTTGGAACCTCTACTCTTATTGAAACTAGAACCACCATTTCTGCTAGAACTAGAACGAACATAATTCCTTGAGTTAGAGGAACTATTTCCAGAGGGTCTAAACAATTTCCTAAACTTCTTCACGAAGAAGGCAATATCCTCATCACAGACTTCAGAAGCAGAGTCAGATCCAGAATCAGGTTTACTAGACTCTTCAGTAATGGTTTTCAAAGCTATTCCTTTATTTTTAGACTCTTTCTTACAAAATTTCATTTCATAGTTTTGAATTTCCCCAACTAAATCTTCCTTTTTCATGGTGTCAAGATCTTTGTTGTCTTCAATGGAAGTAATCTTAGGCAAGAACCTGAGAGGTAAAGACCTAAGAATTTTCCTATTAATGGTAGCATCAGACAACTCATCACCTAAGGAAAATCTAGAGTTAACAATATCACTCAGCCTAGCATTAAAATCATCAAATACTTCATCTTCTTTCATAGTTTCCTTTTCATACATAGAAGTAAGCATTTGAATTTTTGTATTTTTCACAGATATGGTTCCTTCATGTGTTTTCTCTAGGATATTCCAAGCTTCTTTTGCATATTCACAATGAGCTACCCTACGAAATTCATCGCGGGATATTCCACTGAAAATAGCGTTAATTCCTTTGGAATTCCATTTGAGTTCTTCATAATCTTCTTTAGTCCATTGAACCCTAGGCTTGTCAACAGATACACCTTCCACAACCACCTTGGGTGGAGTGTATCCATCAATCACAGCAAGCCACACTCTCTCATCAATTGATTTGAGATAGGCTCGCATGAGGGCTTTCCAGTACCCATAGTCCTTACCATTAAAGAATGGTATAGAAGGTTTCACAGGGTCCATATTACCGGAGAATAGACACAAGGATCAGCACTCAGGCTGTTAAACCTTAAGAGTGAACCTCGCTCTGATACCAATTGAAATTCCGGTTAAATAACCCTAGAATACCTAGAAGGGGGGTTGAATAGGTATTACTCAAAATCTTACCCAATTTTAATTATGAAACTCACAAAACCAAGTATCACTATTAATCCAATCGCATAGCAAGTATGAAAGCATATAAAAAGATGCACACCGGATTTTTACGTGGAAAACCCTAGATAGGAAAAACCACGGGACCTAGTCCAGTTGAAGCAAATCCACTATGAATTAAATGAGTACAAGACACACTTACAGACCAAAAGGACTTAAGCAAAAGTATTCACTCCCACGACCGCATACGATCGATCTCCGTCTTCACGGCTTTGGTCGCAACCAACCTCTTCACAGTGATTCCTTCCTCCACGAACTCGCAAGCTCGATCACCGTCGCAACGGACTCACAAACACTCAAGGATGTGAAAAATATTGTGTGGTTTGAAGGTCTCTAGAGCATGAAAAGAAAAACCAGGTTAAAAAGCTCTAGAGAAGATTTAAGAAGATGGGCTTTTGAAAACCTAATTGGGAGAGGCTTGCTTGCCTCTCTCTATCAGAACAAAACCTATTTAAAGAGTCTAAGAGACCCCAAAAGACTGGGATTCGAAATAAGGTCAAATAGGTAATTTAATTAAAACTTAAAAACTGGATTTTACGAGCAAGGATCGATCCTCCAGGAACCTAGGATCGATCCTAGAAAACAGAAGTGAAAAAACACTTTTTAGAGCACTGAGGATCGATCCTCCAGGAACCTAGGATCGATCCTAGAAAACAGAACTTAAACCAGGAATTCAAGACACCCTAGGATCGATCCTCCAATGCCTAGGATCGATCCTCACCTCCAAAACTTACAAAAATGTTTTGAAATCTTTTGCAAAAACTTTTTCACTTTGTTCAAAACTCAAAACAAGAATTAAAATGAATTGAAACGATTCAAAAACCGGCTTCTAAAGACACTTACCTGTCCTAACAATGAGTGTGAGTCGCATTGCCTTGAAGTCTGCACTCAAGTCAATTGAAGAAGCGTTTTGAACTCTTGAAGCAACACATGACACTAAACAAACACCATTTTTGCCACGGAATATGCCAATCTAAGAAAATGGACTTTACAGTGTCTATTTGCTCGCAACATTAAAAAAAATTATACTCCTTGTAAGCTTTGAACTGTTTTGTAACAATTAGGCTGCGTTTGGTTTGAAAGAATGGAATAGTCTAATATTTGGTAAGAGATAAGAATGGAAAAGCATTGGTGGAACCTATTTTTAATGATTTTTACTCATTCAAAAGTGGAATAGCCATTTCATTTGGTTTATACACACACAAAATAATAGTCATTCCATTCCCTTGTACAACCAAACACTCACTTTTTTTAAAAAAATGAAATCACCATTTCATCACTATTCCATTCCCTCCTTCATTCCCTCGTAACAAACATGACCTTATGTCAAAGACGATTCTCTTGTTTCTGCATATCAGCAGGGCGACCCGTTTAGAGAATCAGAATTCTGTACTAAAGAACATTAAAAATCAACAATTTAGACATCATCATTCATCCACCACTAATTTCACAATAAAATTACAAAGAGAGAGAAACCTAAAATCATATATTCAAAGTAAAGAAAATCCCAAATACAAAATATGTAGAGAAAAAAAAAGATCAAGAAATTGAGAAATCGAAATCCTAGCAAAACCAAGCACAATCAGACACTCCACAGGAAAATGCCAACTGATTTCAAAACACAAATTCAGCAATGCGGAAACATCAGCGAAAACAATCAAGCCAATAATCCTACAGAGATTCGCCATTAAACCATTTTTTTTAATTACAAAAAAGACAACCGAGAAAGCAAAGAGGAAAACAAAAGCTAGGGTTTTCGAATACCTGAGATCGTTCGATTACCTTGCTGAGTCGTCGATCAATGAGAAGCTGATTGAATGAGACACCTCAAATCAGAGAAAACCCAAGATAACAAAACAAATGGCGGTGAATATAGTTGGCGATGAAACTGGAGTTTTAGGGCTTTGGTTATTTTTCTTGTTCTTCTTCTCGCATGTGTCATTTTAACTATTTCAATATCAATTTCTTTATCTTTTTGTACGCACAAATTTCGTGTCTAAAAATAAATAGACCAAAAAAAGTGGACAAAGGATAATTTTATTAATTTGTAGAAGCGGAATACAATCTCTGTGTAGACTTTGTTCGCAAAGTAATGTAATCCTCTGATTCTTCTCTCCTTGAAACTTTGACTCGAGGGCTTGAACAGCTTGTTCTCGATTCAATGGGCGAAATCTCCTTCGATGTAGGTGGAATGGATCTCTTGTGTGAGTCTCTAGGCTTTGAGCGTATTAGAGACTATGAACTTTGGTGCGAGTTCTTCGTCTTGAGTCTTTGGTGTAGAAGTTCTATGGAGCTTTTGAGGCTTTAATCCAATAGAGCTTCAATGCTTGAATGTTGGTCACGTCAGAGCTTTTGAGGCTTTGGTCTGACAGAGCTTTGTTGCTTCAATCTCCTTTTTTTTTTTCTTCTTTTGACCCTTGGGGGCTACCTCTATTTATAGTGGTAGGGTAAAGAGTATTCTGATAAGAATTGACTTCTTAATAATTATCCCTTATTTATCTTTTATAAAAGGATAAATATTAATTATTTGATAGCCATCCTAACCAGAACACGTGGCAACATTTGATTGGAAGAATTACTTGTCTTCCTTTTATTTGGTCTCACTTGACAAGTGGCAATATTTGATTTGGCCACCTGTATAGCAATTTTAAAACACATGGCAACTTGTAATTCGCCAACACTGTGTAATAAAAGACACATGGCACACATTTATTTGCCATAAATATATCCCACTCAACTTATAAGAAGACACGTGGCCAAATTTAATTTGCCATGATTTAGTTGACTTTAAGACACGTATTCACTTGTGAGTGGTTGCAAATTTTCTCGTTCTACACTTTTAATTTCGACCATTGAAAATCTCATCCAGTGAGCTCAAAAACTAAACACAAAAATGGATATTGCCTTATTGGGATTTTTTTTTTCTTCCAAATATAGGCTAGTGTATATATATATATATATATATGATGATCTGGTAAGTACGTGTTGATATAACTAAGGTTGCAACTTGGGCGGGTTGAGAGGTCAACCCAAGCTCAACCCTAAGTGTCAATTCTTACACCCAAGCCCAATCCAACCCATGCTTCGGGTTGAATTTTCCTAACCCAGGCTCAACCCGTGCTCGGGTTGGGCGGGCACGGGTTGGGTACGGGTTACATGGGTTGAACGGGTTGAAGTCGGGTTAAGCGGGTTGTGCGGGTTAGCTTATTAATTTCATTTTTTATTTTTCATCTTTAGTAAACCTACTTCAATAAAATAAAAATGCATTGTTACATATGCCTACAAATATTAATCATCCGAACTCAATCGATTAACCTGCTTCAATAAAATCAACGGCGTTATTAGTTAATAGCCGATGGGGACTAAGGAAAAAAGAGAGAAGTGGCAACAGAGTGCTCTGACGCCAAAATGATCGATAAGAACTAACTCAGAAAATAAGAAAAATTGGCATTCATGGACACTTATTTGAAGAGCCTTTTAAGTCAAACATGGATTATAATCCCACGATTCTAGTAAATTTTACAGATTTTTTCTTTTTCTTGCTAAGAGAGGAGATTTTATAGCTACTAAACGTTAGGTTAGGGCTAACAGTCTAAATAAAGCTCCCCTTTTAATCCCCCCCTCCAAAAAAAAGGAAGAAAAAACAATAGAAGGTAATCTAGTTGCACTTCTTTCTCCAGCCGATTGCTCATCTTCCTCTAGCAATTTCTCATACAAGTCCTTTATGTCCACACCAAATGACAAATGACCAATAGTTAAAAACCATATGATGTCATATTTAATGCATATAAAAATATTTTTAAAAAAATTATATATTATAAAAGTCGGGTTCGGGTTAACCAACCCCCTTCCCAAGCCCAACCCAATTTAAATCGGGTTGATATTTTCCAACCCATTCCCAACCCAATGTATGAAAACTCTTTGTCCAACCCATCTATTGACCGGGTTGGGTTCGGGTTGGGCGGGCTCAACCCACCCAAGTTGCAACCCTAGATATAACTTATATCAAAACCTACATTGGGAATTGTACCTTGTGCATTAGTGGGATATGAGGTACATTGGACCAATGCAAGGGGTACAACCCCCAATGCATGGTGCTGATATAACTTATATCAACACGTGCTGATAGGAATATAACTATATATATATATATAAGATCCTGATCCAATCAGCTGCAGCTGATTTCGTGGTATATCAACTGCACAAATCTTAACCGTTCATTAAGTTTAAGTGGCATCCAATGGTTGTGAAAGAGAGATCCAGATCTGGATTTCTTACCTGGATCTGACCTGCTAACCTTCCTTCTCTCTTCCTGGATCACATCTCCTCGTTTTAGATATGAAAATGCCAAGTCCTTCCTCTTCTCACCGCCCCACCAGTTCGCCGGCAGTGAAAACCTCTCCCTATTATGTTTGAAAATATTGTATTTTTAGGGTTGTTTGGTTATTGATAAAATTTTAGGAATGGAGGAAGAGAAATATCTTATTTTTCATATTTGCTATTGTGTTAGTTGTTGAGAAATGGAGGGAGTGGTGTGTTTGGTTGTTGAGAAAGGGAAGGAAAGCTGACATGGCAAATATAGCAATAGCTCACCCTTGTGCCAAATATAGCACAAGGGTGAGCTATTGCTATATTTAGCCCATGTATTTAGCTCACCATTGGAGCATCTCAATTTATGCTAAATGCTATAATATAGCAATAGCACAACATATAACTCACCATTGGAGATGCTCTAAGCAGCACTAACTTTCTGTCACTTTAATGGAAGCGAAATAGGCAAAATTCCTTTCCCATTTTAAGGCTCTTATTTCCTTACCACAAAATCACTTCCCTTTCTAAATGCATGTAAATCCCTTCTACTCTTGGAACCATGAATAAAATTCTACCGAAATGTAAACAATCTCATACTGATATTGATTCAAGATTTTACCCTTAACTAGATCTGGAGTTTTTCGTGATTGAGTCTTTGCATATACTTGGAAGGACGAAAACTTATTTTCTTTGGGCGGTTAAGCTCTCCTGAGCTCCTTCTTGTCTTCTATTTGAATACTGCAACCTTAAGTTGCTCATATACCCACAGGTGTTAGGCACACTGCATGGACAAAAGGACAATCGACTTGGTTATGGGAAGGGATTCAAGTCTAGTTTAAAGAAATTTGAACCAATCTTTGTTGCCAGAGACATCAAAATCCAGTCGAGGGCAATACCGAGATCAAGACGGGTCTATTTTTCGCAAATTTGGATTGAAAAAATTCAAAATGAGAAGCATTAGATTACCAAACTGATTGGAGAGCAATGAAGGAAATAACCTGATTATCCAGAAGTTTTCGTTGCCGTTAACGAGACATTACAGATTTACAGGAGTGTAGATAGTATAAAAAGTAGAGCAAAAATTGTTAAAGGGTGTGGCATAATGCAAGCCCTTGGATTTGTTTAGGCTATTGACAACCCTTCACTGGATTAAACTGGCCAATATTGGACTAGAGGGGATCCGAACCCACAACGTCTACATACTCCAGTCGCGCACTTATTAATCTCAAACAGGCTTATTCTGAGGAGAAATTGAAATTTGGCTGCCCTCTAATTAACCTCTGGACAAAATTATTTCCTCCTTTGCAAATCGGGTCCCACTCATTAGCAGGCTGTCCATTAAGTGGACCAGGCGTGAAGGGTTTGAAAGGACGAAATGATATTATCCACAGATTTGGAAAGGACGAAATGATCCATTTAGTTTTGGGTTTTGGGTGTGAAAAGGTGCAGGCCATATGTTGATAGATTCTCCATTTCCCATCGGAAATCTGTCCAAAAAATGAAGCCAATAAAAAAAGAAAAAACCTAGATTGCGTTTGGTGTGAGGGAATTGAATGGAATGGAAAGGGAATGATTTCTAATATTCCCTAAAGAATGAGAATGGAATGGAAAAGAGGAAACGGTACCTCTCCATTTCTCAAAAACAAATGTACATTCAGTATCATTACATATGCATGACACGTCATGCATTTATTTGCTTGATCCAATTGAAGAGTTGTTAATTCATCCAAGCAAAGTCGTTTTGGTCCTTAAATGTTCAGTTAACAAAGTAAAGCAAATCCCCTAGCCTTTCATCTTCTACCTTGAGACACCTACTTCAACTAATGTTCCCTAAAACATGTTTTAAAGGCCGCCCATCTCTCTCAACCCCTTACCCTTTAAAGCTAAGGCTATAACAAAATTGCCTCTACAACATACCCATAAAATTGAAAATTATATAAAAATTGAAAATTATATAATAGTCGAAATAAATTTTTAAAAACTTAATATTTATAGAAAAGAGTAAAAAAAATTTTATGTAAAAAATTATGTATGTTGAACTCACGAGTGGTCAAGTGGACCTGTTAAAGCAGAGAATGTATTTTTCATGTGAAACGGTGGTTTGTTTCATTAAAGAGGGTAATTTTGTCATTTTATCTCATTGTTAACTTGCTCCCGTGGTGAATGCAGTGAATTTATCATATGTTAAAAAAATAAAAATAAAATAAAAAAAAGGAAGAAGAAAAAGAAAGGTACTGCAAAATGATTCCATACATATTCTTGTGAATTGAGAGGAACTAGTCATAAGTCATCACTCCATTCACCTCTAGAAATTCCATAGCTAGAAAAACCACTGGAAAAATGGTGCAGGCAAACCCTACCGGAGCTCCAGAAATAGCTCCATCAGAAGAGCCTGATGATAACCTTTTAGAACTAGTCCAGATTCAAGTATGTGTGTGTTTGATGGCCGTCTTTCTAGCCTTTCTTGTTCTTTTCGGGTCTTTCCGGCGTCGTTGCCATAATGGGCTGTTCAAGATGATGGTATGGGCATCTTATGTTCTGTCAACCTACTTAATAACCTACATCCTGGGAGGGATGCAATCAAATCCATACCACAACGAACTGTTTGCTATTTGGGCCTTGTTTTTGCTTATTGTCCTCGGAAGCGCTGATTCCATTTCCAGCTATAGCCTCGAAGACAATGAACGAGGGAAGAGAGATATCTGGGTTTTATTTCTTAAATTAAGTTGGTTGGGCTTTTTGATCGGTTTTTACCTGGCCACCGCAAAAATCAGGTTGCCGTTTTGGTTGCTCTACGTTGTAACTATTTTGAAGACAGGCGAAAGACTTCGTGCTCTTAAGCTTGCCAGTCGAGCTGGCCTAGCGAGAAAAACCAGTCTGATTGCAGACTTCATGGGCTACGAGCATGTATTGAGCGCTCAGGATGAAGTAGATCCCACCCACATGAAAGGATACAATTACTTGGTTAGAGGGGAATCTAAGAAAATGGTGACTGCAGTCAACCCACCACTGTACCGGAAGGAGATGGTGATCGAAGACAAAGTTATCACCATTGATAAGATCTGGCGCTGCCAGGGGAGGCTTTTAACGTCAATAGGAGACCCCGATGACCAGCTGAAGGACATTTGCCTCTCGTTTGCGTTGTATAAGCTTATTTGTCGGCGATTTGCTGGATATCCTTCGATGGAATGCCCCCTCAAGACATGGAATTTTGTTCGGTATGGGCTACTTTTCAAGGAAGACGATTATGAAAGAGCATTCAGAGTAATTGAGGTAGAACTCACGTTTCTCTTCGATTTATTCTACACAAAGTACTATGCTATCTTTGCGCCAGGACATCTAAAACTGAAGATAATCGAGCTTATCTTGCTACTCGTTGGCTGTTCATGGGTTTCAGCATCAGTCCTCCAACGTAATTACCAAACACCCGAAGGCCAAGATTTCCTTGCATTTGTAACTGGTCATGGTTTTCATAACATCGACGCTATTGTCACTCGTATAGTGGTAATTGCAATCCTCTTTTTGGAGGTTGTTCAAATCATCTTCCTTGTTTTTTCAGATTGGGCAAAGGTAATCTTGCTTTGCAAATATGTGCAGAAACCATCATGGCAAGCGAGTAGATCTACTGAAAGAGTGGTGAAATTCGTCTGCCAATATCAATTGTTGAAACCCTGGGAAAGAAAACTTGGCCAATACTCCCTTCTCGGATCCTTCAATTATAACCCTTCAAGATTGCTTTTCAATTCTATTACTTCTGCTTATCTAGATAGCCCTGGAAAAGGTCAGAGGGAAAGTAGTCGCACCAAATTGTCTGTAGAAGTGAAGAAAGCGATTATTCTATCTTTAAAGATCAATGGGAAAGAATTGAAAAATGGGAAAGCTTCTTTGAGCCGAAATGGAGTAGAGAATGAGCTCTCTTGGGCCTGTGAACTTGAGACAAACACTCATGTTATAATGGTGTGGCACATGGCAACCAGCCTCTGTGAGGTCGCATTATCTAAATCAGTTTCAAGCAGTCTCAAAGAGCACTTCAGTGTAGCAACCAGCTTATCTAAATATTGTGCCTACTTGGTGGGTTTTGCCCCAAGATTTTTACCAGACAATCCTCATGTTTCAGAGGTCATTTTCGGTCGGATGGTTATTGAAACCCGTGATTTTCTCAACGAATGCAAGTCCAAGGAGGAAATGCTTGAAAAGATGATGACAATAGGCGATGGAGATCATGAGAAAACTGTAATAAAAAGGGGAGCAGTGCTTGGAAAGCGCCTAATACACGGAATAGAAGATGAAGAGTTGAGATGGAAGCTATTGGCAGATTTCTGGGCAGAGATGATGCTGTTTGTTGCTCCCTCCGATCATCCAACCATCCATGCGGAATTCCTAGCCGAAGGTGGACAGTTTGTAACTCACTTGTGGGCTTTGCTTTCTCACGCAGGCATTCTCAAGCAAAATTACAAGCCGAATAATACAAGTTCAGCTTCGCTCCGATCAAGTAAGTGGTCATGCATGTATGGTCAATCGTCATTTAATTTGCCTGATGGCATACGTAACATAGCTACAATCTGTGAGGTCTCACTTTCAGGGATGAAGCTAGGTATTTGGGCATGTTTGTTTGGCCATAATCAAGGGGGAATTGAAACATGCACCATTGAAATCTCATTCCATTCTGATTCCAATTCCCCTTGATTTTAGCCATAGCCAAACAAAAAATTTTCTTTTATCTTGTGATTTTGAGGTAATAAAGGGTGTTGGGGGGGGGGGGGGGGGGGGGGTTGGGATTGAAGCTTTTACAAGGCTGAAAAAAAATATAAAATGAGAGTGGTGTGAAAGAAAAAAAAAAGGAGTAAATAAATAAAAAATTAAAATCGAGGGAGGTAAATCTAGAATCTCAAAAAAGAGGTCAAAAAAAAAAAATTCCAAGGGATCTATTGACACCCTATTTTGTAACGTTTTCGTTACTTGAGTTCCTAAGTCTGGATGATGAGGTTTAGTAATTTTTTAAGGCTAATTAATTGGATGATCCTTGACAGGTCAATATGGTCACAGCTAGGCTAGGTGGATGGTAAAAGAAATATTAAATCATGTTTAAATTGAGGTCAATATGCTAAAGCATGTACGCATGTACATCCCATTAATTTGTGCGTACATGCATTTTTGTATGTGCGTACGCACATACTATAGAATTTCGAATTTTTATAAATGACATATTTTCCTTTCCTTTTGAACTCTTGGGATATTTTCAACATATTCCTTTCCTAGGCTGCAAGGGTAGATGGTTTTAGGAACCCTAGTTGTTACTTTTATATACATCTTTTTTCAACCTGGAGGAGTTTTTCTTCTAGCCACTTTTGGAGAGAGACCTATGGAAAATCCTAAAGAAGGAGAGAGAGAGTATGATAAACCTACTGCTGTGATCATTGAGACTGAAAAAGGAGGCTCTAACAAGGTTTTATTATCAACAATATCGAACTTGAGGGACTCGATCAACCATCAAACTCCTTACTTTCTTATCGGTTAATTTGAGTAAAGTATTCATGTACTTTTTGTCTAGATTTTAATATATTTTGATTTAAACTCTTTATGCATGAATACGATATAGATTTAGACTGTAACAAAGTATAATCATGTTTGGGGTTTTGAATATTTTTTATTTCTTTGTTTCGTTTTGTGCATTTTCACTAGTATGTGATTGTTCATATATACACACATGAGAGCATATATTTGATTCGTCTTTCATTTATTCATCTAGTTTAGTATATGTTTTAGGATTTTTTTTATTGTTTTTTATTCCTTTTGTCGTAGTCTAGTCCATGTCTATTTTATTGACTAATTCATGATCATTTTTATTTTGTTTATTTTATTTTATTTCGTTATTGTTCTTGTCTCCTATTTTTTCTTATTCTGTGATTATCATATATCACGTGTTAGGTTATAGTCTACATGTTGATGTGTTGAATTTATTGAGCATGATCTATTGGTGTTATCATGCTATGATTAATTAATTATGAAAATTATATCTGCTAAGTTTTCTCACACCCTATATTTATTTACATTTTTCAGATGATGATGATGCTAGAGACAGGGAGACTTTGCCTTGATGTGTGGATATGTTATGTTATGCCATGCATGGATTATGTTTATTTCATTTTAATTTTGGAACAATTTCATATTATGGGTTGTATTAACTATGAATTTGTATTTGGTCAATAGGCATTGGACATATATTAATTATTGATGACTGTAATATTTTAATTTAGTAGATTTTTATTTCATGAGTAATATGATGCATATGATGATATTAGAATGGACGATAGGAATTTTATTATGATGTTTCCAAACAAGTTACAAGTTTTATCATAGTATATCCCATTTTGGAATGGGTTATGCCAAAGAATTTTTAAAAATTATGATACTTTTACACATGTTATCTACTTAATATCCAATGTTTTATTTAAAATAAATTTATTTTATTATACTTGATCATGGCCAATTAAGTTTGGTCGTAACAGAAGCAAACCTCACCACTAAGGAGAATGTCTCTTTATAGTCTAAACCCACAAATTTAATGTAACATTTTGCCACAAGGTGCACTTTATATTTGTCCATTGAACTATCTACCTTGGTAGAATATATATCAACTAACTCTAGCTCAGACCGTATTCCCATCCATTAAGCTCAACTCAACCAACATAGAAATCATTCACTCATCTCCAGCACGAGAAGAGAGCACTTTTTCCTAGAAAGATAACTCGTCATCTTCTCTAGAAACACATAGGAAGGTATCTCATTTGCGAGCGTCATGTCTTAACCACGCAACTCGGGAGTACGCTAACTAGCCACAAGAGCTAGCGCGGAAAGGAGTCGCCACTCGATTAAGGTTTCAGGAATTGATTGACCCCTAATAGGGGTCTAATTCGTCATAACCAGAGATTTTCATCCAGGTTCAGAGTTAAGGTACGTACGTCATTGGGAAGGTCTTAGGTGTGACATTTGGGTAATTATTATACATTAATTTTGGGTTACGTTGGGAATTAATTGGAAAGCATATATTATTATATTTATTTTGTGGTGGTTCAGAATGAT
This sequence comes from Liquidambar formosana, assembly GCA_039720395.1. Taxonomy (NCBI): domain Eukaryota; kingdom Viridiplantae; phylum Streptophyta; class Magnoliopsida; order Saxifragales; family Altingiaceae; genus Liquidambar; species Liquidambar formosana. The sequence continues at coordinate 13,259,588 of CM077834.1, read as the reverse complement.
TGTGCTATACTATGCATGTAATAGAAGATGACACATAACTGTGAACCATGGGTGTTAAACCCTCTTTTTTAATGAATTAAAAATAGGATTTGGTTAGGTTCACACAAATAAAGCAATGAAAATTAGGAGTCGCCACTTCATTTTTAAGGAATAAGGAAAACCATAAAACAATTATTCTAAATGAGGTTATTTCCAATTTTCCCAAAAAAGATTATCATTTGATTTTGACTTTTTGAGGTAATAAAGGGGGGGATTGAGGTTTTTATAGCGCTGAAAAAATAATAAATGAGATGGTTCTGAAAGAAAAGTTAAGGGAGTGAAAAAAAAAAAAAAATTCTGGGGAGGTAAATCTAAAATTTCAAAAAAGTATAAAATATTTTTAAAAAAATGTAGTTCTCATTTACATATTTAATGACATCTAATGAGACTTACGGGATCCATTCAACTCATGAAATTAATATGGTATATGTGCACTGCATGAAAATGAATGAATATAATAAATCTTATCAAATACAGACTGAAAAAGACAAAACTAATGCTTTGAAGGCATACATCCCAAGTCCCAACACAAACCAGCAAGCTTTCTGGTTCAATTTCTGCAGCAGAAAACAAGTATGATGGTGTAAAGTAAAATATGTTTATTTACTATTGATATTGTTGAAATTTGGTTTAACAGCCCTTAAGTGGGACTGTTGAAAGGAACACCGGCCAACATTCATTAAATCCGCCATTTTGTACTCGCTAGATATAACACACGTGCGTTGCACGTGAATGTTTTTAAATAATATTAGTTATACAAAATAATAAATACATAAAGATTTTATATTTTTTTCATAAAAGATAAAGTTTAAAATTCCAAAAGTACATTTTTTTTTTAATAATCAAAATTGTCAACGAAAAATTAAAAACTCTTTACATATACATTCAGAAATATTTTTTTTTTCCCTTCATAAAACAGAATATTTAAAGAGTTTATATTCATATATATTATCATGCAACTTGATAGTTGCTCTAGGAAAAAGAATTGAGTAAGAATCTAATTTTTATTTGTTAAGAGTTTGAGTTAAAATCTAATTTTCATTTGTTATCAAATGATAAGAATGTTTACTATATGTTTCAATTAAAGGAAGGGTAGATATGTATTTTTTTTTAAAAAAAATAAGGGAGATTCAGCCTTTTATAGATAAAGACAAAAAGTAAAAAGATAGGCAAATCGTAACAATTTTATATTGCATTAATCCTATTACATAACAGTATGCAAAAAAAAAATGCCATCTACAAATAGGAGAAATAGCAATAGCCTTCATTGCATATAAAAAATATGCTCATCTACATTAAAATATTTTGGAAGAAATAATGTACTTCGATACTTTGAACAGCTTTTCGAATACAATCCAAAAATTCAATTCATTTTTGGATAGAAATATGAAGACAAAAAGTAAAAAAAATAGGCAAAACATAACAGTCATATATTGCATTAAACCTATATTGCATTATCAATTTTATGTAACAGTATGCATTTAAAAAAATTATCAATCTTACGTAACAATATGCATTTAAAATAATAAAATTCAATTGACAGATAATACTATTTTAATGTAAAATGATGTGAAATATTTAACATACTTCACTATATATTATAAACGACTTTTTGAAAGCACTGCAAAAATAAAAGACTATTATTAAATACAAAAATCTATTGGTTCAGTTTGTCTCATTAGGCAACATAAAAAAATCTCTCTCTCTTTTCTCTCTCTCTCTGTTTCTCACACACAGACGCACACACACAAGCGTGAACCAAATAAAAAAAATCTCTCCAATTTTATTACACACATGCCTGCACACACACGCACACAGACGCGCGCACACACACACACACACATAAAAAAATCAGTGGAGATATTTTTTTAATCTCTCTCTCTCACACACACACACACAGAGACGCACACACACACACATAAAAAAAATCTCTTTGTTTCTCTGTTTCTCTCTTTTGTCCCTCTCTCTCTCTCTCTATCTACCTCATTTCTCACACACACTCATCTCTCTCTCTCTTTTCGTTTTTTCAGATTTTTATTGCTCGATGAATAGCAAGAGTTGGCCATGGGGTCTTGGCAACTATATATTATAATTTGCAGTTCTCTAAGATATGTATTTATAAATCACATTAGGGTTGCTAAAATGAGTGATGGTGGAGAAAGGAGTGAACGGCATTTTTGGCTTGGAGTGAGTGGTTTATATCCAAGTTTTGGTATGCTTGATTTGAATAAGGCCACGTTCACTTGATGACATCCACAAGTTTAGGGATTAACCTCTTTGTCTTCATTGTTCTTGTGGCCATGCAAATGAAATGCAGCCATCAGCAAAGGCTTCTCGGCTTTGTCTTTTTATACCCATCTGCCCCCATCTTAGTGGGGCATCAACTCAGACCCAGCTTCCTCCTCTCTTCCTGTTGAAAACTTGGAATTACGAAATAGGCCCACCTAGGTTGGAGGGAAATCACTATTTTTATGGGAAAATTATTGCTTTTCTAACGGTACCATATATAATTTCTTTTTATTTTTGAATTCCTATTTGTGTTTTATATATTAAGATATGTGTTTTAAAATATATTAAGGTATAGTTTCCGTTTCCTTTGAATTCCTATTTGTGTTTTATATATTAAGGTATGTGTTTTATAATATATTAAGATATGTGTTTTAGAATTATAGTTTCTATATTATTATATTTCCTATATATGCAGAAGGGTGGGTAGTTGTGTATTTAAAAATTAAAATAAGGGTATATTAGTCAATCAAAAGTTTTTCTTACATTCATCTTTTTATAGGTAGTATAGATATATGGTATATCGGAAATTGCACGGAAAGCATTCATGATATTAAGCAAGGCCAGGCTGTTGCAACCACATAAAATACTCTAAGCCCTCCATTTAATTTACATTTTTTAAGGTTTTATGAAAAATATAAAGAAAATTTATGAAAACTAATTGCATAGTCTACTAGAACACATCATTCCGGACAACTTTGTAAAAGAAATTTTTTCCAAAATCTGTCATTTAAGTAAACTTTTTGGGCAATTTTTCATGGAAAATTAAATAGAGGTTGTAAATGGCCAAAAAATCTACTTAAATGATAGATTTTGGAAAAAAATTTCTTCCACAAAGTTGTTCAGAATGATGTTTTCTAGTGAACAATGTTATTAGTTTTCATAAAATCCTTTTATATTTTTCATAAAACCTCAAAAAGTATAAACTAATGGGGGGCTTTGAGTACTTTATGTGATGGCAATAGCCTCACTCATTAAGGAAACATCTATATATTTTCACAAAAAAGAATTCGAAACCATTTTTTTTTTTTTTTGGGGGTCCTAATTCGAAACATTTTCAACCCCAGCACAGTGTTCACTCAGTTTTCTTGGCTCTTCAAACCACTTGGTTTCCTTTCCCCTCACTTGCACATATGATCGATCCATTGAATACCTTGCTTCATTAATTCTTGGCACCCAATTTAACCATTTTTGTAATGGAAGATTAGCATTTATCATGATTCTTTGCTTTGGTTTCACTTCTCCACTCACAGAAGAATAGCATTTCACTGGATGGTCTGTTGCTATATATTCACCTTTCTTCTCAAAGAGAATCAGCATTTAGCAAGGTCTGTGTTTCTTATCTTGTTGGTCTGTGCTTTTAATTTCTCTTCTATATATTTCATCAAAATCTGTCAAGAAGTAGCAGCCAGCTAGCCAGGTACACTTATCTTTTCTTCTAAATTGGCTTTGGTTTCTTCTTTAATTCGATCATGTTTTCGTTTGATTTTCACAAGTTGCATATATACTTGTAAGCATACTATATTAGCAATTACTGTCCTTTTTTTCTCTTTTCTTTTCATTTCATGCTGGCAAGAACAGAGAAACTTGATTCAAATTCAAATCCAAACATATATAAATTAATTAGTAGAGTTCTTTTATATTTTAGATTCGTCCCATTTCAAATTTGAGGATCCAATCTAAACCCAAAATTTACTGAATTCTCACAAATATTCACTAAATTTTAATACCAAAAATTAAACTTATGACTATGGAAGAAGAAGAAGAAGAAGAAGAAGAAAAGTTTGATCACTGCTTAATTACCCAAAACACAATCGTACTTGTTAGATATTATATTAATTAGCAAAAATCAACCAAAACTTAATCAAACAAAAAAATTGTTAGGGCCCACTATTTAGTGGTTCCAACAAAATCATGCTATATTTGCATTAAAATAAATAACTAAGCCGCCATCACATAAGCCCCATTAAGATGACCAATTAAATCAGAAATCAATTTAGTTAAATCATGTTTAACTATTTGGTTACGTTTACAGTTTTTTATAAAGTGTTTTTTTTTTTTTTTCTTTTCTTTTCTTTTTGTGGTGGGGTTTTTTTTTGGGGGGGGGGGGGGGGGATGTTGTTGTTTTAAGGAGAGCCCAATAGGCCCTTGGGCAACTAGGGTGGGGTGGGGGGGTTGTTTTAAGGAGAGCCCAATAGGCCCTTGGGCAACTATAGGGAGGGGGGAATGAGGGGAGTAGGCGACCATTCCTCTTTCTCTTACACATGCACCTGGGAGGTGTTGAAACTACAAATGCTGCAAACCCTCTCTTTAAAGGGGGAGATGTGCCGTCAGGGCTATAGTCTCATTGTCTTACAAGGTTTTTCAATGTTAAGAACTAATTATGACAATAACCTAGGATAAAGTTAGAAGAGAATATAAATAATGAGACATTGTCTTATGGGTGATAATATATATTCCCCCCACCCCCTAAAAAAAAAGAAGGTTTTATGGGAATTAATTACACGGCATAGAGAGAGGCATGCCCATTCTTTCACTGAAAAATAGAGGTCATTTTAGTCGAAGTCAGTTAAATGATGGAATACCCTTCCACGTTTACTCTATTGTGGGTCTTTGATTGACTGTAAATAAAAAACTATTTTTCATTCTTTATTTATTTTATTTTTTGAAAGCTTGCCCCTTTTATTCTTCTCCCACTCAATTAAAAATGAATCAAGCAGTTTTGAACAGGTAAGTTGCATGTGTTTAATCAACATTTTTTATAATAAAAAGAAAATTAGTCGATGCACGATTACGGTGGACTGTGCATTGTGAGGGGATTAGACCAGGATTCTAAGCCCAAACCTTAATGGGAGTAGGCCTAAGATATCTCTCCTTTGGAATTTATACTGCATATATCTGCATATTATTTTTTAAAAATTTCTGTTCTCAATATCCGATTTTTTTATTTCAATTTGTTTTATCACCAAAACACAATAAAATAAATTCTTACACAAATTCATAGATTTTTCATGATGAATTATTGACAAATCAGCATACATATAATTTAATTTTTTCAATCTCTTTTCGTTTTTCCTTTTTTCGAAGGAACTTATATTGTATTTAGATGGTAACCACTCGTGAATTCTATTCAATCACTTTTCTTTGCCTGTAATAAAATTTATTACCATGTAATTTATAATAATTTATTTTTTATTCTTTAATTTAATTTATTTCTGTACACAAAAAGACTTTAATAGTAGTATGACATGAAATGATTTCATGGAATTTAACAAGTATATTTATTGTGGGTAATCACTGAGAAATAAGCTTCTGATAGTAAAATGCCTTCAACTATCCCCTACACAACTTTTTATATATATATATCCAAAAAAAAAACTATAGTTGTATTAAACTTGTGCAACACTTCCATGAGCTTGGAGCTTGGAGCTTGGAGCTACTATGATCACGTTCAAGTAAAGTTGCCACAACCAATTATTCCCATCTATCACTTTTTTTTCTTTTTTTTCAACCCAAAAAAAAAAAACCACCTCCATGAGCTTTCCTACCTTTTTAAGGTTCTTATCCTAATAATTATAATACTTAATTACTTAAAAAATGAGAAAATTTCCTTCTACTACTATTACCTTTTAATTTCAAATCGATGAAATTATTCACAAACTTACTATTTAATTAAAATCTATTGAAAGACCAGGTTCTTTTACATTTGCTTTAGTCGATTTAGTTACCTTCTTTAAAGTTTGTTTATTTAGTTTCTGTTAGCTTGCTAGTAGTCTACTGCTTGAACCCCCTGTTTTGAAAAGTTGTTTGTAAGTTTTTACACTTGAAAACGCTTATTCAAGCAAATAATTGAATGCATGTATCTTGTAATTATGTAAGGACTTGCCTATGGAGTTTCTAGGGCCAATTGTTGAAATTGTAAAGCTTCTATGGGCTCCTATTGGAAAACAGTTGAAGTACTATAGAGGCCTTGATGAAAGTATGAAGATTCTTCAAAGAAATTTAAGAGAGCTAAACAGTCGAAAGGAAGATACAGAGTCAGGATTGCGTCCAGAGCTTCATCCAGGAAAGAAAATGAAGGAAGAAGTTAAAAATTGGTTGGAAAATGTGGAAAGGATTAATACTGAAGCAGAAACCATTGAAGAAAACTATAGGAAAAGGACATGTCTCTCACGCGCACGCCTAGGAAAACTTGTGGATGAAAAGATTCAAGAAGTGAAAGAATTTCATAAAAAAGGTAGTTTCCCTGATGGTTGGTTTGTTGATGCACCTCCAAGCAGTGGCACAACATTGATGACACCAACATTAGTAGGTGACACTACAGCAAAAAGATATATGGCTGAAATTTGGGGATACTTGATGGGTGATGACAAGGTGAGAAAGATTGGAGTTTGTGGAATAGGGGGAATTGGGAAAACAACCATCATGAAGCATATCAACAATCGACTCTTGAAAGAGACTGGAAAGTTTGATAATGTAGTTTGGGTAACGGTATCAAGGGAGCTCGATGTCATTAAACTACAAAATGACATTGCACACGCGTTGGAAGAAAATCTTCACTATGAAGATAAAACAAAACGAGCAGGAGAGTTATCTGTTATGTTTGAGAGGAAAAAGAGGCATGTGCTAATCTTGGATGATATGTGGGAAGCATTTCCTCTTGAGGAAGTGGGAATCCCTGAGCCTACTGTACTTAATGGTTGTAAATTAGTACTGACGACCCGATCACTCGATGTGTGCCGATATATGAATTGTAAAATAATTAAAGTGGAGCATCTTACAAAAGACGAGGCATGGGAGTTATTCTTGAATACAGTTGGAGATGATGTATTGAAAATTCCTACTTTGGTAGCAATTGTGAAACTTGTGGCTGAAGAATGTGCTGGTTTGGCTCTTGCAATTGTTACGATAGCCAGCAGCATGAAGGGAGTAGATGACATTCATGAATGGAGGAATGCATTGACTGAACTAAGAGGATGTGTAAAGGGTGTCAGGGGCATGGAGAGGGAAGTATTTGAACGACTGAAATTCAGCTATGATCGTTTGAAAGATCCAAAAGTCCAACAGTGTTTCTTATATTGTGCACTATATCCTGAGGACTTTGAGATCAAAAAGAGGGAATTGATAGAGTATTGGATTGCCGAGGGACTTGTGAGTGAAATGACTAGTAGAGAAGCAGAGTATGATAGGGGGCATGCTATATTAAATAAACTTAAAAACAACTGCTTGTTGGAGAGTACCACTTATAGAAGTGTAAAGATGCATGATATGGTAAGGGACATGGCACTCAACATCACACAGGCGAGCCCTCGATTCATGGTGAAAGTCGGCAAGCTATTGAAAGAATTGCCAAATGGGCAGGAATGGACACAGGATCTCGAGAAGGTATCAGTAATGAGGAATTCCATATTTGAAATTCCTTCAGATATGTCACCAAAATGTCATAGACTCTCAACCTTGTTGCTGCAATATAATCCTCTAGAGAAGATATCAAATTCCTTTTTCGTGCATATGAATGGGCTCAAAGTTCTCGATCTTTCTTTCACTTACATTGAAATTCTGCCAAACAACATCTCTGAATTAGAGAATCTCACTGCACTGTTGCTTAAAGGATGTAAGCTTTTAAAACATGTGCCTTCTTTAGCAAAGCTCTGTGCATTAAGGATGTTGGACCTCTGCGATACAAAAATCAAAGAACTACCCCAAGGTATGGAAATGTTGGTCAACCTTAAACGACTTAATCTCAAAGCCGAATATCTGGAGACTATACCAGTTGGGATATTACCTAATCTCTCTCGTCTTCAATGCCTCATTGTTTGGTGGGGATCCGAAACTTTAAAAGTGAAAGGAGAAGAAGTGGCGAGCTTGAAGAAGATGGAAACTTTTGCAGGGAAGTTGTACGACATGCATGACTTTAATACATATGTTAAATCCTTTGGGGATCGAGGGCCCAACAAATACCTTATTCAACTTGGACCGGGCAGCCCTGAAATGTATTTTGATGAAGAAGGGGGTCATTTCGTTGAACTTCTTTCTGGTTTAGAAAGTTCGTACTTCAGTAAATATGTAGGATTGAGAAAATGCAACATTAGTAGAGGAGGAAGAGGAGGAGATCCCCTTGTGCTTCCAAACAACATTGAGGAACTGATAATTAAGGAGTGCCAAGATGTGAGTAGCTTATGCGATGTTTCGTCATTGAAAACTGACTTCTTGAAGTATTGTGATATTATGCGCTGTGATGGAATAGAGTGCGTGCTTTCGTCCTCCTCCCCCTACTTCACCCCACTTCAGAGCCTTGAGGAGCTAGGCCTTTCTATGTTGCGTAATTTACGTGTCCTCTTCAGGGGAGAAGCCTCACCACCACATGGCACCTTTTCCAGTCTTAAAGTGTTACGCATCAAATACTGTCCCAAAATTAAAAAGTTGTACACCCTTAGATGGCTACCGCGCCTCCAAAACCTGGAAGTGATTGAAGTTTGTGCTTGTAAGGGAATGGAGGAGATAATAGCAACAAAAGAAGAAGAAGAAGAAGAGGAAGAACAAGGGACGGGTGAAAATAGCGACCATTCTATTGTCTTAACCATCACTCTCCCAAAATTGAGGCTTATCGATTTAAGCAACTTACAGGAATTGAAGAGCATAGTTAGTAGAGCAGTAATGGTTTGTGATTCTCTCCAAGAAATAACAGTAAGGAGTTGTCCAAAGCTAAGGAGGCTTCCTCTCTTTCTTCCCATGCTTAATGGTCAACCATCTGCTCCCCAAGGTCTTCAATACATTAATGTAGATAGACGAGAATGGTTCGAATCACTCGAATGGGACCTTCCAACTGCTCAAGATGTCCTTCAACCGTTTGTTCGCGATTGGTACACAAAAAAACCCTTCAATGAAATGCCTAGGCACTGGTACGACGCTCTCTAATCTCTCTCTCTCTCTCTCTCTCTCATACATTCATAATTTATAACACTCTAATGCATGTTCTCTATAATCTTTTCTGTCCTAATTAAAAATTCTCTTTTTGCTGTTCTCTCTTTTGAGCTCCATTCTCTTCTCATATTGATAAGTTATATAGTTTAAATGTGTTGCTAATAACCACTAACTCGTAATCCACTAATCTCTCTTTTTGTTCTTTACATGCGCAGACAGGATTTCCTAAAGGGAACTTTTCTTCCGAGCAAGTACTCCCCCAAATCAAATGGTTCTGATCTATGATCAATCTAGTCAACTGTTACTCTTTAGTGGTTCCTCTGCATGCGTTTTTGGTCTAATGTAGGTGATACACATATATATAAATTTCTGGTCAGCATATCTTGATTTTCTTTCATCATTAGGGGCACATGAGTACAAGCTCTAACGCACGGTGCTGATGTTAATAACTTCAGTCCATGAAGACCCAAGCATCAATATAAAGTAGTGTAAGATACAAGTTTCTTGGTGAGAGCAGCAATGGCACTCAATCTCTGTAATAAAACTGATCCTTTTTATGTATAAGCAGGATAATTTCAAACTTTCAAATTTATTGTGCTCAGTGATTGTTGTAACCTGTAATTGTAGACAAAGTCATCCCTTCAATCGTAGGTTCAATTATCTAAGATGATCTTTTTCGTTTTATTTGATCCTTAGTGTAATTTTTTTTTTTTTTTTTTTTTTGGTCTATATCTGATGGTACTTCAAGAAATTCTTTCCAACTGCTGATGTAAAACGCCACTATGTTTCAGTTTGCTCATCGAGTGGGGCTTTTTTTTTTTTTTTTTTTTTTTTTTTTTTTTTTTTTTTTTTGTTGTTGTTGTTGTAGTATTGAGTTTAGTCGCCCCTTCACCTTCAGCTAGCACATGTCCTTTTTTGGTTGGGATGACCTAGCACATGTCCTGAAGTTGGCACGTTTCCTTTGGTGACCGCACTACAAATGCACTTTGCTATTTTCCTAGCGCGCGTGCATGTACACACATTGACATGAAGGAAAAAAAAAAAAAAAAAAAAGAAAAAAAAAGAAGGGGGCATTTGGGTGATTTTATGACTCCCTCCTTTTTCATATTAATTGTCTTCCTTTCCGGTTTATGCTGTTTTAAAATTATTGTTATAGTTAAAAAATAAAGACTTCAATTTAACAAAATTTTCAAAATACTCATATTCATGGATCTAATTACATGATATGGCTAATTACATGATATAGAGTATAAACAAAACAAACTCAATTAATGATTGTGCTACGCTCGAAGACAAAATTAGAATGTTGTAATATAAAAGTAGATGTGAAAACATTTAAGGGAGATTCCAAAAAAATGCGTTTTTTTTTTAAACATAATAGTCAATTAAAAATAGTACATTTTTTGGCATAATAGGAAGTTACAATTTCTTCAAAGTTAAGCTTCCATATAACATCAAATGTTGGTTTCCATATGACCGTAATGGCTCAATGGGGGGCTTAATGCTACCATCCTTTCTCTCTCTTTTTTTTTTCTTCTTTTTTTTTGGGAGGGTAGGTATGGAGGGGGTACATTGGAGGATAATGGATCCCACTCACGACTTTCCAAAGCCCTCCCTGCTATGATACCATCACTAGGCCACCAGGGCTGTCGTAGGCTACCATCACTATCGCCTTCAATTATACACTTTACAAATTAACTTCTCTCTAATTAATGACCAATTCCGTGCATTGGATTTGTTTGATAGGTTTTGCATTGTTTGCATCAAGACTGGGAAATGTGGACTTCAGATTTTGGAATTTGTGTTGTCACTTTTCTTTGTAGCAAGAGAGACAGCTTGCATGCATATCTTCACGCGCAACTTGTTTTTCAACATCATGTTTCAAACGGGTCATTGTCAATGTTAATCTTGAAGAGCCTGCAGTCTACAATGGGAGCACCCTCATTCTTCTTCCTTACTTTGAGCTTTTTCACTTTTCCACTAGTCCTTGACTTGTCATCGTATTCATAATTCATCGCGTTGAGTTCATCACATCACATTGGTATAAATTCAATAAAAAATGTCAAAACAGCCCCCATGCATGGATCAAAGTTGACTAAACATTCTTGTGAAATGCAATTAAATGAAAGAGAACCATTAACTTTTAGTAATCACATATGATTAAATTACATAATGTGTCATAATGAAATTTTGAAAGATTCTC